>JAVJGI010000001.1:93990412-94136672 GCA_035590275.1 Ibycter americanus
CCGCCCCCCCCCCCCCCAAGGAGAAAGAAGAAAAACAGCAGCTGATTTGCCCAGCCCTAGATGACTCACTTTATGCAGTGCTTGTCTGCAAAGCAGATCCTGCAGCTACATGGACACCTCCGTGGTCTTTGTGAGGCAGGACCTGACTCCCAGTCTCCAAAGTGATGAAAGCACAAGTCAAGCAAGCTGCAGCTTGCCACCTTCATACTCCCTAGAAAGATAGGGACAAGCTAGCCTTACAGAGACCGTGCATCCCTGTTCCTGCCTCCAGAGCCCCTCACTGCTGTGTCTGCTGTCCCAGAGGAAGGGGAGGGAGAGCTCCTGTACGCAGGGTTGTGCAGAAGAAATTTCTGAAGCAGTAGGTAAAGGACACCCATCGTTCAGATCCATCCTGTAGCTCAGACCTCATCCCCACACTTCTCCCTGCACCCTACAGTATAAAGACATGAAAGTTGTGGCCTTGGTTGAGGAGGTACCAGAAGGGCTGTGAGAAGAAGGGCTGGTGGGAAGGGAGGGACATTCCCTGAGCTTTCATAAACCTCCTGTCCCAAACCTCACTGACCCTCTCCTGCAAAAACACATTCCAGTACTGCCAAAAGCTGACTCCTGCCTGCCTAGCCAAGGAGCCTTGATCTTGTCTCCCTTTGCCAGCCACCATGGGGCAAGCAGGTCCCTGCTGCACGACCTGCCTCCTTTTGTGCTAACGAGACCAAAATCTAAATGCACTGGGGAGAACAAAGTCCCCTTTTCAGAGAGAAACTCCACAGAATGTTTCCATGAAGTTTATCTTGAGCAAAGGTGAAAGTAAGGGCTATAACAGTCCATCGATGACCCTCATGTGTCCTTGACTCATCCAACAGGAACACTGTCCTTTCCTAATGGCAGGCGTTTATTGTTCCCTTGCTTTTCAAGTTTCTTTGTCTGTTGCTCTGGGTGAGGCATCTGCTGGCTTGGCCTCCAGCTTAATTTGTGGGCTTTGCTGTGGCACACAGGCCAGGCCAGGCCAGAGCAGGGATATCTGGGTCAGGGCACCCTGGGTTCATTCTGGTTCAGCATCGATGTGTCCCTCTGAGCTGGTCAGTTAAGGCTCCCTGCAGAGTCACTATAGGCAGTGGAGACCAGGTGCAATTAATTTCAATTAAAATGATTGCCTACATTTGTTCTAATGAATCACAGTCCAAAAGCTCTCATTTTTCTCCACTGGAATAATGGAGAACAGGGTATCCCGGGTAACTCTGCATTAAAGCTTCCCATCGACTCTTTTAATTTTGACTATTGTTTATAGTGGCAGGAAAAAATGACTTTTTCATCTAGCTAAGGATTTAGTTAACACATGTCTCAATAGTTCTCCACTGGAAGGATTGGTGCATGAATTAATTTTAAAATGGAAGTTGGACAGAGTTGAAAATACCCCCAAAGATAAAGATGAATAGGTTGGAAGAGGGAAGCATAGAAACAGGGAGAGAAAATGCAAGGACATTCAGCTTGTATCATGTGCATGGGTGTGTTTGCAGAATAACTGGCCAAGCACTGCAAAGAAACAGCTTGAGTATCTTTAAATCTAAAGGTGAGACTGCATGGCAAGTGAGAGGTACCAGATGGCAACAGGGAAAGCTAAGATCATTCTGAGCTTCATGCAAGAGATGCGGCAGAAACAGCTGGGAGGCAGCAGGGCTCTGGCTAGTCTCCAGCTGGAAAGCCCTGCTCTGAACTGGGCATCTTCTTAGCAGAAAGACATGGGCAAAGAGGAGAGGATTTATGGAAAAGCAGCACCCGTGGTACAGAAATGGGATGGGAGAAGTGAGAGAAAGAAATGGATATGTCTGGCTCGGAGTGCAGAGCAGGCTGAGCTGGGCAGAGAGGGAGGAGAAATCGATCCCCAAAAGAACAGGATTTCTGTGTGCTGGTACACAGATGCTTCCAGGATGCAGGGGACGAAAAAAACCATAATGCACTTTTTTACTGGAACAAATTAACCAACAGAACTGTTTCCCTGTGATGTATAGCTGTGGCTGGAGGTCTGTTCGCCATTTCTCTATGAGAGAGGAAGAAAACAAACGGCAGGGCGATCTTCCCAGCAGTGTGGTGCTGCAGGACTCGTTTCTGAGAGAGGGGCAGGTTATTCCATCACCTGCAACATTGCAGCCAAACCAAACAAAGCCCAAAGACACACATCATCAGGATCTGCCTGTCCAGGCCCTTCAAAGAGGACCGGATCATTTCATGGAGCTTTTGTGGCTCTCTCCTGTGATACCATGGAAATGGCTGATATTTTCCCTTGCAGATGTCTCCAGCAGATTTCTTGCTGCATATGAAACAATTTGTGTGAGCAAGCTAGCTGTGTGGGCTGGAAATTTATTTTACACACAAACAGCTAATGTTTTATCTGTACAAATTTGCATGGGAACCGGCAATAAGGCACCTAGGATGTCACCTAAATAATGGCATGAGTGTTGTTGGGTATCCAGGGATTTCTCTGAATGTATGTGGCAGGAGAAGAATAATTTGTAAATGGACTCATAGTAATTAGTGTCTGGGTTTTCCACCTGATGCCCCAGGTTGATGGTGGGCAGCTAGTTCAGGTGAGCAGCAAGAAAACAACCCTCCATAATCCAATGTCCCCCACTCTGGACAGCAGTGGGTGCGTGATCACTCACAGCCCAGATTAGAACATGCAGCAGGAGGTTGGTGCAGACCCCATGGCCAAAGCTTTCTTCTCCTGGGCAGGGGGTCTCTGTGTGTGGGGCAGTGCTGGGACTGAGATCCCAGCAGGGATTGGAGTCACCCCAGCTGTTGGCGACAATGTTGGGGTGTGTGTGTGTGTGTGCACGTGCAGAGGGGCTGAGTACAGCTGCAAAGGCACCTAAAATAAAAAGCCCTGGAAGGAGTGTGTAGTGCAGAGGGGTTACAGAGACTGTGAAGGCAGGAGCATAAGGACCCAGATCCAACAGCTCTCTACTTGCCTTTAGACTGGTACAGGAAGCACTGGGAATGAGGAAGAATAATGATTTCCTGGGAAACAGAGTAAGAATCTTGCAAGGTAATGTAAACCCAGCACGAGTAATTGAGTCATGTTTTGGCAAAGACTGAGTTTGCTGTAAAAATCTGTCACACTATTTTTGTAAATAAGAGCTTCTGCCTGGGAAAAGTCTGTATCTCCCATCTCACAAACGCAGTCAACAAGCCCGTGCTGGTCTCAGTCCCATTCCACCACCACAATGGCATTCTGTCAATGCAAGCTGCGCTGTGGACATCTGTCCTCCTTCCTCCATGAACTCTGCTTTTCCTTGGGGGCAATGTCTTCCACTTCACCAGGGAACCAAAACCTTCTGTTTAAAAGGTATGGATGGCTGAGAACTCATTTTTCATTTAATTCACACATATATGATTCCACAAAGTGGAATGGAAATTAATTTTCTTTTAATTCCCCACACTGGAAAAAAACAATATTGGATCAACCAGATGATTCTGTTTTGATAAAAGACAAATGTTTCATTCCAATTTTAGGTTTTTTTGTTTTACACTTTCTAGATGATTTAAAATAAAATAAATGATGCAAAAACTATTTTGGAAAAAGAAAACACAATATTCCCTACTGAGAAGACCAAAATATTTTTGTTTTTTTCAGTTTTACTTCAGAGTTAAAAACTTAACTGTCTTCTGCAAATTATTTGGCTTTCAGTACAGTGTCTGCAGTTGGGAACAGCATCATCTTTGAAATTTTTAGCTAGTGTTCTTAGGGATATCACTGTAACTTTGCTTATGAATTGACAAAGGTAAGACAGAGGCTGTGACTTGGCAGCTTGGAACTCAGGTCAGGAGCCTCATTTCCAGGTTAAAATTTTCTTAATGATGAAAAAAAAGATTTTTTTTCTACTAGCTTCTTTTACTCAGCCTCCCTATACTTCTCAGGGACGGTATAGGAGAAGCAATGGCCTGCACAGCCTGAAGCTGCAGGCAGCCAGGGACCCAAGCTCTACAAATGATCTGATGCTGAGCAGGAGTGCACATCCCTCTTTTTATACCAGAGAGGAAAATGTAATATATTTCCAAAGGGAATATCAGTGCAGCGGGGGTAGCATGACAGATGGGGATTATCTGGTGAAAGCTGTGGTTCATCTGTAGGAGGTCTGTGGCTCACATCCTGTAGGTCTGAGTAGAGATGTCCCCCCTGGTCTCCGCACCGAAACCCCACCTCTCAGACCCTGGGGTGTGGTGGAGCAAATCAAGATGCCCCATTCTGCTCTGGTTCTTGCAGTGCAAGGCTCATGTAAGGGGAGCCAAATGCCCGCAGGACCTCTGAATGCCAATGTCCAGCCTGCCACAGTTCACATCACAGCCCCTGGGCGAAAGGAAGAAATGCATCACCTATATATGGACCTAGCCACGGACAGCTTTTTTAGGGAGTTAGAATATGACACTTATAGTGGTGCAAGGAGTGAAGTCCTTCCCTGTGCCAGAAAGTGCTTCACCTTCCTCCTCACATCCACCTTCCCACGGGGCAGGAGAGTACCTTAACTCCTACCCTCTGCCCATCACACAGTGATGGCCTCCTCCTGTCCTACCTTTTGGCACCACGAGCTGTGCTTCTGTGGGCAGGTAATGGAGCAGGATTCAGCAGCCCTTCTAAGGCTTGAGACCTGGAGGGTCCTTGCACTGCAAGGAGCACCCGGTGTACACTGGGCAGTAGGCAATGCGCAGACATTATATTTCTCTAGAGCCTGCTGCTACTCCTCTTTCCAGCTGTTCCCTCTAGATCCTGCTGCTTCTCTTCCTTCCATTTCCTCACCCACCCATAGCACCACCAGAGCAGCTGATGGCACCAAGAGTGCACAGCTGGACCTGGTCTGAAGGTGTGGGGATGTTGCACTCCTGTATAAAGGATGCAAACCATGGTTAGTGCATTACAGCAACCCACCAGATGCTATCTTCGAGAAACCAAACAAGCCTCAGCAGCAGTAAGTACTGCAGGGATACAAAGATGTTGGTGACTAGATGGATTATTTGAGGGTAGGAGGTATTACTTGTTCAGATAATAAGCACATCACCACACATGAAGGATCAGATTATCTAACCAACCGGAACGATAGAAAAAAGATTAGATTTAATAGCTCAAAGGGCAAAGTCCTGCCCTTTGGGATAACAGCAGGAGCTTTTTTCTATGAACCGAGGATTCACCAATTAGAAATAATGGAAGAGGAAAGAGGTCAGCATCAGCATGCATTGGTTGGCACTAGCATCACTATGCATTGATAATGTATTGAAGCTGTGAAAATAGCCCCCATAATTCCAGGGAAGTATTAAAGAAGTATTAGTGCTATATACAAAGCAAAAGAATTTGCTTGAACTGTTGTGCATGGGTTTGGTCAAAAAAATTAGTTTTAAATTGCATCAGGGAAGAGGAAAGCTTTTGAATCAGGCAGTTTGGGGGAGTGGAGCACCTGTCTTAGGAAACCACACTTTGAAAGCTTTGCTTTGTCAATAGAGCAAAATGAGTTTGAGGGGTTAGGTGATGATTCTTTATATAAATACATCTGGGGGATAATATCAAATGTGGAAAAGCTATTAAGGGATAACATGGAAATAGATCAAATAGATATAAACCAGTCATGAGTACAGTGAGACTGGAAATTAGAGGATTTCTAACTATCCAAAGAGTGAAATTCTCAAACGCTTTCCAAAATCCATTTGTCTGTATGGAGATGAGGAGAGGGAGACAGGAAGGAGGGAACATAAATTATATGAAGATGGAGCTGTTGACGAAAGGAGTTGTTTGATAGAGTGGAAATAATTCTAGGGCTGGAAGTTAAAGGCCTTGGGCATGTGATTTATTGCTATTCCAGCGGATGGAGATTTGATCATTATGTGCCAAGTGCATTTGCCTGTGCTATATTTATACCACATTAATCCTAAATTTCAGGCTTCTGCTGGTCATTTGCATAGCTTAGGAAGCCTTGTTCACCCCTTGATTCACAACTTATCTTCTGGCCCTGTTTTAGCTTTCCTCTGAATCGCTGCAAGTGCTGGCCACAAAGGCTGGCTTCAGAGCAGGGCACACCTGTAGTACACACGTGGTTTGCTGTAGTACGAAAGCCTTCTGCATGAGAGGTGGCTGTATCTTGTTTACTCACCTGGGATTGCAGTGATTCTCATCTCTGCGATTACAGTTTCTCTGACATAAGCTAGGATTGTCAGAGGTTTTGTTTTAATTCCATAGCATGAAATGGTCCATCTCTTAGTATCACTTCTGAGAAATTAATTCCCTGATACTTCAGGAATCCAAGAGACTGATAACGGCATGGTCTCCACTGGGAAGTTTAACAGAGGTGGATTTACTTTCTTATGTTGTGTTTGTAATGTTTGTAATGTGTAGGGCAGTGTTGGAAGACGGTTGGTGGGTTCTGGAGAGCTGGCTTGTGAGAAGTTCTACTGACCCTTCTGGATTAACCATTTATTGCATGATTTTCCATCACTTCAGAACACAGGACTGAGATCTGCTGGTACCTCCCAGCCTTGTGTTTCCAGCATCTATCCATAGCCAGTACCATTTCAAGGCATTAATTCTTGGATGCAGGTCTGGGTCCTTGGTTTAAAACCTGTCTGCATTAGACCATACACACAGGGAGCCCATGCAGTGTCTGGTTGTAGGTGGCATTCAGCATGGCCAGGGAGGCTCTTCGTCATATGTGCAGTGAGACAAGGCATCATCATACAACAAAAAGGGATGTGGTTCTGCAGCCACCCACCTGAAACTCTGCTCTGGTTCTGCGAAAAATGGAGCCAAAAGAGGTGGTAGGAGAGGTCTGGCTTGCTCATCTTCCTCACTGAGAAATGGCTATTGCAGGCAGTCTGGTAGACAGCTCTGGCCAGAATCCATGTGCGTTCACCTTGTCTAGCTTGCGAGCACAAAACTGACTCCCAGACCCTGGTAGTCCTTCTCTCGAGTGACCTGAGCAGCAATGAAATCCAAGCCCTAACTGAAACACCTATGCTTCCATGGTGATTTCTGCTTCCATTTTTGTAGTCTGGCTTGATTATCCTAGAATTGATCTGGAGAGGGAAAGAGGAGAAATGGCCTAAACGAGCTAAGGCAGCACGTACTCCCTGCTAAGAACAAATCAGGTATTTCCTCCTGAGTTCATGCAGTCTTGGCTACATCCTGAAGTCTTCATATGAAGCTGAGTTGGGTTTCTACAGGTGGGATTGCCTGTTTTCTATACTTTTATATCTCACACCCTTGTCTAACATGGCCTAAGAGCACCTCACAGGCACCCTGCCTAACTAAGGAGCAACTGATCAAAGGAGATGGAGCTGTTATCCAAGAATTTCACACCACTTCTCTGCACTTGTACAGCTGCACACTTATTCAGTAAAGCATCCCTTCTCTGGGATGCCCTTAATCAGCTGTGAATGGAGCATCCTCCTCCTGCTGTCTCAGCAAAGGAGTAATCACTGCTTGTCAGCCAGCAATGATTGCTTTTTACAGACACATTCTGGCTGATAAGTGATGGGGAGACAAAACTCTTTTTGTGGCCTGATGGTGGGGGTGGGAAGGCTGAGGAAGGCAAAGACACTGCAGCACCCCATCCAGTAATGTGCTGCTATCTTTCCCCTGAGCCATGGACAGATGGTGGCAAAACCAGTTTTAGGACTCCTAAAACTGGCTTTGCCATCAAAGTGATCATGAAATCACTTTGATCAAAGTGATAATAAAATATTTGTGACCCAGCATAAATGGAACCATCATTCTGTATTCTGCACTCTTCCTTACAGGAGACTTAGGTGCAGTGTCCCATCTGCTTGATGCCTCCAAGAGTGGGATTTCGCCTGGGCTGCTGCCAACCCAGCTCAGATCTTCTATGCATGGCTCCATTCCCTTTTGGCTAGTCCTGGCTTGGACTTTGCTCAATCATGTCCCTCATTCTCCTACATCTCATCCACCCTGAATCTCATCCAATTTGACTTCATCTTGACTGGGAGTCTCACTCTCCCATCAAACAAGAAGCTGAGTCTGACAGACTCTGGGTGAGCTCCAGCAGAGTCACAAGAGCCTCTGCAAGAAGAGGACAGTCCTAGAGTGGGATGCACCCTCATCCCAGCTGGGCCTGGGCACAAAGTCTGGGTCTTCTTGGACTCCAGACCAAAGCACCAGAACACAAGTAGTGATTAGTTTACTGTGTCACATCACTCTAGGTGGGGCACCATGGACATGCCTGGGGCTTGGAGGAGATCAGGGATACTGCAAGGTCCAGAGCTAAGCAAAAGTCAATTCATGAATGCTTCAGAGTGTCCTTTTCCTGCTGTGTGAATTTAGATTTTATTCTGTGTTAGGATGTAAAGGTTACAGCACCACACAGGGCTGTGTGAGAGAGAGGATCTGTACATCCCTTTTCTTTGAGGGTTGTTAGTATTTTCCAAGAAAAATGACACAGATAACAGCGACCATCTTACAGATCTTTGTCAGCTCTTCCCCAGCCTTTTGTAGAGTTCCCTGTGTGACACCTTTTTGCACAGGGGGATGCAGTAGATGACTGAGCTCACAGAGATGAGGCACAACTCCAGAGTACACCAGACCGCATCCTGGAGCCAAACTAGTCTCTGAGCCATGCCTTCCTCTCTCATCAATTCATAAAGCCCTTTTCCAGCTCAAACCTTATTTTCAGCTTTCTTATTTTAACACCCAAATTGCTGTGAACAAATATTTATTCCACTAATAACTAAAATTAACAGCAGGTATTTGTTTATTAATACACTAGGATGCAACAGAGGTTTGGAAGCACCTTCATTTTCATTATAATAATGAATAGTGAAGTGAATGTAATGAATGACATATCTGCCTCCTGGTAAACCTTTGCAAAACATAGAAGAGCCTTATGTCTAAAATATTCCTCTATCTCCATTAATTTTTCTGGTTTTCTGAAGCTTATCTGTTTACCTTGAGTTCCTCTTTGCAATTTGTCCTAGAGGATCCAAATTTCACCTTCCTTAATTTCCAGAAAGGCTTCTTTCCCTGTTCATAAGTAGGTCCTAGTCTTCGGTGTGCCTCACTTTTCCTTGTCTTCTGTAGGTTCTCCTGCCACACTGAACATAGATCTGTGTTGCAACAAATTTCTGTGTGCCTCAGTTTCCCATCTTCACGTTTCATTTTCTTTTCCGATCCTGGTACTCACATGATGCTTTTGTGTGCTAAGCAAGGTCAGGAGACAGAGGCTTCAGAGGGATATGACACACAAGGCTATCCTCTCTCCACACCATCTCAGATGTTGTCCCATATGGCCTGGCTAATTCAGACCCACTCAGGATCTCTCCTGTGTGATTCGGTATGGTTCATCCATCCTCTGTTTGGAACAAGGATCTTTTTGGAGTGTAGCAGAACAATAAAGGTAAACCTGCGGCTCTCAGGTGGATTTCCACTACTCCCATTTTCCAGTGGGAATCTACTTATTTTGCAGACTAGTACCAGTAATGAGCTGAGCAAATTTATAGCAAAGACAACTTCCCAGCTCTCTAAATTATTACTGTAATGATATATTGTAAACCTGCACTACCAAACAATTGGCTTAGTTGTTTTACATTTATGGCAAAGATGATTTAGACCTCAAGTGGGAAATAAAATCTGAAGACGTTAAGTTTATTATAGAAAAATGCATTAAGAAGTCATCTTTCAGGCGGAGTAGCGGGGGAGGCCTACGTATACTAGTGATGCTGTTTCAAGTGTCTTGAAATACGCATTATCATTTCACCAGTTTAGCTGAGTATATCTATCAAATATCTGAGAAGCTGAAATGCTGACCTCTAAAGCTGAACTTGCTCTGGAAGTACGTTAGATGTCTGTCATTCCTGTGAGCTGCCAGGATTTATCTGGGAATTCATTGTATATAGTCTGTGGTGAACGAGGCTTTGCCAGACTCAAAATCAATAATTCATGTGTGGTCAAACAGCACTGACAAGATGTGGTGTGGGAAATGCAAAGTTTATTACTCCAACAGCTAGAAAATAAGTCTCTTCCAGTAGAAAATCACGACAAAAAGAAAAAAAAATCCCCAGATAAATTCAACAGCAAATTTCAAATATTTGATGAAAATCTAAACACATTTTTTGGCTTCCTTCTCTGAAATTGTTGGAGTTTGCTTCAGGCTGTCAGTCTCATGGTTATGGAGGTATTAGTCTCCCTCGTGGTGAGCAGCAGTCCATCACGGCATTCACATGGTCACCAGCTACAGCACAGGCAAAGGGTAGCAGGAGGAGCCATGACCACAGCAGAGCACAGGGACATGAGGAAGCTGCTACAGCACTGGAGGCAGTATAACAGCAATATTTCATCCATGGGGAGCTCAGTGAGAACATGATGTTTCCATGGAGCATATGCACATTTCACACACACACACACAAATGGTTTAGACAAACCTCCAAGTTTCCTTCAAAACACATTTGAGACAGAATTTTTAATGAGCCTTTTCTGTATCATCACATCATCTGAAACTGCAGTGGCTTTCCTTTTTCCAGTGTCTACATTTCCATCTCTTTGCCTGCCTGCTGGGCATACAGCCATTTTCTTCTTGTAGTGGATTCTGCTTTTTGCAGAGGACATAAACCACAGTGCTCTCTATTCAATACTCAGCCCTCTTAGTCTTCCTTCTTATTGTTTTGTTTTTTGGTGTGTTTTTTTTACAGTAAAGAAAAAGTCCAAGCGGAGAGTACTGCTTTTCCTTTTTGTATATGGAAAATAAGAAAGCCAGCAGCACAGGTACAGGTACAGATCTTGTATACACTTAAGTGACACTAAACATGCCTTTTCAAAGCATATTTTTGCAAGTACTTCCATTGTCCATTAAAGTCACTTATGAACATTAGTAACACCACTCAAGGGCAGTTTACTTCATAAATTAGCTGTACTCCTCTGTGACAGAAGCAGCAAATAGAAAAATGAAAACTGGTTGTGCACTATAAAGCCCAACTTGATGGACATGTTGTTCTTGGAAGGGTTGACTATGAGATGGGTGGGTAATTGATATTACTGTGCAGTTTAAAAAGAGAGGGCCATATCTGGCCATACTCATAAATCCATGTTAAGCAAGTAATTTAGCTGTTGCCATGCCAACAATAGATGTACCTGGGCCAGCAGGGCGATGCAGAGCTGGTGGCTATGGCTCTCTTCTGCAGTTACAGTTCAGTCTCCCCTGGCTGTGTGAATGCTCCAGCCCCTCAACCCTGTGTAAAGGCTGCTCAGAATCACCAAAGTGCTCCTGATCAACTTTCCTGTAAGGCTGCAAAGACTTCAATGTCTCAGGATAGCAGTTCCTTCCCTTGCCCTACTCCCTGGCTTGGGAGATTTTCAGCATCACAGCTGTCCCACTGACCCTCCAGAGGACATTGCCTGCTGTCCTCTGGTGAGGGGACTGCTCTCCTAGCTTGTACTCCAAGGGTTCTGTGGGAATTTTGAGCTGCAGTGATGTCTTCAAAGTGCATTACCTGTGTATCTAGATCCTTTTGTCCTAACTCATGGCAAGAACTCCTGGTAGAGCTTGATACGCTGGTGATTGCCCTTAGCCCTGCCACCTGAGGCTCCCTGCAACAGCTTGTACTTCTGGACTTGGGCTGTGGGACCAGAGTGCACCTCTCCTCTGAGCTTTCATGGCTTCTCCACAAGCTCCCCATGATCCATGTGTCCTCAGGCACTTCTGTTGCTCTGCAGCTTTCAACCTGCATCCCCACTTTGCACTCCATGTGGGGCAGTTGCTCAAAAGGTGTCTCTAAACAGGACAGCAAACGATCTTCTTGTTTGTGTGCTGCAGCAAAGCCCCTCATCAGCTCTTTGGGATCTGAACTCTTTGTATGAGATTACAGAGGGAAGGAGAGCTCCAGAAATCAAGGATTTATCAAATGCAGGCAAAGATGGGGATAGGAGAAACCAGGCCTGTTCCATGATAGTTGACTTGGCAATGATGCCTGCTTGCAGCCAAGTCTGCTGCATGTGGGGTGAGGACCTTCTCTTGCACTAAATGCTCTGTTGGAAACTGAATCTGGTGTTTGAGACAGGGGACGGTTTAATGGCCACATGATACTGGTCTTCAAGCAGATAGATATCATGTTGCATCAGCAGTGCTATGTTCCTTACTAGATATCTAGATGAGTCCAGAAGTACCTACATTAAGAGCATGCATGGCTAGTACTGAAGACAAGTATTTTCTAAGAAGAGAAGCCCACAGAGTGATTTTCCTATCCTGTGATGAAGAAATGAGTACATGACGCTAGAGCTGTTCCCTCTGAACTGCTCTTCAGCGGCACCTAGTTCTCTCCTAGCATGATTTGAGGACCCTGGGATCCTATCTCGTTCTTCTATGGCTAAGGCGTTATCTGTAATCCATTGCATTGTTGCTGAAGTAGAAGGACTGAAATGGCACCTAAACTTCAGTATCATCACCTCCATCCCCTGGCTATCTCAGGCACCGAATTACATAATTCCCTCCACATACATCCCCTTCTCCCCTTCATGAACAATTCCAACACAAAACTGACTAGGTTTTTTGTTTTGGTTTGGGTTTTTTCCCCCTTTGTTTCTTTCCTTCTATTCACTACCATCTGTGAAGCTGTACCAGAGCTTCATTACCCCAGCTGTTAGGAGACATCTTCCAATTTCCAGCCTAAATTTATGTCTGGTCAGTTTATAGCCACATATTCTTGTGATAATATTGCTTTTAGCTTAAATGGCTCTTTTCCTCTTTGGAGTTTCCTCCAGTGAATTTATAGAGGGCAATATCCCTCCTAGCCTGGCTAGATTAAAACAAACCAAAAAAAGCACCCCAAACTCTTTACGTTCCTCATCATACAACACATTCTTTCTTCATTGTTCATCATCCAAGGAATACCTGCTGTAGTTTTAGCTCTTCTTCTTGAACATGAGTGACTGGCAAGAGCCCAATGAGAGACAGCTGGAGGGAGAGAGAGTGCTCCTTCTCCCCTGGAAATACTTTTCTGATTAATTTTGGGGCTGCATTTAGATATTGGTTAAGTGTGTGACATCTTTATCCTGTGATCAGCCAGGGTATCAAGATCCATCCCCTCAGTTGCTGCTGGCTAATGAGCACTGGGGAGAGCAGTCTGTAGTGATCACAGCAGATCTGAAGCAGGTATGTGCCATGTGCCTGCTGCACAGCAACTGCAGACAGAGTCCTGCTACCTTCTCAAAGGCACTCCACATTTTCCAGGGTGACACTGGGGGCAAACGGGATCACTGAGCCACTCCCCATCCACAACACCTAGAAAAATGCAGCAGGGAAATGCACTTTTCCAGCACACACGGCCCTTAGTGTTCCCTCGCCTTGCTCCCTTCTTGCTGCATCTGTTACTGGCTCAGCAGATGTAAGGATGTGGATGTGGATGTAGGGATGCTTGTTGTAGCCCCTTGTATAGCCAAGCCCATCCAGATGCAAAAATGCATAGTGGAGGATGACTTTGAAGACTTGATGGACTATCATGGCCTGAGCTCCTCCCTAAGCAGATCACTGGCAAAGGAATGATGTTTTCAAGTTGAAAGCCTTGACCTTGGGGAGCAGGGGTCTGTGGTGAGGATGAGTGTAGACTGAAGACTGGGGTACTTGCACCAGTTTGCCACTTTCACACCTTGTGAACTTGAAGAAATTCCTGTTTCTGTAGGCAAGGCTAGCCAGGGCAGAATTGGTCTCTTGCTCCACGAATCTATGGTGAAACAGGGAGTCCTGACCAGTAACCCTTGCAGGGAGAAAAGATTTTTCTGTAGGAAGCCTGCAGCATACCTCACATGTTGTCTCATACCTGCCGTAGCCCCTTCCCTGTATCACAGCCTCCTCAGCTATTCTTTTCTTTTTTTTCACATTTGTTTTCTCTTTCCTGAGCTCATTGCTTCACATTTATCTTTGTTGAATTTTCTCTTACTCATTTTGCAACATTTCTCTTATTTATTGAGGTTAGCTCTGAATTCCAGCCCTGCTCTCCAAAGTACTTGCTCCTTCCAGCTAAGGTTCACCCACAAATTTTTAAGCGCATCTCTAGTCCATCATCTATGACATTAATAAAAACTCTGAACAGAACCTGACCCCTGCAGGGCTCCCCTTGCAGCGCCCAGCCAGCCTGACAGCTTGCCTGCCATAACTGCTCTTTGAGTCTTGTTTCTAAGCGCTGCTTCTGCCTGTTTGTCTTCTGTACCCAGAGCGTCCCCCTTTTTGTTTAGTTTCATTGTCAGGGCATGTTCCCCTCTGGCCTTTGTATTTACAGGCAGGCTTTATTGAGTGCTCTCCCCGAGCAGATGTGCAGGCAGCCACAGGAAATCCGTGCAACACCGCGTTCAAATAGGCAGCTTAATAAATCACAGGTGCTGTGAAACAATCTGTCTCCCAAGAGCTGAATGCAGGAGGAGTCACATCCACATCAATGGGATGAGAAGCATCTGCAGAGCTGTCTCACATCTTGCAAATGCCACAGTGACTGTCTGGTGGCACTGAGACTGTCATCAACTTCACAGAGGAATGGGCAGATGGGTATGAGGGCCTGTCCCACAGAAATGGTATCACAACCAAGTATTTTGATTTTTTTCCCCCCAACTCCTTTGCAAAGATCTGTACTGTGCAGTGGTGCCATGTTAGCTGTGTAGCAAGCAAGATTGCCCCAGCTGCAGTGCTTTCTGCTCCGTAAAAGCTGGTCTGGTCTGGTCAGATGGACCACATCAGGAGCTACAAAAGAGCAGGAACAGTGTAGGCATCTCATTTATATATGTATATATATATGTATATATATATGTAGGCATCCATACCTTGGAGGACAGGTTCAGGATCTGTACCCTCCATACAGCATCAGGAGCCTCCTGCAGTTCCCGCTGGCTGCAGCAAGAGCAGTATCTCAAAATCTCCCAGGTACGGTGCTACCTACCCCCTCAAGAGCAAGCTCTGCAGGCATCAACATTACCAAGGGATATGATAACAGGAGCAGGAGTGTATGTTTGAATAACACAGAAGTGGAGGGTGGATATGCCTCTCTAAAAGCTCCACTTATCCTCATCCAGCAACTATGCACTTGATACAGAAGCACTGTGGCAGGGCTCTGGCTGATTCCAATAAGAAGGCAGACTCATGGCAGGCTATACTGGCATGCCAGCAGGAGATCAAAACATCCACAGCAGCAAAACCAGGGTGACTGGGCAGAACAGCATCACAGCAACTGCAGGACAAGCTTTGTGCCACGCTCTGCACTACTGTGCATGGAAACATCTGGGCTGCTGCTGTGGCTCCAGCCCTTTCTGCTACCCTGGTACGAAATGAGATGGTTTCTCAGGTTCTCTGCTGCAGCAGCAGGGAGGAAAAGGGGCTGAGGGGTGGGCTGGCTTCCTCTTTCATGTTGGCAGAGCTCTGCTCCACCAGAAAAGTACAGTTCTGCTGCTCATGGTGACACTGGAAGGGGTCTGTGAGTCCTTGGTGGGAACAGTGCTGGGGAAAGTGATGCACTACCCCATGGTGGTAGGCAGGAGAAGGACACTGCAGGAAGGGAAAGGCTGTTTTTGGCTGGCACACACCTTCCCGTTCTGGAGCTTTGCTTATGTTTGACTTCCAGCTGTCTCCAGGGAGCATGCCAGTTTTGTGCTGACTTTCATGGACACAGGCTTGAAACCTGTGTCGGCCCTAGAGCAGAGGAAGAGCTGATGTAGGTGATTTCTGTTAATGAGCCATGTGCAGAGCAGCTTTTACCAGTGCTTTCTTGAACCGGCAGCAAGAGGAGGAGGTACACATGTGCAACCATTAAAAATGAGAACTGGAAATACTCCAGAGTGACCCCTCCATCCAGGGGAGAAAGGCTAAGTAGACAGGCTCTGCATCTGAAATTCGAACGCTTCAAGATGCACAAGCTGTGGCAGCAATGACAGCAAGAACTTTTTGATCCCAAATGCTTGCCCGCCTTTCCCTTCCCACCACTTCCCTCCTCCTCCTCCTTCAATGCTCCAAATGCCTAATTATCCTCCAATTGTATGTAGGTCAGGCTGTGAATGAGATCTAAGACATGAAAGAAACACCCTGAAAAGACAGTGAGGCTGACTTGCCAACAGTCCTGCTGCCTCTTCTTTGGGGCGGCCAGTGACACCGTGCTGGGCACTGAGTACTCAGAGGAGGAATTGGGATAGCAAGGGACTGGATGGTCCTTAAGGCAGTATGGGTCTCCAATCCACAGTAGTATGCAATCACAGCAAGTTTTAATACACATCCAAATTTAACCTCCCCAATCTGGCACCTGCAACCCTCTGTAGTCAACACAGCTCAGCCCTGGTAGCTCAGCTCTGCAGCAGAGCCTCCAAAACACATACAGAGCTGGGCACAACCCAGCCTTCAGCCATGGCTCCAAGGATGCTTCAGCTGTTACCACCTAACTCAAACAAGGCCCATGCACTCAATCTTAACAAGCATGTGGACTGTCCTGTAACCCTATCATGGCCCAGGTTGAATCTTTAATTTCAGCATGACCCAGTCCTGTCACCAAATCTCTACATAGCCAAATAATCAGACTGTAACCTCAAGTGTGTCCTAGATCTGAAGTGTGATTGCAGTGTAGGACATCCCTTGCGCCAAGCCATAGTACAAGTCATGGGCTTCCAACTCTGTTTGAACCTAGTTTTGAGCTGTTGAGCCTACAGCAGCCCAATATGAGCACCAAACATGGTTTCTTTTTAACCCTGAATTCCAGGACAATCCAGTCCTAAATTGCTAGGCGTAGCCAAGCCATGAACTGATTATTTTTCTTGCTGCTTACTCCTGGGTTTCAACAGCAACACTGCTCAGCACTGAGCTCCCAGCTGAACACTCAAAACTAAGGATGGATCAAAAAATCTATTCCTTCCCTCTCTGAACTTCTAGCTTGGCTCTGCTTTGACTGTCCACCATTCAGAAAACTGAAAGTTTGAATAAGCCACCATAAAAAGTGCAGTGCCTGAGATGAAAAAGCCTGAATATTCTTCCACACTGAGCAGGCCCATGTTCTCAGCTCCCATCACTAGCAATGTCTGCAAAGCCTTGAGCCCACCCCTCTGCCCAGTCCACTGTCCTTCATCCCGCAGACCCGTGGGGCTGCCTGCTGTTTCTGTGTGCTTGCAGTCCTGTGATTGATCTATAGCAGTCTTTGTCAGAGGGCTGTTGTGTCACATAGATCAGTGACAGCATGCGCAATGTGTGGGTGTTTGCTTTGTCAGTAATACTTCATCATCTTTTAATTCATTAAATATGTTTGACATTCGTCTCTATTAGAGGTTGACACTGCTGCTGTTTGCTCTGCCCTGTGTCAGTGTGCTTGTAAATTTATACAATAACCAAGAGAAAATCACATTTGTCTTCTTTTGGATTTAGAAAATGTGCTTTAGGAGATGAGCTTCTCTATTTCATGTGTTCCCCCGGCTCACAGCCTTCTACCTCCCAATCTCCCCTTCACACTGCTTAGCTCCCAGCCCTACCCATGCACTTCCCAGTCTTGTTCCACTCCATGCAGCATGTGTCCCAGTCCTCCAGCCCTCATATCTCAATTCCAGACTCTCCTGCCACCCACACACATGTTCTACCCTCCTCATGCCTTGGCTATTGCTTGCTCTCTACACCCTCCCAGTCCTGCCAAGATACCATTGGGTACCTGGGACCCATGTTTTTTCTTAGGGCATTTTTCTAAGAGATGGGTGTTGGAGTGCAGAGGGACTTTTCTTTGCAACTTCTCCTCTGGGCAGCTGATTCAGGTCCTGTCTCACTCTTGGTATTCCCTATTAATTGGAAGGATAATGTCATGCTCTACTGGCTCTAAGGATCCCTGACATTTTCATTAATATTAGGATCAAGATAGAGATTTAGGGGTCTCTGCAAGGGCAGCATTCAGCTGTGAGCTGAGATAATGCCTCCCAATGAGTACCCATGGGACAGATCTTGTAATGTGGTAGACAGCATGTTTGTGATGTGTGCTGTTACCCACAGAATCAAGTTCAGTGGGGGTCTGTGTATGTGTGCATGTACACATATGCATATGGGTTCTATAGTCTCTGGTGGCTCCTGGCTGTGGTGATATCCTGTCTGCTGTGCTGTGTCCAGTTTGGGGTTCCCCAGAGAAAGAAACACAGGGACACATGGGAGCCAGTCCAGCGGAGGTATCAATGTGGTCAGGGGCTATAGGGTGGGATATGCAAGGAGATGATCAGGGGGCTGTGTTTGCTCAGCTTGGAGAAGATAAGGTGAAGAGAAGATTTTAACGCTACCTTCACCTCTCTAACTGGAAGGTGTACAGACTCTTCTCAGAGGTGCACAGGGACAGTACAAGAGCCATTGGGCACAAGCAGGAGCACAGGAAATTAAAGCTAAATATAGGAAGAAAATTTCTCAAAGTAAGGGTGGGTAAATGCTAGAACAGAGACAAAAAGACACTGCACAATCTCATCTCTGGAGGCAGCTGAAATTCAGCTATACAAAGCCCGATTAACTGGCCCTGGTTGGACATGCTCTTCAAAGAGTTTTGGACCAGAGACCTTCTGAAGTTCCTCCCAACATCGATTAATCTGATTATTACTTTTCTGTCTCTGGTGCCCACATTTGGGTTATAGCCTCACATCTGTCCCCAGGGGAGGATTTGTCCATCCTTCACATCTGTAGCTCTGAGGCATGCAGTCAGCCACAGCCCGGTGCAGCTCTAGGAGTGGCAGCAATTAGGCCTGATGGGTTGGCATTTGAGAAGGTGCTGAGCAAAGGGATTTTGAGGTTGGAACCAGCAGCTGAAAAAAAGTCAAAGGAAGTAGGCCCTGTGGCTGGGCCATGTGGTCTGAGAATGTGGTCCTGTGTTTTGGTGCATGTTTTCTTAATGATACAGCTGTGCTCAGCAGCCCCAGAGACCCAGGCACCTCGTTGAGAACATGGCTCACTTTGTCTTGGATTACGTTGGCTAATTAGGAAACACAGATCTTTGCCTGCCTCTTTAAAAGATGTGTTTACTTTCGTTAAACAGCACCATGTTCAGCTTGCACTTTTATATTAATCCCTAAATACTGTAACAGTGTGTTGCAGGCAGATTTGTCAAGGCTAATTCTATTACTCGGCAATGTTTACTTTAAGCTTCCAGGTATTAAAAATGACACCCGTTCACAGAAGAGCTTGCAGGAGGGGCAGCAAAACCAGCAAGCACCCCAGTCACAGAAAAACCCTTCCTATGGGCTGCACTCCTGCTCCTAAGAGACGCTTTCCCCACTGAAGCTAGCTGTTCCTCTGAAAGAGAAAGCAGGTTTAACTCTTCATGCATGTGGAGGACAGACACCTCTAAAGTGGACAGAAGAACAACCTGGAGGTTAAAACTGGACTCACTCATGTAAAGTGATAAAAGTTCAGATCTAGATTTATACCACGTCTCAGACCTGGGTTAGACACAGGTCCTTTGGGAGACTTGCACAGCTTTGACCTGAGTGTGTGCCTTTCCAATCTGTGCCTTCAACCCCCAGCTCCACCAGTTTTACCCATCCTCCCTACTACACTGCCCTTGTCTGCAGTAAACAGCAGGGGGAATTATGACTCTTTTTCTTGGATACCTATATTTCATGTTGTGGTGGGCTGACCTTGGCTGGATGCCAGGGTCCCACCAAGGCCGCTCAATCACTTCTGATTTTCTCTGCCTTCTCCGGGGGCTGTGGTCAGCTCATCACACATTGTCTTTGCCGCTCCTTCCTCCTCACACTCTTCCCCTGCTCCAGCATGGGTTGCCTATAGGTCACAAGTCCTGCCAGCAAACCTGCCCCAGCCTGGGCTCCTCTCCCCATGGGGCCACAGGTCCTGCCAGGACCTGGCTCCAGTGCGGGCTGCCCACGCTTAACAGTCTCCTTCGGGCATCCCCCTGATCCGGTGTGGGGTTCTCCCCAGGCTGTTGATGGGGATCTGCTCCACCATGGGCCTCCACGGGCTGAGGGGGACAGCCTGCCTCACCGTGGTCTTCATCATGGGCTGCCGGGGAATCTCTGCTCCGGCACCTGGAGCCCCTCCTGCCCTGCTCCTGCACCAGCCTGGGGGGCTGCAGGGCTGTTGCTCTCACAGAGCCTCAGCTCCCCTCTCTGGATGCAGCTGCTGTTGTGCAGGTTTTTTTCCCCTTTCTAGAGCACTTTATCCCAGGGGTGCTACCACCATTGCTGCTGATGGGCTCAGCCTCGGTCAGTGGCAGGCCCATCTTGGAGCCAGCTGGCATTGGCTCCGTCAGGCATGGGGGACGCTTCTAGCAGCTTCTCAGAGAAGCCGCCCCTGTAGCCCCCCTGCTACCAAAACCTTGCCACACAAATCCAATGCACATGTAAAAAAAACACTGGAGGATAAAGAGATCCTGTACATTAACAATAATTGCTGTATCTGTACTCCTAGAAACACACCTATTTCTTTGTAGATGTTGCAATTTTAATGTAAGGGAATGTCTCAGAGACTAAACACAGGCATTCAAAGCTTCAACAGTGGTTTTTAAACACATTCAGTCCTCAAAGGTCTCCTTTTAATCCAGCCTCCTCTTCCTGTGCAGGTACGTCTGGGGCACCTCCCAGGTGGTATGGACTTGTACAACAAAGCGTGTAACCATTTGAATAGTAAACTGAAGTAATAAAAAGGGAAAACAAAGCTTCAAGTTCCAGCTAATCTTTCATATAAATGGGCCCTATGTATTAAACACCCTCCACAAAAACAGGTAAGGGTGGTGATGGGGAATGCAGGTGATTCATCTGTATATACTCCTTTCATTTTAAGAAACTAGTAGGCAAAACTAGTTTTGGCTGGAGAGAAAAAGAAGGTTGTTGTCCAGGGAAAGGTGGGTAACAAAGGCAAGTCACAGGTGGAAGAAAATCGCTGCATGGCTCCTTTTCTTTGCATCCCTGTCTGTGTATACCACTACCAGAGTTGTATAAGGGATGGGCAGGAGCCATTCCTTCACGTGGTGGTTAAGCAATGCTTCCCAGATATGCTGGAGGGCACAAGTGGGTCCTTTGCTCTTAGATCTTCTTGTATCTTCTTTACCTTCACAGACGGTTAAAGAGAATTAATCTAGGGATGGATGGAGTGGGCTATCGTAACTGTGATGGTGATGCTGGCTACATGGGGACAATGGCTCTGGTCATGATGGAGCAGCTTCCCTTTCCCTTCTTCTTGCTTCCCTTTCCTTGAGAAGGCTGAGCATGAGCAGGCTGTAGTAGGATACTCTCCAGCAAACCTGTGTTTGCCAGCATGGGACCAAGGTCTAGATACAAACACTTATTAGGCATTCGACAGTGGCACCAAAGGCCTAGAGAGAGAGGGGTGGCAGGGAAGACTATCCAAAGCCTGGGGAAAGAAGATGTCCATCACAGCATGGGCAGTAGCTCGCAAAGACAGGAACACAGAGACTGACCTATTTCGCTCTGGGTCCCTGACAGCTCATTGCAGACTTGCGCTGCCATTACCAGTGATGTTGGCAGTGTGCAGCAATAAAATACTGGGTGAATCCTCCTTTTGGCTTATTCGTTTGCTCTGGAGCTTTACTCTGTTTTTACCCCCGACTCCCAGCAGCGTAGTCACAGCAGTGTGCTTTCTGCTGCCAGAGCTGCATCAGTGAACAGTCCAGACAGGCTGGCCCCGATGAGCTGGGTGGGAGCACTATGAGGTATGCTGGTCAGGTCCCACTTCAGAAGGTGGAGCTGGCTCTGGCCAGCACAGGATCTCATGAGGCTTCGAAACACGCCCAACCAAGGATCCTCAGACCTGCTAGCATGCAAGATCAGAATGATGAGCCTAAAGGTTTTGGTTTTCCTCTGCTTACCCAGAGCCCATGAAATGGTTTGAAAGCAATATATCATGGATTAGAGTAGTTCTTAATATACTTTCTGACTTACTGGGGTTTCTGAAATCACTCATGCTATGCTTCTCATTCAGCACACAACAAATACACCATTTGCTTTATCAGGGCATACACTGATGCTTCTTTTTAACAGCAGCAGCATCTTCTGTGTCCAAAGGACTTGCCCTTTGTCTCTATGTGTCTCCATGGCAGTCTACCATACAGCTGCAGTTCCTACAGAGCTCAGAGCCCAGTAGTGCTTGGATGTGGATGCTAAGCCAGGAGAGCTGTGCAGCTGTGGGTGTGGAGAGCCCAGTTAGCCGTGATTAACATGCCCATGGTAACAGAGAAAATGATGTACCAATGCAGTTGCATGTTATCATGCAAGAAAAATGCAATTCTCATGGGGTCTGAAGTAGGACAGCTTGTAGCGGATCAGTGATGCTTGTGATAAAAGGAGTCCCCTGAATGGGGAGTCTCAGGTTCTGGTTCCTGTTTGCTCATATATTGTTGGTTGCTGAATTTAAATGCCCAAAGTCAAAGGGCCAGGTGCTACAGTGCCAGTTTTCATCTGCCCTTTGAACTCTAATGACCAGTTAAGTAGTTTATAGCCACCTGCAGTGCTCTGACAGAAGCTGCTGTGTTTGGGGCCAAGAATCCTGGCACCTTTACTGCTCTTCTGCCCAGTCAGTCGTATATGACTCTTTAATTTCTGACATGAATGGGCCCCAGAGGGATGCTTTTCCTGAATTAAATGTTGGCTTATCCTACTTGTGCTCCATGATCGTGAGCATGCTAGGACAGTGAGGGATGGAGTTAAGCACAGAAGGCTGTTATGTGATGCTGATACTCCTGTGAGTCAGGCAGAGAAGAGCAGATGGAGCAATGGCTCCATATTCAGAATGCATCTGATTTGATTACATTGGTCCTTACGTGGACAGAAAATCATTTCAAGACAATTACAGAAAGCATTTGCATCTTCTAAGTCTCAGGCTGAGACAGATGTGATCAGTCAGTGTTTCTGGGAGCCAGTTTTGGGGTGCCCAGCACTGGATCAGGGATGGTGGGGGCATTATGAGTTTTGCACTTTGTTCTCCCTAAATTTTGGCCCTCTTTTTGTGGACAAGTTGTAGGCATCATTGCTGGGGCCATCAAAGTCATGGGGAGAAGTATCAGTGAGATAAAGCTTCTCTGCCAGGGCTGCTAGGGGGATGCAGGGCTCAGCAGCAAGTCACTTCTATCTGCTGGAACTAATTCAGTATTGTCCCTTCAAAATGGGATCTTATAGCTGAAGTGAGCTGTCTGAAGTCTGCTCTGCCAGGTGAACATCTGTGCTTAGATAGACCATTAACAATCATGAAACTGTAGCCTCTAAAATGAGGGGTACTCTTGTCTCAGCTCATGAAAAAGTAAGTCAGTGATGACAGAGTGGCAGGGTATAGATCTCAACATGTCAACAGCAGGGCTCAGTTCAAGAGCCACTCCGTATAGGAGGGTGGAAAGCTGTGCTCCTCGCTGAGTTAAATGTGCCTACCCTGAGATCTGGTCCTGCACTGGCCCCAGTTCTGCATTTGTACAGCTTCTCTGGATACGTTTGACCCCATCTCACACACACCTCATACACCTGTGGGTTAAAATGTGCCCCACAGCACCTCCATCTGATAAAGACATACTTGGGAAGAGAGATGTTTGCTCTTTCTCTACCATTTATGGGAAAACCCAGAGCCAGATGTTATTACCAAAACACTGCCCATACACGATAACTAGTATGACACAAAATTAAGCCACTCTACTGCAGCATATGGATGTTGTTGACAAGACCAGAAAATGCAGTATTTTTTTCCTTTTACCCAGGTATTGTTTTGTCATCAGGAAGTGAACCTCCAAAAAAAGCTCTCCTTCACCAGGCCTGTGCCATGGGCAAGAGTCTTCTCAGGCATACCCCACATGTATGGTTTCTCCCGCTGAGCCTGTCTGGGCTATTCAGCGCACCACAGCTCCCTCCCTGCCTGTGTGCTTCAGTTTTCATAGAATCATAAAATCATTTGGGTTGGAAAAGGCCTTTGAGATCATCAAGTCCAACTGTTAACCCAGGACTGCCCAGCCCACCACTAAACCATGTCCCTAAGCACCGCATCTTATGGACATATTGCTCACTGGTCTCCAATTAAAGCATCTAAATAAATGCTTGTAGACAAGTAAGTCTAGCAAAGGTGTTGCAAGTTAGTTTTGGTACTTGGAATTTGCGGGCTGCAGACAGCTGGTCTGTTGAGATGGTGCAGGGCATTAGAAGGCAATTTGCACAGTAGCCATCCTGCACCCAGATCTGCCTTGTGCTGTTCAAACTGCCCCTCAAGGGACATCTAATCCTCTCACTATCTTATCCCTGTTACTGGAGATGTGGTCCTATATGGTTTTTCCACTAGTCACAGGGACTGAAGGATGATCAATGGTCTTACTGTCCTCAGAAAAATGCAAATGCAGAATTGATGTTTGAGGAGACAGCGGGGAGCAGGTGCCGGGCAGAGTCAGAAATACTCTTTCAACTTCTAGCTCTCACAGGCTCTCATTCAACTCAACCTCTGTTTTTCTTTACAGCTTGCCAGTCATCTCTCTTTGTTACAGAATAAGCTGTGAAGCTTTGAATTTTGTTCATAGATGACAGAACGTGCATCCACAAGATTTGGTTGAAAAGACTTTTACATGGCAACTGGTAGAAGCTGGTGCCCCAGACAGGCTGGTATTTTCTCCAGCATCATTTCAAAAGCAAATGGAGCCTACATACACCTTGGTGCTCAAGCAACATTGCAGACCAGGAAAAGAAAGCAGTTGGAGGTCACAGTGGAAATGCTTGTTCACATTTCTTGGCAGGTTTTTCTGAAGGTCCTTTTCAGGGACATAAATGGAGCAATTGCAGTTGTTAAAATCATCAGCGTACAGGAAGTCTCACCCTGCAAGTGTTGTTATTGCTATGTTGGGATTGGGACCTGCCACACCACAAGGGAGCTGGTATTACAGTAAATCACCTCCCCAGCAGCCAGTGAGTGTGGAATGTCCAACCTCTCACCGGGAATACTCTGTGATCTATTCCATGGTCTGCTCACTGATCCCAGGCGGCTGCTTTCTGCGCCCCCTCACTGACTCTCATCTCCCTGAACGTTTCAGCTTGTCCTGCTGAGCAGCCCTGCTAGTATCAATGACACACAAGTGACAAAATAAAATAGAAATTATTAATTTCAAGCTCTGCTGGTAGTAAGGAAAAGAAAATCAATGCTTGGCAAATGGAATAAGGAGAAATTGGAGGAAAAGAAAGGCTCTCTCCTAGCTTCAGTAGCTTGTCTGTGACAAAGGCAGGGGACTGTAAAAAAAGGGCATAACAGTGTTGTGGTTTCAGCTGCCGTACGTTAAAGCTGGCTTTTTGCATATTAATAACAAAATAAGCTACCTGTTTGTTTAAACAGCCTTGTTGACATTCACTACAGGAGGGGGAGAGCACGGGGCAGCATGCAGTAGGAAGAGGAGCACGCTGCTCCAGCACGACTTGCACCTCTTTTTGTTCGGAGCCAGGTGTGAGAGCCCTGCAGGTGCAGGACAGGAGACCCAGTGCCAGAGAGGCCTTTTGTTTGTGTGCTCCCTTGCGTGTGCATCTAAAAGACCTCCAGAACTAATCCCTAGGGAGACTGACCAACGGCAGCCTACGCAGACGAGTGCTGCACAGCAAAACCACTGGGGAAGAGAAAGCATCCAGAATGCAAAGCATTCCAATTAAACCCAGGACTCAGTCGTGTACGGCACTATTTGAGGAAGCTCATCAAATTTACAAGCACCAACAGTCTGAGAGGGTGCCGGGAGTTAGACACAGAGTTCAGAGTCCAATTTCAAAAGCACAGCTCCTATCTGGAGACCCAAATAAGGGGCAGATGTTTGAAAGGGCTTTGGTCTTGTAGCTGTCATTGAGGTAGTGCAACAGGATTTTTAAAAGGCTACGGATCCAGGGCTACAGAGGGCACCAAGAATGATCAAGGGCTGCAGAAACTCTCCCTGAAAGGGGCTGGAAAAGATTAGGAACTACTCATACAGAGAGCAGATGAATAACAAAGCATGTTTTATCCGTCTGTAAAACAGACAGGTACAGATAAGTCCTCTCTGCCTCATGACACAGGCAGAAGCACATTTTTCAATTAAACAGAGAGATGGCAAATCCAGAATTGATCAAATGACATTTTCTTTTGCACAGCGAGATGGGACTCAGCTCCATGAGCTAGAGACATCTAAAACACAGACATCTACTCCTGAACTGGCTATTTCAGGCTTCTCTTTAAGACAGTGGGGGGAAATAGGCACTTTCAGGGAGCAATCCATCTGACCAAATACAAATACCCATTTGCAGAACAGATAACTCACACCTCATGCTCTGCTGACTGTATCGACCAGATCTCCACTGATAATAAGACCAACTAGGAAGACTAGCACAGATTTGACAACTGCCTAGTCACGTGAGTTTTTTCTTGGAATATTAAACTGTGGAACTCATTTCCACAAGAGGTTGTAGAAGGCAAAAGATAAACTGCATTCAAAACCGAGACTGGAATAAATATGAAAAACAAGAATAGCCACACTTATTGCAGATGGTGTTAAGAGCATTTTGGAATGGATATAAAACTGTTTGCTTCAAGGTTTAAATCCATTTTAAACTCTTAGGATTAGGATTGAGATCTTCACATGGGGCATTTTATTTCATATCTACCTACTTGGTGATCAGAGGTAGGCTGCTAAGCTGGATGGACCATGAATTTACTTTAGATTGTCAATATTTTTACCTGCACACAGCCTCCCTAGATTTCTTGAAAATCTAGCAGCTTTTACTGAAGTAAAATGAGTAGTGTGAAATTGGAAGTTTAACAGAATAGTCCAGATTAGAATGGAGTACAGCAGAACGGAGTAGAATAGGACAGAACAGAACCAGAAAATCAAAACAAATATATGTGTAAAGAAAATTAAAAAGCATATAAAAAAGGATGCTTTGAATACAAGCCCTGAGTGCGTGGCATGGCACATGTTCAGGCTGGTAGGTTGTTGACTCTCTTGGTATCACAGTTGTTTTTGGCAAACAAGCAGAGTTACGGTGGGCAGAAATTATAGGCTAGGCTGTGCAACCTGTCTGCAGGCCAGTAAGCAGTTCTACAAATAGTCCTAATGGACACAGCATAACTGGTTAGCATGAAATACACTCCACAGCACATCAATCTGAGTCAAAGGACTGCTGCTTTTGAGACAAGAGAACATGTGGCACAGAAAAGAGGGTGGTATTTAGACAGCAGCTGCCACTACCTTGGCAGATTCAGGGGGAATTGGGGTACACTACAGTGAAGTTCAGAGCCCATGAACAACTGGCTTGGTTTTATGAGCTATACCTGTGGTGACTTGTTTAAAAAAACAGAGAGAAGCACCCCTGGATGAGGACAGTGACAGTGAAATTGGCTATGCACCAGGTGCTACTGCCTGCTAAAGCAGTGGGAAGATCAGCTAAAACGGTGCGTACAGAAAAGAGCAAGCTCTGGCCACTGAACAATGCTGAGGAACAGCTAAAGGCATATCACTTGATCACTAACTCAAAACTGCACCATTATGGATGTGATAAATGGACCTAACAAATGTGTTGCCCTCACTCTGAGCAGAGCAGGTATGAACTTCAGCCTAGCAGCTCTATGCTACGGTTACTTAAAACCAGTCTGATTTCATCCAGTAGTTGGTTCTTGCTGTGAAAAGTTTATCCCTCTATAACCATTCTGCCTGTGACCAGTTCTGTTCTTCCCTTATAGTAGGTTTTTGTGTAACCTATGAAAATTTAATCTGAGAATGTCTCTATTTGACAAAACACTATGCAAAAAGCTTTATAGAAATCTAGCATTACTCCATTCCTCCTAGTTCCTCTGCACACACTCTCTGCTTGTTCTTCAGGTTAGGAGCCATCTTTTTACTTTGTCTTTGTATATCATCTGTTGGAACAGTTTTGGCCCATGCAGTAGGCTCCCAGTACTACAGAAGGTCTAAGGACTGAATTAATTGCCCATGTTTAAAAGCATTCTGTCAGTATTCTCAAGTGAAGGTGTTTGGGACAGGTTTTGCTGTAGCTAGTCTTATCTTCTTAAACATGCATGGAATTAACATAGAACAAGCGACAGAGACATTGGCTATGGCCCAAGGAGAGGGGGTTGCAGACCTCGATCATTCAGCAAGTTGGATGGCTGGCCAGAGCCCAAGGTAAAGGAAGAGAGACTGAAAGTAAGAGGTGGCCCATCAGGGCAGTAAGTGGCATCTTGCAGTGTAATGCCAGAGACACATATAGCAGGTAGATAGGAAAGTGTTGCTGCAAAGGCTGTCTGCAGGAATACACTGGGATGTTTGCAGTAGCTGAGCTGCCCATCCCTTCAATGTAGAGCAAGACATAGGAAAAATCAGACTACTGTGAATTCCCATCATCCCAATGCTACTTGTGTGCAGGTGGCAGACTGGTACAGTATTCCACCTATATGAACACAGAAGAAGTGGGTATGCAGAAGCACTCAGTGACTGACACTTTCGGACAGGCTTTTGCTACCAATACATCTCCACTCTTGAAGTGTAAATCTTACAAGCGAAATTAGACTTGGCTGCGAGAGTTATAACAGTCATAAAGTACAGACAAGACGTGTGGAATCTTGTGCCTAAACTGTAGCAATTACACATATAATCAGAAAAGCATGATATAAGGATGACTCAGGACCCATATGCCCAAGACATAAATAAGACAGCTGTGGCAGGCACTGCTTTGGGGCTATTTCGTACAGGGCTTGGAGGATGACCTCCACGGTTCAAGACAGAACACAGTGAGGACATTTTTGTGGGTCTATACCACTGCTCAGCAGAAAATATAAATGCTACAAAAAATAAACTTCTTATAAAAGTAAGAATGCATAGCCAGCCTTAGCCTGACCCCTGGGGGATGGAGAGAAGTAAATACACATGTAAAGGTGATAGTAACAACCCAAAAGTCTAAGGTCTAACTAAGATTTTTAACTGAGGTAGTGTCTAAAAACATATATGGTAGAAAATTCAGGGGCCATCTGTTTTCACTGGCTATGAAAAACTTTATCCGGCAGCAGTAATGAAGATAATGACAGATCATGTAGTACTAGCAGTGATAGAAATACACAGTTGGATATAAGCAGGAAAATGCGGCAGTGAGTCATTGTAAGTTCATGCCTTGAAATACAGTGTAACGAGGCTTGCCTGTCTGACCGGGTCCTACCAGCTCAGGAAGAATGCTGGGAACACCAGGATGTATCTAAGGGACAAGCTAGAAGCACTGAGCACTTCTGTTTCAGAGGAGAAGTGTTTTAATAACAGGGAGTGGATTTGGCTGGAGAGGAATATGGGAGAATGAGTGGGTGTGTAGCAGAGATCTGACAATGAATGCTTGGCCACATCCAGAATGGGGAGCAAGCCTATGACAGCAACTTCTACCTTGCAGGTAGCTGCTGTTAGTTTCTTTTAGTCCCTAAGCCTGCCAGGCAGTCATCTCCTGTTGTAGGGATGCTGTCTGCCACTTTACCTTGGGCTGCATCTCAGGGAATGCAAGTCAACAGCTTCCAAATGTGACTATAGTAATAGCTGGGCCCTAAGCTTTGCCTGTGAAGTGCTAGAAAAAAAGAGACTTCACTGCTGGAAGTTTCTTTCGACAGGGCAGACCACCTTTTAGTTTCTCCAGTAGTTACTGCATTCATTATTAATATACTTTGCATACTTTAAAGGCCTCTATGCACAGGACTGACAAGCAGTAGGGCTTCTCCTGGCTGTTAACAGCCATCTGGGCTGTCTCATTTCTGTGCCAGTATGTTCTGAAGACCAACATCCGTCTCCAAAGCAACCTGCTGCATGGTATGGAAGATGCCTACGGTGCCTAGGCTGGATCTGTTCTCCTCTAGCTTTTCTTGACAGCAGCTCTTGTGAGATGCTAATACGTTGCATTACACATGCACCTCCCTGACAACTAATGGCTTAATACCCAGTACAATGTCTATCTTACGGAGCAATAGAGGAATGGCTGTTCTGCCTTTGTGCAGGGAGCTGAATATCACTTTAATGCGTTCATATTTAGCTTAGGGTCCCCAGAGGGCTGCCGATTTATCTCTGCTCCTAGGCTTCCTATTTGGTGCCGATATTGTGTGTCAGAGAGCAGAAGGGAAGGATTTGCTGCACCTTATCTCCATTCAGATGATAGTGACGCTCCCTGATAACTTGCTAATCCACCGAGATAAGAACACTGCAAGCAGATTTTGCAGCCTTTAGGATGAAATGTGTGCAGGGATTTATGTTATTCTTGCAAATACTGAAATCATACATTTTGCTGTGTGAGCCACAAACTTCGTGTCACTACGCCAATTAGCTCCTGGGATCAGGCTTATTTTGAACAACATTAACTAGCTGAGCAGACAATGTGTTATAATAAAGAGAAAAATAAGATCAGATGAACAAGAATTTTAATGTAATGTTACTTATAGCATTGCAAACCATTACAAGAAAAACAGAATTAGAAGATATGTTTTGTTGGTTTATTTTTCCTAAAAGAGTTGTTATTTTGGTTGAAATTTGGTGGTGGTGGTGGTGAGTTTGAAGAGGAGAACAAAGAGGCTGGCCCTGGAAAATCCTCCAGCTTCCTGGGGGAGAAACATCTGTCACAAGCATTGCACATGAATGATCACTGAGAAGCGATAGCTCTGGACACAGGGGTTTCATCCTCAAAAGGCTTTCAGGGCTGCAGTAGTTATCAGGGCTGAACAATACCTGGGTAGAAAGAGTCAAAACTGGGCCTTGGGCATAACCTCCCCTCTGTCCCTGCACCCAGGCATCCTCTGGCTCATTAATGCTCTTTGTCACATCCTTGAAGGGGGTCTTACACCTTATCTGCTCCAGCATATCTACTTTTTGGATTACTTCTATGCAGTTGGGATTTTTTATTTGTTTGTGGGTTGTGTTTTGTTTTGTGGTTCTTTTTTTTCTTTTTTTTTTTAATGCTAGTTCCTTGGTTGTAGTGGCCTGGGCTGTCTTTATTGACTTGGACTTTCACTGTGCTACAGTTCTGTACTTTAGTTCCCATGGTTATCCATTCACCAAGACACTTCATTTCCCTGCCTGCCAAACAAACCTCAAAGCTGCCTCTTTTGCACCTGAAATGGCACTGAAAGCTTCTTGAGGCAACTAAACCCACTTAGCACCTGTAGAGAGTTTCAGAGTTTGGGCTGGGATGAACAACTATGTTCAATTCTGCTTTCTCCTTACAGTCATCTAGGTGACTTTATAGCATCTGTAATACTGTTTAAGCATAACACAAGAAGGTTAAATATGTCAAAGGTCTCACCAACCTAGACCTGTAGGCAGATAACAGCATTGTAGGCTGTTGTACCTACAGGGCAAAGTCCAAAGAAGCCAATGACAGACCAACAAAGTACTTTGAGAAGCCAGGCAGCAGGTCTTCATGATAGCAGCTCCCCTAAAGAGTTACCCTGGAGTCCAGTGCTGCTGTAACTGTGCTGTCAGTTAAGCTGTCAGAGCCCAGAAACATTGTCTTCCTCCAAAGGAGGTTTCTCTGTTTCATATCTGAGAGAAGGGGCAGAACCTTGCAAAATGTTTTCAAAATCCCTCTGGGTTTTTAATTCACTGAAAAATTGCTGGCTTTATTCCATTTTGCATTCTAGAAACTCTGTCCAGGGATGTTTGAAAAGATGGCTCCTAGCAGGGATCCCCGTGTAATCAGAAACACCGTGATCGGCCAGCTGAAATTGAAAGGGAGAGACAAATGGCATTAAAAGCAGGAGTCCAATAAGAGGATAGAGAGCTTTGAGAATTAGTTATTTGACTCTTTTTGACCTAAATCTCTAGTTTAATAAAGCAAAGTACTTCCACATGGTGCTTGTTAAAGTCCTTGAACAGAAGGTTTTTGTAGCCATAGCAGGGGCTCAACAGAGGACATGGCTTACTAAGTCTAGCAGCTGGCAAAAAGAAGGGTGGTCAAACCACAGCCTAATCCTACACACCCTATTTTGCACACAGCCCCCAGACACACTGCAATGCTCGTGCAGTTGCTGTCACCTTCACATGCATAGGGGAATGGGTAAAAGTGGAGACCTGGCTGAGACCAGACATTCATTTTCCAGAGAGGATGAAGCAGGGCAGGGCTTCTGGATCATTATAGGTGCTTAACAAGAAGGAAGGGACGACTGAGGTGGAGGGTTTGAGCATAACACCCTTCTGCAGCGTGCCTCACCCTTCTTTTGGGGAGCCAGTCCTTGCCTGTAATTGTCTAAATGATAGCAAGGCAGTCTCCTTCATGCAATTGCCTGAATGTGGACACCCATGCTGGGAATCTGTGTAGGAGTAAAGAATTGCACGTTCCCACCACCCGGAGCCATTGCCTGTGACAGGCTGGCTGCCCAGGCTTTGCACAGCCGCTCCCTCCCCAGGCAGCTCCTCCACGGAGCCAGAGACAAGGACTGTGGGGAAGGGAGGGCTGCAGTGAGCCCTGAGCTGCAGCTGAAACAACGTGAGGGAGATGGAGATAAAGCCAGTGGGGATGTCCTGGCATCACAGATTTGATGCTACCAGCTGTAGTGGAAGGAGAGTCTGCCAGAGGCTTGTAGCGTTTAGCCTCCTAGGACCATATGTCCTCAAACAGGGGTCTCTGCTACATTTCTCTCCTTGCCAGAGAGTGAGTTCACCTGAGTACCCTCTGCCTGAGTGAAAAAAAGGCCAGTTTCCCTGGAAATGAAGAGACTCTACACTGCTGTGAGCTACTCCAAATCTTCTCAGGCAGGCCCTTGCAGCAGGGAAGATTTCTACACTCCAGGATCTTTGGGATCTGTGTCCCTGTTCATCCCTGACGTGGGCTGACTGATAAAGCATACATGCTGTTTGCAAAAGCCTGGGCATGCTCCTCCTCCAGTGCTTTGCTGAAGCTCTCCAACTGCAGGGCTGGGTTTATCCATCAGAGTTTTCATTTTCCTTTCTCACCACTCAACTCCGCCTGTCCTGGTTCACCAAAACAGACTGCAGCAATTTCAGAGGGATCAGGGCTTCCTTTCCTGTCTTTCATGAGCACTCAGAATATCAAGATAACTGCATTCCCAGCAATGAGGAACCTGTGCATGCCAGTTTAAAGACAGGCTCTAATTCCAGCCAGCCATGTGCTAGTTATTGCATCTACATGATGGTTATGCGCTGCAGCACACTGAACTTGAGCCACAGAAATGCAGTGCCATAAAGGCACTGGATTCTTCCATGAACTGTCCTCTCCTGCCCCCCAAACCCCCAAAAGTGGGGGAGTCTCTAGGAAAAGGGTAGACTGGACAATTATATCCTATTTAGCAGCTTGCAACAAAATAATTAATTCCTAGTGAATATAGGACAGTGCAAGCTTGGAATTGAGACCACAGGGACCCAGAAATCCCTACCATAGGCGTCCCTACTTCCCAGCTCTACCACTTTCTTCAAGATTTCTATCTCACCTGTGGCAAAGCCAACAGTGCTTGTGTGATTTCTGACCCAGTTTCCAACACCCAGCACATTCTCAGACACTTTCAAATTTAATGATAGAACTGTATTTTCCCGGTTTCTTCAGACTGCAAACAGCTGCGATGTCCCTGTGAGCTAACCTCTGACTCACATCCCGAGGGGTTAGCTTGGCTCCTCCAGGATTTGAGGGGTTCTGGCAGCTTTAATTTACTCTATGTTCGGGGTGAGGGGAGGGCCAGCTTTAGCCTTATAAAGAAAGAGAAAATCCAGAGTCTGTTGAATTAAAGGCTAAGCACCAGCTTCTATAATCACTCTGTATAGTCCCTGGGATCTTCCCTCATTTAGGGAGTGATTTTTCACTTTAACTTACTGCACAAACCTGCTTTCAATTAATCCTTCTCTGCCCAAGTCCTTTCAGCATATGGCCTGAGAGGTTCTTGGCATGGAGCTGGTAACTCTGAGACCTCCTAATCCAACATTTGCCAGCTGATAAGTCCTTATGCTCTTTTGAGCAGCTCAGTAATAACTTTAATCACCCCAAACTGTTCCTGGTCCCTTGCGTGATGCTTTGCTCCTTCCAGCACGGAAGGCTGATTTAATGCCTGATGCTGCTATGGGAGGCAGGATTTGGAGCTGGCTGTGAGAGGACGGCTGGAGGACTGCACTATCACTGGCCAGGACATTGCAGCACGAGTTCCCCAGGGGAAGGAAAGTGCCTGGTGTGTAGTACTGCACTGCTGAGTGAGCAGACCAAAGCAGCCCACTGGCTATTTGCAGGATGCAAAGCAGTAGCTGTGCTTAATAGTAAACAGCAGAACTCCTCAGGTTAAATCTGCCTGTGGAGCCCAGGATGGGAATGATGAGGTCCAAAAATATGACATCTCATCCTGGGCTTCAGTTCGTCAGTGCAATATGGTCCAGATGCAGCATTCCCAAGCTGTAACATGTTCAAAAAGAGCCTATGATTTGGGGCCTGAAGAATTATGGGCATTATAGGGTCAGCATCGAGCCTGAAGGAACATGTAATACTGCAGATCCAGAGCTCTGCAATTCTGGAATATGCTGGTTAGAGCATATTTCATCATCAGGAGTGGGACAGAGCTTTATTTAACATGGCAGCACCACGGGCTTCAGTGGAGAATCTGGTTTTGCACAATATTTAAAGCTGGACTTCCCTTGGGTAGTGTGAGCCTGTTTCTGGCTTGTGCTACGCAGAGAATTCAGCTGAAAGGTTATAACGCTCCCTTCTGTTTTTTTAAGTACAAGCACTGCACTTCTCCCAGGCCACCTGGTCTGGTTTGCCTGTTTACAAGGTGCAGCTGAAATTTTCCCTGGCTGACAAACAGGGGAAAACTCTCCTCTTCTGTTTGCTCAGTAGCTGAGTCCTCTCAGGAAGCAGAAGAATAGAAAAGATTTATCCAGGGTATATGAATGATCATGGCAAAAAGCCACTGCAGAGAGACATTGTCCCTTGGATGGGAGGAGAATAAAGCATAGCATACATGGGTATGAAAGTCTATGAAGCCTGGAGGAGCTAGCAAAGAACAGCAGGCATCATCCTCAGAGCAGGATGCCATGCTGGTGGCCAAAGTCGGGATGAGCAGAGTGTTTTGCAGCATGCCTGTTTTCTGAGTGCAGCATAGCGAAAGGGTTGCAAGATCCTCAAAATCCTGATATTCTCCGGCTTCTGCTTTTTAGGAGAATTTCATTTAAATGCTTTAAAATCACATGCACAACCTAGGATCCATCCAGGAGGGTTTGGAAGACAAAAGAAGATTATCTTCTTTGTACACCATTTGAAATGCATCCTGCTCAGTGAGGAAGTTGCAATTTCCAGTGAAAATATAAGCCCAGTCAGTCTCTTTTACAGAGACAGACATGTCCTTATCTTACCTGACATTATACAGAATCATAGAATACTATACCAGGAACCTCCTACGAGGACTGTGGACACTTCCACTCTGATATGTGACTAAATTGCCTCTTCCACTGTTTTCCAGTTCTGCTGCCTCTTGCTACCACTGTTTCCCAGGGGCCTGGTGAATGGGGGCTCGGTTGGGGTTATTCTGTAAAAATGAAAAGCAGGCTTCTTTGGCCCCACAAGTTACAGTGAATTTTCAAGGAGTTTCCAACTTGCTGTATTGGAAACCTCTTTGTCTCCCTGCCTGGCAGGTCAGATTAATAATGCAGCTCCTTATTACTTAATGTCAGCGATGCTGCCTCAGCAGTGCACAGCCCACCAGGTGCTGGGAAGTCACATGCCTGGAGGGGAAATGCTGGGGTGGACACAGATAGCCTCACTGAGGTCCTGTCTCCAACAGCTCAATTAGATTAAACAAGTAAATCAAAAGGCTGCAGGAGATCGATGCCCCTGACAGATGAAGGCTTTTCAGGAAAGTGGCACTTGTTCCGAACATGATCCATCATTGCTGTGGGGAAGGGACCCCAAAGGTGCCGTGGGAGCTTTCTGCCCTCCTGCACAGACGCAGAGCTCTGCGCTACCATGAGAAAGTCCAGCAAAGGGCAGCAGGTTTTGCACGTACAACACAGAGCAGTGAGGATGAATTGCAGATAAGGGCCTGACTCTGGCTCTTCTGACACACCTGATTCCCCTGAGGTTTCTTTCCCCAGTGCTTAGTTATGGCCAGAGGCCCTTCGTTGTTATGGCCAGCCTTGCTTTTTTCAAGAGAGCACATCTCCCTGGATGCAACAGGTCATGTCAGAAGAGTAACAGGGAGAATGAAAAATAAGGAAGTGGGGCTCCTACAGCTTAAATCAAGAGCTGAGTGGTGGCAACCACACTGGGATTGAGACTGTGTTCTGGGGCCCTCTGCCCTGCCCTGCCCTGAGGTTGCTGCCCAGCAGAGAGATTCACATGCCCAAGTCCTCCATCTAAGCACAAGCGACTGCTGTCTTGTCCAAAGGCCTCACGCTGGCAGATCCTCCACCTCCATGTGAGCAGGATCCACCACCTTGGCTGGTTTCTCTCTGCTGGCAAGGTCTGGCCGAGGAAGTGCTTCAATGAGTCCAGGCAGATGGGCCGGGAGGAGGGTTGGGGTGGCAGGAGACAGCGCAGGAAAGGAGAGCTGCAAGGCTCACTCCAGAAACTTTTTAAGTTTCCTGCATGCAAACAAACTCCATGTAGTATTGTCTGTCCCTAGGAAAAGTCTTTCCCTTTCCATCGTATCTGACGCTATGTGCCTGCTACCTGTTCTCAGGGCTTCTTTTGCCTGGATGGACCACCTGATCTTTTTTTTCCTCCATTGAACTGTCCAAATCCTTTTGAACATGTTATTTTCCAACACTGAAAACAACCTGTGGTGAATTCCACAATTTACAGATGGTACAGAGACATTCTTTCTTTCTGCTGGTTTTGAGCCTGCCATCTGACAGTTGGAGGACTCTTCTGGGAGAAAATGACAAACTCCTGTCACCTCTCTTCAAGCTGGAGATTCATGGTCTATTTACCTTTTTCTTACACAGATGTCATTTCATACCTTTCATCATGTCTGTTGCCCTCTTCTGTGTTTTCTCACCAGTTTTATAACAGTCTTTCTGAGATGTGGAAATCAGGACTGCAGACAATATTCAAGAAGTGAATGCACCACGGATTTATACAGTAGCATGAGGTTGTTCTCTGTACTGTTGTCCATTAGTTTCGGACTATTTCTTAGCAGGATTTACTTTTTTTGATCATCAGCAGGGGAGAACCCCTATCTTTAATCCATCTCTCACTGGATTTTTCTTCTGAAGCATTCTTCAGTGAGTGTCACTGGGAAGAAGCCCTACCCTGGGAGTCTTGTTCTTCTGCTCTGCTTAGGGCAATGCAATGATTAGCCAGGGATATTGTATCCATTTATTTATCAGCGCCATGTTGACCTGAGAAAGATTCATATGATGATTCATAAGATACATGTCTAAAATACTAAGGGCAATCAAACACAAGGCTGTTGAATATCTGTGATACTAAACTGCATTCTCTTCTGGCTCATTTCCCTACATATTTAAAGCAGTATGGCCATGATTAGCTTCCTGTCCTACTGTTTTCCCTGCAGAGACCCACATGAGTTAACAATATGAAGAATCTTTACAATTATCATAGTGTAATTATCTGTAGCAAAGATACATTTTGAGATGGAGGAGAGATGATTAGTTAGTGCCACAAATCTATAGTAATTAGAACTAAATTCTGAGAGTATTGGATTTCCCTCAGTGGCCAGCTCATTAATCTCCTTCCTGTGTAATTTTAAATATTTTTTATTGTTAACTTTCTTTTGTGAGTTGTGTTTTGTTTTTTTTTTTTAAATTTCACTTAGAAAAATACAGCATCTCCCTACACTCAAGACTGTTCATGGGCCTAAACCACTGTGACTAGCAGTTCAAAATCTGCATTTGCTGTGAAGGCTGTTTCCTCTTTTTACTGGTTATCTAGGACCAATTTAAACAACTCAGGATCACCAGCATTTATCATGAACTTAAAGAATTGCCTAGATTTTGTGCTAATTTTCTGCACTGTAGTAATAGATTGAGTGCTCAGGTGGTATAAACTGGCTTTCATCAGGCCTTGCCTATTAATACTGTCTGATGACTTGTCCAGTCTGTCATACACCGGAGTCTGTTCTGACATTTTGCTGCTGTCTGACAACGAACAGAGAGGGATCTGAATCCACATGATTCATATCCACATATCTCAATTTGGGAGAATCTGGATCCAGATTTTTAAATAAAGTTTTTAAATAATTGCTTGTGCTGAGGATGTAGATCCAAGAAACTGAATAATGTAGTCATTGGTTAGAATCCAGAGGCAGCCTGGAAATGCAGTCTGTTGTGAATAGTGCATGTACTCTTTGAGAAAGGGACCAATACTTCAAAGATTTTTTTTCTTTCTGTTAGAATAAATCTCAATAATGCACTTCCAGCTGCAGTAAAGAAGCAGTATTTTAAACTAAAGTAAGGCATCCCCTGGAACATTTAGATTCTTTTGGGTAGATCATCTTGATGAATTTACTTGTGGGTTCATGCATCTCAATAGCACCCACAGAAAGCATCAGACTTTGTGAAATTGCATTAAATTAGCAGTTAAGTGTTTGGAGACTTAGTTTCTTAATATTGTTTAGCCAACCGTATCATGCAGATTGTGAAAAGTGCTTTAATCTGCAACATACAGGACCTCCCGAGGGATTAGCAGCAGCCCTGGTATGTTAATATTGCAAAAATGGATGATCCAATTAAGCTCTGCTAAACCATGGCAGAATGCAAGGTCCATATGTTGGCTTATCCTTATGGTTTGTATATTAGTCTGAAATTGCTAGGCAGCCTGTGCTGTTCACTGGATTCTGAGGCTTCTTCACAGCTGGTAGAGAGAGAAAAAACTCTGCCTTACTGATGAGGGGTTTTCTTGTCCCCTTACAGTGTATTCTCACTCACAGGACACTTCTCCAAGAAGAGAAGCATCTTCCATTGATACTGTGACCAGCTCATCTCTTTGCTGCAGCCCAGAAGCAAGAGCTTCCTCTATATGCTTCTGGGCCCAAAAACTATCCTTAATGAGCAGCTAAGTATGGAGAACTATTTTCACCAGCAGGTGGAAAAGGTCCTTGATAACCTCAAGGTTATCACAGACCTATTTATATCTGTACTCTTACCCGGGCTTAGTGCAAAGGACTGACCTGCTTGCAGAAAGGGAATGTGGCTGATATAACAGCCCATGCCTGCAATGGGTCCCTACTGAAAACCAGTCCCTAAGTCTATGACCAGGACTTGCAGAGGTCACCCTGTCCCCTCCTCCCTTGGAGCTGTATTCCTAGCACTGCTGTCTGACAATGGCCATCCACTGTGTGAGGTCATCAAATCAGAGGAGGGTTTGCCACTGCTGTTTGTGATGCTAGGTCAGGCAAACACTCAAAATCCTCAAGGATGATGTCTAAGTGATGCTCAGCTGTTGCCTGATGCATGCAGCGTACCAGCGGTCACAAGTGTGCTATCCATCTGCCTGTGGAAAGGTAAGTTTTTCTTGTTTAACATTCCAGGACTCCTCTGCACCGGTCTGTCTCATCCCACTGAGACTGTGCTGCTGCTATTTCGTGATATTTCTCTTCTTTTTTTAAGGACATCTCTATTACTCTCCAGTTGTGAATTAGGACCAGAAGATAGTAGTTACATCCATAGTTATTCATTTCCTATGGTACAGAGAATAACATATCACACCTTCTGGCGCACAGAAATAGTTCAGGTTTTTCCCTCTTGGAGGTACAGAGATATATGCTGACGTTTGTTGGGGTGCTTCTAAAGGCTTCTCATTTTTCTCAGTTCTCTTTTGATCACATTACACTATCTTTCTCCTCATATTCCTAGTTGTTATTGTCCCTTATTGATTATTTCATTTGGGGCAATTGAGGCAATATTTGCATATGTTAGCTATTGCATTATCTTTAACTTTGCCCTTGGGTTTGTTCAATTGTCTTGAATACGAATTTATTGCTTTGCCAGTTAGGATTAAGAAAAGACACTTCTTCACATCTTTCTTGCCCTTGGAACTCCCAGTTAGAAGTAAAGTTCACACTGGAAGTCAGGATATTACCTTCTTTCCTAATAGTTTAAGTCATTTTGCATTTACAAAGGTTCAGAAGTTCACTACGTTAAGATGATGTCTATCTGCTTATTATGGAAGCCTCTGGTTAGATAAAGAAATTGTAAAAAAAAGTAAAATATTACAGATACCCTCCTCCCTTATCTATTCTTTAACGTTCATGTGCTTAAATTAAAAATACAAAATACATATACGTTTTAATTGTAAGCTCCTTGCTGATGTGCCAGCTTATCCCAATAGCTGGAATGATGTCCTGAGGGCATTTAAAAATGGCAACTAGTGTGGAATGGGCCATTTTCTTAATACACAGACATTCATCGTTTACACTCAGTACTGCAGAACAGGGTAGTAAACATTACTGGGTTTCAAGTGCAATTGTGCCTTTGTCCTCCTGGGAGGTAAGACATTTCAAAGGAAGAGCAAGATCTCCCAGCAGTAAAGTCTGCAGTCCTTGGGCTTGATATGATGTTTGTGAATCTCTCCTTTCACTTTCTTTGCTTTTCTGACAAGTGCACAAAATAAAACATTTCATTTGGGATTGTAAGAAATATTTCATGCTGAATGGAACAACATTTTTTGGTTTAGCAAGAAAAATAACATTCCAGTATGATCCAAGCAAAGCCTTTTTTCCACCTGATTTTTCAATTTTGCTGTCAAACTGAAAAATCAGCTATTCCCCCAGACCAATAACAGGGAGCGATGTTCTCCTGTACGGAACTCCAGTGTCCTGATGCCAAACAGAAGAATATTTCCTGGCAGCGTCATTTGTTGTAAGTCTTAAAAGATACTCTGATCACAAAGAAGAAAGTGGAGCAGAGACTCCAGCCTTTCCTTACCAGTAGTGCAGCTGAGCAATTTCAAGAGGCAGCAGCAGGAGGCCAGCTCCTTTCCCTGCCTTAGCATCTTCAAAACATCCAAAAGAAAAGTAATTTTATCCCTGTTTTTAGCTCACAGGCTTTAAAAACAAATGTCTTTCCCCTTCAGCAATGCTGGAGAAGGTGTTTTCAACAGGACAAGGGGAAAGGAGCACTCACTGAACCACTGTGGGTGTCACGTGTACCATCTGAGAGGTCTGGTTCCATCTAGCAGAGACTCCAAGGGAGAAAAAAGACTAGTGCTGGAGGAAACATTTCTTCAGCTCAGAATCATCTGGGGGTCTGGTTCCCAGGCCCTTTGGTGCAAGCAAAAGCGTCTGGCCCTGGTTTGTTGTAGCTACTTTAGCAAACCCCATAGTAAGCAGATGAGATGCTGCTGCCTCTGTGTTACTCTTCGCCTTGCACTTGGAGGTGAGGTGGCATGGCAGTGCCAGCTCTGGTGTGGAAAACTGCAGACTCCATCTAACACAGGTAGCAAAAGAACTCCAGCATGGATGCAGCTAATCCAGCAAAAATATCATGGAAGAGTTTATTCTGTTTTGGGGAAACTGCAAGTGGAGAAAAGCAATTCCATGTTGTGAACCTGTTTCAAATCCTGGTTTTGCTCTGTTTCAGCACACAAAGGAAATAAGGAAATTAAAAACCTAACAGAGACTAAAATTTTTCCCAAGATGTAATGGTGAGAACCATTCTGCAGTGGGCTGGGCAGCAGGCTGACAGGGACCAGTGGAGCCAGAAAACCTTGTTCCTGCCCACTGCAGCACCCTGGATGAGCCTGGGAGACTACCCTCCCACGACTTCCAGGCACTCACTCTCCCATCAGCCTGCAGAAAAGGAGTTTGGATGCCCTGGTATTCCAGCAGCTACTGAGAAGCAGAAGAGATACAAGGATTTGAAACCTGTGGGGGTTCCACTGGAGTTTCCTCTAATTGAAACTATTTGCAGGGAATATTTTAACTCCAACATATTCATAAATTCTGATGAAAAAAAAATTGATTACTTGGCCTGTTTCCAGTTGGTCTTAGGGTCTCAGCTTAATTCCCTAAGATTATTTGGCTGGTTTAAACCGTGTCTTTACTTGTCTGCTTGCTTGAGGCAGACGTTCCTACATAGACTAGACTACACACCTCTTCATGTCTACTTCAGGCAAGACTCTACCACAGATTCTTTTTAACAAGGTTTTGGAGAAATAAATACATATTTTTTTCCTACTAGGAGAAGCTAAAGGACACTGGTTATGCTCTTCCCTTGTCTCCCAGCTCTCCTAAGAAATATATGTACTGGGTCCTAGAACAGAAGCATGGGTGAGCTGCTGTAACATCATACATCTTGTAGGACTCTTCAGTATTGTTAAGCTAACCAAATGCCAGATGACTTCAGTGAGGATGCCTGACTATGAACAGCTCACCATGCACTCCCTTTAAAGTGAGCAGAGAGGGATCAGTACCTACACAGAACAACTCACTGAGTCTTAGAGGTGCTGACGTTAGGATAAAGTGACTGGTTCCCAAGCTACACGGATGTGTTTTTTCAGCCCAGATTTAGATGTCTCCACTGAGCCTTCACCACTCAGATGAAGCTACCAAATTTTCTCTCTGACCTTTGAGTCTGTTCATGAGCTCTTGTGACTACCTCCCTTTCTTCTACGCCTTTTGTAGGAGTGTTAAAATTCTATGTATTTTTGTACTTCTCTTTCTTCTAAAAGAGCTAACGTTATGTTAACACTGCTACAGGATGTTAAGTGATAACAAGCCACAGGACAGAGAGTGAATGACTGATGAGCAGGGGAAGCTCTGTAGGTTTCTAGAAATAATGGCAGAAGAACCAAAAACAGAGCTTGGAAAGACTGGAGCTCATCCAACAATGTGGGGCAACAGATTCAGAGCAGGAAACGCAAAACCTGGTAAAAAAGTTGAAAGTCTTTTTAGAACATTGATGAGATTATTTACCCATATAAACGTTTTGCTAAAAGATTAGCCAAAGAGGCCCCTTAGAAGTTATCTCCTACAGATAAACTGTACAGACAAGATGCTAATAATGTTCAGAGGAATGCACAAACAAGCCTGAAAAACTTGACAGAGAGATATTAACTGAGCATTGAGCAATCCAGTACCCTGTGATAAGGATGAAACATGAAGAGCCAGACTGCCATGCAAGTATGATCTAATTTGTAATTGCTGTGACCACTATTAAAAGAGTCACAATTCTGTGCTGGTTTAAGGGGTATGGGTCTGTGTGTGCCTCTCCTTACGGCTACATACCTCTGTCAGTGTTTTGCCATGGGCATGTGTGCTTTAACACCCTTTCAGAGTAAGCAAGTTTGGTAGGCCACGCCTCTGAAAAGATACTTGGCTGAGTCTGGCTGCCAGATTGAGCATTTATGTAGGTATTTACTGCCTCCTTCTCAAGGCATTGAAACAGTGAGATATCGAGTAGCAAAAGTGAATTCACAACTGAAATTTTTTTAATAAACAAGCCAAGGAAACTTGAAGGTAATAAAGCACCACTCATCCTGAAGAAAACCTACCACTCATCCTGAAGAAAACCTGGGGTAACCTGGAAATTAGCAGTTTTAGTGGAAGGCAGTGCCTTTATAACCAAACCTTCTCTTGACTTCAAATTACTTTACTCTAGAAAATCACAGTTTACACAAGCTCTGTGTTTCTCTACAACATGAAAACCACCAAAAATCAGAACAGAAGGGATCTGGCTGGTCATCCAACCCATCTCCCTGACAAAGGCGGCAGCAACCTGTGTGATTCCTGGTGGGGGTTACCCACCCTGCTCTTAAAATTCCAGGGAGATGAAGAATGCACATGTTCCCTGGGAAAATCGCCTTCATTTCTTTACTAGCTTCTCTGCTAGAGAGCTCTCTCCGATGTTTAATCACACTGTTCTGTGTTGCACTTTAAACCCACATTGAATGGGGACAAAAATATTCCTTCCCTTTCTTTAACTGTCCTTTGTACATCTCAAATCAACTATCACATCTGCTCTCAGTTACCTGTTCTCAAGACTAAAGGGACCCCAGTTCCTCTAGCTTTTCACTAAATCATAGAAAAACATCTGATTTAGGCAAGTTTGATCAGGGCACTACTCACCCAGGTCATGTTTCCAGACCTCCAGCCTTCTCGTTCTTGCTTCAGGACTGCTCACAGTAACTCCACACTGTTCTTGGAACAATGCTCCTAACAGCAGTGCTCAGAACAGTCCACTGCTGCAGCTGAGGTCTTACAGGAAGCAAGTGGACCACAGCACATATTGCATGTGTCTTATGTATTATATTTATCCTTCTGTAGAGCTCAGGCATGCCACAGGGTTCCTATCTTGGTCATGAGGTTACAACATCACTGCCTTCCATTTCTTTTGCTTCTGTATCTGTCTCCAGCCATTCACTCTCAATTTTATTCACAGTTGATGGGGTTTTCCTTAACTTTGAAAATGTGCATATGCCCTTTCTGAAATACATGCTGTTTTTCTGTTTCTCCAATTTGTCAAGAACATTTTGGATTTTAATCCTTTCTACTAAAATGTTTCCAGCCCCTTTCATCTTACATGCAAATATAATAATCACACACTTCATTCCATTATTTAAGTTAGTAATAAAAATATTGACTACTATCAGACCCAGGGCAGGTGCCCACAAAATCCCATCTGACTCATTGTTCCAGACTAATAGTGAACTGTTGATAACTGCCCCCTGAGCACAGCTTTTAAACTTCTTAGCAGAGCTTTCATCTAGCCTGTGTTTGCTCAACTTTCTGATGAGTGTCGCATGAGCCTCTGACAGAAGTCTTCCAAAAATCAAGATACATGATCTTTGCTACTTCTCCCTTCCCTGCAGAGCCTGTTACTCTGTCATAGATGGCAATTGCACTAGTTTGACATGATTTGTTCCTTATAAATCTGTTGGCTGCTGTTATCTCCTTGTCATTTTCTGGGTTTACAAAAATTGTACGCTTTTGTATTTGGATCTGCATTTCTCTAGGACTCGATAAGTCTATAATTCTCTGATTCATCTTTCTTTCTTTTTTAAAAACAGATACTGTGTCTGCCATTTTTCATCCTTCCGAAAACTACCCCATCTTACTTGCAAAGAAAACCACAACACTGTGTTGAGATTACAGACCTCTGAGAACTGGCTGAAGCAAAGTGAATGTCTTTAGGCCAGGATGATTTGAAAGCATTTAGGATGATCTAATGCCTTTGTTAGATCATGAACTTTACTGTAAGTGATCACAATTAATCCTTTTGCTAACAGGAGCTTTCTCTCCCTATTGACTAGTAAACTAGTGCTTTCTAAGGTCTGACTATTTCTGAAGTGCTTGCAGTATGTCTCCTCCTGCCTCCTTATCTCCCTCACCAGCAATATTTCATTTGGGTCTTGATGCTTCTGGTATTGTCTCTGGTAATCTGTCCTGTTCTATGATATTCTCCTCAGCCATGTGACCTACTTTTAATGTTTTTTTCTTGACTTTGCTGCTACAGATTTAGCCAAGCTGGTAATTCCTAGTTCTTCTCTGGCATTTCTTCCTAGGGATAAATTGAACTTATACCCTTGATATCAGTTGACTTAAGAAGCTATTAGTCCTCCTGAACTTCCTATTCTGTTCAGCTGCTTTTATTATCAACACTAATCAGCACCCTGAAGTTCTTGAAGCCTGTTTCCTGAAAACTTGGAGTCTTTAGTTTGCTTTCTTCCTTGCTCTTCTAAGGATCATTAACTACTGTCATTTCTTGATCACACTTTTAGCCAAGTTCTCTCCCGCTTTCCTTATTAGCGAGGATCAAACACTGTCAGTGTCGTTCCAGTGGCTTTTTCTACATCTCTGCGGTTATTTCCTTCACATTAAAAGAGCCTCTGGAAAATTTATACCCTGCTGTATACTCTTTCCAGGAATTAGCAGGATATTTTAAGACTCCTGAAACTACCACATTCCATGCTTTGGGGGTTTTTGTGTGGTGCCTGTGGCATGGAGGAACACACAACTTTGCACCTCCTGGCTGATGCGAAAGTATATAGGTGTCATGTGAGGTATAGTGAAGGCCTCACACTTGGCTTTTGCATTTATCATTCCTGAAGGTTTTTAGTCTTTCTGTGCTTTACTACCTTCTGGGCTTCCCATACAGCCTTGTGGCAGCACTAACTCTTTTTTCCCATCTGTGTGACTTTCAAAAAAAGTGACTTTCCAAAATTGAATCATATTTTTCTGCATGACGACAGACTCCAAGTTCCTTCTGTTTATTTCCTGCACCTTTTGAGCTAAAATCAAACATTTAATATGCTTATCAGGTTGACCCACTGTCCCCTGCTTGCTGCATTTCTGAATGTTGTTCAGGTTTCCATCATTTATACTTCATCTGTGCGATCTTATTACATGTTACATCTGCTTAGCAGGCTGCTGTGTGAAGATGAGCTTTCTCCTCTCTGTGAAATACTCTACATTTCTTTTCCAGAGATCAAAAAGGCTCACTTACACTTCTGGTGGGCCCTGCCTGTGCACCTCAGGGACAGATACCCAACCCACACAGGCGCAGCACAGAGGATTCACCTCCCGAGAGCAGAGCAGGGAGCTCGGGACTTGCACCAGGGGTCCCCGGGGGGACTCCTCCCCAGCGCCGGGGGTCCCTGGGGGGGGGCTTCTCCCCAGCAGGCCACAGGCCAGCACCCACACGCCCGGACCCGCTTGCCGCCATTCTGCAGCCCCCGGCAGCCCAGAACATTCCTTGGCAGGCACAACAGCAGCCAATCACCTGCCGCCGCGGGAGCCGCCGCCAATCAGAGCTGGGAATGTATCACCCAATCGCAGCGCGGCTCTCAGGCGGAGACAGAGTCCTGGGAGGTGGGGGGGACGGGCAGTCGCCTCATGGCGGCCGGGGCAGCACCAGGGCGGGAAGCGCCTGCTAGCCCCGGCCCCGCAGCTCCCGGGCTCCTCCGCTTGCCGCGGGCCAGCCAGGGGGCAGGAAAACCCCGGTGCTTCCCAGCCAGCGTCGTCCCAAAGTAGCGCGGTCCCCGGTGTGGTAGCGGTGCCGTCATGGTTGCGTGGGACGTGCTGAGGAGCGCAGGGCCCCGGCTGGCGGCGCGGCCCCGTAGCGGGCGGGACCTGAGTGAAGCTGCCGCTGCTGGGAGCCGCCGGGGACGCTTGCCAGGCACTTGCCCAAGCGGCTTTGCCTCTGCAGGGTGGGCGGTCTGGCCTCCAGGGACCACCCGAGACTCCCCAGGTATGTGCCGTGTTTGCTGAGCCTGTGCTGAATGTAGCAGGCGCCTGAGGTAGCAGCTGGGAGGCCTCATGTAGGGGCCCCAGGCACCGTGCCTCCTTCAGGAGGCAGCTCCAGCTGCATTTAGCCACGGGGACACCCCCACCCCCCACACTCCCCCCACCCCAGGCAGAAACCAGGATTGGTTTGCCTCTGGTGGGAAGAAGCCCCTATGCCAGGTGACTGGCTGGGACTCCCAGTTAGCACCACAAATCAATTATTTGCCTCATCTAGGAGGGAGAGGATGTCCTGTTTGTATACCAACAACTCCTCAGAGATAGTTCTTCAAGTTCTCTTGCATCCTCAGGGATAAAGTGCTTACCCTCTGTGCTTGCAAAGTACTTCTATCAGTTTGCAGCCTGGTTTCTCACTGTAGAGATGTAGACTCCAGTGACAAGTCACTGCCCAGGTTTTTTTGCCTCTGCTGGCAGGCTCTGTTTGCAGGAGCTCCGATGCAGGTAGCTGACAAGGGTGCTTATGAGGCAGCTGCCTGAGTTGGTTTTTGTTGGCATAAAGTTAGCTCCATGTCTGAGGGTCTACCCAGAACGCTGCCAAAGGGAGCCCCAAGTAGATTTGCATCTGTATGAAATTTGATCATCTGCTGTGAAGCTGCTGAGGATTTCTTCCAGATAGAAACCAAACATAGCTTTCCTCCCCTGGAGTGTAAATCCCATTGCAGGTCAGCCCACATGACCACCCAAGCAGTTGCTGGAGCTTTTAAGACAGAACTGCATTCCCTTTTAGGAGCCTGAGACTCCTAAAAGGTACCTACCCAAAAGCTTTATCCCAGAGAGAATCTGTGATGTTTGACAGCTGCTGGTGTGCTCTTGGAGGCATAAATACTTTAAGAGACTTTGTATCCTGAGTCTGTCTTCCCAGCCTGGATCCACAGTGAACTATGCAGAGGTGCTGCCATGCCCACTAGTCTGTCTTGGATAAATCTTAGTCTCTCCCTTTGTCACCTGAGAAAGCTGAGTCCATCGCTCTTCTAGAGAGGGCAATGATCCCCTAACCTCTGCTCCAAAAGGATTTCCGGTTTCTTTGGTGATTCCCCACATCACTGGAAATGGGGCTGTGCACAATTTCAGAGCACAGGCATCTGCAGTGTAATTAGAGGGATCAGGCTGGCTTTGGGAGTCTGCAATGGGTGTAATGCTGCAGTGATGCAGTATTTTCTGCTTTCAGGAAAATGACTGAGGTCAACTCTTGATGCTGGTGACATGTGGCTGTGACCTAGATAGCAGCAAGTATCCTGTGTGCAGCACACTGATCAAAATGGTTCTCATTGTTTGAAGCTCAGCTGGACTGGTGGACATTTGCCACTTGAAGTATTGCTACATAAGTTAGCTCTAAATGAGCTCAGTAGCAGACTAAATCAGTCTAGGTTTTGGACCATCGGGTAGGTAGGCCAGTCAAATACCTTGGAAGTTTTTAAGGTTATTATGGGAAACGTTGTTAGATGTCAACCCAGTGGAGTTTCTAGGTGATTGCCTTCTGAAAGATTACAAACAACCTAACAGATTCAATTTTTAAAGCTTAGAGAACAGCAGTCGCATTGTCTGGAAACAGCTTCTTTTCTGTCTCTCAAACATGTTATTTTTATGCCTAAGCCATTCTGTTGCATATGTATTTGTGATCAAATGTCCACAACTTACAAGTGCCACGGAGCACATGGAGCACTGAGGCTGTCACTCACCCCCACCCCAATACCACACAAAGCATTGGCAAACTTCACTGGTGTCTTACAGATATGTCTGATGTCAAAACATTTTTATTACTCACTGTACTTCTATTCCAAAATACCAAATAAATCACTACAAGGTCAGTTATTTTTATTCTATTAGCAGAAATGTGTGCCCTTTCTTAGAGACAAAACATTTCTCTCTCTCGTATCCGAGGTCCTAACTTTTTTTCTGCTGTCAAGTACTCTTATGCATGTATCATGGAAGTTAAGAAAACTAGTAGCTAGGTCTCTCAAGAACCTAATCGCTTTCCATTCCTAATCCTTCACAAGCTTTATTGCTAAAAGCCTTAATTAAACAAGAAATACCTTAAGATGTTCAGCACAGTGCTACATCAGGGAGCTCTACAGAAGCTAATTTTCTCTTCTGAGAAACCACGTGCCTTCTGGTACCTGTGTTAGCTCAGTGGTTTTACACTGCCCTGGAGTGTGTAATAAAGACATTATGTGTGAACATGTGTGAGAGTAGTGGAAACAACTGAAGGTCCTTGTTAAAACCAGCATGAACTTACAAGTGCACTGTAGATATGTGTTGGGGATGGCAATGGCTTTGTAAAAGAGAACGTCCCTCTTGAGAGTGGAAACTCTCACAAATTTCTGGGGACGTGATTGTGTTTCACTACAAACGGTGAGCTTTTGTCCTTCAAGCTGAGCCATTAGTTAGAAGATGAGAAACATGGGCTCTGTTCTTGAGCCTTCCACTTCTCTTGGACAAGTCACATCCATCTGATGTGTTGTACTTTCCCCATTTGTAAAACAGAGCTGGGGTTGCTGCATTTTGTTTCCACAGCACTGAGACAGACGTGAAGGACTGGTTAAGAGATCCCGTTATTCTAACAAGTAGGAGGTATCCACTTGTAGAGCTGAAGCATTGGAGATCGGCAAAAACAAGGGATGGAAATGCAGTCATGGTGTGCTTGTGCTCCTGGAAAACTGAGGAATCTTGCAGATGGCTGTGATGGATCTGGCTTGTGTGCTCAAGGTTTTGTTGATCAGACTTCAGGTCAGGAAATAGTTTTCCCCTGTGACTGATGGGGAACCTTGTTATTTTTCTGTTTGCTGATTTATTTAGCTTTCTGCATCTGGGATTAAGGTGTTCGAAATATCTTTGGTCTCCCCTTTCTTTTCCTAGTGGATGCAAAGGCTTTGTGGTCTTTGAGTTTCTCTTCTCAGGTGTGTTACATGATGTTGGGAATTGTGTGCTCCCTCTATATCTGTTACAATGCCCTGAAGTTGTAGCTGTGGCAGTCTTGGTTGTGTTTTCCTGCCCTATTTTTCTCCCTGATTTTTTCCCTGTGGATGATGTACCATACACATGAAGGAAGCCTGAAACCCAGGCCTCTGAGCCTCCTCAAACGCAAAAAGAAGAGCAGACTTGATGATGTTTGTTATTGCTTTCTGGCCTTCCCTTTCTCATCACCATTGGACAGCTTAGATGTCAGTCCAGCAGCTTGCTTTGCTTAAAACAGATTTTGCCAAACTTCAAGAAAAGTGGTCACAGCTCATGGACTTTGAGTCTGGGCTCCAGTGTCTGATATTCAGAAGGCTTTCAAACATTTCTGAAGTTGTGCCGCATCCCTTCAGTGTCTGACAGTCATATTAATGTAATTATCCCCACCAGGTCGACTGTAACCAGCAGCCAGAACTTGATTGGGTTAGTTAGCAGCTCAAGCAGAGTGAAGGGCCAGAGCTGTGAAGTAAATTAATGGCAGTCAAGATCAAATTGGAAAGTAATATTATTGCCTTCTCTTTCCGGGGAGTCAGGGCTGTGCAAGGTGGGGTCTGCATGTCATATGCAATTACTTCAAGGCTGAGACTGCAAGTCAACTCATTAATTTTTTTTCCTTACTTTGCTGAAAAGATCCAGACGTTTTTGCAGTTGGGATTGGCTTACAGAGCACACAGCTTACAAAATTAAATGAAGCAGAACTGCAGTATTTTGGGTGCTTCTCTGATGCCGGTAATAGTGGAGTAGGATGCAGTAAGCATCAATGAATGCTGCTCATGTTTAGCTGCTGTGATCACCTGTACTTTTGCATCATAAGAAAGCAGCACAAAAGATAATATTTCAATGACCAAAGAGATGTTTTTGCATGAGTGGTGGGTGACTCCTTCACAGGCCACACACACCATGTGCAGGACATGGAACTACATTGTTACCTTACTGTAATTCCAGGTAAAAATCAGGGTGGCAGGCAGAGACTATGGCCAAACAGTATTGAAGAAAAGAAACCAACCAACCAAATTTTCAGATGTGACTGCAGACTTGTATGCCTCAGGGCTCAGTTAGATACACCTTGACAGAGCCAATATTTGGCAGAAGCCAACTCATATTTCTACAGAACAGGCAGTTTTGCATGTTCCCTGTCTAACTGCATTCTCTTTTGAAATCATAAGTTGCTCCTGAAAACTGGAGCCAAGAAAGCCGAATAGCTTTTTCAAACTGTAGGGCAAGCTTTAGCCATTTCAATGCACGAAGCTGAGTGAGTGAAGCCTATATGAACAATAGATGTGAGAAACACAGCTGCCTTTTCTGCTCTTGGAATATAAGGAAGGAGGTGACAAATCCTTCACATTTGTTCATTAGTGAAAATTATTCCACAAATTCATCACCTCTAACTCCTACTTATCAGCCACCAGCAGTTCTCTAAACCACTTGCTACTCTGAGCTGTGGCATTGAGCTGTGGCTGGTCAATAAGCTAGCTGGTGGTGCCTTTCTCCCTAGCTGGATGGCTGCACGAGCACTTCCAGCACAGATACCTCTATTTGATGTGGTTGAATGTACAGCCTCATGAATATTCAGGTAGATGATCTGAAAATTCACTTTTGTGTGCACTTTGCACTTGGGTGCTCATCTGAACATTCTTGAAAAGCAAACAGCAAAGGGGACCCAGCACACTCCACAGCACTGGTATTTCCTGCAGAAATTAGAGACTCAGAAATAATTTCACTTGTCCTCTTGGCATAAGGGTGCCAGGTAGCAGCATCCTGGTACTGTCATATTCCAGTGCTTTGTGCAGCTGCTTCTCCGCCAAGTGCTGCCCTCCTGGCCATCTCTCTGGGGCTCATTCTCATGGCAACACATTTTCCATTGTAAGGAATGAAAACCCACCAGGACCTGCCTGGAAGATGCAGTTCTTTGAGGGTTGCTGACTCTGCCCAGTACTCACTGTATGTATTGCCCACAGAGTCACTTGGACCAAAAAAACCCGTGTTGCTTCCAGAGCTCCCAGACTAAGGAGAGATTTCGCCTCAAAAGTGTGTGTGTGTGTGTGTGTGTGTCTTAGTATCAGGGAGCTGCCGTGCCAGCCAGAAAGGGTCTGTGTATTTCCAGGCTGCTTGCCTGTGTGACTCTGGGAGGGCAAATTAAGACATAGACTTAGTTCCAGCGTTCAGCCGAAGTGGAGAACATGCAAATAATCACTGTTCTAATTACTCTAATTACTTCAGAGATAGCAGGGTTTTCCCCAGGAACTTTTGCTCAGTCGCTTGGCAAAGTAAACGTGTGGCTAATTCAGGCCTCCATGGCAGGTCAGCTAATCAAGCACATCCCCAGAGGTGCTGGGAGAGCTGAGGGTAAGCGGAATGGCCTCCCATCTGAGCACACCCAGTACCACCAAGGGCTGTTGTGGAGGCTTGTACCCTCTCTGCTGCTTGGCATGAAAAAGCACTGTCTTTTGGGGTCCCACCCCGATTACAGAGCCATGTGGTCAAGACTGTTTTAACTCTCTCATCTCTAGCAAGGGTGTGAAGGGGGTTTAAATCAAGCGAACTTCCTTGTGTAGAGAAAGGAATACTAGAATATCAGCATGCCTAATGAATCAGCAGTGGGTAATGTTGTGCTGCACTTGTACTGATCTTCCAGCCCTGCTCCCACATCTGTGTGCGCTTTCCAAGGTGACCGATCCCTGCCCTCCTACCCTGGTTGTGCTCTGCTAGGTCTATACTGGGCTCAGGGGGAGTTTGGCCCTTGGTTTCTGCTCCTTAAAAGATGTTCCATTTCCAAGAACTTTCCAACCTCTCATTTCTAAAGGGAAAGCCTGATTCAGCACCCATCATCAGGCACCACAGGGCTGGAGCCAGACTCCTGCTCACAGCAGTCTTGACACAACCAGCTTTTGCAGCTGCAATACTGTTGTGAATCTAGTGCTGCTGGCTGTCCGGCACAGCTTGTCATTACAGCAGTCCACATTTGCAGAGGCACTCGGGGAACATAAAACTATTGCCTTGTGTTTACTGCAAGAGAAAAAACACTTCACATGACATTGCTTTACTTACTCCCTTGTTTGGTGGCCCTTTGCCCAGCCCTGCTGCCTTAGGCGTTCTTCATCTCATACATGTCAGACACAGCTCTTTCGCCACTCATGGCTGCAAGCATTATGCCACTTGAGCACCAACTTTTAGCAGTATTTCATCAAAAGATGATACTCCCACAATACTGCTTACATCACATGCAAATGTTCCCATCTGCCCTCCACCAGATAGCAGTATAGTCCCTCCTCTGTCCACCTGGGCTGTCAGAAAGTCATGTTTTTGAGCTGCAGATCTGCCTGGTTTCATCACAGCTCTGCAGTCATGGGCAGATCCTGATTTTGCTTCTGCCTCCCTACTCCAGGGGCATGGGCAGCATGTGGAGGGACTGTCACTCCAAGCTGACCAAAGAACTCTGGGAAACGGAAAAATTGTTTTATGAGAAAGCAGAACTTGTTTCTCCCTTGAGAAATTTGGGCTAGATCCGTTTTTCCACTCTGCCACTTGCTTTGACAAGATATATTTTCAACACATGCCACATTGATTTTGGGTTTTTCTTTTTTTCTTCCTCCCTTTCATGAAGAATACGAAGTGTGATTTTTACCCTTTTTCCCCCTTTTCTACTTTGTAACTTTACAAATGTTTCCAATTCATGAAAGTGACACTGTGACAAATTCGCTTTTCTTTTTCAGCTCCATCACTTTTCCAAAGTTGAGAAAGTTTCAAGAAGCTGCAAGTGGAAAAAGGGACAAAAATGAAAGGAAAAGGTGGAGAAAAAATACGGAGTTTCCTTGCATTCATCTGTAAAAACTAGAAAGGGTAAGATTCCTGTCCTGGCACAGCTCCATGTTTGAATTTGATGGGATAGAAACCCCTCTGAACAAGCCATCTAGGACTGCTGTGGTTATGTTTTGCCTTGGCCAGGTCCCATAGTCTCTATCACCGCTTGCTGCTGCTGTGCCCAGATCAGTGTACAGCTGCCACTGGGGCTCAGCAGGGAAGCAGCAACTAAGAGCTGGAAGACAGAAAGGAGCATCTTTCATCACCTTGCAAAACCCAGTGAGCAGAGTCAGCAGGGGCCAGTCAACCACTCTACATTTATTTCCCCTGCACCTTCAGGTGTTTCCCTTTTTCTGCCCCAATGCAAAATCAGCCAAGTCAACTGAAACCGCTGGTGACTGGAGCAGATTAGGAACATGCACAGGGTCAAGAACTGCTGAGATGCAGTTTAAAAAGCTCCTTGTCACCTCACAGCTCTTTTTTTTCACAGGCGTTCCAAGCAACATAGGGGAGGCAGCACCAGCGTGCCTGGAGATGCTGACTCTTTGCTGGTTTTATGTCCTGGGTGGCTTCCAGATGTACCAGAGGGGCTCCAGCAGGAACACCTGCCAGATGTGCCACAAATTGGAGTCCACAGACCAACGCAGAGCATGGATGTACCCTGCCAAGGTATCAGTCCCTGCAGGGCTGCTTCTGTGTTTCTAGAGATGTTTGTCTTACAATATTGTGCAGCCATTCTCCCTCCTGAAATGCTGCCAGTTTGGGGCTGTCACTGACAATTTTTTCGTCATGCAAATAGGCCGTCTTGCTTGCCTGTCTTGCCTGTTGTTCCTGTCTTTCTCTCATTTGGCTGCCTGTTGTATCTATGCACTGGAGACTCTTGCAAAGAAACCCTTCACACCCACCAATTTAATAATCCCATTGAATATGGAGTGGATTCTGCCTGGCCAGCCTTGCAGATCTGCTTATGAATAAATTAGCTCTGCTTTGTGAGACTAAATACATCTGCATGCTCTGGAAACATTCGTAATTACATTTGAAATGTAATCATATGTTAGAGATGGGAGTGTGTTTGTTGCCATTGTGATTTTTTTTTCTCCTTTTCGTTAAAAAAAAATGAGTTTATTCCATCCTAAGTTGATGACCAGTAGTGGGAGCCTCACTGTTTTTTAGTAAGAATCATGTTGGTACCTGAAAAAGGATGTCTGTTCCTCCTCACTCTGCTGAGAACAGTGTTCCCCTGGCCTTGTCCCCAGCCAACAGCTGTAGTAGTGAGAGTTGTAGAGTAAGAGCTGTAGCTAACAGTACAACCATGCATACACAGACTTCCCAGGGCCCTTTTCTCCTCCATCAACCTGTGCTCTTCCCTCTGATGGCATGCACCTACGTTTTTCCTTTGCATGGTGATCAATACTGTATCTGTTCCCTTGTATGCTGAGACCTGAGGGCCAGTGGTACTGCTCGATGCAAAATCCTTCCTGGGGTCTCCTGACTGTGGGGCAATGCTGACAGCTCCTCTGCTGCACCGCAAGCCGGGTGAGCAGTCTCATCTGGCCAGCCCCTCAGTCCCTCTTTGTATCTCCCACTTGTCCTCTGCAAAGATGAGTCCAGAACTGGCAGGAAGGGATAGCTTCCAGTCACTTTACCTTACTAAATGGCTCTTAACTTTCTGCCCTGCTGGCTCGTTCCTGTTGGTTTGTCATATCAGGGAGAAGCATCTTTTCCTGAGTCCCACTTTGGGTCAAGTTGTTTTGTTTCTGCCTCAAAGTCCTGTGAAGTCTGTTGAGTTCCAGGTCAGTGACCAAAGTTGTAGCAAGGATTTGACCTTGCAGCCTTTCTAATCTGCATGAGTGTCCTAATTACTGTGCCATTAGTAATTCCACAGTACAAACTTATCTTGGTGCAAAAATGCCATCTCAGGCTCAAGAAAACAATGACAAATTTTGCTGAAGCTGATATACCCCCAAAAACGTTGATATACCCACCAAAGAAGTGTTATCCAGTGGAGGAATGTTCTAGCAAAAACAGATGCACTTTAGGACAGCACATTCACACCCTGCACATCAGACCTATTACATCCCTATTGCAGCTCATGAGCTGCAGATGCAGTCATCACTGAATGTCCTTCAGATACCAGCTCCTGGATCCAGGGCCATGGGCTGACCTGCCCAAGTAGTTCCTGCTTCTGGGAGTGGACAAGTCTGCTCAGGTGCTTTCTACAGGCCAGTCTGACAGTTCATGGACTGCAAAATCTCATGCTGCCAGTCAGTGCATGGTTTGCATCTTTCCATGCATGCACACAGTGCAGCATTCATATGTCTTCAGCCAGCGTTTCCAGCGCTTCTACTCGGAAACCCTCTTGATGTGGTAACTTCCCTGGCCCTCTCAGCCTCACAGCGCAGTGCTGGAGTTGCAGTAATGTGTGCTGCAGTCACTTGGGTGCACTTAGCAATTTCCTCTCTGGTGCTTCCTACTGATTTACAATCAGTGCTGTTCCCAAAGGCAGCTTGTGAAATTGCTCTGCTCCAAGGAGGGGCTCGTAGTTTTCCTTGCCTAGCAGAGCACAGCCTTCTCCTGAGTTTGTCAGATGCTGCAGCCTGCATTAATGCTGCCCTTTGGCCTTCTGCTGAGGTACCATGTGTAACTGCCACGGTTCCTCAGGTCTGTATCACTTTTGGGATGTTGCCTCAACATCTTTTTGTTTTACTTTACTTAGTTTTCTTCACTACACGTGGGCTTTTGATCATCTCAGAAAGTGTCCTGGATGCTGACTCTTGAAGAGCTCACAAACATCAGGAAAATATGTACAGAATCTGGACTGCACATACTTGTTGGGGTGTCTGTATACCCTTGCTTTAGGCATTTTGTCAACAGCTTTTAATTTCTAAGAGAGCTTAGGTGTATCAATACACTTCCTTCACAAGTTCAACCTACCTGAACCCAGCCTCATGCTTGAGTCTAGACACTAGTCCAGGAGTTGCTGCACCTTGGGTTCGTAGTTCTGGGTGGCATCTACTTTCATTACTACCTAATTTCAGTATGACTTTTCCTCAGTGTTAGTCTTGATTGGTGAGGATCTGGATTGTGACAAGACAGGCTCAGTACTTTGCCATTAGCAGGTAGAAAGTAATTACTTTAACCACATGGTTTTCTTAAGTCGTCTTCCTGTACTTCCTTACTCTCCTGTAAATGATTCACTTTATTCTTGTCACCAGTGATCAGTTGCAGCCAATGCAAATTCCAGCTACAGGAGAAGACTGTATTTTAATCTTGCTCTGCAAGATTAATCTTACTGAAGAAATGGTTCCGGGATTATACCTGCTTAATAAAAAATAACTCCCTGATGCAAGAAGAACAGTTTAACACAGAAATTTTTGGCCAGGAAGGTGTCCAGTTTCCTCTCCTCTACTTCTGGAGCTAGTGGTTTTTCTATACAGCACTGCTCTAGACTTGGTAGAACAGTTAGTGTGTGGCTCCAGCGGACTCTGAATCCAGACTTCATCTTGTGTCTGTCTGTAACAGTCAGGAGTGAAATCGTGTTGGTCCACCTACTTGATTAGAAAGACTCATAGTTCCTATGACCTGCCTTTCCGTGGGAACCTGAGGGTGGGATTCACCCCACTAGGTGCAGATGTCTCCAAGGGAGTCACTCTGGCCAGTGGACATATGGTCAGAGCTGTGGGGTTTGGAGCTCATCCTAAAGGAGGCACCTAAAACAGTTGGCTCACATCCTAGAAATGCCTGTTCCCCTCCTTGGATCTCAAGGCAGTCAACAGACTAGCTGTAAATGTCTTCCTGATAGACGGTTTAAATTAGGAGAAATTAATCCCATCCTGAGCGCTCATGATGCAGATCATTTCCTCTGTCTCTATCCAATGTAAAAGTCTCCAATAAATGCCCTTTCCACATTGAATACTGATCACCTCAGGCTCTTCGACCTCACACACATAGCTTCTGACTACTGCAGACCCAGCCCCTCACCTGCAACATGCATCCTGTTAGTCTGAAACAATCAGCTGCAGCATTGGACCCTGCCTGTGCCATACACCTCTGTCCCGATCTGCTTTGCGTGACGTAGGGTTCTTGCTCAGATCCTTTGATAGGTGGTTTTGCACTGAGGGTTTTGGAAGGTTGTTCGGCTGCTGGATGTTTCATGCCCTTGAGTCCCTGGTAGGTGGGCTGTCCCGCCTCTCTGAACGTCACAGGTGGAGATCTTTCTTCCCTTCTCCCCTTGGTTCATCACAGGCTCCCATCCTTCTTGCCAGTTGTGCTTGTGTTTATAAAGTCTTGCTCATTTTCAGCTGCTGAACACCAGATTACAATCTCAGTCTGAATCCACTGTAGGGGAGTTACTCTGATCCTACTGTGGTGTAATTGACACCAGTATTAGACTGAGTATGTGGCCATTGGAATAGAGCAAGCAAAGAGAATCACTGTAAGTAAAACATTACAGAAGAGAGAAAAAAAAAAAAAGAAGAAGAAGAAGAAAGAAAGAAAGGAATGAAATGAAGAAATGCACCAAACCATTTTAATTCATCAAAAGCAAATATGTTTGTTCTCCTGTTTGTTGAAGCAGGTCATGAATTATGATTGGAAAACAGACAAACATAGTAACTAAAGGCACATTAGTTGTTCTTTCATTTCTATTTATGAATTTGTATTGGAAGAGAAACATGATAGGAAAAATAATGAATATGTGTTATTTTTCTTTTTTAAATTAATGGTTATGGATTTCAGTGTGGATCATCTATCTCAGGCTGGCCTGCTGTGTACAGGAGCAGGGTACCTCACAGCTTAACTTCTGCTGCTCCACCATACCAGAGCTATAAAATTTGTTTCCATGGAATGGGAAACTGAGACACAGTAATGTCAAGAGTTATGTATTTGTGGTGAATGGAGTTAAATCCTGCTGGCAGCTGGTCACAAGTGGTGTTTCCCAGGGCTCAGTATTGGGGACAGTTCTGTTTAATATCTTCATCAGTGATCTGGACAAGGGGATCGAGTGCACCCTCAGCAAGTTTGCAGAAGACAAAAAGTTGGGGGGGGTGTTGGTCTGCTTGAGGGTAGGAAGGCTCTGCAGAGGAATCTGGCCAGGCTGGACCAATGGATCCAGGCCAATTGTGTGAGGTTCAACCAGGCTCAGTGCCGGGTCCTACCCTTGGGTCACCCCAGCCCCATGCAACGCTACAGGCTTGGGGAAGAGCAGCTGGAAAGCTGCCCGGTGGGAAAGGGCCTGGGGTGCTGGTTGATGGCTGCCTGAACTTGAGCCAGCAGTGTGCCCAGGTGGCCAAAAAGGCCAGCAGCATCCTGGCTTGTATCTGTAACAGCGTGGCCAGCAGGACTAGGGCAGTGATTAACCTCCTGTGCTCATCACTGGTGAGGCTGTACCTTGAATACTGTGTTCAGTGTTGGGCCCCTCGCTACAAGACAGACATTGAGGTGCTGAAGCGTGTCCAGAGACAGGCAACAGAGCTGGAGAAGGGTCTGGAGCACAAGTGTTATGAGGCATGACTGAGGGAACTGGGGTGGTTTAATCTGGAGAAAAGGAGGCTGAGGGGAGACCTTACTGCCCTCTACAGTTAACCTGAAAGAAGGGTGTAGTAAGATGCGTGTCAGTCTCATTTCCCAAGTAACAAGTGATAGGATGAGAGGTAATAGCCTTAGGTTGCACCAGGTGAGGTTTACATTGGATATTAGGAAAAATTGCTTCACCAGAAGGGTTGTCAAGCATTGGAACAGGCTGCCCAGGGAGGTGGTGGAGTCACCATCCCCAGAGGTATTTAAAAAATGTGTAGATGTGGTGCTTAGGGACATGGTTTAGTGATGGACTTGACAGTACTTGCTTAATGGTTGGACTCGATGATCTCTTCCAATCTATATGATTCTATGATTCCTTTTGCCTCGTTTTACTCATTTAGCAACTCAGCAGCTAGGTCAGGCTATTTGCCCAAACCCCTTCATGGTCTGTGGAAAAGCTAAGATTCTTTAATGAGTCTTGCTTGAATCTTTTTGTCCAGGGTTATAGGAAACATTTTTGATGTGGAGAAGAAATGCGCTCATGCTACTGAATATCTTGCTGATTTCCTAACCACTAAAGCATATTTCCATACACATCATCTCAAGAATGGCAAGGCCCTGCAGAGCTCTGTTTTTGTAACAGGTGACTGAGACAATGCCCCTGTGGTGGTACAGAAGGGAGGGAGGGAGGGAGGCTGAGAGAACAGCACAAAGTTGAGATGAACCAGTACATGTATGTTTCTGGAATCTGGGATGTGGAGCAAAATGCAAGGAGCAGCAAACTGACGGTGTTGATGTTACCTCCTGGCTCAGCCATGTCTCTGCAATAGGAAGAGGTGGTGGGTAGCATCCATCTGATGGCTTTTGCTGCCTCCTCTGTGGGCCATGGATCAGTCTCTCCAGGTGCACTCCAGAGCCTGACTTCACGTCATCCTAGTGGAATAATACCCTGTGGAGGCTCTTCTAATTTGAAAAGCAAAGCCAACTGCTGGATCTATCTATTCAATTACAGTCTGAACAGATGCTGATCGGTGGAAGGCCAGCAGTGGAGACACAGTCCTTACAGCTTAGCAAGAAAGAGTAGGTGAAGTAGGTGAGATGGCAGAGTAGCTGGAGGGAGGAAGGGCAGGAGACCTGTGCACACCTAAGGTCTCTAAAGGTTCAAGAGGAAGAACATCAGCTCCTCTGTCTTTAACACCAGGATCTCTTCATACATCTTGGGTACTGCCAAGGGTCCTGACACCAGTGCTGCTACATCACAGAGATTTCCAAGTGGCATTAAGTGGCAGCCAGGAGGCAGTGAATGTGTGTCCCGAGTGTTCAGCATTGTGAGCTTGCATGGCAATTGTAGAGGATCAGAAGAACGTGAAGGAGGAAAGCAATGAAGAATGGGTTATGAACTGGGAGATGAGCAAGCACACGAAGGAGAACAAGGGAAAATGCAGACAGGAGAGAGGAGGAGAAATGTAGAAGGCAGAGAGGATTCTTGCTTTTCTGACTGCACATGAGATGTGTGGGAGGATGAGTAATGTGCCATGGTGTGGTAATGCAGGGGCTTAATGCAAAGTTGAAGTGCCAACACAATAATGACAAAAGTTAAAGGAAAAATAGAGTTTTTCCATGTAAAACTGATGTTTCTTCATAAACCTTTATTTATCTTAAAAAATGAAGAGCAATCTCTGAGCCATGTAAGAGCATTTATCACCTTGGAAGGTGAAGGCAGGAGAATGTGTGCTTCCCTGGCTGTTTATTCGCATAAATTGCATTCAGATTAGTACTGAGCCCACCTAATGTGTTAGTTCTACAATCCTGAACAAGCATTAGCCTTGCACTTGTTTTAAAAATGAGCATATCCTGAAGCCCTGATACCTACAGAACTACAGAGAAAAAATTCAGTCTTATGTCAGGCTTTGTGCACTGTTGGAAACAGCACTGTGTATGTATTTAAGATGAAAAGTTAGTGTATCTGTGGTTGAGACTTTGGGCAGTTCTGTGATGTGATTCTTGTGGCTTTCAAGCCTGTTTATCACTGATACTGGGCTAAGGCGGACAGAAAAGTTTCCTGTATGTAATACAAAGAATAAGATCACTTCTATCTGACCTACATCACTGCCTTGTCTGATTTCATATACTCCCCACTAGCTCAAGTTTTTGAGCTGTCCTTTAGGTCCTAGCTAGGGATTACCTGTCTCTGCTACCATCTGTAAAACAGGTGTCTGATGCCTACTTAAAAAATATAAACAAAACAGGGAAATAACAACAACAACAAAACCCGAATAATATTTTACTAAACCATTTTCAAGGTCATAAAGTCAAGCACTCAAAAATTAGGAAGCGTCAGGTTTAAGGATATCTGCAAAATCTTCTTTTAGTCTTCCTGTGTGTATGCATTGTAATACAGTCTTAAATATGTGATCACTTCTTCCCTTTAGACAGAATCCTTGCCTCATTCAGTGCACAGAATAGACTTGTTCGCTGAAAGAGCAACTCTTCAATATTTCATTTAGTCTCATCGTTCAGTTGTGGCTCAATGCATTATTTACTGCATACAGCACAGAATACAGAATTATTAATTTCTTACCAGGTTTTTCATCTTGTGTTTCGCCATAGAATCTTCCTTCTTTACAAAATTTAATGAATATATATCTTCACAATACAGCTGAGGGGTGAGTCGGTACTAATGCTTACATTTTTTCAAGGGGAAAGTGATGCACACATAAGTATTAAAGTCAAAGTAATCCAAACTGTCAACTAATTTTTGGTTTACATTTTGATTCTCTGACATGGCTTTCTCGAGCACTTAGATGTTTTTAGTTATCTGTGTTTCCAGAGCAAGTCATGCTGATGTTGTTTGCAGCTGTGTGGTTACTACTTTTGCCCTTGCAGAAGAAGTACCTACCTGCACAGGCTTAATCTTCCTGTAGGTTCTTATAGTCAGCAGAGAGGTAGTTGATGGAGCCAGTGGGAATTAGGGCAGGATTCATCTCGCCTTAAAATAGATACCAAACCCAGATCCGATTATCTTACCCTTAACATGCCTGCTTCTCTCCACAGGGAGCCCAAGGCAAATAGCTGAGAGTTAGACAACGAATTTTGGATTCGCTGTCACAGGTGAATCCCATACTTTCGTAACATAAATAAGCAAAAAATCCCAAGCAATCCTGCAGCCTTTGTTTTGCAGAAACTGGAAGCGGGGTGAGGAAGCGAGACAGATGGTGGATATTTTGGGGTTATGGTGGGGGACTGTTACTGTGGAGGGCCAGACTCAGCTCCTGCTTCTGCTGCAGAGTTCCCAGACAGTGCTCAGGGAACATCCCTCAACCTTTTATTAAGCTTTTTCAGTGCTAACCTTCTACGAAAGTCACCTCTTGCTTTAAACATCTACAAATCAGCTTTGTCTTGACCTGGTCTGCATAGGGTTCCTTCACAGCCAGTGACAAGTGGATTTAGCCAATTCTACTTAAAATCTGTGTTTGAAGACCACGTGCGTTTGCTCCACTCTATATAAAGATTAGGTAGTTTGCCATGTTTTGGCAATGAAATAAGAGTACCATTACAGAGAGAATAGGAAACACTTTCATAGGGTGACTCCTGAGATCTACCAGAGTGGCTGGTTTGTAAACAATTGGCTGTTTGGGAATGAGGAATCCTAGGATGAGCACCTCAGCATTAAGCATCTAACTTTAGATTTGACAGTAAGTGAGGGTAGATGAATCTCATCTCAAAGGTTATTTCAACAAAGTCAGAGTCTCTGGCAGGAGAAAATATTTTTGCCTGAAAGAAATATTTACTTCCCAAATAATTGCATTTCTTTTTTATAGTACAATTACTGTTTATGATAGTGGAGTGTGGTTCCTCATTCTCCCCTACAAGCTGTGCTACACAGAGGAAAATATTCTTCAGCCTCCACAAGATAGCAAAAAAACCCAGAAAATTCAGTTATGTTTAACTGAATGGTGAAAAATATTTTTGGATTGTTGAACCAAATGGAAGTAAACACTCTGCAGCAGGAATGCTGGAAAGTTTACTTCCATCATCCACATCCAAAAGATTTCTGCATTTGGGTTTCATGTGATTCTGCAGTATTTCATTGGAAAAAAACGCCTCCCTTTTGAAACTGAGGTCCCAAATGAGATAAAACAGAAGTTGAAATACAAGAATTTCTCACTGGGCAGAAACTGCAGATGCTGCCAGAGGAATAGACAGTGGCAGGCTTTAAGTGGCACGACCCTGGCTCACTCCAATGGCAACAAACCTTTCACTGCCCTTGAAGAAACAAAATCTGGGGAAAAAAGCAAGTGTGGGAAAGAAACAGCAGAGTGATCATCTTGTTAAAGCTCGTGCATGTGCTCAAGAGGACTGAGACAATGTTATAGAGAGTAATATTCCAGTTCTGGCATTTTCTAAGTGCTGTATGCTTGAATGAGTTATGCTAGTATTCCTTGAAGATAACGTTTTGATATAAAATGCATAGCTTTTGGCTTGAAAGAACCATTATGGTATTTAGTCTGATTTTATGTACTGAGGGATTTTTTTCCAGTTAGCTGTGGAATGAGCCTGATAACTTGTGTTTAAGCAAAGCATCATCCAGAAAGGCATCTGGGTTTTATTGGATTAGGTGGGGTCTGTACTTCTGGCCAATCAGGAGACTTTTGCAGTTGTTAATACTTTTATTTGTAATTTGAATTTGTGCAACTTTACCATCCAGCTGATGGTCACTTCCTCTGCTACTTTGCAGAGCATATTTTAATTTCCTTCGTTCAGAGGCTGTTTACATACCATATAGCAAGTCATTTCTCAGTCTTGTCTTTTTTTTTTTTTGATAGTCAGAATGTATTGAATTCCTTCAGTGTTTCATAAAAACTCATTTTCGAGCCTTCAAATAATTGTATTGCTGTTCACTGTACTATCTTCAATTTTTCACTTGACTAAATGCACTATTCCAACATTAGTCCCACCATTGCTTTGTAAGATGTAAAATAACTAACTAATCCCTTGTTTATCTATCTGAAGATCACACACAAGTCTTTTTAGCATTGCAGTGGGTACATCACATTGAAATCTTGTATGCTGATTGGGGAAGAGGTAATTTTTGTCTTGAATACTTGTACAGCAGATAGCACAGAGGGTTATACTCCTTGGCAAGGGCTCCCATGCAACCTCACAAAACTACACCTGTTGCTGATGTAGTAATAGTAACGTTAATGGACCACTCTGATGGTTTGTCGTGATGTTGTACAGAGGGTTGTCACAGGTGCCTGACTTCTCTTCATGCTTGCCAGAATTTTTGATGTATCTTCTTGTACCTGTTCATACTTCATTGTGCAGAGGTACTTAATAATGAAATAAGACAAACCTACTTCTGGGACGCTCTAGGGCTGGTTTGGAGGCAGCAGTTGCCAGAAATGTCCCAGTCTCAACGGGGGAATCCCAGCCAAGATTACCAGTATCATTTCAAGGGCTTTAATATGCAATTTGTATTGCATATTAATCTCTTGATTTAGAAATTCTTCCTTATTAGGAATTCTTGTAAGAACTAAAGTGATAAAATGACCAGCAGATACTAATATGTCTTTAACGACCACGTAATTCCGAACAAGAGCTTCCATTGATCTGTTTTTTGGTATTGACAGGATGTTGGCTGAAACGAGAGTTTGGTTCGAAGGGCCAATTCCTGTTGTCTCAGGCAAGTGTGTCTTGGTTGAGAAGGGTCCTTGGCATGCTTCTGTCACACGGTCCTTCAGACCATGTAACAGTGCCCAGAACTCCAAAGCAAGGAAACAAAAGCTGCAGCTGGCTTGGACTCCAGGAAGAGATCAGGACAGATGAGAGAACTGGCTAATGTCCTAGGTCCCCTCTATAGCTGGGAAACTCTTGTGAACTATTTTCTTATGATCCTTAAGTGTGGGCCTTAACTTACAGATCTGAAGAAGATGGAAAAAGCAACTCAAGAGTGCCCAGGGTTAAAATCTCAGGGAAGATTTCAACACGCTCCATGGCAAAGACTTTTACCCTGAACCTGAGAGCAAAAAATGCTGAACTTTGAAATAAAAGTTGTTAGTGCTGCTCTAAGTGCAATCTTAGAGCAGGTTTACTGCCAGACTTGCTTGCTTGTGTCTCTCTGTGCCTAGCCTCCAGTGCATCAGAGGAAGGGAGAGAGAAGGGATATGCTCTCATGATTCTGGTTATGAATCAAAAGAATATTACTACTTCCTGAACTTGGCAGGCAACCAAAGGAAGTTCTGAAGTAGAGGATTTAAACAATAAAGGTTAGTCCATCGTAGCTGATGGAGATCATTTCTTTGGTGTGATGTAGCTATTTATTCTCTATGGACTCCCAGCTGGTATGGGTAATTTTGCCTTAAAGGAGATGAGAGCATTGTAAATAGATTTGACTCAAATGTCTTGATCTAAAGCACTTTCTTCTTCATATTATAAAAAGCATTAAAGACAGTTTACAGGGTGTTGTTAAACTAGTATCCAGTTGGAGGATTTGTCTCCAAACACATTTTTATGTCAAGCAACCTGTCTGTAAAGGACCTGCTGGTGATCCTCAGATCTTTGCTATGACATGACTGTTGCAGAAAAGTGTGATTGGTAAGGCTGTTGCAAGACATTTTCCTCAGTGTTTTGCCACATGTTTATGTGGCAGACACCTCCCTCCCCTACTGTGCACAGCATTGTTGAAACTCCTCAGCTTGTTGGCTAACAGGCATTGTGTCCAAAACCTGGACCCAGAAAAGACAGCAAATAGGTAACAGTGTGTACTGGGTTACACCTGGTTAATTGCAGACTTGATTTTGACAGTGACAAGGTAAAGCTGCTCTGAAGAGCATCATTTGCTCCTGATAATCACCTGCTTCAAGGACCTGAGTATTTCAGAATGGTCTGACAGTGAGTGCTCTCTTTCCTAGTGGGGGTTTGATGGATGCTGAGGAGCAGGTGTAACAGTGGAGCAAGCCTTGGAGTTACCTGCAGCTCTAGAACTACTGTCACCAAGGTGGTACCTTGGTGTTTCACAGCCCTTAGTGGAGCATGAACCTGCCCAATCTCCCTTTGAACACAAGTAGGCTTTCCATCATGCACAACTACCCGTGGCAAATTTCACAGAGTACCTTTGTATTACATGGAGAACCTCCTTCCTTCTATTTGTTTTGAACCTGCCATCTGATAGCTGAGTGTAACTGGCTATAGAAGAGAAAATGAACAGTTATTACAATTATTCCTTAGTTGGCCATTCCCTTCATCTCACCTCTCCCTTCCCCTTCCCACATCAAGATATCTTTCAGGATGAAGAATGACAGTGTATGTGGCTGTTCCTTGAATAGAAATCGTTCTCACTCGTCTGTGAATTAATGTAATCACATTTGCTGCCCTTTTCTGTTTGTTTTTTTTCAAGTTCTGGTGTATCCTTTTTGAGTTGAGGATCAGAACTGCACAAAGTGGTCAGCAGGTGCTTGCATCATGGGTATGCTTGCTGTCACACTGTCTTTTGTTATAATAATTTCTAACATTTTTTCACTAATTCAGTAAGCTAATTTCAGTTGCTACCACCCTTACCTGTGAATGTTGATAATGTAATTACCAGTGTCTGTGTTTCCTGTTTTAAACAATTACTTGTTCATGTCCAGGCCTTCCCTCTCATTTTGTAGTAGCTTAACTTCTTTAAGATTTTTTGGTGAAAGACTTTGTAAAATGTGTTTAGAAATGCAAATATACTATCAGCTGGATCTCCCTTATCCCGGTGTCAATTGACTTCTTCAGACAACTACACTAGGCTGTAAAGCATGATTTCCCTTTACAAGAACTGCATGAACTCTTCCCCATAATACTTTATTTATCCATAGATCCTCTTCTGTATTACAATTTCTATAAATTAGTCTGATACAGATGTGCTACCAGTCTGTAGTTTCCCAAACGTTGGATAGGATCCTCTTTAAAAATTGAAACCACATTAGCTACCTTCAAGTGTCTTGACATTGAGACATTTTTACATCTCGGCTTGCATAACAATTACTAATTCAGCAATTTCACAGTGGAGTTCCTCAGGTACTCTTGGAAGAATATCCCTTGGTCTTGGTGATTTGTTAATAACTTTTGATATGCTTCATGATCTCCTTCAATATGGGAATAATCCTTCACTTTTCTCTAGTACAGTGGCAAGGCAAGTCATGTACGAACTCATATTGCCCATTTCATTTATTACTCTAGGCTGACCCATATTCTGCTTTACAAGCTTTCCTGAATTTTTTTTCACCCTAAAATAATTTAAGTTTCTTGCCCCTACTGCACTGTTTGGAAAGTCATTCCAGGATATAATTCCAAAATGGTTTTGTTTGGGTTTTTCCTGCCTTCCAGTCTAAATGTATTCATGACTACTTCAATCTTATTCTAGCATTATCCTCTAACTTACATAGTCCTCTTTGGTTCTTGTTATTTACCCACCCAGTGTATTTTAAAGAACCATCATATTGACTCTGAGACATTGTTTTCCTAGGTTGAATAGATCTGGGAACTTCTGAAGTCATTGCAGCCAGAGCCAGAATGGCAGTGTTTGAGAGCCAGTGATTTTCTTCTGCTGTGTGTTAAAGAAGTGGTATCGGAGCATGGAACGTCATATTGGTGTCATGTGACTAGTAGTCTAATTAACAGCAAATCTGTACCAGTTCTTCATTATCCTTGAGTATCCTCTAGTTATGCATTAAAGAAATGTGACCCACAATTGCTAACCCTTTGTTCTATAATTCTATCAAGAAGGACTTGATGTTATTTAATTGATTTGTTTTCTTGTGAAAATCAAGTGTCATTACCCTTAATGTTATTTATAGTGATAGATGGCAGACAGCCCCACTTACAATCAGTATCCTAAAACAGTAATTTAACCATTAGATGCTGTACGGACATAAAAGATGGTGTTGCCTCTGCCTTGGGTGTTTACAGTGCTCTATCCTTTCTCTTACTGCATGGTGACCCCCAGCCCTCTTCCCTGCTATGGCTGAAGGATCTGAAACTTGAGATACAGCTCTCCTGTTCTTGTAGCTGAGACCAAATAATTCATTTAACCGTAAGTCAGTCTAACATTTCATTTATTGCTCTAAAGCTTCTAGGGAGCTGAGTGCATCTCTGAGCGCTCAGGAATTCTTTGTGTCCTGGGAGATATCGTTTCAAACGAATGCCTTTGCAAGGCTCAGAATGAGTTCAACCTGCAGTCTAGCATGAACTGTGATTACATTTCAAGCTCAAAGCATCACACAAATTAAGCGGGAAAATGGGATTTTGATGCCACCAGCAAAAAGAGGATCCCTGAATTCCTAATATGTGTGAAGTCTTAATGGCCTTCTTTTCTACCCCTACCATCTTTCCCCTCCTCTCCGTCCCCAACCCCCTGCCAGCCCCTCCTCTCCTTCTTTACACAGTAGTGTGGATGGGATGCCGTCCATAAGGCAGAATTATTTATGAGAGTTCTGCAAATGTAGATGTACTGTTTCCAGCTAATAGAACTCAAATCACTTGCACTGCACCATTAGAGAGGAAACCTACCCAAGTAAATTATATACAGGCCATAAATGGAAGCAGTTGTAGTGTTTTTATGACTCTATAAAACTGTGGAAGTTTATTGCTATTGAACAAACATGTAATCTGATTCTTAAAGCTGAATATTAGAAACCAATAGGGTCCAAAACCTGCATTTACCTTCAAATCTATTGCCATACTGGTCGTGCCATGGAAATTGTTTTTCAGTAGTAGATTTTGAGAATCATTAATAAAGCCAGGACTACTTTCTAGAAGATGTCCCAGCTGGCCCAAACGTAGGGCAGTATCAAAATTCAGTGGAGCAAAGAAGTGGCTCCACTTTAATATTCTCTTTGTCTATAAAGAGGTCCTATGAGGACTTCAATAAAGAGCTGAAAAGCAAAGATGTTTTGGACTTTGTACATTCAGCGTTCTGCAGCCTGCTGCCTGTGAAGAAATGAAAGTATAAAATTTTTTTCTATTTCATGAAGAACATGCTGATAAAATATTGCATAAACAAACAAACCCAGGCCAAGACAGAATATTTACAGTTGGGGTTGTTGACCTGATTTACATGTATTTGTAAGCCATTGGCAGTACAACTGATTTTTCTAAGGGTTGGTGAGATTTGTCTGAACAAAAATGTATGCACAGCTGTGCACTGAGCTGAGCTATGCCCTGCGGGGATTAGTGGGACATCACTTCTATAGAGGCAGGACAGTGTATGTGATCAAAGCTCTGATTCATGATTTCTTTTTTTCATGCCTCTGCCCCTTATTGTTATTTTTACTTGCACCATTTCCATTTGAAGACAGCCTGGCCTTTCAGTGGGGTGAGCGAGCATGAAAATGTTGAAACTGTTCAAGGTCTATGTTCTTTCTCTCTTTTTCAGTGATACTCAGGGCCAGTGACACTTTGGTTTTGTTCTCATGGCCTACAGTTTTCTGCGAGCAATGCTCTCTCTCTGGGAGCAGAGGGAGCATGGACAGCTCTCAGGGAACACTTCTCAAGGGTTAGAGGAGGACCTCTGGGCTGCAGAGAGTCATGGATTCTCTGTCCCCATCTGACAGACCCTTTCTTTGTGACTGGGAGATTTTACTCCCATTGCTCTGGAACCAGCGTACCTTGAGTTTGCAGCTTGTTTTGGCAGGACAAAGGCACATCAAGCCAGGGAATGCAGGTTTTTTCCATAGAAACTATCTCAAACCCTTGGTAGGGGAGGACGGAGAAAATAAAAGGGTAGGGACAGCCGTCTGATTAGAGTACCTGCACTCCTCTAGTGTCTAGGATGGAGGAAGGATTGGAACATTTAAGCCCTTCACTTTCTTGGTTACTTTCCTCAGTTATGAAGGGCAGGGATGGCTTGAATTTGGTCTTCTGGTCACAGAAGATTCTGGAGCCTCCCCAATGGGAGCCTGGATGAGTGGTGAATATTTGGCAAAGCTGAAGACCTGCTGTGATGTGGCCCCTTCCACAAAGTGTGCTGGGGCGATGGTGGGAGTGCACAAGGTGATACGCGTGCTGGAAAGGCCTGGAGTGGGAAGATGCAAAGGGTTGTGGTGTAGCTGTTGCACCCCCATGTGCTAAAAATGAGGTGCAGTGAACCCCCTTGAGGCTTGAGACTATAGGTGGCTGTAATAACATCGGTCTAGACATAGCTAAAATCAAGTGTCATTTTTTTCTGTTTCCTTTGGAGAAAGAGAAGTGCTTTTCATGGTTAAATGGTCACATGGATAATATGTAGAAGAAACTCCCAACTATTTTAAAGATATTTTTATAAATGTGTGTGGTTCCTTGCATTGAGTAAGAACAACAACAGACTTATGATGGCCACTTAACTGTCTGTTATTAGATGTGGCTTGGGGAACCTTCCAAGCACCCTGCAGAGCCAGCACTGTGACTGGACACTTGCGTCAGCATCTGGAGGGTTAAAAATCTCCCAAGATAAGAAATTTCCAACTCACCAATCATGATGACAATCCATAATAATTTAGTAGTAACAACAGTAACAGTAAGTAAAATACTGTGATGCTGATGGTAAAGGATAATCAAGAGTAAGAAAGCCTGTATTTTTAGCTGAGGGAAACGATGATTATCAGTGACCAGTGATCAACTCTTCACTATTAGCTGCATTGCAAAATCATTTCAGGTTTAGCTGTCACCAATAATTGGCCTCAAATACATCATTGAAGAGAAAGTCAAATTAATGAATAAGAAAATGAAAAATTTGTTCCAGCAAGGCATCAGTTTTCTTCAGTATGTGTGATTTGGTAGAGGTTGTCAGTGACTCCTCAGTCAGCAGTGTGTTCTCTCATCTCCTGTAATCTTGTGCAGACCATGTGATGTATATGATCCAAACTGCACGTCCAGCTGGAGGTGGACAGCAGCTGGAGGAGCTGGGTGCTGCAGTCGCTCTGCACATGGCCAGTTCTGCCTTGCAGCTCCTAGCCACAGTTTTGGAGTCTATAGAGAATTTCCTTACTGAAGAACCAGTTTAATTTTAGGAACATGGGGCTTTTTTTATGTTACCAGCACATTATGAAATGCACATCGTGGCAGCTGTTAAGCCTAATGAAACCCACAGCAGGGAAGAAAACAAAGTATCACCTACAAAAAGAACAAGTGGGGACCATGGACAGATACAAGTGGCTGAGAGTGCTGGATTTCCAGACAATACAGCCTTTTTTTGTCATTTCACTGTGGGGAAGATGAGAGAAGACTGGGATGAATAAGACCACGTGACTTCTAATTACAAGAGAGATTTTTTTAGAGAAGCAGATCTTTCCCTAAGGAAATACCTCCAAATAGCAAGAACAGATGAACTGTCCTTGCACAGGATTAACAGCAAGGAGAGCATGGCAACCCAGGGTCCCTCTGTTCGCCCACTAGAGCAGAATTACGATAAAGGCTCAGACTAAAGGGATACAGGAAGCAAAGTCACAGGTGGATCAAGGAAAATGCAAGCATTATGATTCAGTTACTTTTGTGCAGAAAGCAATAAGTATGAAAAGTAGAACAATGTTTTTCTCTTGAAAGTAGGACAAGTGGAAGGGAGAGCTGTAAATGGTCTGGATGTGGAGCTGCCCACAACCTTCGTAAAGAATGAAACCCATCAATGCAGGCAGGGACTGAAGGTGACCAGAGATGTCCAGTGAAGAATCCACACTGTGAATTCAGCCGATCCGGGCTGTCAGGATGCCTGCAGTGGAGAAGGTATCTGCCAGGCATTTGCTTTTGAATTCTTAAAACCTGTCACCAGCTCTGTTACCCTTGGGTTGCTGAACACATGGAAATACAAGCTCAGTAATAATGATAAGCAGCAGTGTTAGACTGGAGAAACGCAGCTCTTTTCAAGGACAGTCTGAACACCACTGGGCACAACTGTCGCATTGAGAAGTAAGCTATGAGACGGAAGGTGTTATCACTTAGAGAGGGTAGGAGTTGGTACTGACAGCAGGGCATGGAGGAGCAGGGTAATGTGGCACTGCAGTACTGCGGCATTCCTCACATAAACAGGGAGGGGCAAAGGCGTTCTTGGGATTTGGGCAGCATGCAGATGGAGTCTAAAGCTATATTCTACAGATGAATGTTAGAAATAGACCCTGATGCAGCCTACAAGACAGCTGGAACATGCTGCTCTGTTAGCACTGGTGGAAGAGGGACTGGTGAGTCTTCGATTAGACCTTGTTAAGCCTGTGGAAATTGTGCAGAGTGAGCAGCAGCTAAACAGCAATGAGAAAATGTCAGGTGAACTGCATCAAACACAACTAGTGAACCTTTAGGAAACATGCTCTTCATTTGCTGGGCCTGGGGACCTATGTCTAAGTAAAGAAAGGTCATGGCCTCTCTTCTTGAGAGCATGTTCAGAAACAGTGGGAAGGATGAGCTGACCTGTCCACTGAGGGTTTGCCCATGTGTACCCGGGTTACCTATACAGGTGACCAGCACTGAAGCTCTGAAGGAGCTTCCTCACCACCAGAGCCAGGTGCCAGAGTAATTCTCAGGCTGTCAGTGATGAGATTCCTGTTGCTGGAGTAGAAAATGTTGAGTAGGGTCACCAGTGCCTAAAATCAGCAGTGGGAATGAGGTAATGCAGTGGCCGCAGATAAAAGGGAAGTAGGTGAGAACTGGGGCCCCTTATGCTGGATGCCCAATGCCTGGAAGGACCTCTTTCTGAAAGACAAAGCACCCTGATGTTATTTGTAGCCCGCTACAGCAGGGTAATTTCTTCCACTGATGGACAAAAGATCCATTAACATCCACGTCTGTCTTACAAAGTCATGTAAAAACATACATGCTGACATAACCACAGTCTCTCCTTTCCTTCCTATCCTGATTTTTTCATCCACGTAGCCCTGTACAGCTGAATGGACTTCTGATAGCTAGTATGATTTCAAAACATGCTCTTTTTGCCAAGCCCAAGATGTATGAAATCTGAACTGCAGGCAGATATCCCCTGAAATCTCTCCAGATTTCCAGAGCAGAAAGACACCAGGATTGCAGGGTCAGCTGCACCAGGGCAGCCAGCCATGTGGAATGCCTGAGGGCCAGGGACTCCATATGCCTGCCAGGGACATAGAAAACCACGAGTTTAACCAAGGCTTTGTGAAGACTGTCAGTCCTGGACACTATGCAGGCTCTGGCATCTTCTTCTGTGGGGGCTGATTGTTGTTCTGCTAAAAGGCTTGGTCAGCCAGTTTTGTGCAACAAACTCCCTAACAACAACAACAAAAAAACCAAAACAAAAATGTGCACTTTCCTTGATCATGTGCTTTTGTAGAATGACTGCTTGTTCTTGTGCCGAGGCAACTAATTTAACTCATTAATTATGTACAGGGGTGAACTTGGTGTGGCCCTGGGATGAGGAGAGAACCTGCCCTTATATATGTTATTAGCAGAAGAATTGAATTGAGTGGTGGTGGTCAGGTTTTTCACTTCCCAGACTCCACAGAGGTTGTGCAGGATGACAGAGAAAGACTGTGCAGGTACAGACAGGTTAGTACAGAAAACATGTCTTGAGTAGGTGTCTGGAACTCTCTGGGAAGCTCTAAAGTAATGATATGGGATGATACATGTGAACAAACTTATTCTACCAGGAAAGCAAACTGCCTATCTCTCTGGTGGTTGATTAAGCTCTCAGTTGTAAATATTTACCCTACTTCCATGCACTTAAGATTTTGAAGAAAAATAGCTATGACACAAATGGGCTGCACTTGGCCTGGAAACTGAAACCAAGTATGGAGATAACAGCATGTGGAAGTGTGTAATATAGATGCTGGCAGCAGTGTCAGTGCGTGCATTAGCCTGGTGAGGTCATTGCTGCAACGGTGGAAGACAGGGTCTGTGCATGTCAGGCTGGCAAAGTGGGCTGCAGTGAGATGGATCCCTCCCATGGGAGATTCCCACTGGCAGATGGGGAGAAGGGAAAGACCACACAGATACATCTGCAAGAGTCCTCCAGGCTGATCCCATTAGTGATGCATGAGCGTTCGTGTGCATGGAGGCAAGCATGGCAGGAAGATGTCTCTGGATACTGGTTACCTGAGAGGAATGGGACTGTCCCAGGGTGGTCTTTTGGGCTGGCAGCACAGTGGAAGGAAGGGCCGCTGGGTAGGAGTTGCTTTGAAATCAGGAAGGGGGATGAGGGACCAGACAGTCTGTATCAAATTTCTCCTCACAACTGGGAGGGTGATATACCACTCACTTTCCCTTGGCCATTCTCTCTGCATACTTGTCTGAGAGAGGTGATGGTGCAGGATTGCCTGCAGTGTCCTTCATCACTGTTCCTTGCGGAGACAGCCATGCCAGTCTGTCCCATGCTATGACAATGTCAGGGGGCTGGGGCTAACACCTCATGCCACCACTTTTGTTTTGCTGATGATGCAGCTTTTATGCTGATCTTTGGGTCTCTTAGCAAAGAGCTCCAGGACAGAGGGCTAGAAAGTGATGCGGAGAATCATTGTGACTTTCTGTGGTATACATGCAACTGGACAATGGGTCAGAGTAGTGCTCAGCATGCCATCATGTACTCCAAAGGACTGGAACTGGACTGGAGCATTGTGGTGTTCACCTCCTGGAAGGCAGCAGGTTGTGCTTGCCAGGGCAAGAGTGAAATCCTTCTGTAAAATTGAAATGCTGTCTCATACGGGACTTTGCCTCAGTCTCACTGAAAATCAGAGTCCTGATGCCACGTTCCACTGAGAATGGTTTGTAGGCTTGCCAGGTATTAGTACTTTGGGTGGTTTCTGTTGTAGCCAGAATACATCCTTCTTGAACACAGGATTAATTTCAAGTCCTTGATGAAGAGCTCTCTTGATACGATGCTTTGTGTTAGCACTTCTGTTAGAGGGAGAGATTAATAAGCACAGCACTTGTTAAAGGAGCCACTCTGTTGATTGTCTATAGCTCAAAACTCCACTGGCAATGACTGAATGGGGCAGTGACTCTTGACAGGAAAGGACATGTCGCTTCCTTTCCTTGCGTCTCATTTTCCTCCCACTGTTTTACCTGTTTAAAAGGAGTCGCTGGCAGTGAATGAACTTTCTGATGTCAATTTTTTTAAACAGAAAACTCTTATGCAAAGCTGCAAGGCCAAGGAGTAGTGTTGCCATGCATTTCCTGATAACCTTTGGGAGACCTTAGAGATCAATAACATCCCAAGCTTAGAGCTCCTAGAAGATCAAACCATCCTCTCCTGGAGCAACAACCCACAACTGTTGGTTTCACTCCAGTTGTCTGCAAGGAGCTTTTAGCCCTGCTAGCCCTAAGGGGAGTGCTTTTCTTCTCCAGAACAGCTTTGGGTCTCTTGTGGACTTGCATTCCCTTGGATGTCCTTGGCCCTCAACAGCTGGGGACAATGGAGGGGATGGTAGAGGACTGAAGCAGTTTTTCCTCCGTCCACTACAGGAGCTGGACACAAAGCCTTGACTGTATAGGTGGAGGATGTAGAGCACATCAGGACCTGCACGCTGGGAGGTGGTGAAGGATCAAAGTGTGTGTCTGTGCCATGTGAGTTAGGCTCCGCTTGCTGAGGAAACAAGCAGAACAGAGAGCACTACATAGATGTTATTATACTTCTGTAAGGTATATGATGTACCTGCAAAAACATTTGCTTTTAAAGTAAGCACTGCATCATATCATTAGAGCACTTCTTACACAGTTTACCAATCAGCTAAAGGACAAAATAGTCGTCAGCAGGGAATAATCATGTCATGATGCTCTTTCTAGGGGGCCCTGTTCCTTACTGGTCTTATTCAACACTGATTTGGGAAATGAGACCTAAAATCATTGTTAAGAAATTTAGAATTAACACGAAGGTGAGAATAATAGTATGTAATGAGGATGGCAGGCGACAGATACAGAACAACCAGGTTAGATTTGATGGTTAGGTGTAAAGCACAAATGTAAAAAAAAAAGAAAAAGCACAAAAGGGCAGTCTAGCACACTTCTTAGAAGAGGTACTGAAATAGGGTACACACAGTCACTGGATCATCAAGATGGCTTTACTGAGGAGGTCTTCCTGTCTGCCACACAGCCCCAACAGTGAAAGAAGGGAAGGTGTCTTACTGTGACAGTCTGTGGCCCATTGCTGTGCCTGCTAGGGGTTTCAGAGCCTCTAGGAAGTTTACCTTCCAGCTCCTGGTGCTGCGTGTTTCCAACCTAAGAGCTCCCAGCTCCTCAGGGTCCCAAACTCACCCCAGATTGCAGGTATGGAAAGATATTATTGTCTGAACTGTTTCCAGAGGAACAGTATTCTGCTCATAGGAGTTAGCCATCATCTCTCAGCACCAGCCACCTAAATGGACCAAATTTATCCTAGTGAAGAATTCAGTTCTTGATTACAGTATTGGAAACTCAGAGGGAGTCCTCTGATGCAGTGCTGGTGGCCTAATATGTAGGCAGGCTGGCTCAGTGAGGTCTCTGGGCTCCTCTACTGTCTGCAGAGATAGAAGAGACCCTCCAGAAAGCATCCTGCCCAACCTTAGATACCAATCTTAAGGTAGGATCTGCTGTGGAAACACTTCTCTCTCCACTGACTGTACAGAGGGAATCTAAACAGCTCAAATGAGACATGTAGCTTTTCGATAGCGAAAATGAATCCACTTCGAATGGTGAAATCAATCTCACTCAAAACTAAGGAGATGAAATGTAGTGTGTTTGTTCATCCATGGCTGCTGCAGCAGATGATTTAGATGGGGATGGGGTGATCCCTGAGCCCTGGCCTCCTGTGAGGCTCTGTCTTTCCCTCAGCCTCTGGTTGAGATGGAGTCACTCTCCTTTCAGCTCTTTCCCTATTCATTGTATTTGCCAATAGTTTATGAAATAGGGCTTTAATACTGCATGTTCCTCCACTCTCTGCTCTCTGGGTTATAGGGCTTCCTCCTCTTTCCTTGTTTCATGGAGCTCAGTTATGAAACATAAATATGGCAAATGAGTTTTATCCTTTTGCCAGTCCTCTGTGGATTTGATGCTTTTACTCTGCTACACGATTAGTGCACTCCTTTTTTGCATTAACCAGCCTTTTCTGAGACTCAAAAAATTTCCATGGCTGTTAAAAACCTTCGTAAGTCATACAGCATAAAAAGCATAAACTGCACATTAGCTCTTCCACAGAAAGTTACACATGAAATAACATTAATGTTAGGGGTATCACACCAGATCCGACAGGCTGAGAGAGGTGATGCTGCTGCAACTCCATGCTCCAGCTCCAACCAGCAGCAAGGCTCAGCATGGACTCCCAGTAGGCACATGCACATAAACACGCATATAAAGCCCGTATATACATACATGTATGCACACATGCATATATATATAAACATATATACATATGCCCCTGGATCCCAGTCTCACCGGTTGCTGGCACCTGGATATATGAGACCCTGAGGCCACAGCTACAGTCCAGTGGCTGGAACGCCTCCCCACCCCTTCAAAAGAATGTCTCTCACCCAGGAAAATAGTTAGAAATAGTGTTTAATACAAAGACCGGACAGACTGCGCTGATCAGGTGCATGACATGACCAGACAAGCATACAGACCAGCCACCCATTTACACATGACCAGCCCTTTTTGTTCCCTTATTCCGCTATTTTCCCAGATCTGTTCCTCCCCAAATCGCTTAGATACCTCCTTTCCCCACCTTTGGTTCCTCCCTGAAGACCTGTCTGCTTAAAAATAAGCTGTCTGCTTAAAAGCCCAGCTGCTCTTCCCCTGCTTATGTGTCCCACACTCCCAGACAGCAACCCCTTCACTCCCAAAGATGAGTCACTACTTATCGTGGTGGGTTTCACACCTGGACCATAGGGTTGAGGCTGTCTAGGGACAGCCCTGGGAGGGGTCTAGAGATGGTGTCCCTTCCCCTGAGTCCATAATTTGGGTTCCTGTCTGCCTTTGTCCCCCTGTTCTCCTCTGGGATTGTGGAGATGAGTCTTTGATGGGCTTGTGACTCTTGTGATGACCTGAGAGCAGCTGGGGCATGGTTTTATTTGGGGTTCCTCCCCGCCCCTCTTTGTCTCTCTGTGCCCTTTTGTGGGCGTACAGATGAATTTCTATCACCTAAGCCAACAATTAACGCAAAGTATAATCTTGGCATCAAGTACATTCTCCCTTCCACCCTCAGCTACCTTCTGTCACTTTTTGGAGCCTATGGCATTCCAGATATATTTTCTGTTTTTTAATTATACTCTTTTTAGATGGTACAGCTCCCTTTACTATGCTGCAAAAGTTTCTTTTTTTCCCTCTTTGCTCCTCACAGAATCACGCACCCATTGTGCCCGAGTCTCTCACCTGATACCTTAAAACAGGTTTTGTGTTGGTTGTGAACCTGCTTAACCTTTAATTCCTCCTTTTAAATCCTTTTACCTTGTTTCCAGCTCAGATGGAGTTGTGAAAGATGGTGGGGAAGGTGGAAAGTGGGCCCTCTGTGCTCTTGGAATTCACCATCCTGTTCTGCAGAAGGATTGTGGAGGTACAGCTGATCTGGTAGGGCTTCTTATGGGAGTCATTATTGTTGCTTAGCTAGAAATGATGAGGAAGCTGAAGCAATTCATGTGTAAGGAGGCAATCTATTTTTATACAGAAATATCTGTTACTGTGTGCTTCAACTAACCCCTATCATTTATGTTCTCTTAAGTGAAGGAGATCAGTACTGGGAGAAAGAGATGGGCAGGAACACTGGAAGGTTTGAGGTCTGAAAGGGTAAATCTTGTTCTTGGTGGAGATTTCTGAAATGAGCCTGGGCAGAGCAGGATCCGGGAAGTAAACCAGGGCTGATAAAAGCAGCGTGGTGCAGCCATTTGGCTCTGGTATGTGAGTGCAAACCTGAAAGGCTTCAAGACTGCTCAGCCTCCTGCAGTTCATCATCCCAAGGAGGGCGCTTGGAAAGTGTCTCCCCAGCATCAGGTCTGGCAGGCACCCATGGGGAAGGGCACAGGATCAGCAGGGCACAGTCAGGAGTGTGTCACATCTCTAGCAACGCTCCTGTCCATTGCCTGGGGGCTTTTCTCACTGATGGAGGATCCAGCAGACAGAAACCTGCCCTGTCTGTGTGCCTGTCACCAGCAGGCTGGTCCTCTGCAGCTAAAGGGCAGGTGGGTGCCTGCCTCTGACCCTTAAAATACCCAGCTGCTCCCGCCCTCTGCCCACACTTGTCCTCTCCTTTTCACTTGTACTAATTTTTCACCTTTGCCTACTTCTTACTTGACCTTGCTTCTTTTATTTCTGCAATAGCTGATGTTAAATGTTAGTAATTCCAAGTGACAAACAATCACTGGCCCATATCCAAGAAATTGCTGCTTATTTAAAATCTCAGGGTGAAACAGTACCAGGGAAATCAGACAGTGATCTGATCCCATCTTTAACAATTCCACAACCTGATACATTCCCACAAAGTTATCACTACCTCTTTCCACATCATTTGGCTGAAATGTAAGCAGCACAGCATATAATAATATAACCACCTGAATTATGTGTTTAATAGGAAGCGTGCAGCCAGGAGACAAAAAACAAGCATTGAATCTATAAATTATTAAATTTAAAAAGAGAACAAGACATCTTTGGCCAGAAATAAGCAAAATGCCTTCTTACAAGCTTTCTGCTGAAATCTCCTGGTATGCTCACAACTCACTGACACCCTGCCTTGAATTGTTGCTTCAATTCCTGTTTTGGTTGTCACTACTCTCAATTATTTTAAAAAAAGACCTAAAATAGATTTATATTTCTTAGATTTTATTAGACAGTAAAAAAGAGAAGCCTGAGCTGCAGCAGTTAAATAATTTATAACCTTTGCTAGAGGGGCAAGAAGACCTAAAATAAAAATAAAATACATGTATTGGAAAGAAAGGGTTTGGATCTTATTGTTTTTCCTGCCCACTGGTTTTGCTGGATGCAATTTTAAGATATATATTCAATAGAAAAGTTTCTTCCCCATCACACATACTACTTATTACCGTCCAATTCTGACCACCAATTCATAAAAGACCCATCTCAATGGAGTTGATCTCTGCTTCGATTTCATGGCGATAAAGCAAAGCTAGGAAGCAGGTGGTGGGTGTACTTTCTCGCATGAAGAGGTATTTATTGTAGCTAGTGTACTTAAGCATTAAGCAATGATGTTTCTTTTTCATGCAACTTTGAAAATCAATATGTTCCCCTACAGTTCCTCCAATACTATCATTAGCTATCCCTCAAAAAAGGCATTGTTAAACAGCCTTTATGCATTGCTTTGCTTTAGCAGGCCTGAATCTGCCTCATATGCCCTAGTCTCTTACTGCTGATCCACGGAAGACTTCAGTGAGGCACTGAATTGTTTTGGATATCTGCAAGAGGCTCATCACTGCTGTGTCAGGGGAACTCTTCAGCCTGGCCTAACATTCCTGCAGGGGCTGAATTCCCAAATATAATACAAGTTTAGCACCTGGCTGATGCTATTAAGGTCTGAAGGTATTTTCTTTTTGGTGTCCAGAAGTGCCAGCATCAACCTCCAGCCTGCAGATACTCACACAGGCATTTTATTCCTGCTGTGGTTGTGAAGACACAAGTACAACTAAAAGGACGTAGGTCTACTTGGTGACTTACTCTGCCCAACATGGTAGACAGCACCGTATGGAATAAATGTCCGTAATAAGCAAATGTTCAATAGTGTGATACAACCTACATCTTTCCTGTCCATAGGGCTCAGTGGATGATTTAATTTGCAAGCAAAAATAATTTATTCCTCCTAAATACATATTCTCTCTCTCATACTTGTTAACACCTCTCCTTTTCTATCTCCCCTTGATAAGTTCTCAGTCTTTGACATGTCTTATAGCAATGAGTTCCACATTTAATTACTGTGGAAACCAATTACAATAAAACAAACAAAAACCAGTCCCTGCTTCTGCCCAGTCTTCTTCATTAGTCTTCAATCTGATATGTGTCAATAAAGCATAATTCTCTACAAGCAGGAGTCAAGATTCTGAGTACACCCAGTTGTCCTCCAGTTTGCTTAATGTGATGTTCCCCAGATTTCATCTCCTTCTAGACACATCATGAAAATCTTGGTGCTGCTTTCCAAGTCTCTAATCATTATGTTAGCTGTTCCTACAGCCTCCTCTGTTCTTACCCCATCTTTCATAAGTTCACTTTCAAGCAGAGTTCAAGATAAGGTCACCTTTCTTGTAGATGCATTGTCATTGTTAAAGTATTATTTTCTTTTGGTTTGGTTTTGTTGGGTTTATTTTGCCACAGCTTCCTATGACACTAAAAAAATTACACAGATCATAGGATACAAAACTTAAAGGAGCCTCAGGAGATCATTTAATCTACCACTTGAACTGAAGCACAGCCAGGGATCAACCCTTAATAGATGTTTTAGTATGGTTCTCTCCTGCAGTTGTGCCAATGTAATTGTCCCTGGCCTGCCCCTGTACTTCTCTCTCGATGGACAGCGGGTTTTTTCTTTATATTGCTGAAATATTTTTTAATGCAAAATCAGCTGTTCATGTTTTGCTCTTTAACCCTGTACAAAATGGAGAGCAAGCTGCTGTTGCTCTCTTTGTAACTATTTTTAGGATGAGGGGGACTGATATGTCTTCCCTCGCATCCCTGCTTTTCTAGAAGAGAAAATTCACCAGTTCCTCTGACTTACCCATTTCTCCACGAGACCTCTTTTTCTGGTTTCCTTCCAAGCTACCTACCAGCATGATTAGTAAAATCCATTGACAGAAAAAGCCACAGCAGCAAGCTGATGACCTCCTGTCTCTTAATGCCTCCTGCTACTGCATTCCAGACAATGGAATTAGGTTTAGGTTGCTGGCTGCTGTTCATCTGCTTATTTTTCGCAAAGGCATCACACCACCGGCTCATGCTGCGTCTGTGGTTGACTCTTACTCAGAGCTTAGGTTGTGCTGTATTGTTGCTAACAAGCTATTCACCAATTGTATTTGTACATCTCATTTCTCCTTCATCAAAATGTATGTGCGTGAAACTTGGCTTCAGCACTGGAGTTTCTGCTTCTGTGTTCCTGGCAGCTCATTTGTTTCTCCCTACTGCAGATTGCTTCCCCCACAGATACACTGATACAACTGCTTGTGGGGCTGTGCTGTGAACCAGAGCAGAGAACTGAACCAGGTTAGATATAACACTTTATAAATAAAGAAGAGGTATTTTTATTCTGAGTTGTCTCAGGGAGCTGTTTTGCAATGTAGTCCCACAGTTGATCATCACACCTAAAAGGGCAACAAACTTATACTAAGGCAGAAATGAGCAGATTGGAGGTGGGGAGAGGGATAGAAAATTCTCAAACCAGATTTGATTGCAAGGGTACCCTCACCTGCGTGAATTCCAGACTGAGCTGTTTGCATTTGTCTCTGCTGAATTTGATTGCATTTATTTTGGGTCATGTCTCCAGTTCATCAAGATCATGTTCAGTTCTGATCCCATCCTTTAGAGTACTTTGAAATCTTCCCAGTGTTTGTGTCTCAGAACCCCCCTGGTCCAATTCCTGTCTGTTTTCTCCCTTCTGAACTATTGAGAGAGGCTGTGAGTGAACTCTATGGAAAGCTGAGAACACACCAGAGGTCACAGAATTAAAAAGAGTTGTGCAATTCATATTTTTGTACTGTAAAATGTTTGGCATATTTGCAAAGCTCACAAGGTGTTAAGGTTACCAATCATCTGCCAAAGCAGACAGGGAACACTTTACACTGAAATGTAAGGGCTTCCTGCCAAGAACATTGGTAGAGGTGGTACCCCGATGTGACAGAGAGGCCCTCAGAAGATGTAGGACACAAAGGCTGAGGCAACTCCATCACTGGAGGTCTGGAAGAAACGTGTCAGGTATGGGTCTTCCTATTTTGTGGGAGGTTGCACACACAACTGCTCCAACTCCTTCCCAGGCCTATTTTTCTAGGAAATACATTTGCTTAAGAGTAGAGGAAGAAAATTTGATGGCATATCTAAGGAGGGGAAAGAGAAAGTGTTATCATGGGGATGGGCCAGTTGGAGGCTATTGCCGTGTAACAGTTCCCTACAGTGTTAAACTCCACCATTCATTGTAAGTGAGCTACATGGGGAAAAAATAGACATTTCCCTTGTAGCTCGATACAAATTCAATTGTGTTTTGTGTTTTATTTCACTAGTCATCTTTTCTGTTTCCAAATTTGGTAAATCTTCCTCTGAACCTTCCCCTGATGTTAGGTATGTTTACTGTGTTAGGAGCCTGTCAGACTGGTGACACTGCTACTGCTGAAACAGTAGCCTGGAGTGCTGCAAAAGGCACAAGGACTCCAAAGAGATCACCCTGAGGAAGGGGTCAGAGAGTTGCAGGGTGAGGAGGTGTATTTTGCCAATCTGTAGAAGGTCAGTACAAGTCTGGGTTGGTAATTGCCAGGTTGGGGGAGGGCACGAGCACAAATCAACTCAGTTTCCAATGAGCAGGCATCAGGGGTCCATCTCACCTGTCAAGACACTGAGTTGCCAGAATATGTTGCGCAAATTTTACTGTATTCTACCGTAAAAGCTATAAAAGAAAATACTGACTAGCGTGCAGTACAGGACAGAGCCCTGATTGAAAAAGCCTCCAAAGTGGGCTGTGAACCACCTAGGGCTAGTGCCCAAGTAATGTTTTCAGGGCTGTTTATCCACCGTGGTAGTTTCCTGCAGAGCATGTTTCCCAAGCACACTTGCAAGACTGCCGCGTGAGACTGTGTCGTAAGCCTTCATAGAGCCAAGATATATCACATCTACCACTTTTCCCTGTCCACTAGGACAGTTATCCTGCCCAGGAGAGGAAATAAGATTGTTTCAACATGAATTGCTTTTGTCAAATCCATGTGGGCTCTTATCTTATTACCTTATTATCCCCCAGGTGCTTATAAACCGCTGCTTAACCGCTTGTTCCAGTACTTTTCCAGGTACTGAGGTTAGACTGACCTGTCTGTATTTCCCCAGCTTCCTGAATTACTCGTTTTTAATGGCAGATGTTGTACTTATTCCTTCCTTGTCTTCTAGTATGTCACTTTTCCTCCATGTGCTCTCACAGGTAAAGGTGAATGACTGTGTGACTGCTGAGGATACCCCCTTCAGCACTCTGGAATGAATTCCCATTTTCTTTCTTCCTCTCTTAAAAATAATTGCATTAATAATTGGTAGAATAATATTTTATTTTTGAGGGATGCACTGAATACTTAAGCTCTCTCTGTAGCATCTATTATTTACTCTATGTGGAATTATCCAAGGATTTAATAAATTTTCCTCATTCTTAAATATTTATTTTCTTGCTACCTTTTTGCCCCCTTGTCCCTTTTGTCTTTTCTCTTGTGTACTGACCTTCTACTAATACATTTTCACATTTAGTTTCCACTTGCGATATGTTTCCTTTTTCATTTCCAAGTCACTGAAAATTATCCAATGCAGTCACAGGTTTCTTATATTGCAATTACTTTTTTTTCCTCCTGCGTTAGTGCTGTTTCTCAGTCCTTTTTTTAAGTACCTGGTCTCCTTCATTCCTTTTTTGATTGTATTCTTTTCCCGTGAAGTCGTATTTACCAAATTTCTTGAGTTTACTTCCTTGGAGTTTCCATTCCCAAGTGTCTTTTAAAGGGTTAAGCATAATATTAATTGGTGCTATAATTCTCTGTGGTGAGATCCTCAATCATCCAGAAGGAGCTATAATGTCATATATGAATGTTATTTGGAAACAACTTAGAATGACAAATGTTTCTAAGCAGTAACATACACTGTGATGGAAGTAAAAAGCTTTGCAAACAAAATTCCCCCTTACTCTCCGCATTGCAGGTGGGTCCTTCCTACAGCCCTGCTATCACTCCGGAAAGCTCTTCTCCAGGTGCAATAATCACAGTTCCCACTGGGTCCCTGTGAGAAGTCTCCTTCTTTTCACCAGCTCCAAGGTGGTGTACGTTTGGTCCTGTGCACTGGGACGTGCCCTGCCTGCCTTCCTCACCCTGTGCTCCCACAAGCTGCTCTGGGCTCCTTGGGAAAGGGTACCAACCGCTCCTCCTCCCTGCCTGCACAGCCAGCGCAAGGCAGGCACCTGCTTTCTTGCCTGCTGCTCGTCCATAGCTGTAAGCACATGTTGTGATTAAACCCTGGCTGGTGACTCAGCCCCACGCAGCCACTTGTTCACTCCCCCCACAGTGGGGTGTGGGAGAGAGTTGGAGGGTAAAAGTGAGAAAACTCGTGGGTTGAGCTAAAGACAGTTTAATGGGTAAAGCAAAAGCCGCACATGCAGGCAAAGCAAACCAAGGGATTCATTCATCGCTTCCCACGGGCAGGCAGGGGCTCCGCCATCCCCAGGACAGCAGGGCTCCAGCACGCGTAACCGTGACGTGGGAAGACAAACACCATAATGCCTAATGTTCCCCTGTCCTTCCTTCTTCTTCCCCCAGCTTATATATACTCAGCGTGACGTCCCATAGTATGGAATATCCCTTTGGCTAGTTGGGGTCAGCTGTACTTTTTAATAAAAGTAGCCTAATAAAAACAATTGGCAATTGAGTCTTGCCAGCATGCCTGTAATCGTCTCAGAAAAAATCTGCAATGCTTCGGTATTTGCTCTGAGAGTTTTGAGCTCCTACGCACAGTGGTGCCCTTTCAAACCTGGTCAAGAGCACTTTTCAGAGGGACAACACCTCTGTTTCATTACAGACGGAGCCTCCCTTGGCAGTCAGAGAGCATGCAGAAGATGCTGCCACTGGAGAAACCACAAGGAAAGCAATGAAATTTGGTGACTAGATATGGAGAAACATCAAATGTCAGAATGTAATTCAGCTCCCCAGAATGAGGGTTCCTCTGCTCCTTCCCTAATTTGAGGCTCAGTAGCCTAAACACACCTTCTTTCACACCCAATTTGTGCCCAAATCTATCAGGGAGTGTGCTCTGAAGAGCAGCACTGTAACTTTGGATTTCTGCTTGTTTTCCTGATAATCCTGGACCTGATATCCTGGACCAATTTTCTGGTAGCAAAAGGATCAAAAGAAGGTACAAACTGTGTTGTTCAACAAATTACAACCTGTCACTCTCTCAGCAGCTTATAGTTCCTCACAGACACACTTTGAAAATCAAATATTCCTCTTGTTTTCATGGGGTAAATTGTTGGCATGAAAGCAGGAAGAAGACACACGGAAAGGTTGAATGTGAGGTATTTCAGTGGGATCTACACTCCCTGGCAAAAGAAATCTGTGCAAAGCAAAGCAAAGCAAGGGAAAACCCAGTAAGGATATCTGCCAAAATAAAACCAGGCAACTTCCTGTACAAAACATGTTCACTAAGTGAGTTTGATCTTTTGCTGCAGCTCTTCTTAAATGTGATATGTATATCCATATACATTTCTATGATTATATAGGATTAAACGCAAACCAAATCCTAAACCCAGTATGACTCTGGGGTAAAGGAAGAGTAGTTCTGTGGGAAGTGTAGCCTACCTTTGTTTGGAGTTTATGTGAAAACAGAAGGTGTAGCATCCATGCTTACTAAATGCGAGTAGCAAAGGTAGAACAGTTCAGTAATTTGAGAATATTTCATAAAATTAATTCCTTGGAAAATATTTGTAAGTGCCAGGTTTTTTATGTGAATTTGTGTGCTTGTTAACCATCTGGCCAAACCAAGAACTGACATGTCACGACTACCCATTTAGAAACCATGAGTGCAGATCATGATGAACAGATAGGCAGGGGCAGGGGAAGGAAAAAGGGGAAATGTGGAAAATACTAATTCTGGAAAGGACTTGGGAGTCTGATTGAAACATTGCATGTGAATGTCCAGTGCAGTACAAGGACAACATCTACCCAGGATCTGGATTTTATTCTGAAGATATGTTTCTATCTCAGTGAGTAATTGCAGAAATAGTTGCCGAAAGGTATACTTTATCTTCCGCACAGGCTGCCTGCATGGTTTACATGCTGAAGCTATTTTTGTATAGGCATCTTTCAATGACATCTAGGCTCAAACTTTATAACTTTATGTCCATACCTAATAATTTTTCTTGGTTATGCACATCCAGACAGTAAACAATATTCTAGTGTGAAAAATCAGCTTTTCTCTCACTTTTATGTCTAGAATAAGTAACTATTAAGTCAGTCTAGTAGCCCCTTAAAGTAGTAGAAGAGATCAAATATATACAAAATAATTTAATATAACAAGCCCTCCTGGAAAAAGAAAAAAAAAAAAAAAGTCTGCAACTCTTGCTGGTGATGAATTCAGTTTCTGTGAAATGATATGATTTACAATTTATTTTCACTCACTACCTGCAGCAGTCTCAGACTTTTACTTTGTGTTTGAATGGTTTTCCTGGAAACAAGGCATGACCACAGGATGCTTCTGCTCAGATCAGTAGCTGCTGCGGATGCAGAAAAGCACAAAAAGAGAGGACAGATGGGGATACCTCTCAATGTGTCCTTGTAGGCTCTAGTGATTTGCAGCACAGGGACCTTATGGGAGGGGATGTTATCCTTGTATCTAACGGTTTTGAATAGCTTTTTCACCCATGGCTTTGCTTATTTTTTTGAAGGTTCACATTGAATTTTAGCCTCTGCGGCATTCAGTGATGTAGAGTCCATAGCTTATCTTCTGATGGTTTTGAGTCTGCCACCAGAATCCCAGCCTGATGCCCCTTGTTTCCCATACTGGAGTGAACAGCTATCTGTTTATCCTCCCCAGTGCACTCGCAAATCTGCATTATTTTCCCCTCACAATGTTTTTTTTTCTAATTTAAACGATCTACTGTGCTCCTTATTCCAGACTTCTGATCATACATGTTACCTTCTCTGAAGCTTTTCCCACACTACACTAGCCTTTCTGAGGAGATGACTCAGTGTTCAGGATGCAGATACACTAGGGATTTATACAGTGGCATGACTCTTTCCAGTTTTGCCCTCTTTTCCTTTCTTAGCACATTCCAGCACCTATTTCCTTTCTCTCAGATTGAGTTGATATTTCCATAGGACTATCTATTATAAAACCCTAAATCTCTTTTGATCTACTGACATCAAGACCTCTTTCCTGAGCAGTAATAGCTGGCTCAAACCCCATCATTATGGATGTAAATGTAGGGCTCTTCTCCTTATGTTGCATAATTCTATGTTTACCTATGCCAAATTTCAACTGTCATTTTCTCATCTAGTCAGTGTTGGCAGATTTATCTGTGATGTTTTGCAGTCAGCCCTCTTTTTAATCCTGAATCACTTAATGTCATCGCCACTATCATCTCGCCATTCATGGTCCTTCAGATCATTTATAAGTATCCTGAGCCACTGCTGACCTCCCTGCACTGATATGTTATTTTCCCATCTTTTAAGCAGCTATTTATTTCAAGACCACCCGTTTTATCCCAAGGTGGCTGCATTTCTTCAGCAATCTCTGGTGAGGATCCCCCCTGGAAAGGCTGTGGAAATCTAGGGAGAGTGTTAGCAGGTCTTTGTAACTCCCACGCTTGTATTTTTTATTTATAAAAAAAATCCTAATAAATTCGCAAGGCATACTTTTTCCTTTGCTGTTCCTCCCACATATCATAATTACCTGTATGTCCATTTATTCCATTCCTTAGAGTAGTTTCGGTCAGACGCACTGGTGTGTGCTTCTCTGACCTTCCAAGGAGCACTTTGTAAAAAGTTGGGTCATATTTACTACTTTCCAGTTCTCTGGTACTCAGCCAGTTTTAAAGGGGGAAATTACACATTGCTGTTGATTGTTCAGCTCTTTCAGCCTTGATTTCCTCTAGAAGTCTTGCATTGAAAAAGGATTTAATCCTAGGGTTTAGATATTAATAAGTTAGCTCTGACCTCTGATCTAAAAATCTGAGACAGAGCTAGTCTTGCCACATGCCCTGTAAAACCAGTGGAAGCATGACATCCATATATGTCACAATCTGGTTTGCTCTGTTGATTATATAGGAACCTGCAGTGACTGGTGTAGTCTTGAACAACTGACCTTTATATGTCTATGTTACAGCAGGTGAATCCCACCCATGGGATTCTGGTTTTCTCCAGGAAACCAGTCACTGCTCTGACAATCAGCAAGTCTTACGCTAAACTCTCTATTTCATATACCATGTCATCTGGAGGCTGTTCGTATTTCAAGGGTGCTGCAGCATGATTTAGCTTCCCCATAGAAAGACAGATTATCACTCTTTGACTTTCCTGTATCTGACATCATTCTTTGGCACTCTGTTCTACAGGGCTATTTAATTCCTGGATTCAGATTTGTTTAAATTATAATCTTATTTAAAGTATTGAATCTTCCTATGCTTAATTTGTGCTCCTATTGTCTGTCATTAAGATAGCAAGTATACAGTATGTAGCAAATACTAGTTTTACACATGAGTCTTAGTGTCTCATATGCAGTGTTTTTTTCAGGCATAATCCAACCTGCTACAGCAACCTTTAATTGAAACTATTTCTTTTGGTGTGCCTATATGTCCAGCATTAAGGTTTGGAGTTGGTTGTGAGTGGGGTTTGTTTTTTATTCTTTCTTTCTTTAAAAAAGAACTAGTCCTAGCTGTGTATGTTCTTTGTCTTTTAGACAGGTGTGGGGTTTTCATATATTATTTCTACACTTTCATTTACTTCTGTTTTCTCTTTATTTCTAGGGAATCCTGACCTCCTATATCAAGATCTAGTGCTTGCATTGTTTTCTAGCAAGGGAAGGGAAAAAAACCCCAAATATTATCTTCTTCAGGTAGCTCACAGACAGCTGTGTTAGGAATGATGTATGATCCAAATGTTACGAGCCTGTGTTTAATAGACAAGTTTTTCTCTTAAACCTATGGCTGTAACTTGGATATCACATTAATGCGCACACCTGGGTCTAGCCATGTTGAAGGTGATGTGAGAGTCGCTATGCAGCTATCTTTCATCACATTCAAGAAATACATTTTTTTTACTGTGCAGAGTATCTGTACTTAGGTTTTTTTCAGCTACCCACCATCTGACAACCAGCTTCCTCTTTTTCAGTTAAGTGTATACTTCTAAACAAATTTTGTTCTTTTGATCTTGCAAAATGAAAAGGAGTTCATCTTCACTTTTGTAGCTCACTTGACCGATAAAAACCGAATTCCTGTGAGTCTCTCCCAGTTGTCTCTTCAGTTCTGGAATGCTCCAGACCTTGATCTACTGAGCTGTTCCCTCTCTCCTCACAGCACCATTTCTTCCACTCTTCTCCTTCAGGATGCAGTCACCTATTTCAGCATTACATCTGCTTGGTGCTGTGTAGTGTTCCTGGGCAGTGATTAATGAACACTCTTGAGTTTGAGCTTATAATTAGAGTGAACAACTTGTAGCCTAATGGATATTATTGGAAAGATGTAGGGAGGGTGGGAGCTGCTCATCTCATGAACTGAGTTGCTACATCAGCTTATTCAAAGTGGACATTTCCAAGACTCTGAAAAGACTGCTTAATTTTATAGCTTCCCTCCCACGCTGCTCACCTCTTCGCATCTACCTGCAAGCTACACTGGGGGCAAGGGGTAACGGGAGGAGATATCAGAATGTGGCTAAAATCCAGCTGAGTCCATGAGAAGATCAGCCAGTTTACAGAAGAGGTTTGTGATGTGGTTGTTACTGTGGAAGACACAAGCCAAAGACCACGGAGGTCTGCTCTAGTCTCATGCCTCAGGTCCCTGTGGAGGGAGTAATGTGGCATGTTGATACGAACGTCTTGTTTGTCCTCAGTCCTCATACACATGGGTCCCAGCCCCTACACAGCAGTGTCAGTTTTAATGCTGCTAGAGAGCTCTCCTTGATCATGATGAATAGTAGAACTTTGCCTGGCCTTTCTGTGTAGCTGTTGGTGCTCTGGCACACGAATAGTTAAGACAGCAGTGGATCTTCTGATGATAAATTAATATTGTGTGTATGTATCTGTGAGGGTAGTTTAAAAAGCCACTCAAGGGTTCCTCCCTGTTGGGAACAGAGACCTGGCATAGTCCAGGTAGCCACCTACCTCCTGGCCACCAGTGAGCACATGGGAGTTAAGAGAAAGGAACCATGGACGGGACATCCCTGGGTGCCAAACACCAACCTTTACTAGGTCACCTAGAGGAGGTTAAGAATCAGTTGTCACCGTGACAAAATGCAATAGCTGGCAGCTGAATATAGAACAATGCAACTATGTGCCCCAATTTTAACGAATTAGTATGAAGCCTAGATGTCTGCTAGTTGAAGTGCTGCATGGTTTTCAAACAGAGAATCAAACTTTGGTAGTGATTTTTCTGCCATGATTATGTGGGATATGGTTAAATGGCACAAAAGAGAAACTTTCCTGCTTCAGGCTTTAGCTGTTCTTTACCTGGAAAGGGGCTATGGAGGATCTTCTCCTCTAGAGAGAGCTTTCCACCCAGAGTCCTGCATTTCCCATCCTTGGGCCTGATGGGTTCAGTCTGGTCCTCCTTCCCTTTGAGGTGCTCTGAAGAGTGTATTAGCAAGGAAAGAACAGACTGGTACTTGTCCCCAAAGACAATGTTTGAGCTAATTGATGTTTAAGGAAATTATTTCCGTTTTAGCCATGGAATTAATTTTTGGTTAAGACTACTGAATAAATGGACACAGAAGAGCCTGCGTAGTATTAACAAGATTCTAAATGAAGGAACCAATTCTTTTCATTATTGATAACAAAGTCATCTTCCCCAGAATAGCAAATGAGGTAAGATTGGCACTTTCAGATAAGGCTCTGATTATTGTCTGTGTCTATTACAGTCTATTATTTCTTCCAGATAAAATTTTAAATCACCCTTCCTAAATGCAGACATTTGGTAGTTATTCCTTCCACAGAACAATTTTGCGTTATTTTTCTAACTTTTTCTTTCTTATTTATTTTTATATTTTTATATTTATATTTTGTTTTAATTAATACAGCACAGAATGTTCAAAAAGTCTGAACTAATAGCTCTGAACTATAGTTCAGAACTGAATATAGCCTGAACTATAAATTCTTAGCTAAGCATTGGGCTCTAACAAACTGTTGAAAGAACTTAAACTAAAGAGTAAATTATTAAATAGCACTGAGCAAATTCATAATTCACCATTATTGATATTTATACCAATGGCTGCTGGCGAGGAAGATTACGGAAGAGGGTGGCATTGGTCAGCCAGTCGGGAAAGCAAAGCAATGTCTCTGCAGGACTAGGGAGCTGGGAGCAATGAGTGGATCAGGCAGGAGAGCTGGCATGTGCTTTGGGATGACTGCAGGTGCTCTGCTCCTGGGAGGTTTAGAGGAAGGTCTACCTGACTGGGAGAGGGTAAAATGCAGGGTACATACAGTTGCAGGAAAAGAGAAATTAAATTAGAGGACATCAAGAACATACTTTATGAGAGGGAACTGGAATGAAGAGAAAATCAGGGAAACCAGTAAAGCTGAGTAAAGGAAAAAGGGGTGAGGAGAAGATGCCCTAGGAAGACTTGACACCTATAAATTGCGCTGCTTCAGTAGGGAGCATCAGGAAACTGGAAGGCCAGTGGTGAGCCCTACTGGAAGTGCACCGGGGGAAGTGCAGACACTTGCGGGGTGTAGAACTGCAGAGTGGTGGCAGGGGGTTTGGGTTTTGAGGCAGGATAGGGTGCAGTGTGCAGCAGTGGTGGATGAAATCTAGCTTCTTGTAACGTATGAACCACCTTCCTAATTAATGGTAGTGCTCCTGCCAGCATTACCTTTTAAAGCGCCCTGAACAAAACCTGTGTAGGTTGAATGACAGCAGCCTATCCCCTCTAGTAACAGCTCCTTCTAATGTCACAGCACAAAGGTCTTCCTACCGTGGGGGGAACTCAGAGCTAAACTGGATTACTATGTGTCATATGAATACCCCAAGCTGCACATGTATCTGCTTCACAACTTGCATAAGGTTTATGTTGCAGCAAACCTCATAGGAATGCAGCTGTCCGGCTGAATGCCTCCTAGATGGCTTCTCTAGCTTACTGTATTAGTGCAAATATCTCAATATTTGTGTCCGTCCCGCTAATGGAACAGAGGCATGGGATCCCTGGTGCTCTTTCTGTCCATCAGATCCTTCCTTACTCCTCCATGCTTCCAGAGGACAGATCGCATCTCGTATTACGTCTTAGGTATTGCCAACCAGGAGTTCCAAGGGACTCAATTAAATGGTGATTTGTATAAGTGCATAAAGATCTCTTCAGAGTGCAGACAGCTCCTTACCAAGTTTGTTTTCAATTAGCAGCTGTTTAATAAAGTTTTTCTCGTTGACAAATCCCCTTTTTGCTTAACCCACTCCATGAAATTCTACCACCCACTTCAACCCATTTAGCCCTTGATCTAATACAAGCACGTTTAGCACTTTCTGCAAATAATTAATCCAATTTGGATTAGAGAGATTATAGATGGTCTTAGTCCTCACTTGATAACACTTCATTCTTACACTGCACTTTCAATTTTACCCAGTGTTATGAGATACAGGAGGCAAATCAGGAATGTCTCATTGTAAATGCTCGTATATCATGATTTAGTACGAGAATTGCTGCTCTTGTTGCAGAATCAGGGACAGTGAGAAATCCTGCTTCTTGTGTGAATGGGATGACATTTATTACAAAAAATTGTGCACACCAAAGGAGCAAATGGTTGAATTTTATGTTCAGAGGCTGCAGCATAAAAAAAAAAAGAAGAAAAAAGATGTGAACTTTAAGGAAATCTTTATGGGTCACATTATCAAAAGTTACATTTCAGAACAGCTGAATGGATGTTTCAAAGCTCTGATCCCAAATACGCACTTTAACTCTGAACTACTGCTTCTCTTAAATCATAACCTATTTAATAACATTTGTGTAACTTCCTTCTCCTACCTCCCAGGGCCTGGGTAACTTGCACAAACATCCATACTGCTGATGAACTGTGCAAGAGGAGTGTTTGGTATTATGCTTCGCTTTCACTCCACCTGCCTCTGTAGATAAGGGTCCCCATTACTTCCCACCTGGTGATTCACCTCACCAAGTACCAAGTACCAGCATCCCCAGCCTGCCTTGCAGCAGCAGTTGTGGTGCATTGGCCAACGCCAGGAGCACAGGGTCCATGGTGATTTTGGCAAAAGGGAGCAGTGCAGATGAGAGGGACCACCGGCTGGACTGATTCTGATAGCTGAGCTCCCTGGGGATACTCCCTGAGTAACTTGCCAACATCTGCATAAACAGTGGGGAAGGAGCAAAGAGGTGAGTGAGCAAGATTCTCCACTGCCCTGCCCTTCCTTAGCCAAACTCCGGTGACCATCTTTCTCACATATTTTCCAGGGCATTTCATATGACAGTAACTTTGAACATACAAGAGGCCTCACAGCCCACAAAATGTAAATTACAAATCAACTGGCAGCACTCCTAAGCAAACCAGGGTCCAAGAATAGTTCATTCAGATCTTTGAGAAAGACCTACACTGATCTAAGAAGTGGTCTGATATAGGAACCAGATGATACCAGAGAAGGTGTCACTTACAGAAAGACTTATTCTTGCTTACACTTACACTGGAGTGAGGTGGGTAAAATACAGACCTGCCTGCATTCCTGCAGATATCTGGAGTACTGTTTTAGCAATATGCTCCTGCACTATCAAGCTGAGAGTGTCAGAAAATTGTCCAAGGAAATAAAACCTTAAAACCACTGGAAATTGGATTGACACGATGGAGTTAAACTTGGTAAATTTATTTTATTTTTCATTTCTGGAGAATTGAAGCTCTGCTCTAAATCAATTAGAACAAGCCCCAGGCAAATCTGAAGGCTGATTAATGAAGGACCAGCTTCATCTGTTTGGATCACTGTTGTTGATTGGAAATGGCTGGGAAGTTTGTTTCCAAAGCAGGAGCAGGGCAAATGTACCACTGTGGCTTCATCATTACCTTTTCCTGACAAATAAAAGTGATTCATCCTGGATGTCATTTCTGTTCCAGTGGTGAAGCTGTGAAGGTTTGCACTGCATAAGCACACATACAAACAAGTGAAGCTTCTGCGTACACCAAACATCCATCTATTGCTCCACAAGCTTTGAAAAAAATTACACACTTGTATGACTGTTTTTTCATTCACACTTAGCATGGGTGCTGTGTGGATCGGACATCTTGTATCACTGGCAACACAGGCATTAAGAAGTATGGAGAACTTGTACATTCTTGTCCAAACAGTTCTGTTTCCTCTTCTAAAAGCATCTCTATCAATTGCTTTATCTCCTTCATTTACTCAGTATAATCCATATTGATAAGCCAGTTTCAAAACTAACTGTTGCTGAATGCTAATAGGGGCACTGCAGTGTGATCAGAGTGTGGCTGCCCAAGGTATAAATTAATCAGATGGCAGGACCTTCTGCATTTCCAGGATGGTGGAAATGAGACCTGTCAGATGGCAAATGGGTCAGTGAAGGGATCCCCCTTCCATGCTCCCTGCTGCCTTGGCCTGGCAGAGCAAAACTTTGGAGGGAGAGTGAAGTTATTGTGGAGGAGTCACCAAAGACCCATTACCTTACTTGTCCCTTCAAGACCCAGCACATTTTATTCCTATATTTATGCTGAGCATCCACATGGCCATAAATCATGCAAGACATTTGGAGTACCGTATTCCTGTAGTCCATCATGAATTAATGTGTACTGGCATCACTACCACATTCAAAACATTATTAAACTCAGTACTTCAACAGAATCTGTGATGTCAGGATAACCAACACCAGACATCTCTTAGCAGAATGTCCTCATCACAGAGTCAAATCACATCCAGTCCTAGAAATTAAAAACATTCCAAGACTTTATTGTCTGAGTACCCAGTTAACAAAAACGTAATGCCTTCAAATGTGTCGGTGGCAAATAACCACAGGCATCACTCTGCTACACCAAGTTGCAAGGCTCCCCCAGCAGAGAACTTTCCATTAAACATGTCCTGTCTACTTTTTGTAGTTTCCAGAGAGCTTTATTCCTATCAACAGGCTTTAACTTGACTAAAAAGGAGTGTACTTGTCTATGGATTCTGCAGGGTGCCTGCTAGATACCAGAATAACACCTTCGCAAATGACTAGGTTTGGCTGAAAATCAAAAGGGTTGTAGAGATGCTCAAAGGAAAGCTGTAATTTTTATTTTTTTAGCCATGAGAAAACAAAGTATTCAGCCTGAGAAAAGGATGAACAATATTTTTATGTAAGACAAAACAGATAAGTTACAAGGAATTTAAAAAGCTTTTAGAAAAAGAGTTAACCACCTTAACCCATACCTATCCCTAGAATCCCAGCTGAAAATATCTTCTTATTTTGCCAATAGTTCTAGGAGAATATTCTTTCTACACATTTTTTCCAGTGGGAAATGGCTTTGCAACCAATAGCAAAAGCAGAAGTGTGTTTCATTTTCTTCCATTTGCTTTCTTTTACCTTTAAGCACTTATTTTCTGCAGTGGGGGTGGGGGTGGAGGAGCAGACTAAAAATCCCTCAGTTTTTAAGCAGCTGAACCAATATTTTAGATAATATGTACTGAAAACATATTTCTGATGAAAACCAGTATGTCAATAAATTCAGTCCAGCAAAACTGAGCAAACTGGGGCTGTTTTCATGGTCATCTTTGTGCTTTTTGCGTTTCCTTTTTCAGCTTGTAGCCTTTTGCCAGGACCTGGCTGACAGGAACGAGGGCTGGGAGCAATTTTTGGGGGTGTGCAGCATGTGCCCTGACCCCAGGACCTGGCTGGAGGTAACGAATAGTCTGACACTCACACAGGCAGTGTTGGGAGTCGGTGGTGGTGATCAGGTGGAGCTACAGGCTGTGCTTCACAGAGGGGAGCAAAGGCAGATGACAGAAAGATAAGCAGGGCATTCCTACAAGAAGCAAACACCCCTCCCTGCTAGGATGTGCTGCTTTGGAAGTGGAGATCAAGCAGGACCTGGGGAAGGAGGAGGGGAAGGAGGAGATGCCAATTCTGCACTGGCTGCCACCAGATGTGCTGAGGGCATGATGGGGCAGGGGGATGTGGGGAGCACCTGAGCTCCCTGCGTGAGCAGCAGCAATGCAGGAGCAGCTGGGGACCAGGGAGCAGAGCACACACACAGTGGCCACCCTCCAAGGTGGCAGAAGCAGCAGCTCTTCCTAGGATTCTACCAGCCTGCCTGGAGCTGGTGTGGACACCTGGAAGAAGGTGCTGGAGACAAGCTGAAAAGGCACAGTGGCAGGAGACAAATTTATTTACAGCCCCTTTTTACTCTTACTCTGCCTCATTTTGTCTGTTTTACTAAGATGCCTTTTCCAGTTTCTACTCCAGTGAAACCTGCCTTTATTTCTAAACTCTTTCACTCCTTTTTAGGAGGTGTCTTTAATAGGAAACAGTGAAGCAGAAACTTTCCCCTTACAAGAAAAAACAGCATGTGTAATCTGGATGTGTTTCAGGACTTTCCTTCACCTTCTGCACCCCAGCAAAGCCTTCTCACTGGGGAATCCCTCCTCATCGAGCCCTCTGGAGGGGCTGCTCCACCCCACTGCCGTCTCACACACCAGTGGAAATGTGGGCAGAAAAGTACTGTTAATGGACCCTATCTGTAGTGTTCTGACCAGTAGATTATATTTTCTGGCTCCCAAAAGAGGAGCAGCTTCTGAATTTTTTGCAGGAGACATAAGTAGATCTGCTGGGAATGAGATAACCCAGATGGCCCATTTTTTATCCTGGTGTGACTGCTCCCATGCAAGCTACCTTTGCTTTCCCTGTCTCTATCTCTCAGAGCCTGCCAATTCCTGTCTGCAAGGCACTTCGCTTTGCATCAGTCACCACATCAGAATATCCCATCATTATTCCCTACCCTGTCAATCATCAGCTACTGCCCCTGGAGGTCTAAGCCAAGAGGTTGGGTATTTCTGGTGAAAACTGTGTCAGACATCAGCCCAGAACTGAATCTGGCAACCCCTAGCGGGCTCCTGCTTCTCTGCCCTAGTTTTCTACCACTTTCAAAAGAAGGAAGAGTTGATGAGGAAGTGCAGGGTTGTTTCTGGCTGGCTCAGAGGAAGGATTTCCTTTCCTGTGTCTTTCTTTTGCTGAAAGATGGAAGAGGGAAACAAGAGAGGCCATTAGTCCCTCTTGCTCCCACCCCCAGGATTGCCCTTGTGGACTCCCCCAGCCTTCACACTTCGATGCCTGCGGCCATGCCCTTGCTGCACCCTGGCACCCGCCAGCTCCACAGTGTGCTGGCACGGCCATCCCCTCGCTCCTGCGCACCACATGGGACTGCTCTTCCACCCATGCTAAAATCCCTCTGACACAACCATGCCACAACACTCTCACAACTCTACATCTGCTTTTACGTGTATCTGAACCGCTGCAGCACTGCTCTTCCCCATCTAAGTACATCTGAGCAGTCCTTGCAACTCCATGCATGGTGACTTCTGTAGATACATGCCCACATTGTATGTGCCTGTGCATTCTCCCCACGCTGACCACTGACATTTGCACAATGCAAGACTCAATTTTCCAGTGTGACACTATGTTTATCAAGGCAAGAAACCAGAAGATAAACCCTGGGATTGTTCTGAGATTACTTCTGGAGCAAGTTTCCCCCCCCCCCCCTCCTTGCAACATCCAGTCAATATTTGAGTTGTTAATAAAAACCTATTTTCTTTTCAGCTTCCCTGACTCTGCTCCACTCAAGAACAACATGTGCCTTGTGTTTCCTTAGCTTTGCTTATCAGATCTCCAGCCAAAATGAATGGCCAAATCTCTTACAAACAGAGAAATTAAATGAAAACAACACCAGTGCCAAGTTCTTTGCAAACAGAGAAGTGAAATGAAAAATGCCAGTCGCTGTAGGTTCACCCAGCACATTGAATTATTATCTGTCATGGCCTGTTCTTACATTTGTCCTTTCCCTGTGGTTGATAAATAAGACTTCCCACAAGTTCTGAAGCTGTATCAGGAGTTGCGTAGTAGATAATGTTAATAAATCTTAGGGGCTATCTCTCTGACTTGCCTGGCAGCCTAATAGCTCAAAAGTCTTGAGGTTTCTAATGCCTTGCTTTTTTTAAACATATAACTTTGAAATCTTTCTTTCCTTGACCACAGGGCCAATGGCCAGGTTGATATGGATGTTACTGGTTTTCAGCAAGTCCTGATTTTCAAGGCAAGGCCGCTGGGCTGCTGTGCCACAGTTGTTTTGCCCAGAGTTTATGCCTTCACGTGGGTGATACGTGTCGGTGCGATTTGCAGGCTCTGTGCTTCGTGGCCTGTGCAGCCCCAGGGTTTGGTACAGTGGGTGCAGCGGGCAAAGGGCAATCCTCTTTGTCAGCAGATGGACTCACTGCTGCCAGAAACAAAAATCCTGTCTCATAAAGGCCAGGTCTTGGAGGCACCATCTCTGGCTTGCTCCACTCTGCCCTCCTGCCTCCTTTGCAGGCAGCAGGGAGGTGGTCTCCTCCAGCCAGGGGCAAAGGGTGGGCTGCATGAATTACATTACAGAGGTGTTTGTCTCTCCCTGTTGAAGGGGCCTGAGGGTAATGAAATCAGACTTGGACATCTGATATAAGACACTTGAGGTGAAGTGAAGTCCAGACATAGGACAAAAGAAAAAAATATCAAAATACAATCCTAGATCATGCTTAACAAGATTCCTTCTAGGCAACTTTGAATTTTTTGTTTGGAAGCAGATCCCTGTGAGACAGGGTTTAGGTGCCCAGGCACTGGAGATGAAGAGCATGTTTCTTTGTTCACTAGTTTCCAGCTAATCATCTCCTCAGTTCACCTGACATCTTTGCACAGCAGCTTGGCTGCTCTCGCTGCACAATTTCCACAGGAGTAATGAGGACTCTAGCTGAAGACTTAGCAGTTCCACCTCCACCAGTGCTCATGAAGCAGTGTGTTCCAGCTGTCTCATAGGCTGCATCAGGGTCTGTTTCTACCTTCTGCTTCTCTGCTGGGCACCCACCTGCCTTACATCTGGTTTGCATGCTGGCAGGTCCCTTCTCCATTATGTTTTTATGTCCCAGTGTTGCCCTGTGAGCACTGGCCACCAATGCCTTTCTGCTCAAGGCTGGGTTTTCCTTATTCAAAGGCCTCTTGGGCAACAGCACATCATGTTTTGTGGCTTCTTTGTGGAAAAATTACTTCATGCACAGATTCAGTTTTTAGAAATGTACTTGAAATAATTCATATTTCTCCCATCTGCAGGTGTTGTGGGAATTATATCCCAGCTGGTTCTGGCAGCCCAGTGGGTAAGGGACTAGTCATCAGTCTAATAGCAAAGCTGAGAAATGCATGGTTGGCCGATGCCTTCTGAAGGCCCTCTCTGAACCTGCTGAACTCACTTGGAAAATCTCTTCCAACAGAAACTCAGATGCCTGTACTGCTGCCAGAGTGGCTGTCATATGGAAACTAAGTGGCATCAAATAGAATGGGCATTTTTCTTCCTTTTGTAATCCTTTTTGCAATATCTACTGTGTCCTCAGACGTCTGCAGAGAGAATTTGTCTGTGGCTGTCCCCTGTGCTGTGACAGTCTGTGCCTTTGTCACAGTCCTGCACTGGAGGACACCCAAGCAAACCACTGCTCTCTTGCCATAGTCTGATTTGTTTCCTAGGGCAGTTCAGCTGTCTCTGCAATCAGGCATATTTACCTGGAGTTAGATTTGCTTCTCCAAACCACTTTTACCTTAAAGGTAAAATTACATACCGGACAATTATCTTGTCTTTAAATAGGGCAAATTTTCTGCTTCCAATATTACATGTAGATGCCAGAGTTTTGCACTTCGATGTAACTGTTTATTCCCCTATATCTTCTTTTTTTTTTTTTTTAAACTGAAAATGGTATCCGTCTCCTGTCTCCTCCTGGCTGGAGCTACATTGTTCAGACATATTTATTAGCTTGTCTAGTGGCTTTGCTATTATGCCACACTGAGTTTTCTCACTTCCTCTAGTTTTTGTTCCTTGACAAAATAACAAAAGCCTTACTTTTGCTGTCTCATTTTTATCCCTTCTCAGCTTCTCCTTATCACACTCTTTTCTTGTTTCTATTATCAACACGCTTCAGCAAGGTCTTCAGTCTGCAAATCCAGCATTTGTGCTCTGAGTCTCTGAGTAGCATGTCTGGAGTCTTTCTAGGTGCAGCTTCATTTCCCTCTCATTTCTTAAAGTTGGGCTTGCTAGACTCTGGTGCCCACATTCATGTGCTGCGGCTTGCTCGGCTTGCTAAGTGTGTGAATGGACTCCATATTTCACATACTGAATCTGTGCATTAAGTACTTCTGAAAACGGTTCAGTTCAGTTAGCAGCCAAGCTCTGGGTAAAGCTCTAGCCTTAGAGGGATCTCCGTTAATTGCTCTTCTCCTTCATCTACATTTTTTTTAAGCTTGCTGCAGTGGGAATTCCTGTTAGCAGGGAAGAAGACTGCAGGACTGTACCTAATCTCCAGATTGTAGGTAACCCTCCACCAAATGCCAGGAGCAGCCGCAAGGAGTGGGACAGGCTGAGCAATTGAGCTGTCTTTCCCCATGTATCAGGCAGCCCGTGCAGCTGTGGTCTTGGTGTCATTCCTTGACTCCGCGCTGCAAGCTGAATGTCTTCGGCTGGGCTGAAGATGGCACCAGTTGCCATCTTGTGTCTGGTTCAATATAGCAAGACACACATGCTCATGCACGCACACATCCGCATTTATAACCAAAATGTTCAGGTTCCAGACTCTTCTGGTGGTATTTTCCCTTATTCTAAAGTAAGGGAGACAATCACATCTTGCTGCTTTTATGGGAAACTTTCCCCAGTTTTGTGTAAAAATATTGTGTTCTGTATTCCCACATGCACCAAATATACCTGATGGAGAAATCTGGAAGAGCTGGAGATCCCTATTCTTTAATTAAATAGCCCTGTCAGTGGGCACACAGGAATACACTGAGTACTGGCAGGTAAGTAAGCTCCCCTTGGAGGCAGCAGTGATGGCCCTGCTCTCCTGATTCATGACGGCTGAATCTGAAACCACCAGAGTAGCGTGAACGGTGACACATCCAGCCAGGCACAGAGGTATAGCTAACATGGGAAACAGCCCGTCCTCGGTCCTGTTGGTCAAGGGCTGAGGGGGCTGGTGATAAATGGGGACTCCCCAGTGGGCTCTGTGAGGGTGACCTGATGGCTTTGCAGTGTCTGCATGGACTTAGGTGGAGGAATGGTTTTGCCCCCATTTGGGCACTGAAGTTAGGTGGGTCTGTCCACAAAACTCATTTGGTTTCCTGTACACAAAAGCAGAAGGTGATTTATCCCATTCTCAGCCAGCTCACACAAACTGCTGCTTAGAGGAGCCTGATTTCTTCCATGGACTTTCAATTGAGCCTCAGGCAACTGGTTCAGACGGGCTGCCTCACTCTGAAGTCCATCAATGTAGTGGGCACGAGTCCACCCAGGATGTTCCATGCATCCTTCACACTCTGTCATGATCTCGGTGTGCTCCTTGTCCCAGAGATGGCAGTCAGCTACCAGTCTTGTCTCTGCTTCTCTTTCTGTGAGTGAGCATGGGATGGATGCTCCTCTCTGATCTGCCTTCTGATCGCATACTTCTTATGCATCACAGTGCGGTGGCATTTTGTAATAATCAGAACCATGCATGTCATAGATCCATATTACAGCTTCCTAGTGATTCATTCAAGCAGCATGAAGCTTGTGCTACTCACATGCTTTGTAACAGGGACTCCTTTCCATTATTGTGGTTATTCACTTTACAGTACATGAAAACATGTTAAGGACTCATTAGACATTGAAAAAAACAGCCTTTTTTCTCAAACACTTGAATTTTAAATAAAGATGCATGGCAGCAGACTGGTGCCACAACAACAAAGACAACAGAGAATGGCAAAGCAACAAGACAGTAAGGCTGCTCACAGTGTGTGCACTTTTAATTAAGTCTCCCCTCGTGGTCACTTTATAATGGTCTCAGAGCCCCAGGAGTACTGGAGGAATTTTCATTTCTCCTTAGATGGGTGGTGGAATGATCAGAGGCACCTCCACCACCACCATCATCTCTGAAAGGAGCTGCACTTGTGAGCTGGGAGGGTGATTGGGAGCTCAGAGGCTGTGGTTGCTTTGGGGTGGTGAATCAAATGAGCTGATGGCAGTAGGCCACCAAAGGATACCACCCTCCCATAGGTTTCCTCGTGAAGGCTTTGGTACTCAAGCTCAGGGATTTACAGGGTGTTTATGTTGTAGTACTAATGTTAGAATTGTTCTCATATCAGAGAGATTGTTGTTAAATACAGCCACCAGTCCAGGCTGCCGTGAAATATTCATCTTTGTTTATTCTGAATTTCTGACCTTTAATTTAATCAGCATTTTTTAAAGGATTTTTTGGTGGTGGTTTTTTTTTTTTTTTACATTTCACTTGTATGTGGTATCACCTGCCCAGGACACAGGGCAGTTCTCTGTGTAGCTTGGGCAGAGGGGGGAGGACTCCTTGCATCCTGTACACCTTTGTTTCCCCTGGGAATAGGGGCTGTGAGCTGCAGTACATTGCTCCTCTGAGCTCCAAGCAAAGCCTCTGATTAGCTGCTCGGGACAGTGGAGCCTTCCTTTGTGGAGCCAAGGATACTGTCTGCAGAAATGGAGGGCTGGGAGAGCAACTGTTTTCATCCCTGGTGTGCTGCAGCATGGCTCTGAGGAACATCTGGAGCACATGTGGAGCGGTGCTTCACCCTGTATGTGTAGCCTCTGCTATCCCTGGCCACAAGTGAGCCTTATCCCCAGTGGATACGAAGTGTGTGTGAATGTACACCTCTTCTTCCTTTCTTTTCCTCTCCAGTCTTCACATTTCTTGGTGGATACTTCTCCTCTACCTCTGGTAAAGCCTATTAGTATACCTGGGCTGGCTTCCTCATCCCGCCCTCCTTCAGCTCCTTGGGATCTTCCTTTTGTCCTTTTAATTTGACTCTACTCAACACTTCTGGCCAGCCTCTGTGCATGCAGCAGCTCTTGGACCCATCGCTCCCTCAATGCCAGGGCAGGTGTTGACATTTCCCATCTCTCCTTCCTCCAAACAAGCTGCCTCTTTCCCTCCCACCATGCAGCATTTCCCCCTCCTTCCAAGGGATGCTCCCTGTCAGCCGCCTCCATCCCTGTCCACCTCCTGGGCCGGGGCAGGAGCTGGGGAAGGGGGAGCATCACCAAGGCAATGTTGTGCGCTGCGGCTTTCCCCACAGGCATCGCTCCTGTGGCTGGCAGAGGGGAATGGGCACAGCCCAGCTGCAGCCTCTGCTCTTGGAGGGCCTCATTAAAGGAAAATGAAAGATACCAACAAATACATTGGGCCCTAAAGCCCACAACAGCCTCCTTGCTTTCAGGTTGTTGCAAAGAAGACAACTTATCCCAGAAGCTGCAAATACCGAGGGGAATGTGTAAGTAAACAACCAAGCAAACATCCTTTTCCTGCTTGGCTCAACACATTTCTGATCCTGGGTGAGAGGAACAAAGATGTCTTACGGGTGAGGGATCGCAGCATTTGCTACACAGGAAAGCTCTTGCAAAATAAATTAGGGCATGAATATAAGAGAGCTGTAGTATTCCTGATTCACTGAGAGGGGGATAACAGGGACTCTGCAGGAGAAATGTGTATATGTCCCTGCTAGGAAGACAGCTCATGGTCTCTCAAAAGCAGAGCTGGAATCAAGAGCCCTTGACAGTCTCCCCAACAGAGCTACCTGGGGTATTTTGTGCTGCAAGTGCGTGGCTGAAAAGGAGATACTGGGAGCCCAAGTGGGCAAGGGAAAGAGATGCAGTGATAAAGCAGCAGCGAAACTTCAGGCAGGTGCCAGCTGGAATGACAGAGTGTGGGAAAGGGCTCCAGAAGGTATAAGAACAAAACGAAGGCACCATAAAAAAGAAGAGTGAAGGTTGCAAAAAAGGGCAGCGCCTGGGTCCGTAAGCCATGGATCAGAGGTGCACAGTGGTCCGGGGGGAGCTGTGGATGGGCTTTGATTTCTCCAGGGAGGAAAGCCAGAGCTGTGGGAACATGTGTGCTTTGCACAAACAGTTGGCAACACACCCTCTTGCATTTGGAGAAGGTGTTCAGGATGAGAAAATAATGCAGGTATTTCATTATTAATGACTGCTAATCAGCAAGGTTCATTGGATGAAGCCATACTGGCAGTCTCGCGTCTGATTTTGGAGCAGAATGGCAATAATCAGAGTAAGAAGAAAAGATGAAATAAAGGCGTTTGTGGCTACACTAAGAACAGTGTTTTGCAAGGAAAGGTATCGGGACCAACTGGTTTCTAAACAGCCTGGGAGGGATTTTTTATGCTGATTAGGCACCACAAGATAAAATCAGTTTATTTCCTTTCCTTTGGTACTTCAGGCACTGAAATAGGTTAATCACAGCTCTAGATGCATGGCTTGATATCGCAACAGGGCAGATTTAAGGTAGTTAAGTGTCCTGTAGACAAATTCATTTTAGCATGTAGAAATTGGACTTACCTCTGGAATAGGGATAGACCTTTCCAGGGGACAGCTCAGCTCACCTAGTTTAGGAAATGGGGTACACTTCCGTCCAGGGATAATGGAGTGTGTGAAACAGCCCCAGGCTACTCTCTGTAATCTGGTTTTGCCTGCAGTCAGTTCTCGCAATTGGACACAGATTTCCCCTTGATCAGCGATTACTAATGTGTGCAATGCTTATGTATAAGGCTGTGCTCAACTTAAACAATGATGGATGGTGGATATAGAGGTGATGGATGAAGTATGTTAATTACACAATTACAGGGGAAAGTGGAAAAAGGTGCTGGTAAAAAGGAAGTAAAATACTTTGCAAGCTGATACCAGCTTCTGGAGCTAAGATCGAAAACACAGAATAGGACAAGACAGGGTTCTGTCCTCAGCAGGACTCTCCTGAAAGCTTGCGCAAGCTAACTCCGGCGTGGCTGGGTTAGGCAGAGGATGAGCGAGCTGTATATTTGGATTTTATGGCCAGGGATACAAGATCATTTTTATACATGTGTTCCCTTGGTTAATCCCGCTGAGGGTGGAAACTCAGATAGGGTAGTCGCTCTGAGCACCTTCTGTGGAGGTGGAACAGGAGCTTTGGTTTCAACTCTTCTGTTCATTAAAATGTAAGTGCGTAACATCACTCAAGCAGCCATTTCCAGCAGGTCTTGTACCCAGAAATAACCCTCAGAGCTTGAGAGCCCAGAGAGACTGGCAAGGAGTCCCCCTGGGATCCAGTATCTGCTCACATTAGTGTGCACTGCATTCAGCTCACATCTGAAATTGTTGTCAAGGTTGCGAGTGCCCCAGTTTCTGTAATCAAAGCCTTCCCGAGATTTGCATCCTAAAACGCAGATGCTGAGAAAAAGCAGATTACATAATAGCCAGCTTTGTTTGTTTGCTTAAACTTCAGCTTCTATTACATTGGAGAACAAACAGAAAAACTGTCCTTTTTTATTCTTTTCCCGAAATAGTCAGAGGGCAGGGTACAAAAGCCAGCGCGCTCCCCATCGCCACCCACCCGCCTCACCAGCGCGGCAGCTCCGAAGGTGGCTGCTGGGGGCAGGTGAGCAGGAGCTGGGAGCAGCCTGGCCCAGGTGGGATCTCCCACCCTTGTACGAGCCTGTCAGGGAGATTACATGTGAATTAGTGTAATCAGAGCGCCTCGCAGCAAAGAGCTTTGCCAGGGAAATTCAATTGAAAATTCACATGCTAATCCAGAGGGCTCATCTAGAGAATACATTTACATTTCTCCACTACCTTTTATCCCGGAGGATCCCCTTAAAGCATAGTGTGATGTTTCCATATACAAAGGGCTTTTATTCCCTACTGGCTTTTGCTGTGCAGGGGAGGGGGGAAGGGAAAAAAAATAAAACCACCACCGAAGGATTTCACTTACAGTTTTCTGGGAGGAGGCATGTCCAATGCAAAGCAGGGCCAGGGACAAAGAGCTTGTCACCCTTACAGGGGGGGAGCTCTTGCCTGTGTGCGGGTATGTTCCCTTTGCTAAGACTGAGGGAAGCTGAACTCTGTCTTCAGGCAATTCCCCCCTCCTGTGGACCCCTCTGCCAAGGGGGAAAGAAACAGCACTGCCCTCTGCACTGCGAGGGTACCAGGAGTGGGGTTATGGGGGCAGCCTCTCCGATGGGCAATTGTGCGAAGAAGTTTTTGGAAACAAAGCGACTCCAGGATGTGATTTTCGGTAAAGTTTTAGGGTTAAATGCCCCCAGGAATGATCATGTGCAAGGCCCTTAGGAGAAAGGGAGCACCTTTATCACAGTCCTCTCAAAAGAGGTGGGCTGAAAGGGTGCAAAGGGTGGTGGTGGGGGTGTTATGGCAGGACAGCTCTGGTTGTCACTGGCATTGCCTCTGGGCCGTGCTGGCTAATTTGCAGTTGTCACTTGCTGGACTGAGTGTTCCTGGAGTCCAGGCTCCTTGCACTTGTCTGATTTCCGTTTGCTCCTTGCAATACATTTTTGCTAGACGAGTGCCCCTTTTTACATGATAGGCAGGTAATTAACTGATTATTTGTAATATCCCCCTAAGTGTTAATGCTGCCTGTCTGGACTGTACAGCAGAAGTGAGGAGCTTTGCCAGAGTGGGAAATGCTAAGTCAGGGGCTTGGGGCACAAAGGTTTTCCCGAAGGGACAGATTTTGTGGCAAAGCAAGGAAGTGAATTCCCAGATAAGGACCAAGCTGGTGGTCTATTCTCACAAGTCAGGGGGGAAAATAGTGACCTTTTGCAATGTGGTTTGTGACTTCAAAATACTCCTGGCAGACAACCAGAGGCCTCACAAGAGAACAGCATTATGCCAGTGATGCTGGGGCTGAAATGACCATTTTTGCCAATGTTCTTTAAATAGGTCTGAATGTGCATAAAGGCCAGGAGGAACAGTCCTCAGGCAAATAGGAAGACCAGTAAATACAGTTCAGGCAAGGGACTAAATAGGAACTGTCTAATACTAAGAAAGACAAGATAAAGGTAAATACTAGAGAAAGCTTTTGGTGTTGATATATATGAGGCTGGGAGCCTCCTGCATGGGAAAAAGGCCTGAAAGCTGCATCACTTGGGACCATGCAATCCAGTCTGAGCTTGTCATGGGAAACCTAACTGTTAGAAATGCGAATAACCTTCCAATAAAAGGTGCAAAGGTAAGAAGCCTGTGTGGTTTTAAGATTTTTTTTGATAGAAGAATCTTTTGGCTCCCATAAGGAAGAACCGGGTTTAATAAGCCAGGAGGGTTTTTCACCCTGCGTCTGTGAAACACGGGAGGGTAACCCCCACAGAGCAGCTGTATCATGTTGTCCCTTGATGGGATCCAGGGGTTTTCCCAAGGGTTCCCTGGTCCCCTGCACCGGGGGTTGCCAGGACAAGGCACAAAATAGTTTCCTCACCATTCTCCCATACAGCAGCATGCGCTCCTCACCTCCCAGCGTGAAGCACATGGCTGAGGCTGGCAGAGAGAATCCCTGGATGTGGTGTGTCCCTCCAAACCCATGGGTCTATAGGATGAGCAGAGGTGGCCGTGAACTGCAGGGCAGCAACATATACACATATACATGCAACCTGCTCTGCTGCAAGCACAGCTGCGGTGCCTGCTCCAGAAAAGCCTTCAGATCAAAGCAGACAATCCCTGTAACCTGACCTTTATTTGGAGCTCGGCAGCACTGATCGATATATTGCAGAAGAGCTGAGGTAGTTGAAAGGAAAGGGCGCCAGGAAGATTGACTGGGTTTAATGAGATGTATGTCCTTTCCCCGCGCCGCCACGCAGGCAAGGAAGGTCTCTGCAGTTTGTTTTTGAGGGCAGGGAGGTCTGTGCCCAGGCAGCACCTGTTAGTGTGAGGGAATTTGCTGCATCTGGAGAGGTTTAGCCTTTGCTACTTGCTACTCATTTTGGGCTTTACTAAACAGAGTGGAAAGGAAAAAGTTCAATGTTAGGTGACAGTGTTTCACTGATGAAGGGAAGAACTTGAGGTTTTATCCAGGATGGGGAGATCAGTCCAAAGCAGGCAGACAGGGCAAACCTGCTGGTACAGGGGAAATGTATCTGAGAGGTAAGAGGGACTTCGTGCCCACAAATGCATCTTTCCATTGCAGATGTGTTACCTGGCTGCTGGCACACCCCCCCAGTATGCACACACACGTCCCTCTGCCCCATCCACACCTCCTTTCCCAGCCCTGCACAGATGCACCTGCAAATCCTCTTTGTACTAACCCCTCGCCCCAACCTGTTTTGCTTTAATACCTGGGACAAGTGGGACTTCTCCCTTGAACAAACTAAATGAGTATTTTGCATTAAACTTGGGTGAGCAGCTTGCTTGGCTCATATAGATCAGTAGATCTTTATTTAATAACACCAGTTTTTACTGGTTTATTCCTGTTTACCGTGCAGCTGCGCTGGCTGCTGCCTCTTCCCGACTGTGTGGACCCTGTGTGAGGTGTGATAGGGTGCTGTTGTGGCTTTATGTTGCTGCACGTGAGTATTTTGAAGCTGTGATATGTCAGCTGTGAGTCAGTGGTAATTCTGCTAGCGTGGGATTGCCTTTCACCGACTTCCCCTGACCATTTTCCTAGCGAGATCCTAACAAAAGGCTTCCCTGAGACGCTCTGCACATGCTCAGTTACAGCATCCACTACAGTCCCAGCTCGTAATTCCTGTATTTATTGATAACAGTACTTGGCAGAGATAAAAGGAGATAGTACTTTCCCCAAAGAGACCGCTCAAGTGTTGCCAGCATCTAGAATTCAGAGAGAAGAATACCAGATTCGTTTCGAGATTTATTTTTTTTAATAACACTTTCAAGTTTTCATTTTCCTTGCCTGCTATTTTCTGTACCTTTAAGATATATTAGGGTCACAATTTTAGCTTTTTTCCCCAACAAGTAAATCCCAAAGCACACTCTCTTGGGGGCTTCCCCCCTCTACTTTCTATTTCTGCCTTGATGGAAGCTACAAACATGAATCCAGGACTTGGGTCTTCTGGAAAGAAAAGACAAAACATCACATAAATTATATCATGAGCTAGAAGAACATGAAAAATTGAACCAATGGGAAATACAGCAATAATAATGATGACAAGCAAGCAAATAAGCAGTAAAAGCATTCCAAATTAATTTCTTGTTAGCTGTCAGCCATACTGTGCTGCTCCATCAGGGATACAGGGTTTCATTTTCCCATACACTGAATCCGCAACAATTCCCTCTGTGCATCACTCCAGGATTTGATTAGGTTATCTCGGCCCAGAGACAGAAAGAGAGAGATCTTTTATTATAAAAAACAAAAACAAAAACAAAAAAAAAACCCCAACACCCAAAACCCAACAGTCAAGAAAGTAAAAAGAATCCTCTATTAGAGAAGCAAGGAGAAGGGCTCATCAGTCATGCCCAGCAGATTCCTGACTTCTGCCTGATTTGTTTTGCTCCTCTTTGTGTCTGGATGCAGTGCTGGTCCCCGGTGCTTTCCCTGCAGCGCAGTCTCCTATTGCCAGCCACCCCGTTTCTCCACCCAGCCCCAAGTGATGAGCAATTCCCAGACTGACCCATGCTGGGGCTCTGCCCTTGGCCATGCCAGCTTCCTTCAGCATCAGGCACACAGATAGCATCTTCCCGAATGCTGTCGCTCAGATCAGTTTCTAAAAACCAAATGCAGACACTAGGTAGGAACAACTTCACTTCAAGTGTCTACAGTACAGAGGTCTTCATCTGAGCTCAGCATTTAGGATCCTATAAGGAGTTAGGGAGAGACAGAGGCACTGCTGGAGCCATTCATCTGAGTTGTTCTGGAGATGTAATCATGCCCTAGAAAATGACTATTTCTCTCTATCAGCACTTAAGAGTCTGGCATTTATTTCCTATTACACCTTTTAGCAGCAGCTGGTGGAACTGGGCTCACTCCAGAGTACTCTGATAAACGTGCAGGAACAACTGAGAAGTGGCCAGCTGATAAGTAATGAAAAATAATGTCAGGGCTGTAATACACCTACTAAATTAAGGAAATCCCTAAGGATTCTGTTGCCCAATGCAACAGCTCCTGGAAGAAATGCTGATCATTGTGTTGTTCAGGGTGATTTCAGGGTGGAGGTCAGGGGAGGAAGGCATCAGAGAGGCTGATAAGAGCTGCTGTAGGAGAAAAGGTGCATAGTGCCGAGAAAGGGGGTCACAGTGTCCTGCTTTTTCAGTTGGAAGTGGCTGCTGAGCATCCACAGGGAAGGGGAAGCTGGACCTGGGTGGAGTAGGGTGTCCGGAGCCCACTATCTCAGAGAACCAGGTGCCTACTTTGGTGTTGTAATAAGCAATCCTACATTTAGTATCTCCAGTGTGAGTAGCTTCATAAGCAAAGGCATGTAAAGAAAAACTGTGTACCTGCAGTAACATTTGCACAGAGGCATATGTATCTATATATATCTATATCTCCATGGTGCAGTCCTGCATATCTGAAAGAACTCCATTGACCAGAAACTAATCTCCCTTTCTGTTGGAAAATAAGATCAAAAAAATGTCCCTAGCCTAGGGAGGCAATCGTTCTTGTAAGAAAAAGCTCTTTAAGGAAAGGCTGCTCTGATGCCCCATGAATCCTTCATTTGAAATTTGCATTGCCAAGAACCTGGCTCTGGCCTTGGGCTTTCCCTGTAAGGCACAAAAGCAATTTCCATATAATGGGAAAACTTTGGAAAGTGCAGGAAAGGTGGTGGAGTGGACATTGGGCAACCTGGGAGGTCATGAGGAGATGTGCTTAATGCACCAGGCTGCAGCTTTCGTTGTGCAGGAGACGAGCTACGGAACTATAGGTGCAACCTGTAAGAGCAGCTCACCCCACCGAATTTGGTGGAGTGACTCCAGATCCATACCAGGGCACACAAGAGCAGGTTTCAGCTTCAGGTCAATGGTTCTCGAGCAGTTCTGAATTCAGCCGCCTCATCTGGCCAAGACCTTTAAATGTTATAATAGTTACATTTCAGGGATAAGCCATTAGAACCTCAGCCAAAACCTTGTTAAACTGCCATGACCCCCCAAAGATATAAACCCCCCCTTCCCGTGATTCGTGAAACATATTAAGAGTCCCTTAAATATCTCTTCTGCGAATCTATTCCCTTCAGCGCAGCGGGATGCCCAGTTCATGCTGATGTATTGCTCCGTGGGACAGATTCTGTGCTTCCCGCACCATCCTGTCGCTTACTGCAGCATGTAACATTTTTAGTAAGCTGTATTTCTAGCCATCCAGGTTTCCAAGAGCAGGAACTGAGGCAGAGCTCCGCTATTTCTGAACCATCTACCATATCCTCACCAAAAACCACTGTCTGCCTGCCTGCCTTTGTCTCAGGGAACTATGAATTGGAGAGCTTGAAGACTCCGGTCCTTAAACCTACTCCATTCAACAGCGCATCTCCTTGATGCTGTTTTATCATCCGCCCCAGGCAAGCAAACTGACCCAGACATCCTGACTGATCTGTTGTTAATATGGCTTTCTTTTCAGTGCTCAAACACCTCCCCCTCTCATATACATATGTATAGATATGTATGCATACTTTAAACAAGATCGCTACTCCTACTCTGATCATGCAAATCCTTCAGTACCTTTTATTCAGAACCAAAAAGTTTCTACCCCTTCCACCATCCTGAAGAGCCCATTTTGGCTCTTGCCTCCTTCCCCCACCATCTGCACATTTCAATCCTTCCTGCTAACCTGGACTCCTATTTAAATCCTTCACCTGGGATTCATGATTCCCAGCATACTGCTTCCTTACACAGCAATGTGTCTGTTTTCCCAGCTCTTAAAGGGCCCTGAGAAGTCACATACTCCCTACTACTTCTTGCCTTCAAGAAATGGAGTCAGAGACATTCTCACTATCCATTAAATCTGTACCATTTTATAGGAAAAACGATGGTCCTGGACCAGTTGCATGTTGTAAATGGTATAGGCTAAAACATAACTTTTCAGCAGGTTGCACCAAGATTTGTTTAGTGCATAGTGTGCAGCTATTTAATCAGGGCACAAATGAGCCCAAGAATTGATGAGCACCAAGAATCCGGTACTCAAAGCTTCAAGGATTTGATCTTCCCATACCCTTAGGTGTACCCTAAATACCTGGTCACAGTACTGACTATTAAGCAGGTTTAGCAGGTCAAACCATCATCCAAATGTAGTTAATACCTCCTTCAAGGTGCCTGAGATGATACAGACCCAAGAAATGCAGCCCTAAACCTTGTATCTTGTTCATTTATTTGTCTTTTAAAAATTGTCAGGTTTCATATAGCCAAAGACCCAAAACTGTTGTAAGCCATGGGATGTGTCAAAGACACTTGCCCTGGGTATGCAAAAGCAGCTCTTCCAAGCAGTACTTGCAGGTTTTAGGAGCATGTCACAATCCATCTGATGAGTTGTCTACAGCTGAAAATGCATCTGCAAACTTCTAATGAGCTGCTTAGGTTTCATTTGCTTTGCTGAGGATATATTTTCCTCAAATGTTAGTTCTGGGTCTATTCTTGTGCCCTTTCTGAAGTCCTAAAAAGAGCTAAAATAGTAGGATCTAGCTACGGGAGAGATCCCAGAGACTGCAGTGACCTGGGTGGGTTTTAGTTTTAGCTGTGATAACAGCTGTCTAGGGGTCAAAGCGACTGTTGCATCACTTATTAGAATGCAATATGTGATAATACCTCCAGGAATATTGTATATATAAAAGGCATGACAAATCCAGGTAGTTGGTGCATAAGGGAACAGTCTTTTTTGTTAAGTGGGACCGTTTTGCAGCTTGCAGCTTTTAGCTGTGATTCAATGATGAGGAAGCACAGTGTGGTAAGAAGTGTATTAAAATAACGCATGTTGGAGGAGGACGTAACCTCACCGTCAATATCAGACTCATCCCAGCAGAGGCCTCAGGACACCCCTGCTGTGCCACAGCCCCTCCGCGGGGCTCGGGCAAGGCAGAACCTGCCAGCCCACAGGGAAGCAGTGGGGGTGAGCACCCCAGCAGAGAAAAGGGGCATATATAATATATATATATATATGCTTATATACAATGATTTTGACCATATTATTAATGAAGCTACTCTGTAATTTTTAGATAATTTGGACTATTAGGCTGTCAAAACGTTAGTTGTACTAATAGTGCATTTTTAGCTCTGTATGTGTTGCGTCTTCCCTTTTGCCTACAAACAGGGCTTTGAGTGTAACACCCATAGCAAAAGATTTGTAAGTTTTAAATTTCTCCTTGCTTTTATCACCTACTAGATCATGCTCTGACTTTTGGTCCCTTCTTCCTGCCAGCAGTGCTGGCAGGAAAGAATATCCTCCATATAGGAATTTAAAGAGTGAAAGCCTGTAAGTGACTGTGAGACCAATAGATGACTGCAGAGTTTTGCAAATAAAAACTATGGCAGCAGCTTGTTCCAGTTTGGCTGTTTCTTAGCCATAGATGCCAACATGAGCCTTCCATTATATGAATGAACTATGAGCTCTGATCTTCCAATAGTCCCTTTGGGATCCCGATGCAAGAGAGTATCTTCAGGCTTCTGTAGCTGACACAGCCAGATGGAGCGGTACCAGAGGAAAGAGGACTGGAAGATCCTCAGGGATAGTCCCTGATGCAACAAATGGGAGGCAAAGTAATGTTTGCCATGTTGTGAAATATCTGACCAAAACTGGGGTTATTTCTTGTCCCTTTTTTCCAACCAGGACCATGTCAAGTTATGCACCAGCTGTAAGACCAGGTTTGGCATTGAGAAACTTAATGCTGAGTTTCCAGGCCCTGGTTACTGTACGTTTGGACTGCGTTCATCATGACATCTCACTCTACCAGCTATATGTTGTGCTTACAGCCTGTACATGAGAGTCCGTACATTCCCTGGTCTAAAGACCTGGTTTCTCAGTCTTCCAGGACAGATCCACAGCTACTACCCTCCCAGGGAATGCTAGTCTAGCAGATCTCTATACTAAAGTGATGTATGAAAATGGTATCTTGCAACTTATTTCTTACAAAAAGCCCATTTACATGCTTCATAAACCCCACAACTCCACAAAAAGTACCCAAAGTGGTGATGTACAGCCAGGCCTTCAGACATCACCACATCTGCTCGGAGAAGAATTAGCAAGACCTCACCAAACTGAAGATGATTTTTAGTGCGTAAGACAGTCTCCCAGGAAATACTTCACATTTATGTACAAGTTACTGAGACACTTCAGAGGAGCTTGTTACAATAAAAAAGGAAGCTCCCACCCCTGCAACTGCACATCTCTCTCACACTCACGCAGTCCTGTGCTGAAGTTCATGAAGAAAAATGATGGTCTGAGCCAGATGTATATGGCTGTAAACAGTTACAGCCTATACCAAGAGAAGATTATGCCACAAAATTATTTTTCCCAGACTCTTTCTCCCTATATTTCAAACAAAGCCTCTCCTCTGACTGGGAGCAAACTTTCAGTAGACCAAGAAATAGCAAGTGACACCAAGTCTGTTAAGGCAGTAAATGTAAAAATACATGAAATCTGTCAGTATCTCTCCACAATTACTATGACCATGCATGCAAAACAGATCAAACCCCAAGGATCCTACATATGCCAGTGCCAAAAGTGATGTGCATTATCCGAAAGTGATGTGCATTATCTCGCATAGCAGATGCTCTCCCATAAGCTCTTGGGCTGAGGTCAACCAGTACCCCCCAGAATGAACTCACACAAACAATCTATAAAGCCTAGGGAGAAACAGTTATTACTGAGAGAACATTTTTTCACAAAATGACTACTTCATCCTTGACCTCTCTGTCCCAGTCTTCAGGAGAGACCAAAACCTTCACAAGGAGAATGTAGGAACTAAAATTTCATAACTCTACTGATGATTGAAAATCAGGGACACCGTGGAGACACTGCATTTTCAGCTTGTTCCTATTGACCCTTTCCTGTAATACAAATGCCAATGACTCTTTTCTCTCTGTGCTTTGCAGAGGCTAATAGCCTGTGACATTTTTCCCTGCCGACCTCCTTCTCACTCTAGAGGGGTTATCTACCCTTTCATCTCAGCACTTTCAAAACTTTTTCCTGCCAGAGACCCCCGTGGCAACTGGTTTCCCGAACGCTTCTCATTTCCCACGTGTGTTTGAATGCACACTCCACCCTCACCTCCATGCCCCCTGCCCACAGCAGCACCAGCTCCCTCCTACCCTCTGCACAACCCACCTCGCAAGACAATCACGTTCCAAATTAAGCACTGAATCCCTGCCACAGATTGCTTAATTTTTCCCTCACACGAAATCCTTGCTGTTTATTACATCCCTGTACGTCTGCTGGGCTTAGCTGGCACGTGCTGTTGCTGTCACCAGTAATGCTGGTGGTGCCTTTTGCACAACTTTATCAGAAACCTGCAAGAGAGGTTTTTGTCCTTCCTCTTTGTACCCCAATTTATGCTGTGACCAAGTTGTTGGCTCCCTCCCCCTTTCTATATAAAAGGCTTTATCCTCAGGAAAAATGAGGCTGTGTCTTTACACACTGCTGCCCAAGCACCATTGTGGGAACTTGGGAAAATATTTATATCCAAGCTAATGTGGAACTATTTTTCTGGGAGGTGGGGTGGCACTAGCTGTTTGGGTTTTTTTCATTTTCTCCTGGAAAATAATCCATTTCATCAAATGTTTTGTCAGTGCCATTTCTCAGACCAGCCATGAAATTTCTTCTTTAACTGAAAGAAAAAAAAGGTCAGCTTTCAGCTAGCCACTGTTCAGGGTCCTCACTGGCCCTCTGGGAATACTAGTTCAGTTTTTCACAGTTCCTGTCACAGAAGTAGGATTTTTAGCTGCATTTCTTCCACTCCGGGTACATGTGGTGCAATCCACTTGCTCAGCCAGTCTCTCTGGTCTGGGTAATGGTATTTATTCCAGCTGAGCAATTCCAGGGGGAGAAAATGATGGACTTAAATTGAGGTCATATTTTGCAGATCCCTGTGTCCTATATTTTCCGGAATGACAGAAATCCATTTCAGCCTGTGTAGTGTGTTGTTTATCATCATTAACAAAACTTAGTGATAGAAAGGCTAAATTAGTCCAGAGGAAAATGCTCGGAGATAACAGCCAAGATCTCTTGTCAAAATCATGTGTGGTAAATGGGAGGTGAGTGACACTAACAGTGAATGGCTGAAGTTGGTGTGTTAGAGATGAAGCCCCACAAAATCACGGGAGCAGGCTGCTTTGCTGCAGCAGCAATACCCTGATGCCCTCCATCCCTGGCTTGTACGCTGTGCTCCTTCTAGCAGAAAAGCAGTGTCTGATAGAAATCCCTGGTAAGAAGGTTGTTTGCATACCTGGGAAAGACAAACCTGCTCTGGGAGAGAGATTTGCCCAGGCTGATGTGTGCCTGGCAGAAGGGGAGACGGTGGGAGGACCGTGCTGGAGCTTGCAGCTCAGCACAGGCTGCTAAGGGGGGTGAGCGGCCGCATGGGAGGACTTGTAGCAATGAACTTGTGGGGTTTGGAGGGGACCGGGCTGAGTCTGCTGCAATTCTCAGAGTCTCCGAGTTGCCTAAAAATCTGTTGGGACACAGATAAAATCGGTTGTATCGTGCATCTCCATCAAACCTGTTAGCAGTGCTGAATATGACAGTGCAGCAAGGAGGAGCAGTAACTTGTGTCCTGCAGACAGGAAGATGACTTTGCAGGGTAAGGGAGGTGTGCTAAGCCTTGCTAAACCATCTCCATGGGTGTATTTTGGGCTGTATTTTGAAATGAGTGAACCACTTTCCTGGAGGGGCTGATTTTCAGGTGAGCATTACCTACTTCATTGGGACCGGTGACACATTATCCCTGATTTCGGTAGTAGAGCTCCAGTATGGCAGATCAGATGCACACCCATGCCTGATGGGTACTTGTGGGCCATGGGAAGTTGCTCCTCAGCTTGCCACAGGACTATTTGGCCGTTTGATTCAGGTTCTCATTACTGTGGCTGCTGTGGGTCCAGATACCCTGTGTCCTAGCACGTGCCCAGTCTCTGAGCTGGCGTGGAAGGCTCGTGCCTTTGCTAACAAAGCCTCCCGCCCTCCTGAGCAGAGTGGTTGCATGCCGAAAGCCTCTTGGGAGTGGTGCATGGACCATTCCTGCTCCCAAACCATGCCTGCAACTGGGTTGAACCAGTGCTATTTGGCCCACATCAAAACCACGGCAGGGAGCAGAGCTCTGTACGCTCTATGCCAACTTTCTTAAAGAGCAGAAATATGCAAAGGACAAAAGCCATCACCCAAAAAACTGGGTCACTGGTTGAATTTTTCTAGATTTCTTGCAGGGGTTTATTATTTACCCCTAAAACATGAGACTGGTCCTCATGGTTAGAAGGCAGGATGGTTACTAGGTCTCTCAAACGTTACCTGCTCCAGGAAAGTTCAAGCTCAGCAAGCAGAGCCAAAGTCCACTCAGAGCCTCTTTAAATGAGAATCTTGGTCTTGTGCTGTCCCTGCAGGTGGAGACAATGTGAAAATGTTCACAAACAGTGGACGACTCCAAGGAACTTCTCCCTGAAATACATCCTGTTTTCTTAAGTAGAGCAGATTCCCAGTAGAAAACCGGATTAAATTGGGCCATGATGGAAATTAACCTCTTTTGGACAAGAAGAGCCATTAATCTGACATTAGGTCATGTTCAAATTGTCCCGACTGCATTTCGAAACATCCAAGCATGACAAGTATTTGCATAAATACAAGGTGTTAGTATCTAAATAAATTAAGCTAAGAAATCCAGAGACAGCTTTTCAGACCACTTCAGCACAAAAGCGCAGGCTTCATTTGTGTGCACATTTATCCCAATTCCATGCCCAATGTACCTCATTAGCCATTTGCAAGGACAATTACTTCATGCGTGGCCATGAATATTCCACAGGCACTGTGCACCTGTATTTACACATTTGGGGCTGGATTTTTAAAGACTTTAGCCCTTGGCTATCAGTTTTGAGTTACCTAGATAAGTTGACCAATTTTGTGGAGAAAATGGATCAGTTTTGTAAAACTCCTGTAGTGTGATGGATCTTGTCCCTAATGTTTTCCACTCTGCATTGCAGAGAAGCAGCTATGATACAAGTTTATGGCAGATCTCACCAGGTGGCACTCTTACATTGATTCTTCCTCATTAATTTTTTTGTTTGGTTTGGTTTTACGTACGAGCAAATGTTCAGTATTGAAAAGACATGCTCTCTACTGGAATTCATTCTGTAGGTTTGGTTTGGAGGCAATTGGTATCGGAAGCTGTGTTGAGTGGTGGAAGGGCTTGTGGAAAATTCAGATGTTCTTCAGGACCTGGCTGTGATTGTTGCAGTATAATTCCTGGAAGAAGTGGTCATATAGGCCCCAGATTTTTTTTGTGTGGGTTTCTCTGTTCGTGCAATAATATACTGGTGATGCTCAGAATATAACTAAGATCTTACGTTACTGATCTGTCCCTGAAAGCTGGCTAACAAGGGCTCAGTTTGAGGGCATGTGACACTGGTGGCAAAACAGTCTAATTGTTATTAGCAAGAGGAGTGAAATTGTCACTAACCCTCATCCAGTATTAAAAAACACACCACCACCCCCAGACTGAAAGAGTAATTTTATATCCCAGTGTATGAAAACACTACTATTGCAGCACAATACAGAAGGGTTTCTCTTCAGTGTGTTGATGAATTAAATATTAGCCCCAAATTCTCACGGTGGTACTTCACCCAAGAAAGTTTGGTTTGTTTTTTTCTTGTCTCCAAAGGGAATAGTTAGACAAAGATGTGATGCATCTCAGAAATCTGCCAGGAGGACCTCTAAAACATCAAAAGAAGATTGTTCTGAAATAAAATATGCCTTAGAGAAGGTGAAACAATAGATCAAAAAATATTACTCATAACATTCAACAGAATGTATCCAACATGCTGCTAGGAGTTAAAAATGAATCCCCACAAGAGAAGGTAAATCCCCCTGTTTGTTTTCTTCTGATTGCTTCTAGACTCTTATTGCTTGAAGCCAGCAAAATCTATACTCCCCACTCTGGGATATTGATTCAATAAAATATGGGACATCCTCGCCATAGAGAAACATGTGAGATTGAAAGATAACCAAAATAGGTAACTGTCTCTTAGTTAGGCATCATTTATGATTACGAAATTCTAATGTGGCTTCTGTGGGAGCAGTAGCTCAGCAGCCTCTCAGGCATATTGTAGGTGAGAAATCAGCTTGGCATGGAGAACTTTATTTTTTCCTTTTCAGACTTCCTATTACTGTTGCTTGTTCCTTACAGTAAGGCTGCCTGCAGGAACCATATCCATCTCTGAGCATCACTTGTACCAGCTTATTCCTGAATATAAAAGTATTCTTCGGTGGATGTTCTTGTTTCATTTTACACTGTCCCCGTTGAAATCCGTGAGCTGAAAACACGGAGTAATTCCAATTATGCAGATCATTAGTGCTATTACTATTAGTACATTCCTGTTGCAACACAAATGTCACAACAGCTCTTGCACATCTCCCCTTCCACCAGGGAGAGTAGGGGTCTTGCCATGCACCTCAGTTCCAGCCCTGACCTTCTAAGTCTGTAAAAAGATGGGGAAGGTTGCAGGAAGCACAGTGACTCAAAGCCTAAAGAAAATGCCTTTACACAGAGTGGTTTCAGAGCTCAATCTGTTTGGCTCATTAGGAGGAGGACAGGGAGGTGATGTGATTATGGAAGACAGATGACCTTGGGTGGTTTTTTTCCGCATCTAGTAAGGAAAAGACATCACCAAGAGAGCTAGTTCAAGTGCAGACAGTGGGGACTCTGCTGGCAGGGGATTTAGCATGGGCTGTAAAAGCCTAGCAGGAGGCATATGCTGCAATGAAACCTGAAAACTCTGGAGTTCAGCTGCAGGCATTTCATGACCACCACTCACATGTGGTCACAAGGGCAGGAGTAGTGCAAATGTGATGAAAGATTTGGTGATGCCAGGTATGAGAGGCATGTCCCCTGGTAAGGTATGGACCAGGGACCCAGGGGAGACAGTGTACTGTGCCCAGAACGTCACTCTAGGTCCATCTGTCACCTGGAGCCTCCGGTGGTTTGGGTTCAGCTCCTCAGGAACAGAATCCCTCATGCCTATCCCCAGCTGGTGGGCTCAGGAGCCCTTCCAGGTTTACAGGTTCAGATGTGTGACCTGGGGACATCCCAGTCTTGGAACAGGATGAGAGCTTTGGAATAAACCATCCCTACTCCTCTTCCTTGTCTGCCTTCCAGCAGCCAGAAGAGGCTAACGCAGTCTATTGAGGTTCGCAGACCACCAACGTGTGAGAGTTGCAGGATGTGCTCTGACTACTCGGCGTGGATACAACTTTCAGAGCTGGTGTAGGAAACTAAAAAGGACACATTGTTCTTTTCCTGCTTGCACAAAATGGCTACTTTTCTCTCCTTTTGGCTGCATGGGGCGATTTGTGGCGTTTTTCACTACTAATGCATGCAGGCTCACACCAGTCAGCTATTGTTCTGCTGTCAGGCTGGACGTGTGCTTGGAAGTGAAGTCTTTCAGGCTTGTTACAGATTCAGACATCTCTTCATCTGGATGTTGCCTGCGGTCTTGGAAATAATCATGTCTTTCAGTAAGAACATAATTCTTAGGTGAATAAAAATCACTCAGCACTTTAATGAGACCATTACATTTAGTTTCAACTGTCTCACCCTCTTCCACAAGGTCTTTCAGTAGGAGAAACAGCTTTGATCCACCTCCTAACAGAAACATGTCATGTGCCTTGAGTTATGGATTCATTTCACTGGGCACTCTCCCTCCCACCAAACTCTGCGGCTTCACCTGTACTGTGCCCCTGGTCCTTCTGAAGGAGGTCCACTCCTGTCCCCTTCTGATGGAGCCGTGGTCCCTGAAGGACTGTGGACATTAAAACAGCACCCTCTCTGCACCGAAACAATTATGTTCCTAAAAAAGAGATTAATTTAAACTACACTGGCAGAGAAGGGAGCCTTCTTGAACAGCTCTACCCAAAGGGATGCACTGTAGCAACCTGTGGGAAGTGCTCCAGCCCTAGAGCCGCTGAGGCAGGAGTATGGCTGGAGGGAAGATGCTGCAGCTTGTAAGCACCAATTAACCCTTTGCAGATGCAATTTCTTTTTCACAGCTGCAAATGATTCCTAATAATCAGATTATTTTTCCATGCATAAATTTAATTCTATTACTCCTAATTATGCCCCAGTGTGCGACGCTAAACAAATCCCATCTTTTTGTTACATATACCCTCCAAGAAACTTATTATGTTCCATCTCAAGTCGTTATGCATAAGTATCTCTTTTAATCATTCCTTGCATTCAGCCCCTCCAGACCTCAATTATTTCTGCTCTCTCTTAATGTGTTGTGATGATTTTGCTACTGAATGGACTACAACTACCTCACTGGGTGTTATGGACCCTAAATAGATAACTAGAGGTCATTAAATGTTTTTCAGGTAATCATTTTACAGACAATATTTATTTTTTTTTTATATGGCCAAATTGCAACACATCCGACAGGTCCTTTTCTTTGCAACATGGAAGATTTTAATCATAACGCAGCAAGGCTCAATGTGATAATTATTGGTAAAATTATTTTTGTTGTTCTTATCAGCATTTTGTCACTGAAAACAGTCCATTTCCATAACTGCTGGTCCTTTATTATAAAAGGCACATTTTTCTGCTGAAGACTTTGGCAGTGGCTGATTATTTTAAGGTTCCTTGCAGAACGAAGCTCCTTAGGAGAATAAACAAGGAAGGAAGCAAGCAGTTTCAAGGCATTTTTCCTGAAAAGGATAACGGAGATGATTCCCTTTGAGGCATGGGTACCCGCCCTTTAGCAGAGGATCTCAGCTTTGCTCCCGCAGTGATGAGGAAGTTCTGCAGAGCTGAGTGGCACTAAGTGCTGTCAGCTCTCAGGGTACGGTGATGCAATTCTCTGCCTGCCATCCATCCATATTTGAAGGTGATAATTACGAAGCACGAGGGCAATAGAAATTCTCACAAAGACAGGGAGACCCTAAAGCTGGAAGTGAGCAAGGAGAGGAAGGAGAGGTCAGGCAAGCTGTGTGTGCACAGAGCACAGGCACAAGACCGCTGAGAACAGCTGTCTGGCCAACTAACATTTTTGGTAAGAAATCCCAGGCCCTACAGGTTTTCACATTTCATAACAGAGCACCTTCTTATTTAACTGCAAAGTGCTTCAAGAGCAATTAGAAACTCCTTGTCTCCGTCCACAACAACACTTGTCTCAGCCCCTAAAGGAAACACGATGCGAAGTGTTGGCATGGCTGGGTCTACCTGCTGCTGTTGGATCTACCATGTGTGTCCACACATGACACAATTAGATGCCAGTAGCATCATGTATGAACTGTGGAGCAGCTGGAAGCCATTTCTGATAGCAGTTCCCGGTGACATGATGTGTCATCATCAGCATATGCCCAAGACAAGAGCAGGTGAGGACCATGGCATGGTCTGAGGGGCTGAGCAAGCCTTTCATGTGTGCTCAGCAGAAAAAGCAACAGAGAAATAGCCGTGGAAGTCTCCAGTCTTCCACATCAGCCTCCCTCTGTTACCCAGAGGTAATTACCTCCTACCAGGAAGTTACCCCAGTAAAGGAAAAAGAGGCAAAAAATAACTCCTAATTAGTGGTCCATGTTTGGGATCTGCCGTTGCGGGGACAGACCAGCTCATGTCCCCCACCACCTCCACAGCCCTCTGGGATTCTCCTGAGCAAGCTGCTCCACTTCTCAGTGCCAGGAATCCTTTGACATCACATCCACAGCCCGAACACATGGGTTATTTATGGGTGGGTTTTACAAGGTGTTTTCTTGCATGGGGTCATAACAGGTTGCACACTGCGCCTATATTTGCTGCCCAACGAAAATGCTTGAATTACAGAATGCTGCTTTCCTGGGAAACATTGCTGCTCCCTGATTTGCCCTGGTGTATCTCTGTAGCAGTGGCCTTTCTCTAACCATCTGAGAGCCAAACTTGCACTTCGACTGCCCTCCTGGTGTTTCTGCAAGACAGGGCCCACATGCCTTCAGGTAGCTTTCTGGTAATGCCTAGACATAACATTTTCTCCCTTATTTTATGCTGAGCTTTCTCAGGCTGTCTGTGTTGATGTTTTGTCAGACATAGAAGCATGGAAAGGTTGGTTGGAAAGGACCATTGCAGGTCTGCATTCCAGCTTCTCTCTAAACACGACTATTTCCAAACAGCAGGTCAACCTTCAAGATCTGAGATGCTTCTACCTACTGGAGCACTCTCCCAATGCTGCCCCAGCCTCCCAGTAAAGGTTTTCCTAATGGCTGAGCTGAAGCTCCCAGTCTGTGGCTGTTACCCTTTTATTTCTTACCATCTGCAATTATTGGATATAGGTCTGCTGCATCATCTTTGTAAACGCTTTTCAAGTATTTGCAGGCTGCCGTAACAACAATGCAATGTAAACCAGAGGTGTTTTGAATTTCTCCCCAGAATCACCTCTCCCCAGGTTAGCTGAGGACTCAGCATATGGCTCACTGAGCTAGAACTGGGAATTGGAGTCAGAAACTCCTGGTCTACCTAATTCAGAAGCCTTCTTGGTAAAAAAGATGATAATTCCTAGATCAGAACAGCGGCATTTGCTTCAGATATTTCCACAACGTCTATCAGCAGAGACTGAAGCAGTGGATCATCACATCCCCAAGGTCTTGTCCTCTGAACATGGCACAATCTGTTGCCAAAATTATCTTCTTCCCTGGGGATTCCTTTGTGTTCAAAGATTTCTCTTGATGTTGTATTTCTTCAGTTAAAAAAAAAAAAAAAAAAAGCTTTAAAGTTTGATTTTTATTCGTTTGAATCTAAATTAGATTCATTTCATTTTGAGATGGGCTCAGTGGAAGAGTCTATTAAAAAATTAGGAGCAAAAGAAAACATCTGAATTGCAACTGCAGCATGAAAGCATGAAGGCTTTTGTCGAAACCTTGATATAAAGGACAATGCTGTGCTTCATTGTCAGAGGGAGATAATTGAAAATAGCATTGAGTCATGTCATCACAGAACTCTAGAGCTGAGAGAAAGTTCAGAAGGGTTTGATTTTTGTAGCAAATTATTTTCATTGTTGGAAAAACTGCTTGAACAGAAATTTGATCTTCCTTTAGAAATACTAAAAGCTTTAGAATACCATACAAACCCACTCCACAAATTGATATTTCAGAGATTTCCTTTCTCTATAGTCTTTCTTACATTTCTCTCTGAGTAGAGCAGACGGAATTTGGCCTTATTAGGAAAAATCCATGTATTTAGGAAAAAAAAAATATTTGTTGATATGCTACAGCGACAATTTAGTTGTTGAAATGCTTCCCTTTGAATAAAGCTGCCATCCTTCTAGATGCCTCTTTCTTATACATCATCACTGGAAAAAATTACAACAATGCCAGGTCCTGTTTAGTTATGTGGCTAACAAAAAATTGCATGTGATAGCCACGCCCAGGCAGTAGGGTGGCTTAATCATCCCTACTTTAATAATCCCTACCCTGTCAGCTTCTGGAGAGGCAGCAGTGCCTGTGACGGTCCCTTCTCACAGCCCACGGCTGGGAAGCACACATGAGCATTGGTTGCTCCTTTTTCCTGAAGTGCCCAAGAAGATGGAGAAGTTGGGATGTTTTGAGCAGAACATCAACAGCCAACTGGAAGAGATTTGAGATCTACCCAAAGGTACATAGGGTAAAAGCAATCTCTTCCAGCCCAGCAACTCACATGGCTGGACATCCACGTCAGTCACCATCAGCCTCTTGTGCAACCAAAGCAAAGAAACAGGCACCTCCAGAGAGCAGTTCAGGCTGCCTTGTGTCCACTGATGAGTCTCCATTAGCCACAAAGGGACCCTGAAATGCAGATGCTGAGAGGGGTAAAGGGGTCAGACACTTCATCCTCCACTGCAGGTTCTGTTGCTTCGCCCTGAAACACGGTCCCTTGCTGCAGGTGCAGTCTCTGCCTCTGTACATATGGCAAACCCAGCTGGCAGCTGATGTAAAACCAGTGTTCCTAGTCCTCATTCCCAGTTATGAGCCTTCTTAGAGAAGAACTTGGAGAAAGGATTCAAAATCTGTTTCCTCTCCAGCACGGAAAATTTCCCAGAAAAAAATTTTTTTTTTTAAACCAGTGCAGTTTCCTGACAAATGAAAAAAATTAAAACCGCATCCTTCTCACTCTGTATGAAAAGATGCTCATTTTTATAGTCTTATTAGTAATTCCTAATAAGTTTATTACCAATATTACTTATTAGTAATTACTTCGTATTGTTACTTATTTGGGCAGTATTATTATAAGTGGGAGTGAAAAATATCTTTTTCATATTTTAAGAAATATATTTTTCTCTGCTTTAATGTAGTACCGCCTTTTCCAGTTCAAAACTTTTCCTAGTTCAAAACCAAGTATGAGACAGTTCATCCATCTGTTTTTCTTGTTCTCACATGTCGCTACTTTTTCTGTAATTTCTAAATAAAGAAGAACAAACACAAAAAAGGACTATTTTCTTTCTTTTTCTGTTTCCCGAAGGGTAACTCCAGTTTCTAGGTTCTTGGATTACAAAAGTTGTATATCCTTCCCATTTTTTAAAAGAAATCCCAGCATGTTTTGTCTAAAATAAGTTGCTTTCCTGTTTTTCTGGCTCCTCTGAATGATAAGCATCCAGCCACAGCAAACCCTGGCAGGGCAGCCCTGCTGCACCCCTCCGGCACAGCCACCCTTGTTCCCTGCTGCCCATCACCCTGCCCACCCATTCCGCCCGCTCTCCCGCCACGGTCCCCCCCAGTGACAGCACCCAGACACCCGGGGTGACCAGCTCTTCCTCCAGCCTCTGGGCACTCATGGCTCTGCTCTGAGCACGCTCACTCGGTTTCGGATCGATCCCTTCCAGGTGCGTGCAGCGACGAGTGCGGTGAGGACAACCGAGTGGAGCACCCCAATAACGAAGCCCCAGCAAAATGTTTCTACCCACCTCTTTCTTGCATCTTTATTGGCCATGCGTTCTGCATGGTCATGCTCAGCTTGGAATCATTAAATTAGAAATGATCTTTAGCACGTAGCTCATTGCTGCAGCTCCCCAATCCTTCCAGAAAACACCTATGTCCTGCGTGTATGGGAGGATCTTGCTGTACACAATCCCAGCTGCCTTTACATTGCATTTTCCACCAAGCCCCAGGCTTGTGCTGTGCAGCTGGAATCTCTTAATTCAAAGTACAGGGTAGGGCTGAGTCTCCAGCCAGTGCTTTATGGGTGACCCTGAAGATCTTCACAGAGCTGAGCCCACATCACCAACCTGAGCCACTTTTGAGGGCTCCTCAGGAAAAGCTCTGACACATGAACACAGGCTCTTTGCAGTATTTTTTTGGAAACCGCAGAGAAGCTGCAGCCAGCAGGAAGGTTGATGGCCCCCACTTTGTTCAGTTGATCATCTTGCCATAGGTCTCACCTGGAAGGGAAGCCAGTGCATCACCTGGAGCACTGACACCAGGAGGAACTGCCATCCCACTCCAGGAGCACAGACAGAGCTGTCCCTGCCGTGACCCTGGAGCCACAGGAGCTGAGCTGCAGTCGCGTCCCTCCTCTTGCTCTTCACCTAATGCAACAAGAGAACAGCTGTGTTTTCATGCCATCTCTTGGGGCTCTTCCATATCTCGCCAAATATTGTCGCGGAGAGACACATTAGTTTGTTTACAGCATTCTGTTTACTGAATATGTTCTCTATTTAGGTTTTTTATTATGATATTTTATTTTTATTGCTTGCCGCATGATCTGTTTGTTTGCATTAACTTGATTCTAAGGTTTCATAATCTGATTATGGGGAGCAAGGCTCAGAAGGAAGTTATAAAACAGGCACACTGTAGCAATATACCTGCATTACTGAGCACCAGCTGTGTTTGCTCCTGGAGCCTCAGCCTCTTTCTTTCCCGGGGTCTTTCCGGGACAGTAAAAATTGCTGATGGACCTGTGGACAGCGGGACACTGAAAAGGGGCGTAAAGGTAGTGGAGGCAGGACTTACAAGTCCGAGGACTTGTTCCTCATCTTTCAAGGTGCTCCATGGCCGTGCCCAGTGACCCAGCACCTGCCTGTCCGCGGGTGGGCAGGGATAACGGGTCCGTGGGTCCGAGTGGGCCAGAGCGGAGCAGGTGGGAACGGCTCTGCCTGGCTGTGAGTGACAGGGATGCTCCTGTCTGTTTCTTTTTGGGAAGGAAACCAGCTTTATGCTCTGCAAGATCACAATGCAGTCTTACAGAGACGGCACGCTTTCTTGGGTTGCCGTACTGGTTTCACCTCTGCTGAGTCATATGGGGTCAATACGCACTTGTCCCATGATCTTGCCTTTGTGTTGTGCATAATGTGAAGGTAAGAGATTTTTTTCTTTTCAATAGATCCATAGAATCACTTCATACCTCCTGTTTTCTTGTAGGAGGAGGCTTTGATGTCTAACACAGCTTCTGGTTCAGAAAATCCCCAGATGCTGATTGCCAGCAGCAGAGAGGGTCTCACGGGTGACTGTGATCCCTAGTTTTTGTACTTTTTCTTTAGATATTTACTTAGGGAAATAAGGTTCTGGAGTGGACGCTCTTAGGTCATCTCAGTAGTTATCTACCACTCATGTGAGTGCCAACATGTGCACTAAGCTCAGGCAAGAAGGAGCCGGCAGAGGGGAAGGCATTTGCATCTTTCATTAGTGCATCCATCGCCTGTACCTTCAGCAACTTTTCTTTGTCTAATTGGATACAGGCAGGTAAAGAGCTCAATAATTCTCTTTTTTACTCATGCCAGCAACTGGCAAATTGCAGGAAAGATTAGTCTGTAGCCAGATGTTAGCCAGGAAATAAATCTGCCCTTGAGCAAGGGTACTTCTAGCCATTATGTTCAACACTGAACATGCATCAAAATGATGCATGAAATAATATCATTAGGTCTTTTTCTGGCAGTTTTGTCAGAAAAAGTCAAGGGAGGTGTTGACCCATAGCTCAAATATCCCAGGGCTTTTTATTACAAATAACAAGACTTGCAAATTTCCACATGAACCTTGTGAAATTAGCTGTCTCGGGGCCAACTGATTCAGGGCTTCATCCTCCATCTGTTGACGAATTTCAAAGGGATGTAGATGCCTAAAGAAGCAGATATATGATGAAGTTTCCATAACCTCGGAAGCCTCTGCAACCCAGAAAACTGCCTAGCAGAGTTGGGTAGCAACAGAACTTTCTGAGTGACGGAAGTGGATTTTTTACTATTTTCTGAGCTCCAAGAGCTTGTGTTAGAGTATCTGCTCTGCACCCCAGAAAATACCTGTCTTGCAGACATAACACTTGCTTTCACCAAGAAGACCCAGAGTGGAAGCTGCAATTCATTTTGGGTGAAGAGATCTCTCCAAAAGCTTGTGGTTCATCAAGATAAAGTGTTACAGCACTCTGGATTGCTCAGCCCTGGAGGGATGGGCGTTACAACAAATCTGCACCTTCCTGCAGCTGGAGGAGGAACAAGCTGATCAAGGCACCAGCCTTGGAGTCCAGCTCAGAGAATCATTCCTTTCCTGCTCATTCCACAGGGAAAAAGGACCATTCATGTACCTCAAACCTGCACACCCCTCCGAACCACAATGTTGGCTGTCCTGTCTCCGTTCTCATTTTCCTTTTGATTGTTTAAATCTCTGTTAATTGCAGAGACATCTGCTTTCTGCAGAGGGTGAACAAACAAGTTTCAAAGCCAGCTTGCTTGGTGCCAGCAGCAGCTGCTGGTCAAACAAGAGATCCCAAGTTCATCCCTCTGTGCTTCTCTATTGGAGAAATATTATTACGCATTCCCTCCTTACCAAGTACTGGATGCTGATGCCAAATCAACTGTTTGATCCTGGGTATGAATGTCAACCTCTAAACATGAACTTCTTCAGCACCTCAAGAACCAGTGCTCTGGCTTTCTTAGCTGGTGCATCACATCCCCCTGTACTGAGGCAGCGACCGGGGAACTCAGCCGGACTTGTTGGAATATCCTTCTCAAGTCCTGTCTGCCAAAAGAGGCAGCGGCCAAACCCCAAATTTTTCTTTCTTTGCTAGCAGAGGTTACTGGAGTATTGCAAAGAAAAGCTTTCTGTTACAAATCATCTTCTGAAAAAATACTTTTGAGGGAATTTCAAACACTGTCCAAATTGTATGTTTTTAGAGTTTTATCAGTCTTTTTTATTCCAGTTTGCTGTCTTGTAACAAACCAACAATTTTTGCCTTTACACATCTTGCTTTCAAGCAGAAAATAGGATTTTTCACAATTTTGTGCAATGATCATGGTAAGATCGATGTAAAAATAAGGTGGCAGATGTGATGAGTGCAGCAATGAGGTCTGTTTTGAACCCTGAAAAATGGGAAGAGAGTTATCATTTCAAATTTCTTGACTGAAATGTTTTTTGATATTTATCAGGCAAGTGCGGGCAGGTGGATCCAGAGAAACCTGTGCATCACATGGAATGCTGAAGGTGAAAATTAAGGCTGCTCATTTTTGTTTTCCTCTACTGGGTGGTGTGCACCATAATGCAGATGGGCTGTGAGTGCTGCTGGGTCGGGGGTGGGCTCAGAGGGCCACGGGCAGCCCTGGGGGCAGACTAGCTCCTCTAGAAGCAGAACCAGTGGAAGGAAAGCATCAACAAGAACTTTCCCAGCAGGGTCAGTTAATTTTTAGTAAATACTCCCAGGAAGCTTACCTGAAACTACACACTGGCTCTTGGTCTGAGTGGCTCCAGGTGGCTCGCAGGCTGTTGCCAGTCCCATTTCATTGATAACAGCCTCCTTGTCCCAGCACCCAGACCACCCCTTGGCTTGACTCACTTAGGAGCTCCTGCTACTCTAACAGTCTGCACCAGGTCTCCTCACGCGTATCAAAGGCAGGAACTTGCTCTCCTCCCCTGCCTGGTGTCCAGCTCAGAGGACCCCAGTGTGGGACAGAGTGGTTCCCAAGAGACACGCTCTTGTACAGGCATTTGCTGTGTGTCACAGCTCAAGACATGGTAGCCCTGGTAAGGCAAACGCAAGGCTCAGCTTAGGCAGCCTGCCTGCAGAGCTTTGGTCAGAGCTCAGCCCTCCTCAGACCCAAGTGTCAATCTCTCCTTGACCACCTGCTGGAGAAACAGGTCTCTTATCTCCAGAGCTACGTGGGCCATATCCATCCTTATCGCACCCCATGCTGCTTGGCCTTCAGCTCCTCTAGACTGAGCTTCCCAACAACCTTTACTGTAAGAAAAGATCCTTCCCACAGAGACAGTCTGACACGCTTTGTTGCACTGCTGGAGATCACTCTTTCCCAGCTATGGGTTCCCTTTCTACCTAGAAAATGCGAATCTCCATTCCCAGGAGCTGGGGACAGCCTGCAAAGTATTTGTACCACTGGCCCTTCCTTCACACCGTGACCTAATGAGTCCTCTTCCAGCACTGCCATGCTGTATTTACATCACAAATAGATTAGGCTCAGGAATTCTCCTCAGGGACTCATTGGTGCTTCTTAAAATTAGTCGCTCTGAAGAAACTATGAGAGAAAGCATGGATCTGGGGATCGCTGTGGATGGGCTGCAAAAGAAGCTGTTGATAAGGAGCCATAAACACGATATCAGCCCTATGCCACCAGACCAATGGTACCATGTGGTTGCTGGGTGTCAAAAGTCACCTGAATCTTGATAACCCCTTTCCACTCCCCTTGACGATCTTGACTGTCTCAGGTTCCCACATTTGAGGTCCTTCTCTGAAATATTTTCCCTGCTCAGCCTTCCTCTCTGCTCTCCACGCTGCTTTCTGTTGTCATCATCTGGAGGGACTTTTTGAACCGAAGCAAAGGTTAAGGCTCTCTCTTTCCACCCTCCAGGTAGCGATGGCAGGCAGAACAGGGAGGCACTGCAGGTGAGGGTCTCTGCTGTGGGTGAGGGTCTCATATAAAGAGCTCTGTCCCGTGTTAGCTATGCCAAGAGCTGAATTTGGCCCGGATTTGGCACACCTTGGGCTATGGCTGTGCTTTCCGATGGTTCCTTCCATGCTGCGATGGGATCACGCACCACAGATTTACATCCAGAAATTACATCCTACTGCACACTGAAACTATTCAGACAGACGATATTTGAGTATTAGCAGCTTTCCTACTTCTGTCTCCACTGTAATTGCTGCTAAGTCTTCCTGATAGTGTTTTAAATGAGGAAGAGATCAAATATGTACAAATGCTTATAATGGCTTGTAAAATAACAAGCCCTTAGGAAACGTTAGCCTTCAGCACTGAATGGGCTTCTGCTGATGTGGAACTGTGCTATTGGCAAGCACTTTTGCTTATTTTTTGTGGCCTTTTTGGAGGGGAGTAGGAGAGGAGGGGGAAGGGATTGAGCATTATTGGGAAGCATTTTTAATCCACAGCCACAACTGGTCTGAGCCCTGGGCCCTGCTGAGGCTGTTCTGGCCAATTCCCTAGGTCAGGAGTGCCCGTTGACCAGCTTTTCTTGTTGGCCCACCCAAGTTACCTGTTTTCAGTGTTAAGTAATAAGTTCTCTGGCCTTATGTGCTGCAACTCTCTTGAATATAGCTTAAAATACTCCTATAACTATATTAAAAAAAAACAACCAAAACCTAGCTAAAATTAAAAGTTTCATTAACTTTCCTTCTTCAAAGAACAGGGGAGACCTGATCCTTAGGGACAGTCTCAGTCTAGTTATGGTACCTCAAGGCACAAGCAAAAGAAACCTACAGGTAGACCATCTGTCTTCATTGTGTTAAACGTGGCTTAAGACAAAGCTTTGTAAGCCCTTGAGATGCCAGTGCCCCTGGCTGCGGCACAGGTCAGAGACTATCAGGCTGATATGAATCTTAAGAAACTAAATATTCCAGAGAGCAAAAAGAAAATACCCCCAGTTCCTCTCCTGGAGCTCCTCCTATTTCTGAGTATCACGAAGGAAAACACTAACAGCAGGGACTATAATTAGAAAGGAGCATTACAAGAACAGGAGTGAAAATTGCTCTGTCAACCTCAGTTCTGTTTAGGCTGCATCTACTTTCTCCATAATGTGCTTTGTCAGAAATACTACACTGGGCTTATAATGGCTGCAGGGTCTAATACTGATAGCAGCACCAATGCCTTCCCCTGGAGCCACACTGAGATTAGAGGTTTCGGTGTTATCTGTAATAGGAAAACTAGCTTCCATTATCTGGGAACTGTCCTGCAATGGAGCAAGCCCCATCACCAGCAGGGAAACTGAAAGACACTCAATTCTAGTTTTTTTATGAAATGGTAACGTTCCTTTTCTGTGCACTTGGGATGGTTAAACAGGGCACTTTTAAAAAGTGCCACTCCATCTATTTTCAAAAATGCATACAGTGAAACTCACTTTTTCCTTCTTCTCCTCTGACAGAAGAATGAAAAAACTTTCTTGCTTTTCTGCCTAGCCTTGGGAATTTCCCAAGGAAAATCTGGATAGCTTGAGCCACAGCATTGTGTCCTAATGAGACATTGAGTAGGATGGGTGTGGATGTGCCACGCTGCCTGTGGCCGCCAGTCGTGTGACATTTCTATGGATGTTATTCTCACTGCAGAGACCAGGTGTGAATCGCTGACTTACTGCCAGGCACACAAGCTCATTCTCTAGCCACTACAATTTTTTCCTCACTTTGCAGATGTCTTATGGCTGGTCATTTCCTTTTGCATATTTCTGATATTTGGGGAGATTTCGTGAAAGCTGTGGCGGCTGACTGAACCCTGGCAGCAATGCTTTCTAATGGTGGGAGCAGTGGTCCAGGCAGCCTGCTGCGTTAGGCTTGAATTATTTTACAAAAATCTTTGTATCTGCTGCTGCTGCAGTGGATATCGTTGTTTACAAGGCTTTGTTCCTTCCTTACTCGCAGATATATTTCATTTAATGAAGACAATCACCGTCTTTATATCATAACATCGTAACACCAGGTTTATTTTGTGATGCTCTGTCTGTGATTGCTTTTTGGACCCGCTGAGAGTGTCTTTGTTGTTTTATGGATTATATATCTTGGGTATATTTCTCCATATTTTCATTACTGTTTCTGTTGCATTCATAGAGCAAGGCTTCTTCCTTCAGCTCTCCAAGAACATCTTTACATTCCCATGGGTGGTGCTTAATGAAATACTTTTAGCTTAATTTAGTGCCAACAGTATTTGTCTTAAGGTTTTGAAGGTAGGAAGATCAAATCCAGAAGGAGTTCTGTTTTTATTAAAAAATAACTCTGGTTTCTTACTCTCTGCATGTCAAATGGATCACAACAGTAGCACTTAATTATCCTTACCTACCCCTCTACTCTCTTCTTAGCATTATTTAAATTGCTCGTGTTCAAGATGCGAAACTTCAACTTCAGCAGGTGCTTGATCTTTCAACCTTTGCTTATAGGGGGGCTGGAGTCGGCATCACTGGGATTTGTCTGACAGCGGGTTTCACTTTCTCCACGTCTGATCAGCTCCCCGATGGTGCAGGGGTAGCGCTGGGGGTTTGCACCTGCTGCGCTTCGCTGCTGATCTGCAGAGTAATACCTGGGGAGCACGATATTTAGCCTGCTGAAAGCCTTTGGGTTTCAGTGACGGCGAAGGGCTGTGACACGCGAGTGCTGGGAGAGGGCGACCCTATCTGTCCCTTCACTCGAGATGCACATTCCTCCCGGATGGTCCACGGTCAGAGCAGCGGGTGAGGTTTCCACCTGCACCCACCAAGGCGCATCACCCTGCCTTGAGAGGAGGCAATTTTTCAGCTGAGTCCGTGTTTTGTCTCCTTCCGAGGTTTCACTTCTGTAGTTACAGGCTTGTACATCCTTGCAAGGAGAATAATACATAACCACAGGTACTTATTGACTGGGGCACTATTGAGTTACAAATAGACTTGCCTGTGCCTCGGACGGCAGTAGGGGAATGAATTATTGATAAGGGCTGTGGTGTAATGAAGCAGGGTGGAGATGGCCCCTCCGACTCACACACCAGCTTTCCTGCTGCAGCTAGAACACATCAAAAGGATGCTCAGAGAAGCTGCTGCTCACACACCAGAGCCAGTGGCCGCGATCCGTCTGCAGAGGCAGAAGCAAGCGCAGGGCTTAATTACCAGACACACAGTCCCAGAGTCATTAAAGGGGGATGAGGTTAATCTTCTGGTTCCTCTGAGCTGAACACAGCCTGCCAGGGTCTCACCCAGATCTCTGCACTTTTCCAATGAAAGCAGAAATTTTCATGAAATGCCAGGGCTGGTGATGGGAAATGAACTTTGCCTCCAAGTGCTCCCTCAACAGCAATCAGGGCTTAGAAGGATTATTGACCTGAAGGAAGGAGAGATGATTAGTGAGTGATCAGGAAAATCAGTGAGCCACAAATCATTTCAGCCCCAGCGATCTCTGCAGATGACTCATGCGCCAGATTTGACACCCCACAAGGAGAGGGACCCCTTTTCTGGACGTGTCCCTGAAGATTTCCAGGCCTGCAACACGGTGCTATGAGGGGTGATGATGAGCACCTTGATTTATTGGATATACTTCCATAAGTGCCCACGATGGAGCAAGGGTTAAAGAATAAGTCTTCTATAAAAAGGATGTTTTCTGAAGCATTGGTCATGAAGTTCAGACCCAGCCCTTAGCTTTTTCTCCTGTCTTGACTGTAAGGTGCATAAATTATCCAGTTGTTTGGGTGTCTGAGCCAGTGGGCGTTCAAACTTTGCCTGGCTTTGCAGGAGTATTTTGCAACCTCGTGATAAAAAACCCCCACCAGTTCCCTTCCCTTTAGAGCTGGTGTAACGCTTTGCAGGGTAGAGCATAACCAACTGTTTTGCACCAACTGTTTTCAGCTCATGGCTGTGTCCAAATGTCAAGATGCAGAAAGATATTCTCATGGCATATACAGAAATACTTAAATAAATGAAGTGTTTTCATTACAGCAAGAAGCAGCTTGTGCGATTCCTGAAATACTGTCATTTCATCTTCCAGAGACCAAGAAATAACAGGAAAAAATTCAGCTCCTACTTCTAATCCAGTCGAAATTCTTGTAGCTTGTTTCCATAGGAAAGATTCAGTTAAAATTTGCCCTCTTCAGTTATTTCTTTTTCTATTACCTCCCTTCCACTGATGGCAACTTTCTTTGCTCAGTACCTCTCAAAGAGCCTTGATGCCTTTGGAAGATTTTAAAGTGAAGATGTAGGGTTAATTCCACCTAAATTTAAATATGTTTTGATATAAAATGTAATCTCCTATCATCAGCAGCTCTCATAAATGCTACTTTGCTAAAATGCCCAGTTTCCAAGCTGTGCCTTGATATACAGTTTATCCATTCACCACTCATTTTTGATTGGTAGTAAAGGTTTTTATTAAGGATGACAGAAATGTTTTATCCACCATCATAAACACGGTTTTATTAAAAAGAAAAAAAAAAAACCCAAACCTGAAAGGGTAGGAATGAGAAAAATGCAGGTCCCTGGTCCTCTTTTCATAACTTATTGGGAAAGACTTTATAGCTGAATCAGCTGCTGAGTTGCCATGTTTTTATCTAGGAGGATGCAAATTTAAGTGTTTCTGGGCTGTAACTGTGATACGTGCAGGCTCTGGGGTACCCACAATTACTGTCTGAAGGCTTAGTACTCTGGGAGACAAATAGGCAGTTTATTGCGTTCGTCCTACCAGCCTGGATATTTACAGGGAATGCAAGAGCAGTCAGGCTGCCTTTTACCCCAGCCTTCTTTGTAATGCACAACATTTATCTTTTTTGATTTCTCTCTCTCAACAAAAATGGGTATTTCATGTTTTTTTAAGCTCTGCTGCGAATGAGCTCTTTCAGGACCTATGCTAAATGAAGTGAGGTCTTGCAGCAAGAGGTCCCAGCCCCTTGGATTATCATGGACCCTTCCAAGAAGCCAAGGGACACGGAAGTATTACACTTACTTCAGGACCAGTCACTGCCAGTGAAACCTCCAGATTCTGCTGAGCTTTTTCCAGCTTTTTTATCGGGTAGTGTCCACCAGGGGAATCTGGCTCTTCACTGGATGAAGTTGGACCTGCTCATGTCTCATTGTAAACCTTAACACTGTCCACTGCCCCTCAGTGTCTGGTCCTTAGCCAGCTCATTGAAGTCTGCTGCAACTCCTAACAATGCTCAGGAGACCCTGGAGAAGCATAGAGACCTGCCTACCACGGTGATGTTCATACAAACATCTCAGCATTCCAACAGCCATGACAATGCCCATCATTTGCAACGCAACGGCCAAACCTACCATGCACGAGACAGCAACTCACCTTCCCAAAACAACCCCTCCCTGGGGTCTCTTCCCATTTAACGGAAGGGAGCTGAATAGTTTAGTTTATGACTGCAGGTACCTGGACTGAATCCTACCAAATGCTTTAGCACGGGCCCCTGCCCATCTGTCAGAGAGTCGGCGTGGTGAATCTTGACATTGTGCTGCGCTGTACCTTGCATATTGATCCAGACCTGGCACATTCCTCGATCTGGTGGGGAAATAAATGTGTGGCAGCTCCTGCACTGCTAAGTACTGAGTTTGGTAGAGTGCCGCCGGGTGCCTGGAGACCCTGCAAGCCCCCAGTGAAGAGAAACATAACATTTCTTGAGAGATGGATTCGTCAGCAAAAGAGAATGGTGATGTTTATTGACATAAATCGAATAAATAAACAAGACAATAAATTTGGAATGGCTGCTGAAATTACTTGGAAGTGGTGTATATTGAATTTTACCTATTTTTATTGTTTGTGAGATGAGCTGCTGTTTTATGTATCATCACCTTTTTGATATACTGATTGTGTATGATTTCATGATATATGCGGGGAGGGGGGGGAAGACAAAAAAGAAAAATTACTAACAGGCCTTAAAAACACAGATGAACTAAACTAAACTCCCAAAGATAAAAATGAAATTATTTGAACCCAGTGTGACAAAGTGAAGTGGAGGTCATCCTGGGAAACGATTCTGGTGCTTGAAAGATGAAATGCTTCAGTAACTTCCACAGTGCAACTTTCCCCCTGACTTTCTGAGTGCAGTATGTTAAGAACTAGGAAATATAAATGTAATAAATCTTCTGTTCTCTAACAGACCCCTTGTGTAATGGGAGAAGTGGTCCAGGAAGGCGGCCGCTTTGGAGTTTCTTCTCAATATGTTTGATTTTCCAGAACCAAGACTTGATTAAATCCTGCCCAAAGATCTTGGCTTTTCATGTGAATTTTGAATGATTCTTTAGTTTTACCCCATTTTTAATAATTCTGATTTTTTTCCCCCTCCTTATAATCCCAAGGAGCTTGGAGCTGGTTTACCTGAGCTCTCAGTCAGTGAGCTTGCTTCAACTTAGTGCCCTTATCCACTTGTATCCAAGAGGCTTTGTGGGAAGAACTGTAAATGTTTGGTGTTGGCAACACGTTACTTTTCTCACATTTTTTGACGGAAAGTTTCAACAAGGGGCACAGGCAGTACTGTGGGACCAAGCCAGTCCTCATTCCCTAGGGATTAAAATCAAAGTTCCTGTAAAAGCAGCCTGACTATGGCTTTTATTTTGCTTTCCCTTTTCTCAGCAACACCCTCAGCCATCCACCTGGGGCAGGACAGTTCAGTCTGATTTATGGGGCACCCTCCCACCAGAGCAGATGGACCTCCTTGCCCCAGCTTCCCAGGACACTGCAGGGAAAAATGGGAATGCTGCTGAGCGGGGTGAAAAAACAGGTCCAGAGCCACAGGACCGAGGGGAAAAGGCTGTTTTGGCAAGACCAGGTTATGTGCATGGAGGGACGATCAGCTTGAGCGTGTGAGAAATCGTGGTCCATGAGGGCTGTGCCGGAGATCCTTGATTTCAGTGCTGTGGGTACTTCCATGCAGGCACTTCTGAATCGCCCCAGACCTTCAATATGCGAATATCTGAGAGGAAGGACTAGAGGACGCGCTGGAGAGCCCTTTGGGCAAGATGAGCTCCCAAAGGAAAACGTGCTGGGCTGGCTGTGACCCACAGCTTGGCTCTTTGTCATGGGAAGGAGGAATTAACGCTGGGACCTGTCAGAAGGCATCCTCAGCAGGAGCAAGGCACTCTCCTGTGCTTTCAAGCAGTCATGCCTGAAAAGATTCAGGCTAAAAAAACCCAAAGCGCTCGATGTTCAGCTGCCAGCTGGACCCTGAGGTTTCCCTTAAATCAGGTCATTGTTCTTCCCGCTTCTCCTGAATGCAGCGGTGCCCATCCCAGCAGAAGTGTGTGTGTTCATTGTGCAAGGATGCAATAGCTCTGGACTCCCCTTGGGGAGCTCTGTGGCTGCCATGCCTCTGTTCCACCTCTTGTAGGGAAATAGATTGAGGAATTTAATATTATTTGGAAAGCGGATCAGAGGAATATGTTTCTTATTCCCTGGGCACCTTGACAGTCACATAAGTGACATTAGCTTTCCTGTCCACAGGCCCTTGCCAAGCGCTTGCCTGTCCCGCTGCTCCAGCATATTTTAAACTCTTTTCAGTTTTATGGTTTCCTTTTTATTTATATCTCCCTGTGATACTCCCGTCCTTCTTCCCTAGCATCTGCAGTCATACAAAAAAGCTGGAGAACACTGGTTCCCAGAGGTACCTCCGAAGTTTGAGTAGCTTCTTCCCTGTCACAAGCCTGTCAATAAGGATCTTGATGGGGTCTCTACCTCCCAGTCAGGGGTGGGAGCCGATTTCCCAGGTTATCAGCATGACACAAGAACAGATTTGTTTTCAAGCCTCTTTATTAAAATTCTGCCTCACACAGCGGAGCTGAATGTTCTTTATTTCAAAAGTTACCTTGTAGTTTGTGTTTGAATAAAAAAATGGCATTAGAGACTGGAAGCCTTTTTGGTATTTTTGGTTTCCTGGCTTGAAGGAGAATATAGGGAATTTCCATTTCAAGGCTTTGGAAGACCAGAAGTGCCACCAAGTATGCATATTATTGACTAAAGCAGGGCTCTCTGAAAAATAAAATACTCCAAAGTACACACATCCACCTCTGCACAGGTGAGAGAATAAACAACAGGACCATTAATCATACTGCTTAATGCATTACTGGATAGCACCCGAACACCCTTGTACTGATCGTAGCGTAAGAACCCATTTAGAAGAAAAATTAATAAACCTGAGAATGTAAATTCAGATCTCCAGCACTATTTCACCGGAGTGAGTGCTACTTTCCCAGCAGAGTACAAGAGGCTGAGCTTTCCTACGGGCAGAGCAGCTTCCCATGCCACACTGGAGCCTGACAATAGATGCTGCCACACGTTGTTTTTGAAGGGTTACGGGTAAAATGGAAAGGGCATTCAGAAACTGGGGGGAAAACTTCCTCCATTTGAAGATTGCACTCAGTTATTGAAAGCTGGTGAATAGCACAGCAGTGTGCTATGATCGGCTAATGCATTCAGTACTGATGCCAGTGAACGTTTGCTTAGGTAAATATGGACTTTTTGTTCTTTTTTTCAGTGAGAAAAGCCTCACCTTTTAGCCTTGTTTTCTGAGGAAATTAGTTTTATGTGAGCGGGATGTCTGTTCACTTCCCTGTCTCAGCTCCTTTTCCTGATTGTTGGAGAAGGTGTGAGGCAATTGAGCAAACTGAAGCAGAGATTTCGATGACAAGCAGGTCAAGGGTAACCCAGAGCAGTTTTTCCATAAGCCCAGTTAAAATCCAGCCCTTACCTGTTTCCACAAGGAGTAACCTGCTTAAAACACCAAGCCACAGCCTGTCTGTTGGGTCAGGCAAACAGGCAAAAGAAGAAAATGGAGGGCTGAAAACACAGGAAGATAACAGGAATCCAGGAGAATTCCAGATGGAAGAGAGCAGGGGGGGATGTGAGTCACCAATCTAAAGGTAATCAGATGATAAATTGTTCTAAACTGGAATGGTGGAAATAAAAAAAAAATATTTTAATGCATTTTCTAAGCATGTTTGTGTTTCAGTTTGGATCTTGAAAAGCCAAGAAAAAAAAGCATTAATTTGGAGACTGAAATGAGAAGAAATAAATAAATCCCAGAAGATAAAAAACCAAAACAAAGATTTAGATAAAGCTCTATTTTTGAGAAATATATTTTGCAGTAGATGTGAAGTGCAAGCCTCTCTTACAGTGCAACGTGTATAAACAGGCCCAGACAGAGGTATTTACATCAGCAGGTTCGGGAAGATTTCTGGAAAAAGCAAGTTTGGGGAATTTTCACTGTCCTGTCCACACCTGTTAGACTTCTCACAGTACAGACTTCTGAATGATAGAGTTCAGTGCCAGGACGTTTCCCAGAAAATCACTTTTCTATCAGACAATCCTAAACACATGGCAAAACCGTAATTAAATTGTGTCAGTCTTTCTTGTTGGTGTTCTAAGGCTGTAAGATTTTATAATTTTATAAAGTGCTCACCCATATAAAAACAAATCCCTCCAAATGAAACAGTCCTACCTGACATGTTGGATATGGCCCTGGGTGCATGCACAGAAATGGAACCGATTTCCAACATGAAAAATCCTTTTTATATTAGTGTGAAGTTGAAGTAATTTGTCTTAAGCTATGCGAAGTTTATAAACAGATACAGTTGCAAGAAGCGTGATGTGATGAGAAAAATATTTTAGACTGTAAAGATCAAGTTTGGGGAGATTTTAGGACCAGTTATTCTGTTTCAAAATTAAAAATTCAGGGCCACTGGTATCTGTATAGACCCAACAAGAAAGCTTTCTCATCCACACTGCTAGTCATGTTGTTGCAATAAAACACCAAATGATATTTCCTCCGGCTGCTCTTGCAAACCATGGTACTGGCCTGGCATACATCAGCACAGATGTTTTGGCAAGAAAAGGTGTTAATGAATTGAAATTATTGCTAATATTAAAATTAGCTGTTTTCATTTCAAATTTCTACAACCCCCAGGAACAAAATCAATCCCTCTTTGCCAGCTGAAGGGCAAACTTCCAAAAAGGAAGCGGCACCCATTTTCAGCTCCTACAAGGGTTCTGCAGGCAGCAGAGAAGGGAAGAAATGTAATCCCATTGCTTGTTACAGCTGCCTTAAGGCAGCAAGTATTGGGGAGGATCTGGAATTCTGAATAGTTTTCCACAACAGATGCAAAGGACATTACTTTGCAAGGAGAAATTAGACAGGGTCAGACACAATGACTTTGTGGCCTCCCATTTATCTAAAGCATTTCCTACAACAGTTCCTAACGGGAAATGAACTCCTGAAAGTACCCTAATCAGCAGCCTGCTCTTAGTAGGAGTGGGACATCTCTCCCTCACAGAACTCAGCTGAGATCCTCACCTCAGGGCGTTGGTGTTATAGGGCAATTACGCGGCAAGGTGATGCAGCTGCTGATGTCAGCTGAGAAAACAAACCCAGATGGGGGTAATTGGGACATTAACTGCCCTGGGTCATCCTCTGTGGCCACCTCCCTCCCCAGAGTCTTTAAAGCAGGAGATGTTCTACAGAGAAAAGTCACTGAGGATGGAGGGAGATAAAATGAGTTACAGCAGATATAGAAGTATTTATGCTGAGATCTAGGATGCTGCTCAGTAGATATGGGGACAAAATACTGCTGGGCTCAAAGGGGCATAAAGCCCTCTCTGTTTTTCTCTTTGATATCTTTGCAGAGCTCTGGGCTAGACTTCTCCAGCAGCACAGGCTGCATCGCTCTACTGTCATCGAAGGCAACAGGGCTGGACACAAGAGCAGGCTGATACCTACTGGGCTGTATATCATCCCAGCAGTATTTGCCCACAGAGGCAACTGGAAGGGATGTGCAGGGGGGAAAGCTGAGAGCTGAGGAGTCAGGCAGTGCCTGTCCACCCCCAGGCAACAGCTCCGGGCAGCGGTGGTATAATCCTGCCCCAGGTGTTCTAGGTCTCTCCTGCTATCAAAGATACAGAGTCAAGGAGTAGTATCTGAAGCATTGCTGGTGGTGTTACCAACTGGAACAGGAGTGGCTATTAATTCCCTATCCTGAAGACAATGCTTGGAGAGATGGAGAGAGCAACTGGCTCTCCCTGCCATGTGTTAGCCCTGGTAGGCTGCACTCCACAGCAGCCAGGCAGGAGGTAGCCCACCTCCATGGAAAATGCTTCACTCATCACCCCTCAATGTTTTCTGCTTCTCAGCTATGTTGCTTGTTGCTGTCTCTGGCCAGCTTTCTCCATCAGGGATTCCTCACCCTTCAAAGGCTGTGTGCAGTGAAGCAGGTGTGAGATGGAGCTTTAAAACTATCTAAAATGGTAAGTTAAAGAGTTTCAATTTTGCAGTTACAATTAGTAGAACGTGTCTTCTGAGATGATACTTGGCATTTCTTTGTGCTGGGTAGACAGCAATATGTGGCTTGAATGTGGTGGTTTAGAGATGCCTGCAGGTGATGCATATATGCTCTGGTGGATTTTGACGTCGGTCAGTGTGCAATCCGTGCCCAACAAAATTATCAAAGCCAGCACCCTGTGGGTCTCAGGTTTTTGTCCCTTAACCAGAGCTTATGTAGGTGTGAAGATGCCTGACTCGGACCTTTGCTTAATGCTGCAGTGTTGTGTGGGTTGGTAGCAAGGGAGGAGCCTCCTGTGCTTTAGATTTACTGCCTGTTAAGATCACACAACACTTGTATCAGCAGCAGGAAAACAAAGAACTAAGTGGTGAAACAGGGTTAAACGCTTGGCATGTTTCCATGAGGAAGTTGACACATTCCCTGAGGAAGTGCAGCTTTAACTAAGTTGGAAGAAACCCACTACAACCAATGCAATTCAAAGAGAAGAAAGTGGCATGTGGCTGGAGGAGAGACCTCAGTGGCTCAGACAAAATTCTCTGTCCAGAGAGAGACCTCCTGCCTAGCTGTTTGTCTTCATGACACTGGGAATAGAGATTTGCAGCCAATTTTCCAAAGGTATTGTACCATCATTTCCAGAGTGCAATTAGAACAATTTGAGGAACTTGCACAAGACCAGAAAACTAAGCAAGAGGAGCAGGTCTTGACCCTGAGGCTTTGGTCTCCTCAGAGAGGAGATTACACCATGAAAAGGCAGGACTTGTGCTGGCAGGAATCTGTGCCCAGCCATGCAACCAGAAGAGGCAGGGCTGCAGGCTGCTGTAACTTGGTATCCACCAGTTTCTATGTCTCTGTGCCAGATGACATGATTATGTCTTCCAGCCCCTTCCACACTGGTACCTGATAACCACCACAACACACCATGGGCATGAAAGCATCATGCTCCCTCTTCACAAGGTCTTATAAGAGTAAAGAGGGAAAACATTCAAGTTCAGGTTGGCCAGGGCTCTGGTCTAGTTGAAGATGTTCCTGCCCATGGTGGGGGGGTGGACTAGATGACCTTTAAACCTTCCAACCCAAACTATTCTATGATTTTTGTGTCCCCTCTGCCTGCACTCTCACCCTCCTCTGCCGCATGTACTGCTTTGGTCATTGCACCTCCACTTCTTGGAGCCTTCTGATCTCTGTGACTTTGGTCTTTTAAACAGCAGCAGTTTGTCATTTGCAGCAGTGTAGACAATAATCATTCCATAGCTGCTTCTGTCTTAAGTCCAGGTCAGAACTATTTCAATTTTATATAAAAAAATGTCACAAACCTCAGAACAATGTGGAAAAACTGATCCTTGTGATGACAATTAAACAGTCATGGAGATGTGCTTTTGCCAGTTGGAAATGTCATCTTCCCTCTACTTCATGTTCTCATACACACGCTCCTAGGGCTGTCTTGCACGTGCCATGCAGACTGCTTCTCCCTTTCTTGGTGACTTCCCCAAACCCATCTTCCAGCTCATTGTCTTGCTTTGTTAAGAACCTGTGTGCTCTCATCTCCAACTGGGCAACACCTCCATGCCTTGCTCAGGCCTGACCGATAAGCTTCTGGGCTCCTGGATTACCTTTTCCAAGCTGCAGCCTTGCAATATAAAGATCGTGATGCTCTTAATCATCCACAGTTTTGTCTTTTCAGGACCATCCTTTCCATCATCCTGTTGCCAGGATGCAGCAGAGCTGCCAACAGAGAAATGCCTAGAGAGAAGGCAGTTGCTTTGCCTCTAATCCAAGCAGAGGTGTGTGTCCCAGGGAGAGGATGTTGATACACATGACAATGCCCTGCAGAGCAGCCCCATTCACACTTTAGCAGAGAAGCATTTTAATTAATTGTCAACAGTTTTTTAATATATAGATTTAGCAGCTCTGCCTGAGTAAATGCTGTTTGAGAGATTAAATTCTGTTTGGATTAACGGCCTCTGACAGCTTTTCCTCCTTTGCAAACAAAGTGGGTTTGAAGTGTAATAAAACAGAGCGTGGGATGCATTGAACATGGAGAGCTGTTCAAGCTGGCAGCCAAGTGAAACATCACCAGGCTCCATCCAGAGGAGCCCACAAACACACCTTCCAGGCGCAAGTGTTCTTATCTGATGTGGCTTCAGGGTCTCCAAATGCATCAGGCTCCCATGCAGTTGATCGTGGCAATGCACAGCAGCCGTCTGCATGGAGGTTTTCAGCGCAGGGCCCTGCAAACCATGGGGCTGACACCTGCAGCATCTGCACAAGGCAGATACTGAGCAGCTTTGTTTATGCTGCTTGTGTCGTGGTTGAGAGGAGACTAATCTACAATATGGTCACATAAACAGGTGAGATCTACTTCCCAGGAAAGGTCAAAGAAGAAATGATGCTGATCTTAGGGCTATAAAGGACTCCAAGGAAGAGGCGGTTTTCCCCCATGCACATAGCCAGCTCCCAACTGGGTCAGCGTTTTAGATGGATCGTGATAATGATTAGTGAAACCTTTCTACCAGGGCACTGCTTCTTTTTCATATGGAGTCCAAATTCCATGTTTTTGAGTCTGAGGAGCAATTAATTTAGCACCCAGATCATTTAGAGCGGAGAACAAATGAACAGACTCACCAGGAACCTTACAACCACCATCCTGCCATGCCATACCCTGCTTCATCGACTAAGCCAATCCTACATGGATGGACTGTAACCATATCACAGCCTCAGTCTCCAAAGCTAAGGGAAAAAGCCCTGATGAGATCTCCCTTTCCATGATACAAACAGATGCCCTCTGGGTCTGCTGGGAAGAGCAGAAAAA
>JAVJGI010000001.1:94143644-94182863 GCA_035590275.1 Ibycter americanus
ATCTAAAATTTCACAGCTTAGTACAATTCTTTATTAGCTTAAAGGTTCATCAGAATAGCTTGTAACATACTGTTCACTGCTCTCTTCTCTAAAATCTGTTATTTGCTACAGGTACATAAACCACCTTCCCCTTCCCAAACAATTATATTACTCAACTGATGAGGAATATACTTACAAACTGACCCATGAGCAAGTCACTCTTGAGTCTGAAATCTGTTTAACCAAACACCCAAGGCAAAAATCGAAATGGATCGAATAACAGTTTTCTTATTTAGACCAGTAAGGTCCTGGATTATGCTTCTTTCTTAATGAACAAAGAATTTTCATATGCTTCTCTTCACCAAGGCAGAACACAGGTAGGGTGCAGACATGTCCCCATGGCACAGGCTGTGGCACAGCACCATGTTGGTGCTGCTGTGTGTTAAGAGTCTGTACCTCCTGCATGGTGTTGCAGAAAGAATCTGAAACCAGGGCCATTGCAGCATCTCGATGTGCGTGGGGGTGAAGCACATCTCACCAGCCGTAGACACACTGCCCGCGCTCATCATCACCTCTTCAGTCAGTGGGGAGAGATGACATCAGCCTTGGGATGGGGTGAAGGACCCTCTGGGTGGTGCCTATTTCTTGTCACTGAACATGACTTATAGGGCCTCTGTAGAAGCAGAAGGTTCCCAAAGCCTTGGTCCGTGGTGCAAGAACATCTCACACCCTTCACGCATGAGGTTTGAGCGTGGCCAAAGTTGGGGCGTTTGCCATCACCTGCAGGAGCTGAGAGAGGAGGAGCAGGGAGGGGCATCCAGGTCATGCAGAATTGTGGAAGGACTTTTCAGGGTGAGTGGTTTATGCCGAGCATTTCCTTTTCTTCCTGACTGACCAGGGGTTGCGGGGGGGGGGGGGGCAAGGGTGTGCTTCAGAGCAGATTTATGACATTTTAAACTGCGTCAGCTGACTGCCTGCTAGCTGTGAAGGAGTGAGCTGTCAGCATGGTGAAGCTAAGATATACAGGCTTGCACTTTACCCCGACCCCATGGGAATGCACTGGCTAATGAACTGGATGATTAACATGTCCACCTGTCTCAGAACAGGGGAGGGTGGTTAATGAAGAGCAGAACTGGAAGACAGCAGCCGCAAGAGAACAAGGACAGCCACATGTTGGATGGACAAGTTCAAGGTTTGTACAAGCTCTGTTCTGCCCTAGCAACTGGAGCAGAGGCAATGAAAAAGCAGAACTTGATAAAACTAGCTGTTTCAAAACACACTTTTAGTAAGAACTTTGATTTTCTAATGGAAGGGAAGAAGATTTACAGGTTTTGTTTTCCCCACTTCCATGTTTTTCATTCATCAAAGCCCCAGTGCTTCCAATCAAAATGAGATGTTTCTGTGCAAATATCTGCTTGGCTCCAGAATCCACCCCACAGTCTCTTCAGCTTCCCTGGGCTGCCAGGCATGAGCGGCTGTGATGCTGCACACCCACTGGACTGGCACTTGGAGGCAGGGCCTGCTGCCACTGCCCTTGGAGGTGAGCACAGCAGATGCTGGAGAGCGTGAGGTGGTGCCACTCCAACCCTGTTGGGGTAACAACCAGAGGAAGATCCTGACACCATAGCAGAGCCTTTCCAGGCACCCTAGATCTGGGCATTCCGAGATCTGCCGTTTTCCACCAGAGCTTCACTGCTGCAAGGAGCAGAGCAAGGACCAAAGTGGCAGCAGTTGCATCTCTGCGGCACTGCTGCCCCTTTCAGTGTTGCTTTTTCACCAGCTGCTCCTAAAAAAGCACTGTGACTTAGCGAACAAAGCTCTGTGAAGCCTTCCCAGATGAATATTCTCTGTATCAAAACCATGGCCAAATCGTGCCTACCTGGAGCTTCAGAGACCAGATGCTCCTGTGCAGGAGAGTGCCTGTGTGTCCAGAACTGAGCTGAAGTCTGTCCTGGTCTGGGTACCAGCTGCTTACTGATGTCCCAGGCCAGCCAGGGGATGCCTGCAGTTCAGTGACATGGTTTCTATTCCGAGTTCCTCCCCTCTCTTCCTAAAGACATCACTACTTTGCTGCAGAAGCCCTTTGTAGAAAGCTAATCTGGGGAAGAAAGAGGAGCCAACTTAATTGATCGAAATGTCATCTACTTACATACTTGTTTAGCTTCTTAAAATTAAGATTAATATTGTGTGTGTTTTATGTTGAAACAGACCATTTAATACCAAACCAATAATAGCTGAAGACTAAATATGCAGGCCAGGGTGTCCATGTGTGGTATAGTATTGAGCAAAGGATTGAATGAAATAACAAAGTTTAAGCAGTCAGAATCAATATCGAGGAGGTATCCTTTAGACTGGAGCTATTTAACTCCAGCCAGATAGCATCAAGGTTGAAAAAGAAATTGCACAGAAGCAAGTAAAAGACACAAGGATATGAATTTTAAGGTCTCTTTATTAGCACAGATAGAACTTTATACCATGGCTGGACAGTGACTGGTTAAATGACCCACAGCGCTCGATCTCTGCCAGTGTGCTGCATAAGCAATGTCATGGGGAGGGCAAATGGTGTATTTCTGCCTCAGATGGAGCAACCGCAGCCAAAAGGAGGAATGGGAACTGCTAGAAGCCCCAGATGTGTAGCCTGGCCCCATGCACACACCTTGCTCCTGTGCCAAGAGGAGCCGGTGGGAAGCCAAGAGGCAGGGCTCCCCTTCCCTGGGTAGACAGACATTGTCCGTGTGTCCAGAGAAACTCCGCACAGGTTGCAAGGCATCTCAGTCTGGCAGACTTACACAACAGCCTGTCGCTGCCAGCACCGTGAGGAGACAGATAGAGTGTGTCCACATGGACAGAATCAGTGGTGTCCGTGGATCGTAAGAACAGTGTCTTGGCTAACCATCACGACCCGCAGCACATCTCACACTCTATACTTGGGCACCTCAGCTCTGCCGTTAGTCCCATTATGCAGGATCATCTCACTAAGCCCTTTACCAAGCCCGGCCTGGAAACCCTTTGCTTTAATTTAGAGCTGATGGACAGATTTGCAATCTAGTTTCAGCGTAGCAGAGGAGTCCAGGGACAGATAAATAGGTGCAAGGATTTCCTTTAGCCCTTAATGTTCACTGTACTGGCAGTCATGACAGGAGTAAATGTTTGAAACTAGGCACAATTTTTCTCCTTGAGTATTGCCTGGAGAGCAGATACTGCTCCTTATAGTACCTTTCTAGCTTGTTCCACGGTTCCCATTAGAGTGGCCCCACTGAGCTGGGTCTGGCACTGTGTGCTTTCCCACGCTTTCTGGATGCAATAGCAAATACCCTTCTTTTAGGTCCAACATCCTTTCTACTTTACAGCCGTTGTACCTGGAGACGCAGCAGAGAGAAGGTCATGATTTAGGAGAGGTAAGGTCTAGCAGACGCACCAATGCTGGTTCCAAGGGTGGTGCTCGAGGAAGGTGAGTTTCACAGCTGGTCCTCCACTGTGCCACCTTAATGTGCACATAGATAGGTGAATTAGATATCAAATACTTTGTCCTTACTGCCTGGGATGTTAGAAGGTGGTCATTTACCCATAAGCTGGCTGTAGGTATTTGAAAGAGGAGTCTTTATCTTCATGTTAAAGAACCCTCTTTAGCAGGAAAAAGACCATTAAGATCCTGTGACTGGAAAATACACAAAACAATTTAAAACACAAATAAATTTCAGATTTTAAAAGTGAGACTGCAATATTTATCATTATCCTACTTGGGAAGTGCCATTTGGTTTGAAAAGGTTGATAGGATATCTACCATAGTTTTCACGAAGAGCTCATCCAGCTTATAACTGGCTCCAATTTGCAGCTATTGGATCTCTTGGAGAAATGACCTGGGGACAAAGTGGCACTGGGCAGCAGACTCTTTTCTAAATGGATCCTGTTTGCCTAAAGATGCTGCACTACAGGATGAAAAAATGTGCAGCAATTGCTGCTTAAGTTGCTTTAACTTGGATAAACAGGTGGAGATGCTGATAATGAACATTTCTGGGTTTAAAGCCTGATTACCACTAAGAGAGCAAGCACAGCAATCCCATATCCATTCCCCACTGATGCCAGGGTTATTCCTATTGGGAGTTACACTTCTGTTCTTCACTGTCACAGAGGAATTTGGTTCCAGATACCTTTCAGGTACATCTTTTCCTGTCGTGTGGCTGGCCTTTTTTTTTTTTTTTTTTTTGTGTCTCTGTTTTTTTTTTTTTTTTCCAGGAACCCTTCTTCACAAGCCTCCAGACATAGCAGTCTGTTGGTCAGAAAGATCACACGCATGCAAAAGCAGAGCATTTTGGAGACTACTCAGGAGCTGCTTCTTGCATGCCACCACCAGATCTGCAGTCCACAGAACCACTAAAGTTCTCTATTCTTCTCACTGAGCAAGCAGAGTTTTCTGTACCCTGCAAATGGAGGGGAGCCCCATGCTGAACCCATGTTTGTTTATTAAATGTGGAGGATGTCCGGGAGCGATGGCATAGGACATCAGTACAGTCCATCAGACAAAGAAACAAAGTAAAGAAAGAGAAGGATGAATAGAGAGACTGAGCTGGTGTGCACCAGGTTAACTGTCCTCCCTCTAATGCATGACAGGTCGTATGGACAATCCTTGCTGTGGCTAGTTCAGGGAAAGAACCTCTGAAATCGTATTGCACTCTTGTGACTATTTGAGTCCAAGGGACATTCCCAAGTGAAGCGATTAATGTCCTCACAGCTGCAGGACCACATCAGCAGCACCTGCCAGCAGCTCCAATACCATAATCTTATGTGCATTACAAGCCCAAAAAGAAGCTGGAAAAAAAGAGGCGATAATAATTCTGAATGAATACTCAAGAGTCCACCAGCTGAAGCAAGCAGCAGCTTATGGGAGACGTGGGTTAACAGACAATCTTCATGGCAGGACCTACAGAAAGAAGACTGAGTGAGTAAGAAGGGGTGTTGTAAAACAACTCAGGCTGGGATTGAAGCCCTCGGCAATCACAAGGTAATGCTGAAGCTCAGGGGATCCTTCACTGCAGAGGATACCTCCTGCACGGCCCTCGGAAGAAACATCAAAGCTGACTGCGGTGGTGTGGGAATTGCAGCATCACTGGGCTGGGCTGCCGTTGGGTGTCTGACAAAGCACAGAAGGCAGCTTTGAAAAAGACTTTGTTCTCTTGGTGCTTCCCGGAGTAGGAGCTGGAGTGGGAGTAAGAGAACAGCAAAAGGAGAGAAAGGGCTATGCTTGAATCAGCCCTTGTGTACTACCTGAGGCTCAACCTACATGCAAATGCAGAGCAGAAGCTGGGATGTGTGGGGATGCAGCACACTATTCCCATCAGGACGGGAACAAAATCGCTATACCTTCTCACAGCTCTTTCCTACCCCTGCTCTTCCTTTCCTTTACAATGAAATCATGTTGAAAAGGAGCTGATTTAGTCCTGTGCTTGCACTGGTTAGCCCAGAGACTCCTGCTGTAGATGACTCTGAGGACACCACGCACCAGGCACAAGTGTTTATCATTGTATTCACCCAGCAGAACATTTGCAGTTAATACAAATCACCCTAACTAAAATATCTATATTCATAAAAAGCCCCAAACCTTCAAGCAGGCAGTTTGATAGCTTATCTGCTTGAAAAGTAGCTCACCTGGGACAGGTATTTTGCAAATGCCATTAGCCCAGCAGAGTTCAGGAGTTTTCTGATTTTGCCAATGTACCTTTTATTTGGTAATGCGGTGTGGAAAAGGAATAAATCCCCCCAGCCTGTCACTCTGTAGATACACATTGCTCCAAGTTCAATTGTTCTAGCTTTCTGCCAAGTAGCAGGCTTGCCAGCTAGAGACAACAATGTTTAATTTATGAAGGGCTGAGTTTTAATCAGTTTTTTATTGTTTGTTCCAGCAATAGATCAGTTTAATGGCAGCCTAAAAAATGCACCATAAGCAAATCTCACACATGCCATTCTTCTCCCCGTTAGATATCTCACATCAAAAGTTTGACATCACTGCATGCTGGGAAATAGGCAACCTGTGAAACTCAGTGTTTAAAATAAGTGACCAAGCTGCAGTGCTTATGGCGTTTGTGGGTTGGTGGATACTGCTGCAATAAGGGCGGATTTCGAGATAAATCTGTATTCTGAGCCTTTTCGCACTGAATCATGAGATTCCTTTTTATAACCAAGAAAGCAGACACTATTACTGTGCACCTCCCTCAAGCTTGGTCACAGAGCTGGTGGTGGAACCTTGTCTTCCAGCATCAACTCAGCCAAGCTTTACCAAAAAGGACCTTTGCTGACACTCCTGGCCAGTCCTTGTCTTTTTTTTTCTTCTTCATACGTGGGACTCTAGCTACAAGAAACACATCAATCTCTCTCCAAACACATCAAATTCCCACCATCTCCAGTGGAAGCTTGGCCCGGCCACCCCATGTGCTGTCATGAGCCATCACAATACTAAAGTTCTGTTGCTTAGGCAGAATTTCAGAGAAGAACAAGAAGCCCTGGCTAAGGTGATGTATTTTGTACTGGAGGCTGCACCCAAGAGGATGGCATGATGAGTCTGAAGTGCCTAGAGCACCAAATGTGTAGGGACACCCTACAGAGGTGCAGGATTTCTTAATCTATGAGTCTTTATTTGCCTAAAGTTTAATTACTGCCTTAGTCTTACCTAAAATGGCATCAGAGGTTTACTTGCTCAGAGACGAGGCTAGTGAAAACAAGGCAGAGCCCTAAAGCACCTTAAGTACTTTAGGACCATCCACCTTGTTTTCGGAAGGGGCTTAACATCCGATTCTTAAAAGGTGCTAAGATCTTCAGAGTGGCAGTTGGTGCACAAACACTTTTGAAAAAGACGCAGCTACCTGCATGCCAGACCCATAGAAAATAGGGCTGGAACAGGTCTGAAGGCATCACCTCTTCCACCCTCCCTGACTTGAGAAAAGTTCTGTGGCCTTCAGGAAAGGTGTCTGTGAAGATGAACCTGTTCCTAAAAGCCTCCAGCAATGGAAACTCCACAACAAACACAGGAAAAATATATAGCGATGTTTAACTATCCTTACATTAGAAAGACTTTTCTTAATAACTAATCTGAATTTCCCTAACTGTAGTTTAATTACCCCAACTCCTAAGCAGAATGAACATGCCGAACAAATTATTCTCTTCCTCTTTACAGAAACCTTTTGTGTAACTGCAGACTATTATGTTTCCCCTAAGTCTTCTCTTGACTAAATACCTCCAATTATTTCAGCCTTTCTTTGCACGTTAATGCTAATAATTCTCATCCTCACTGCTCAACTTTTGCGTTCATCTTTTTTGAACCGCAACACTCCAGACAGATCCCATATGCCCCCTGAGGCTTTCCTGTCAACACTATTTGCCTCTTTTTGCATTAGCATGCTCAGCTCATGACATCCGAGTCCTTTTCCACACTACCGTGTGTAGCCAGTCGTTCCCAGTTCTGTCTTCGTGGAGCTGCACATCTAAATGCAGACTCCTCATTCTCCTCACTTGAATTGCATGCCATATTTTCCAGATCATCTCTCTGATTTCTCAAGATCCACCAGAATTCCAGCCCTGTCCTCCAAAATGCTGTTGGTCCTTCCTTACATGAGGCGAGAGCAGAGCTTGTACTTAGAGTAAGGTATGTTGGCGGTCTCTGGTAGTATGCCGGTCCACTGCGAGACAGCCAAGGAGAAACTTTCCCACAGTGAGGACAGTCAGGCATGGCAGCAGGCTGCCCAGAGAGGCTGTGGGCAAACCTCCATCCTTGGAGGTTTTCAAGCCCAGGTTGGATAAAGTCCTGAGAAACCTGGTCTGACCTCAGAGCTGATCTTGCTTTGAGCAGGTGGTTGGAGTAGGTGACTTCCAGTGATTCCCTTCTAATCAGAGTCATCCTGTGAGCCTTTATCTTCACGTTATTCCGCTGCTTTCCCCCCCAAAATAATAGAAGTCCTTGGTTAGAAAGATGCTCATGTTACACACACCTGTACCCAGGCTGAGGCCATGAGACAGGGGCTGATTAGCACAGAATTCCCAGTGTCCTGGATCACCCTGCCTTGGCTGCTGCGATTGTTTCCAGTCCCTGGAGCCACATGAGGAGCAAGATCTCTGCTACCAGGAGCACACCTACTAACAGGAAGAAAGTAAGAGGTGAGGAGATTGCGTAGGACCAACAGACCCTACTCCTGTGAGAAGACAACGCTAGACCAAAAAAGTCCCCAGAACCAGCCATGGGAAGTCCTCAGCTCCATGCAGAATGGCAGTGGGATTGTCCTGTGGTAGAGATACCATACTGTAGGGTTTGCAGACACTGGGCAGGCTCACTACTTAGATGCAAAAGAGCTGAGGTTTCCATACTTCCAGGTTTTGCAAGGTATTTGTAAGGAAGATTATCCCAGAAGGGACCCAGGAAACACTTGCACTCAGTCAATAAGGCAGGCTCCGGTGGGATTTCATGATACACAACTCAGGACCCTGGAGCACAACAATCTCACTGGGCAGGTAACCTGAAAACTTCAAGGTATGAGGTCTCACCAGCATGCAGCTTTTTGTTGCACAGCCAGAAACTGTGCTTTGAGGAGGATCCTTGCTACTGTGGCAGATTTCAGAAACTTACAGGCTGGGGTGGGCTCCTGGGATTCCCACTGCTGAGACACCGACCTGCTGGGGCTACCACAAATCTGGGGAGCTATTGCTGTGCTCAGCAAGAAAGGGGCACACACTGAGAAGGAACTGAGGGTATATCTTGTTTTGGAAGGGATTTAAAAAAAAAAAAAATCTTTGCAAAATGTTTTCTCAATGCTTCTGACCCACAGGAATTTAAAAAAAATAACAAACAAACAATGTTGCTTAAGTCCACTTTGGAAACAGAAATATTAAGCAAACATTTCTGGCAAACTGGAAACCCTGCTTGCCAAAGATTGCAGGGGTAAGTCTGTTTTTTCAGAAGTCATATAAACTGCTCAAAACATCTCAGATTTTTGCTGCAATAATGAATTCCAAGAACAGAATAATTGGGAAAGAAACCCAAGTATTCTTCAGTTTTTGACATTTTAGGAAGGAGCTGAAGAAGACTTTTATATTCACCACATCCTTTGTCGTGATGGAAAGAGAAGCTTTAATTCCAGAATAGCAGCAGGAAAGGGCAGGGAAAGGGAAGATCTTGGGGATCTCATTTCTAAATGCAGCAACGGTTTAGTGATGAGAAAAAAAGATTCTGACTTGCTAATTAGTTTTGCATAATGATGACTAAACTTGATTACAGCATGAACCAGTCAATATCTTTGTAGCTCATAGGCTTGCTGTGTGCTCCAATTAAAAGGGTTATGTTTGTATATGGCTCACAAGGTGTTTCCTGGAGACTAAATAACTTACAAAAGGGCACGCCGAGCTTTGTCATTTCAATTGGCTGCCGCAGCAAATTAACTTCTGAGGAGGAATTTGATAGCATCTATTTTATCATACATCCAAAAGAACGTCACCAATTCTCTACAAGGTCTTGCTCATTTTTTTCCCCCCTCCTAAGCAGCTAAACAAATGGAGAATAAAGCCCTCATTATCTGTTCATCAGTTGCCATCCCTGCCAGCAACTGCAGAAGCTCTCTGCCTGCTATTTTTCTCTATTGAAAAGAGCTGAGAGAAAATCTGGCCATAAAACATCCCCGACTCTGTGTGTGTGTAGGGGGGAACACTTAGCGTGGGTGACACATTGAACACCTTCCTGAAACACCACTCACCGTCCCCTCAAGTGATGGGCACGGGGGCTCTTGCAGTGTCTCACCATCCCTGTGGTCCCCCTGGATTTCCTTGGGCAGAAATCCCGATCCTTGTGGCCCCATGCCAGACTCGCCCCCATGCAAAGCCCTGGTCAGTCCCTCAGGCTGGGATGCAGCCAGGATGCCAGCAGACCTCCGGCAGCGAGCACTGGGGCTGCTGTGCCCCACTTTAACTTGTGCACACAGCTACAGAGAGCACCAGGAGCCCCACAAACACAGTTCAAGTCCAGCTTTGGACCACCCCATGGCTGCTGGGGGTCCAAGTGTCATCTTGAAACTCCGTGCTGGCAGGGCTCTGGCTGACACTGGGAACCAGTGCAGGGTTGGGGACTGGTAGGGTGAGATCTAGTGACTGACCCAAGCCTGAGTTCTTCTTGATGGCTGTGCCAGCTCCACATCTCTTCCTGTACCTTGAAAGCAACACAGAGGAAGAGAGAAAACTTTGCTTCTCTGCATAATTCTGTTCAGTGAGGGACTCACTGAATACAGATCAGCTCCCCTCCAGTGGCTGGTGAACTCTATTACAGGGCTTGCCCCTGCCTCTGACTGACAGCATCTCTGCCTGTCTGCAGGAGTGGAATATTTTTCAGGGATGCCTCACCTTTAGCAGAGCAGCATATTGTCTTGCTGCCAGCGCAAGTGGCTTGACAAAGCCAGCGAGGCAAGCGCCGGCTTATCAGACCTCCTTGGCTGCGCCGCAGCTGGGATGCTGCTGCCGGGTGGTCCCCACGGTCCAGCGCCCCAGCAGGGAGGTGCAGCGGGGCTGGCGTTTCAGTTATGAAATGGGTGGTGGTGGGAATGGGGTGGAATTAAAGCTGGGAAGCAACAGTTCACTTGGCACAAAGTCAGCTGATCCGGTCCTGATAGCAGATGCTCTTTGCTTTGCACTGCTTTCCCGTTTCCAAAATTCTGGGGGTTTCAGCATTGCCAACGTGGTTTCAACCTGCAATGTGAATGGGAAAGGCCAGTAGACTGGGAAGATTTACTTTAGCTTTTCCTCAGCTTCCCAGGGGCTTCCAGTACAGCAGAGCACTCCTGCGGGATCCTGACCCATCTCTCCAGTAGTGGTGGAAAAATCCCTGACCCCCTGTTCTCCCTATTCCCAGAAGAGGGGTCGTGCAGGCGGCTAGCATGCACGAAACAGGCTCAGGCTACTGAAATGTGTTGCAACGCTTCTGGCTTTCATACATCATGAAACAGAAACAGACAGTATTTTTCCCAACGAACAAGGGAGTTTCCCTTAACCTACAGGTCTCGTCGGAGGGATGTGGCAATAGGAAGAGCTGGGGAAATACAGAGCAGTCAGCTTGGCTTTGATATTCCAGAAAATACTGGAGCAAATTATTTAACAATCACTTTATAAGCACTTAGAGGATAAAAGGCAGTCAGAAACAGCCAACATGGACTTGTCAAGAACAAATCATGTCAAACTAATCTAATCTCTTTCTTTAATGGGGTCATTGGCCTATGGACAGAAGAAAGTGATAGATATGATATACCTTGACTTTCATAAGGCTTTTGACACAAGCTGACATGAGAGTCTTCTACAAGTAGAGAAATAGGATTGAAAGCAAATCATACAGCATGGGGACAATTTAAAAAACATTAGACTTTGAATTTAATATCAGGAATCTGTTCTGAGGCAGGGAAAGTGATTTCAGTCTCTCAGGCATCTGTCCTGGGTCCAGCTCATTGAAAAAATTTTGAACTTATAATTCAAGCAGCCAACAAAGTCAGCCAATACCCACACAGAGAATACACAAGAATTTTGTGGAATTGATGGTAATACAATTTTACAAACAGGAAATACAGAAAACCCCATATCAGGAAAAAATCACATGTTCTCTGTCTCATTCAAACATATACCTAAATATATATATATATATACACACATGATACCATTTTAATTTTAATGAATAATGAAATTACTCATTGATACTGCAAGAATGGGGACATGAGTTTGTCATCTACTAAATGTCTGTTGTCATTGTAGGTGAAGAACAGATTTCCTGATGCTACTCAGATTTTTGCTTCTTTCCTAGCTATCTGACCTCACAGAGAATTATTCCAGCTGTACAATTTCCCACATTTTATAGTGCCACATTTTCATAGGGATTGAAAAGACAGCTATTTGTTTCAATCTTTTTATTAACAGCTTAGATGATGGAACTGATCAGACACAGCTAAATGCCTAAATGTGGACATCTGTTCCATTTTAGATGCCCCAGGGTATCCCATCTGGCCTCCAGCTGCCAGTTTGGCAGGGTGCTGCTTTCCTGTGAGCCACACATCACGACTGTCTGATGTACCAGGTTTTCTGGAGTACCCAACACATCTGAAGTACCACCCCATAACTACGTTGAGGCAACGGAATGAATTTCCTACCTATCAGCTTTGGAGACAAACTTGGGTGTGAGGGCTGATGATGTCAACACATGATTCAATTAGAAAAGTCTTGCAAACTCAAGATGAAATGCGATGAATGCAAGGAGAAATCAAATGCAGAAACTGAAGTACGGTTAATCAAGTGGCAGCACCATTGCAGAGACTGATCTGGGCATTAGAGTGGGTCCTGCGAAGGGGATGGGCAAGCTCTGCCACTGAGCTGCACTTAGCAGCAGGAGCTGTGGGTCCTCAGGGCTTGTCAAGGAGATGATGCCCACACTGCACTGTAAGAACAATAGAGACAAGATAGAGCTGAAATGAAAAAAAGGAGAATGAACAGAGGCTGGAAATCGGTTATATGAGAAAAGACTGAAGAAATTCAGCCAGTCTGTTTTCCCTGGAGAAGAGTAAAGCTGCTGGAATAAGGATGTGAGAATGGTGTAAAATATGTACTAGGTTGTTCTGAAGCAAGGAGCGAATAATTGTTTTCCATCTTCTCCGAGGGTATTGGCCTGCTTTGCAGCAGAGGAGATTTAAGTTAGAAATTAGAAAAATACCCAGCTACCAGAATAATTTTGCACAGGAGCAGGCTACCCAAAAGGGCAGGGGAATCCCTTTTCCATGATCTCAAGGAGCAGATCAATGACTCTGTGGCCCCTCCTTGTTTTGCCAGCACCTAAATCCAGCACTTTGGCCTTTGAAGTCTCCTGCTTTAAGACTGTGGAGTGAAAGGGAACATCCGTGCAGCTGGCTGGCCATCAATTCATCTCATGCCTGAATGTGGCCAGTTCATAGTTACAGCCAGCACAGCCTTACACTTGGGGATGCTAATTCCTAAACAGGAGGATCTCAACAAACAACAGAAGAGTACACTGGTCCACAGCACAGCAATGGTGGGGAGAGGCACCTGAATGGCAGGAGATTACATAGGCATGAATTTTTGGGTAGGAGAAGAAATGACAGCTTTAAATTAGTCCAAATGTTAATTTTTAAACTGTTATCTCAGTGCAATTCCAAATGCTGGAAGTGCTGAGCTCCCCCATGCTTTGGGAGCCCACCCCAAATCTCCTGTTCCTGTAAACACTTTTTTGGCATTTTATGGAGTGGTGAGTTGCAATTTTACACAGTGTCTAATAAATTGCTCATCAGGACTTGAAAATTAATGGCTTCTTTCCCATCCCCCTCGATTTGGGCAAAGAACCTCTGCAAGGACACGGCAAACTTTCTCCCTTTGCCACAGGCAGGGGCTGTGCAGTCCGGAGTCCTAAGAAAGAAGTGACCTTCTGTCATATTCCTCTTCCCCAGTCCAGACAGGCAGGACCCCTGTAACCCACCACCTCCTCAACACTTTCCATGCTATCTCTTCCCTTGGTGTGACCCATCAGCTCCCACACTCTCTGGCAGCTCAGACTTCATTTCCTTGCAGTGACTTCTTCCTCAGTTTTTGATTTTAGACTAATGTGGAAAAATTATCGTTCCCCTTGCAGAGACACTGACAGCCAGCCGGGTAATTACTGTCGTTTGTACTGATAAACGGGGCTGTGAGGACACCCTCATTGTTACTGGTAGATTTTTCTCTGAAAGAGCCCCAGCCATTTCTCAATGGCAGGAAGGAACCACAAGAGCTTGCAGTCAGTACTGGGGGTGGCAGAGGCTCATAGTTTAACACATACTTTAATTAATTATGTCATATTAATAACAGTACTTGGATAAGGTCCTACACAGTTCCAGTCTGAGTCAGCAGGAATGCTTCCAGGAGCTGATGTGAGCCTGGTGTGGCCTTACAACACATCCTTACCACACACATTTTGGATGAAGTGGTCTTCAGCTGAAAACATAAAAAAACCCAGAAATAAATGCGAGAACAGAGACTAAACCGCAGGCCTGCCTCTCCTGGTTGAGCTCCCGCACAGCAAGCTGCAGAGCCTATCTCTTGTTGCCTGCTTTCGTCTTGGCTTCATGAATCTCTCGTATATACATGTCTCTAGAGGCGTAGGATCTGCAGTATGCGTAACGGGTGGAGAGAAGGGTTGGATTCCCTCCCATGGTAAACCCACAGTGATTAGGGATGCTATGGTGGGGGTAGATTTCTGTGCCCTCCAAGTGAACACATTAAAAATTGGCCTTTAGGTACTAATTCTCCCATCTGTAGGGACCCTGGGTGAGACATCACCATTAAGTCCCTGAGCTGGTCCCCAGCACCTGGAGGTTTTCTTATCTGCTGCTCTGCAGATACGCCAGGGCTCCGGTGCCCTTCTGGAGCACTGGTCCCACTGCTGATAACACAGGGAGACCTCTGCTACCTCCAGAGCTTGACTGACTGGGGTTACCTCAGCAAAAGGCCAGGCTTGAGCAACCAGCCCTTTGGAGAAAGTCCAGAGGCGTGCTTAGGGACCAAGTATCTCTCCAGCACTGACTCACAGCTTCATCGTCTCAGCCTTGGCACTATCCCATGAGCAGCATCTCCTGCTAAGTCCCATCACTCAAATTGACACCTCAGTTAAAGCTGGGCACCTGAATGTCCTGAAGGACCTGCGCTTTGGTCCTGCAGTGCTCACAAGAGAAAAGTTTCTAGAACCTAGCCAGGCATGACTGCTTCTAGGAGGTTGAAAATGCTACCCAGCCCCTGCACATTAAATGCTGATGATTTTTTTTTTTTTTAACACTTCCTCCTTAAAAAACTGGCTCTGTAAGGCATATAAGCTGCCACCCACTTCAAGCATATTGAATCCTGCCTCTGATGTTCCTAGGACTACCCATTCAGCTTAAAACTAATTGATGCCTGCTCAAAAGGCTTGGTGCTTTGCATCCTCAAACACCATTTCTTATGCTTGCTAAGAAAAGTTTGCTGGTGATAGACAGGCTCCAGTCTCCCGGAGAGTTTGAGAGCTCTTCATACAGTTACGCATACGAGCAAACCATTCAATATTTAATTACTCTTTCTTGACTCTATGGACATTTTCTTAATGTATTAGTTCAGCAGAGTAATAGGAATCTCCCAGCTTGGCGCCTGCATCCCAGCTGTTTGCACAGCGTTACTCACTAAGCACTGTCTGCTCAGCTCCTGGCTGAGCGTCCCTGCAGCAGCGCAGGGGCTCACGTGCAGCCCTCCTCTGCACCTCGGCATGACACCCATGCAGACACTGGGGGCACCAGCATCCGCAGGGTGGCCTTCTCCATAGTGCATGACCTTAACTAATGGCGGCAAGCTTCTGCACTCTGACGTTGGGAGGCCTTTTGGAGTTTGCACAGGACTTCATCTGCACTGTAGTCTTTTTTGCTCCAGATGCATCCTTCCCACTGTACCTCAGTTCTCTTCTCGCCTCTCCCACCTCTTCTTTGAATGCCTTTCCTTCAAAGAAAAAGCTTTCCCATGCTTCAGAAAAAGCAGTCGTTCTCAGGGAACATTTTGATTTGGAATAAAAACTCTAACAAAACATGTATGAATTTTTTCCCCCTTCATTAAAAAAAAAAAGTTTGTGGGCTTTTTTTTTTTTTTTTGCCAATGCCACGGTTGCCAGTCAGGGTACTTGCTCTCCTTTTGCTTTTTGAACGAAAGAATGCTCTGGCAACACCCAGTCAGCCTTATTATGCCTTCTTGCCATCTGCAAACATTTCCTAAGAGCTGCTTTCTGCATCAGTTGAGCACCCAGTGCTGCCTGCCTACATCCAGGTCCTGGTGGTGGGTTTCATGGGTGTTCCCAGGCTCTCGGATGCCTCTAAACTACTCAGAGCTCCTGAGGCAGGCTTGTCATCGCCTGGGAGATGGGGTGATTACTATCTGTCAAAAAATCTGAAGCCACTTTTCATATCAGAGACTATTAAGGAAACAGAAAGTTAATTCCAATGCAACGCGCAGCCAGGAAGCACATTTCTAGATTTGGAAAGAGGTATAAGGCAATAAGCACAGTAATACACCTCAGTCATTACTTGACAAGGATATTCTATTTTAATTCATGTATTTTCTGTTTCACCCAGGAGCACAGTTAATTTTCACAGCTTGAAAGATGTTGGCACCTGACTCTTCAGACAAACCATTTTCCCTGGGAGTTGTCTCCCCCATTAGGCATCTTTACCTGGGGCAAAGCTCAGCATGTTATAGCTGTACTCTCAGGTATCCCACTGAGTGTATATAGATAGAGATATATATATATCCCTTGGGATTTCTCACCAATTTCCATCTCAGTAGTTAATCAAGATGATCTAGCAGCCTTAGAAAAGAAGCCTTGGTTTACAAAGATGCTCTAGAAATACAGTCTTCTGCTGGACAGACCCAGGTAGGTTAGCACCTTCTTCATCAGCTGAGAAGCCCTTCACTACAGTGGAAGTGTCACTTTCCACAAAGAACAGGCTTTCAAGGGAGGTTTTAAATACCTCTCGGCTTATAAATATTTCATCTTTCTTTAGCAGATACCTCTGGAAACATTCGTTGTACAAATATGTTAATAGCTGGAGAGAATATGTCTAACTGCTGCCTCTACATATGCAACAAGAGAAACTGGAGGACATGACATCCCACCCCAGGAGGCAGGCTCAGAGACTGCAAAACCATTGTTTGTTTTCAATGTTTGCAGGAGTGAAGGTGGAAGACTCTGCCTTTAAAAGAATCCAGACAGGCACTCTGAGATGTGAACACGTACCTACATAAATTTGCAGTTACCGTATGGGTACTGGTGTACAGTGGCCAAAACCAGCTAGAGTCACTGATGGAAAGCCAGAATCAGGTCCCCTGGGACAGGGGATTTTAGGGAACAAGGCAGCCCTCAGCAGACTTTGAAAAGTAGGTAGAACAATACCCCAAGGCCCGGTGTTGAGTCCAAAACCCAGACAACCAACGTTGATCTAACAGGTAAGTCTAGGGTCCACCAAAGCCAGTAGTGCCAAGGAACCCCATCTACAGGGCAAGTCAAAGAGCAGGACCTGAGGAGTGTGGGTCAGGAGTTAATTCAGGACCTTGAAAGCCAAGGTAATGATTGCACAGCAGGAGGAATTGTTAGAAACCTTTTAAATGCTTGCTGGTGAGTCAGTGCACTGGTCAGGCTCCCAGCAAGACTTCTGGAAGATTGATGGGGGGCAGGAGGCAGCTGCAGGTTGCTTGCCTGAGTGGGGATGGACAGCGTCTAGACAGGGGTTGCTCTGGTTGAGCTGCACAGAGCCAGACACAACCACGTACGAAAGTAATGTGGGTGCCTGAAGAGCTGGCAGGGCAGTGGGCAGCTCCTCCCAGTTGCAAGGGGAGGCAGAATTATCAGGGGAGCAGTTTTCCAGGCTTTGCAGTCACTGTGTTGGGGGGTGAGCTGCAGTGGTGTCACAGCTTTTGGGGGCCACCACATGCAACAGAGCAGCAGCTCCCTTCGCTGTCCTGGAAGGGACTGAGTTTTCATCCTACCTCGATCCAGACAGCCTGAGCTGGGAAACACAGTGGGAAGGCTAAATACCCATCTGACGTCCCCATGGTTCCACTGTAGGTCTGCAGTCACTTGTGCATGTCACGCTTACCTTGGTGTGAATGAAACCATAACCTGGCAGCTTGCAGTGAACCAGGTCAGCAGTTTATCTTTGGTGCCTGCACTTCTTGGTCTTACTTTGGAACCAAGCTTTTGGCATGAAAGCATGTCAGTTAGCTACCTGCGTCCTTGCAATAAGGGAGTATCACTCCAAGATGAAGCACAGCAAGTGAAGGACTGATTAAAGTAAGAAAAAGAGAGAGGCTGCAAGGAGAAGGAGTAGCTAATCTGTGCTTCTCCATGAATATTCAGAACCAGTTCCTCAACTTGCATTACGGAGTATTGCTGGAGGAAAAATAGGAACTTTTGAGGGGGTTTATTTATTGATTTATTTTAAATAGCCTTGCCTAGAGCTCACAAATGCTCATAGCCTGTGTGATATTGTGTTTGCTGCTGGAGATTTGTGGTTCTCCACAGATGAGCTCTTTCTGAAGACAATGAAATCTGCCTGCTGATCACCTGAAATTAACATAGAACATCCCCCACCCTGGTCCCCAGTGCAGGAAAAAACTGTGCTAGAAATGTGTGCTCAGGAAAACTTGAAGAAGGGCTTTAATCTATTTAGAAAACCTGAAAGGAAAACTGATCATAGGCTGCAAGTCCCTACAGAGGGAAAAGATTTCTGATAGCTGGGGGCTTTCAGTCTAGCTAACAAAGACAGTGTAAGATTCAGTCTCTCAATGTTGGAAGCAGACAAAGTCAGACCAGAAATAAGGTGCTACTTGGGAACTCTGAGGGACATCATGTTATGAAGTAAGAAATCATTTCTCGATTGCCTGGAGCCTTTGAAGGAGGATTCAGAGACTTTGTGAAAATGGTACACTCTACCCTAACCACACGCTGAGTGAAATTCTGGAGCTGTGGGGTGGATTTGGTGACTGAACCAACTTCACCCTCCATGATCACCATGGTTCCTTGAGGCTTCTGCATCCAGGACATCTCCTGCAGGTTTTTCATGGATTTCTCTGGGAGTCACTGGGTAGGGGGAGATCACCTCTGCCTTGAAATCTCAGAAAATCTTGCTTTCCTGCTCATTCCCCAGATGTGTCAGGTTTTGGATGAGCCCTGGTGACTCATAAACCAGTTTAACCTGAGCATCCCCAGACCAGTCTTTTGGAAGCTGAATCATCCAGGTAAGGTAGTCCAGGTGTGTCTACACTTGACTGCTCTTCTTTGTCCCCAGGAAACAGCCTGGACTAAATATTTATCACTTCTTTTCCCTGCATTTTCTTCCTTGCAAACCTGGTGACTGAGATTGGTGGCAGAGGTCCAAAAATGTTTTCTGCTGCTATACAACCGGTGCTGGTCTGCTGCAGACTGGTGGGAGAGCCCTCCTCCTCAAAGAGCTCACAGACCTAGCCTGAGCTTGAATTACAGCCACCGATGAACTCTTAAATTTCCCTGCTAAACAACAGAACATGTTGGGATTGGTTAGATGAAGATAAATACCTTCAGACTGCTAGATTCCCTCCTGAACGATGGGGCACGGGAGAAGAAGGAGCGCTGGTGCTGGCAACAGGCCAGCTGATGCCTTGTCAGTGATGGAAGGGGCTCTGCCTGCAGCCTGTCACCCTGTGCCGGGCACCAGGTGAGCTCTGCCTGCTCTGTGGGGCTCTGCCGGGCTCCTGAGCTGGATTCTACCCTGAGTGCATGGAGGTGCACCCATCCAGGCAACTCTGGTCAGTGCGTGCAGACCGTTTTTGCAAACCTCTGTGCGCTTAGGTGTGTGTCCCCGTGAGCTGAAAAGCTCAGAGCAGCAAACATGAGTGGATCCTCCCCGGTCCATCACCCCAGGGCTCAGCCCCTGGCAAAGCTAATGGGAAACAGGGTGATTTGATGGTTCTTTGCTCTCCTAAGGTACCAGCAGCCATGCAGGCTGTGCAAAACAGGGATGCTGGGAAACAAAGCCTCTGCAGCCGCTGCACAACTTAATTGAAATTTTCATTCTGGTCATCTTTATTCATTCCCTGTACTTTGAGGCAGTTTTAAAGGTTCAGGTAAAGGCTGAGCCTGCAAGTTCTGGAAAGACATGTTGCTATTACTCAGAAATAATACCTATCAGAACAGACCAAACAAATGTGACCCTCATTGTCTCCAGCCTTCGGCTAAGCCAGCCGCCCTATCTCATCTTTGCATTTCTCCCTCTCAGCTGAATCATTTAACATTGTGCAGAACTCCTCCGTCCTGCTGCCTCAGTCTGTATTTATTCTCTTGGCAAACGCAAGGTCCCAGTCAGCCAGCCAGTGGCCGACACCATGTTTTGTAGGCAACAGCGTGGTTCCTTCAACAGTCCCCAAAGGTGGGTACAACTTGTAGAAAAAAATTACATGTCAAAGGCGACAAGCAGTGCAGTGGTTGATGTGGAGGTTAGAGCCATGACTTCTTCCCCCTGTGTTGTTCTGCCCTTTGACCTTGGAGAAATCATCTACTTTTTTGGTGCTTGGTTTTTTTGGTTGGAATAATAATCAAGTACAGCACGGGGAGAGGAGATGCTCAGAACTTCCCACTGGTTCTAGGAACGTTAATTCTGCGACTGTGCCACTGTGTGTGACCTGAATGTGGGTTTGGGCTCAGATCACAGTCTCAGAAAGTCTGAGAAATTTGGGGCACCGAAGGCTAGAGCAAGAAAAGGAGATCTGTAGTTAGGAAGGCTCCCGACGGAGAACAGAGTGCTCAGAAGAGAGCTTCACTTGACCATCTTAAAGAAGAAAAAAGTGAGTTAGGAGTCCTGTGCAGGGAACATGCAAGGACACACAATACCTGGGGATAGTCCCGTGACTAAACATGGGTTGGTAGACCAAGAAGACAAGAGCAAGGGTGATGCTCTTGATGATTTTATATGGTGACCTTTCCAGGGCTGAGCTTCCCTCTGAGTGTTTCCTACTGACTTTTTTCTCCCCATTAATCTGGAAGAAGTTAGGTAGCTTTAAAATCCCTCTTGTCTTTATATCATGGAATAAAACCTTCCCTTCATTACACTTATGACCCCTTGAACCTAAATTCCCCATCTCTCTGCTGGTCCAGCAGTGTCCCAGTTTCTCCTCAGAGATCCTTGCATGAGATTTTAACTTTGTTAGCCAGCCCTCGCTTCTGTTCCACATGGCTTGTTTTTCCAGCAGTGTAATTCACAGTTTCAGACACATTAAGTACCAGCTGGGCAGCTGATCTTGTTAGTAGGATTATAGCTGTAATAACACTAGAACCCATAGTTATGATAAATTTACTATCTAAATTAATAACAAAATTAACACCTGTCACAAACCTGATTCTTCTAGGGCTAGTTCCTGAACTGAGGGATTTGGCCCTGCATTTTGTCACTGGGATGAATTCCTTTAGAAGAAAGATGTGAAGAGCTCAGGTGAGCATCTCCTGGTGAAGGGGGCACCTTCCCAAAGTCCTAGCATGGCCAGCAGTGGATGCTCAGGATTTGCACAAGGGAGTCCTGATCTGCCTTGCAGTTTCATCAAGCACACTTACCGAAAAGTACCAGTGGCATTTCGGAGGGGAACAGGGCAGCACTGGCTTTTTGGCAGCCACTGGAAAAGAGGGAGGATGAAAGGTACATGACCCAGAGAAGGAGGAGAAGGGTAAAATGGGTTCCTTCAGGTCCAAATTCAGTTGAAAACCTACCGCTGTGAACAGAACAGAGCTGTTCTGCAACAGACAGCTCCTGTTGCTTGGAGCCTGAGCTTGTGCTTTACTGTGGCAGAAATGGATGGAAGCATCAGGATCAGCTGTGCTGAGCTGTATGGGGCAGCTCTTCCTCCTGAACTCAGCAGTTTGCATCAGATTTTGGAGATATCTGTGCTAAGATGTCCCTTGGACAGTGCTCCTGAAGGTGAGGATGAGGATATGTAAGAACAGGGTAGCTGATATGTACAGACTAGCATGGATATCATCTTCTGCCCTAGTATTTTTATACAAACTCGTGTTTCAGCTTGGTAATAGCCTTTCCCGAGGGTCAGGCATTCAATGCAAACCCCTCCCCTGTCGGTAGCCTGCCTTGCAAGCTGCCCTGATGCTCTCAGGCCATGGGTCATGTGCTTTAGTGGGCAATTACCAGCTGCGGTGTGTGTGCTCACACGCCTTGCACAGAAATTACCGTGTGACACATCCCGGGCTTGATTAGAAACAAATCAATATTCATTGGGCTGGCTGGGTTGTTATTTTTCCACTGCTCCACTAATCTAACAATCTGACTGGCCTGTGTGTCTCTTCCTGATGCAGGCAGGCACCACGGTCAGTTAAAATATGCGTATTGGAGATATATCTTCACCTTAACTCCTTGCAAGAGTACTAGAATGAACTTAGCCAGAGTGCCCTCATCTGCACAGCCCTGTCTGTGCAGGGAGGGATGGCGATGGGAGTCTGCTGTTCAAAATCCCTGCATCTCTGCAAGAACAGCAAGAATCAATCCAGCTCACCTAAATCCCATTTCTTATTTAATATTTTTTTAAGTTGCACAGAACCGAAAGGGGATATAGGGATCGCTAACTCATACCAATGAAAAATATCTTCAGGATGGTGAAACACCAGCTGAGAACTGACGTGATATCTATGTCTCCCTTTCCCTTTTAGCCAAGGCACTCCTGACATCAGTGCTGATTCGCAAGAGTGGGGGACAAATGGCTTTTGCTGTCCTTCAAGCAGGGGTCTGCGCCATGCAGCTGGAAGCGAGGCCATCGCACGCTTCGCTCTTGAAGCTGCCCAGTGCTGGCCTGGGGTTGCTGATGAGAGACAGGGACCTTCTACAGAACTGCTGATGCACAGGTGCCCAAAACATATTAATTGTGATTCTGGATGGTAGGAAAATCGACACGATGCAAGTTGAGCCGGCATGCAGTTGTGCCTGCTAACTTTTTACACCCAGGAGGAAGGAATAAGCCAGCTGTTTCTGAGATTTTCAGAAACAACTTGCCTGATACCCGTGGAAGCAGAATAAAGCTATGTCTGCTTTCAGTGTTGGCATTATCATAAATAATGTTCTGATCCTGAATTCATTACTGAGTTGGAGAGGGACTCCTAGACCTTCAGAGGCAATCAGGATCAGCTGCAAAGGATGATGTGTTCTTTTTTTGGTATGTACCTGTACAGGATTGTTACTGTGTCTGGAAAGAGATGCTTGGGAACTGCTGCTTCTTTCCATGAAAACTTCTGATAGAACAATAAAAGCTTTTAGATTTACTAAATATTTTTACAAAGCCTCTGGGACTGTCTTAAAAATAAAAATAAAAATGAAACCCCTAAAACCTCCAAATTGAACATCCTAGGATTTAAAAAGAAATCCTGAGAAAAAGGTCACTGAAATTGAAGGCTTTGGGGGGACAAATTTCTCTTTCCATGAAAATCTTAGTTGAATATCTGCCTTGAAGGAAAATTTGTCTCAGCTGTTAAGTTTGTTCTCTGGGGGTGGATCTGCAAGAGCTTCCATTAGGTCAGAGACCACAAAGATTTCCATTCGAGAAGGAGCTGGTTGTTTCTGCTGCTGCTGACCTCTGAGCCCTCCCTGCAAGGGCTGTGTCCTCTGTAAAGTCAATTGGCCTTGCAGGAGGACCTGGAGGGTTCTCATGCTGGTGAGGAGGACTGGCAAAAGGTGCTGGCACGAAACCCCAATTTTTCATACTTCTCTCACACGCTCTCACAGTTGTTCCCTGCTGTTACAACCAAGAGACATCACGGTGCATGAGCACCAGCTTGAACAGCTTGTTGATCGCACTGTTCAGCTCATCCAGGGTGTTCCCAGCTGACCCTACCCGCTGGTCTCCAGGACCTGCTGCCAGCACCCTCTGCCTACACCCGGAATGCTGCAGGGGGGATTTTTTTCATACTTCTGTGCGATCTTGCCTGCAGCTTAGCCCCCTAGACCAGAGCTAACTATGTAAAAACGGTAATTGGGACAGAGCTACGGCTGCTTTTTCAGAGAAGGAGATTTACTCAATTTGAGCTTTTTCCACTAACTACCGCTTCTCCCCTGATTGTAGAAATGGAGTGGGAGGCAGGAGAGACACCATTCACAGGCAGGAGAGTTGAGAAATATGAGGAAAGATGGAAAAATAATCATCCAGCTAGCCTGACAAGCTCCGAACACGGCATCTGCTTGTCCCCCCGTAGACACACTGCGGCTGCAGGGCAAGAGCCAGCCTTGCCCACACGTAGCAACAGAGATGGGGGAGAAATTGTAGCCTCACTGCAGTGCAAAGAGACTTGAACGTGAAATTTGGTGGGATCAGGATTTTAACCAGAGTCTAAAAGATGTCTCAGCAGTATACCGTGCAATGCTGCTGAATTAACATATGGCATATTAACTAGGCATGTCTTCGCTGCATAGGTCAGGTCTCATCAGGAGAAATGTGGTAGATTTTGCTGACGGAGCTTTTTGAGGAAAGAGTCTCCAGTTTCACAGCTGGGGAACAGAAGTGAGAATAATTCGCAAACACTCTTGGGGAGATAAATTCTGGTCTTGATCACTTTTCTTTGGTATTGTTGTTTATGGTTTTGTTACAGTGTTCAAGCCAATTCCACAGGGGGGGGAGCAGAATTCCCACGGACACCTGCAGGTAATGAATTCTGACCTGACAATGTTTAATGTCTTTGTTGATCTCCAGGAAGAAAATAGTGAGTCAATAAGCAGGTGAAGCTTGCACAAGGCACAGAAACTCCAAGGAGCAGTAGCGAGCAGACAGGGTGCAGAAATGCTGCACATCCCATTGAATTGCCAGGAAGGTTGGTCATAACCTAATACAGCTAAATGCAAGCTCTTAGGTTTCTGCATGGGCTGAAGTTCACAAAAATGTAGGGAAAGTAAAGACATGGGAGGAAAAAACACAATGTAATGGGAGCCTTTCGTTATGTCTGTGTGGAGATCTGAGACATAACAGAGATGAGTTAGAGAAACTGATTTTTACATGCTCCAAATAAGAACTTCTTGGAGCAAATGCTCTGAGAGCTCAGCAGAAAAGAAGACATTCTTTATTTAGTCCTGAGGATTAAAACTATATTATTCCAGATGCAGTCATCAAAGGGTGTAATGTAATGATGATCATTATATACTTGTATTTGTACAGCTTTGTGGAAGTGAGAAAGCCACAGGTGAAAATCCCCTTTAATGAAGTCTTACTTTAAAAGGGCATGAAGAAGTAATGACTTAAAAATGAGAATCTTGCTAAGAGAAAGTAAAAGGAGCAGCAGAAGGGTAAAGTATTTTTGGGTGGCATAAACCTATTTAGAGATACAGTATCAGAAGTATGTAGTAAGGGCATATCATCCACTGAAAAAGATATAAGCAGTCCTGAAATAGGGAGCACCAGTTAAACAACAGGGTAAAGGGAACTATCAGAGTTAAACAGGAATTAGTTTAAGAGAGTAAGTCATTTCAAAAAAGATGAAAATAGAGAAGAGCTCTTGTGACTTAAATATGAAACCATAATTGTAGGTTGAACAAGCTGCTGAGAAGCTACCTGCTGAAGAACTAAAGCTTGAAATAAAAGATTTTTTTCAAATACATTATAAGGAGGCCTACCAGAAAATTGCTAAATGGTGGAGGCTTAAAAGGGGATCTCCAGGAAGATAAGGGTCCCAGAAGAGAGGAAAGGTTATTTCTTTGCTTAGGAGCTGGCTACGGAGAGCTTAGGGAAGTCTTTTTTTACAGGGGTGAGTCTGACCAACCATCAGAACTTAAGGAGGAGGCTTTTAAAGAAATGATAAAATGAATGGTAGGAAATGAGCAGGAACAGATGGCATTCACCCAAGAGCTTTAAAGGGATTCAGATACGAAATTGCTGAACTACTCGTTGTGTTGTGCAAAGTATCGTTTAAATCAATCCCAATATTATAGCAATGAAAGGCAGCAAACGAGCAACCAGCTTTTAAAGGAAACTGGGAAGCATCTGGAGAATACAGACTTGCTCTCAGACTGGTAAAACTGGTCAAAAATAAAATTGAAATAGACATAAAGTGATGACTTGCTTCAAAAATATGAGAGGTCTTTGAAGGGGTTAATAGGTCCGTAGGTGATAAATCCAGCTGATGTATTTGTCTTTCCAAAGTCTTTAGTGAGGTCCCTTCACTAACAACCCTTAAGAAAACGCAGCTGCCCTGAGGGAGGTGAGATGCCTCTGGTGCATCAGTGAGTGGCTGAGAGAGATGATGAGCTTTCAGGAGGCAGGGAAAATGCCAGTAGTTTCCCAAGAATCTGGCCTTGACCCTGTCTCTCTTTTCCGCAAGGGAGTTTTTGACATTTTCATAAGGACTGATTATCAAACTCCCCAAATTTGCCGTGGATCAGCAACAACGGCTAAGCCTCTAGGACAGTCAAATCTAAAGCTGCTTGTGAAAAGCTGAGGGAAGATCTCACAATTCTGAATGATCAGGTGATAAAATGCCAGAATAAGTTCACGATCAATAAAGGCTGAGTCATAAATGTAGATTAAAACAGCCCTGACTATATACACATAATCACAGCGTGTGAATGAAATAGATCTGTGTAGTGGGGAAAGTGCCATGAAAACGCCTGCTAGCACTCAGCAGTGCCAAAGCCAGCAGAGATGCTCTCAGATTTATTAGGAAAGGGACAGCCAACGCAACAGAGAACTGCGTAATGCCACCATCTAACTCCACGGCACGTCCAAAGCTCATGTGTTGCGTGGCTCTGCTCCCCCTGCCTCAAGGGAGAGGCAGCAGGAGCGGGAGAGGCTGGGAGAAGGGCGAGAGGCGCGACACAGCCGCTGCGTGGGAGAGCGCAAGCACCACGCAAGGGCGAGCTGACATCATCGTCTCTGCTTTTGGGTTGGGCATATAGGCAAGTTCCTGCTGGAGATATTTTGCTGGGAGTTAGCTAGGAAGTTGCATATGTAACTTCAGTTCAAGGAGTCTCGAGCTTGTGGTCACCTGGACCAAAGCAGGTCAGATGAGATGATCGTAACAGCCTCTCCTGGTCATCTGCCACCACATTTATGACCGCATGTGCTCACAACTTGTAGAACTTTGTCCATCATCACTGTCACTAAATTTTCTATCATTGGAAATGGGAGTGGTGGTGGTTCTTTTTCCTTTTACATGAGGTCACATGTGGTTTTGACCCTTTTAGGTTTTCTGGAAGCAGGAGCACCTGTTGGGACTTACCTTCATTTTCACCCCCAAAGGTGTATTCTGCAGACAGACCTGTCTGCACCCCATGTGCTGGAGTCTTACTGAATATTCCTGTGGTTGAAGTTGGAGCTGTTTCTATGAAAGTTTTTCTGCAAAGAAGTCATTTTAGGGCACAGAAAGACATGAAAGAAGTCATCCAAACACCATCCCTTTTATGAGGGAAAATAACTAGAAGCTGGATAAACAATTCATATTGTTCCTCATTAGTTCACACTAATCAGTAGAGTGTCTCAAATAAGCATTTAATTAAGAATTAATGTGGCGGCTGTTATAAAATGAAAGATTAATTGGAAAAGGAAAGTTTCAGGTTTGTTTAAGTGAAAGAAATCTGCCCGCCTTACGCTTAACTTGATTACACAAGTGCTTTCCAATTCCTGAATTGTTTAATGTATACAAGTCATAAGGACCTGACATTTAACAAGGGAACACTGGCAAATTAATTCCATTCAGTGCTAAAAATGCATCTTGACATTCGGTAGCTGCTATGTTAACCAGTGCCTCCTCATCAGAATTGCATGTTTTGCTGTGTGCTAATTAACTGCCCTGTTATCCCATTTCAAAAGAATTAAGAAACAATTGGGACTTAATGTATTACTAATAAGTGGCCCAATATCAGCTGCAAGGCATGGGCTTGGTTTTAAGCTGAGGGCAGGGCTGGCTGTCCTCACTGCGCAGAGCGAGCTGTTGCTGCCTGGGGACTCGGTGTAAGGTAAGTCTGCTATCGTGGAGCTGCTTACACCTCTCTCTGACTTCTTCTCCTGGTTATGACCCAAAGGCTCACAGGCACTTTGGTATGAGGAGCAGAATGGGGTTTACCAAGCAGGAGCTGAGCTAGATGGCTCAGTAGATGGACATCCCTACGATGCCCCAGGCACCGCGAGCTTCAAAGCTGAGCCGTGCTCTGTGATGAGCACAACGATCTACAAGCTGGAAGTTCTGTGGACTGAAACTTTTATACATTGATGCCGACTGAGTTTGCCAAATGCTTTCAGCCAAGAAGGTAGTAAAAGAGAATTTTTTGAAGACGTCAAAACACCTCATTTTCACATTTTCTAGAAGGAAATGTTTTGGTTTGGAAATGAGAAAATGCTTCATTTTTATATTCCCAGTGTGACAGTGTTCAGACTTCTTTTTTTCTAAATGACAGGTTCTTTGTTGTTTAAAATTGACCAGAATTTTCTCTGTTAGTGAACCCTTTTATTTTAAAGATCCTGAATAGAAGAGACAAAAGATTCTCTTTTTGTTTGAACAAAAGAGTTTGGGCGAGCCCAGAATAATATTACAGTATTTTTCCTTTGCCAGTAGCCCCTGAATTCTCCTGTTTTGAATCATCAGAAACAGTTTCCCTCCCCTGCCTCTGCTCTCCGTTAACACTCACCCAATGTCATCCCAGCATCAGGATGCAGGGGGAACAGCCTTTATACCCCAAGACCTGCGGAAGTGTTTCCTTAGGACCACTTATAGTAAGTGGGTTTGGAGGAGAGGGACGCCAGGAATTTCAAATTCTTGAGCCTTTGAGCAGGTGAGCTAATGGCTCTGTGCAAGAGGCAAATTGCAGTGCCTTTGCTGTGGGCTATATGTTGTACCGAGGAGTAGCTGCAGGCAGCCAGGGGGAGAGGGTGTTAATCACTGGCAAAAAATAGAGCTGTAAAGCCCTCTAATAGCCTTTCAGTTCCTATCCCTTTTCTCCTCTAATGTAAGTCCTCACAGCTCCACCTCCCATGGTTCTATCCTGACCTTCCAGATGTCACTTTCTCTGGTCTTGTTTGTGTCTGGGTTTCTTAGTTTTACGAAAGTAACAGTCCAACCTGCCCATTTTAAGGGAGAATGCACGGGTTCACTTAGTTCTGCTCCCAGCCAAGCTGCAAGAACCAGCATCTTCTCTTTGGTTCACCAGCAGGATTGCCTCAGCCCCTCACGGCGCCAGTGACCGCTCCTACGCTGGCCTGATCCGATAATTGAACAAAGCTCACGCTGGATCCATGAAGGACCAAGACACTGTGTTACAGCAGCAGCCGGTGACAGAGAATCACTTAACTCCAGGCAGGCAGTGCTCTGGGTAGTGCTGCACATGCCCTCCAAAACACTTTTCTCTATAGGTTCTCAGCCAAGATCTACAGACCTGCAATGCCTCTACAGACCAGATAAACGGCCAAATGCCTCCGGAAAAAGGGTCAAATCTCAGAATGTTTGGGGCACAATGCAGCAAACCCAGAACTGGAAGCTGTACAGTCATTTCGGTGCCAGGCTTAGCCAAAACTGGAGCATCCCACTCAAGTAATTCTAACTTATGCTGGTATCTCACAGATCAGCTCACTTGAAGGACTCTGCTCAGTTGGAGCTGGCTTCAGCATCTCCATCTGACCAAGACTTCTGGTGCTTATTTCCCCCACTGCCCACATTATTTGTGAGTATGTCACCACCAGATGCCACGAGCTGAAGTATGAGTTCACAGCATGTCAGCACCTACTAACTCTTCTGGTGAGACGTGTAAGCCAAGGGCATATTACATGTCAAAAATTCAAATTTGCCACTCAAAGTAGAAGAATGGTAGGTGAGTGCTAAAAATGGTAGATTATCACCCAAAGGGAAAAGTTGGCAAGAAGACTCCAACTACTGTATCCTAACCACCTACACAAACTTAGCTTGTCAAAACTGTATTGCCTTCACTGAAAGAGCATCCCATTATCCATGGGTTGTTTCAGGGCAGCTTTGCAGATTGGGGTTGAAACCACAGTGCTGCTAAAGCGCTACAAGTTCATAACCTACCTCACCTGAACTTAATTGCCCTTGTAACCCATATTCTCAGATATACTGTGTTTTAGCTCCTGGTTTTGTATCTTTTCCAGCTCTTTTGCCCAACTCTCCCTTTTTCCTTAAGATTTGAGTGACATGCAAGTCCTAAGCTGTCCCTGTGCTTATGCATGAATCCAACTCAGCTGTGAATGCCTTTTATACTTCACCCAGAGTTCCAGCTCTCCCATTCTTCCTGGTATAGCAGAGCTGTCTCCACTGCTTACTGCTTCCTGGCTATGACATGGCTGAATGAAAGGGGAAAGTTTCTAATGTGCTGCCCAATCAATTGCTTTTTAAGGGCTGGTAATGGTGCAAGTGCTGCCTCTGAAGCTGTGAACTCAGTGGTTATGCACTGCGCATCCCAGCTTGCACACGCTCAGGGGATGATGGCACACTCTGTCCTTTCATCAGAATGCACAGGGAGGTCTGTGGGCCAAAGATCAAGTGCATTCCAATGCTCTTAATTTGATTTCTTCTTGGCTTTCTCCTCCAGTGAGACAGCACCTTGCTTCTGTACAGAGTCTAGCTGCAGTCTAGTGTGGCCTGGCTTACTGGGGAGACTTTGCAGGGCTGAGCAGCCACCCATGGGGTGTCTGTTATCCAGGGACAACCTCCCATTGTGGTGCTCTCCAGCCTATGCTCTAATGTCATAGCCACTTGCACATACCCTGCCTGAAAGTCCCCGTGCTTCTGCTGAGGCTGGAGGTAGGGTTTAACTGCTGGCTTCCAGATGAATTTGGCAGTTGATGTCTCTGCCTCCTGTGGGAAGGCTTCTTCATCCAGCCCATGCAACTCCAGGCACCACAGCGTCTCACCAAGCTGCCACATATGGAAGCAGAGCAGATCTGCAAACAACCATGATGTTCAACATTAAGGCTGGAGGACAACGTGTCCTCTAGCCTTTCATGGGGGACAGCCCCAAATGACCTGCTCAGCACGCAGTAGGGCTTGGGACCACTGTTAGGACCCAGTACCACTTGGACCAGTTAGGACCCAAGCACCCTCAAGCAACAGCAAACAAGGAAGGGCTTGAGGAAGAGGGTTGGAATGGAGTAAGTGGGGTGATGACACGCACCCATCACCTCTCTCAGCTCAGTGCAGAGGGAAGAAGCCGGGTGCAGTAGCTCTGACAGAGCTGGAGAGCAGTGGTACAGCAAGACCTGGAATTGCACCCAAAGCAGGGTCCTGACCTCCTACTCAGTGCTGGGAACATGCTAGCTTAGGTGAGTCCCTGTGACACTTTGCGTGACATCGCTGTGCCAAAAGATCACATAGGAAAATATCCTTGAAAGACACCTCTTGCAGAGGGCTGGTCCACAGGAAAGATGTCGGACAACAAGAAATGGTCCAAGTCTTCCTGCTTCCCACTCAGGAGGAAGCTGGAAGTGTAAGGGAACCACACCACCTCCTCCACCTGTCCCCCGACACGGCAGGGGGCTGTGGTGCCTGCCTTCGGCACTCTGGCAGGGCACAGGAACAGCTTCCAAAAGAGACCACAGGAAAGCACAGGTGCTGAAAAAGCTGCCTTCCCTACAGGAGAGGTAGTCCACGCGGGACCTCACCTCCAGTGGGAGGTAATTTTGAAACAGAGGTATTCACTCAAATGACTGGTAAAAATCCATGTGCTCATACCACAGCAAAACACCCCTTTTGTCTCTGTCACTTGCCTCCATGGTGAACCTGGAACTTCAGGAACAAATTGCTGATCCTCCTTTTTTGCCTCAGCCTAGGGAAGTCAGGCAATCACATCCCCAGTCAACCTTCTGTATGAAAGAAGAGCCAATCTCTAGCTCCCATCTTCAGTTTTGTGATGCTCCCTGTAAGCACAGATCTTGGCTTGATGGATTTTTTTATCTCATGTTCATGAAAACACCTTCTCCAGAGAACAGGCTGTACCTAGAAGTAAAAACTCTTCAGGGGCAAAAGTTCTGCATGCGATCTCATTTGCAACAGGAAGAAATGCACCAAATATTAGCCATTGCCACACAAGTCCTTGTTGACTATGTCAGCGTAATCAGACATAAACAAATATGCACAGTTGCAGCCCAGAACATGCAAGAAAATACTCTTTCAAATTTAAAAAAAAAAAAAATATAGAGGTTGCACTCACCTTTCAGTCTTTGTAACTTTTGTACCAGTTAGCATCATGGTCACACTGAAGCCATCCCTGTACATCATGGAACATTACTTACAAACACCATTAAGAATTCTCGCCAAAATACTTATAAAACTTTAGTGGCAAACATTAAGAAGCAGATGATGATTACCCTCATAATCTCTTATTTCAGATATAAAAGTGGTTACAAGGCAAAGAATATTCAAGCTCCTGTGCAATGCTTATGCAGACCACTTCTCTACAGCTTTTTCATAGCTACTAGTTGGAGCTGGTCAAATTATTTGTCAGGAATAACATGTTGGCTTCGTTCAGCCCTTCCCCCTGTTTGTGGATAACTCTCAAACAGACAGCAAGGAGGTCTGGGGGTTTTACAGCAATCTTCACCCACCTGAGAAAGCATGTCTGTACTTGTCTGAAGATGAAACCAGAGGACATCGCAGGCTGGCAGAGCGCTGCATGTTGGCTGTGCCGTGCTTGGAGTCGTGGGAATCACAGGGGGAGTGAGATGCAATATCACAGACAGGACGGATGAAGGCTGGGAGAAAGCAGCATCCATGAGTGGTTTGGTTTGCCTGCTTGCTCTCCGTTTACTGTAGCACGCAGTGGATTCCCAGATCACTTTATATCACTCTTGCTCTGGGTGACTTTCACCCAGAACAAATTGCTGCTTGACATGACAGTCTGACAGTCATTTAACAAAAGAGGTTTCCTTTCATTCACAGTGATAAAGCTAAATAATTGTTCAGCGTTAAAGTGACTCATTTCTTCTCACTCATGTCTTGCTCTTGCTCACCAAAGGGGCTCACACTGCCCATCTTCTGTCCCTGCTCATTCCCTTTCACTCCCGTTGATATCCCCGTTGGATTTGATATCCCTGCTGTTTTCCCAGCAAGGTACCAGCCTCTTACTCTCCATCAAGGATGTTATTATTTCCTATGATGCTTCCTCTTAGGTCTATTAGACCCCTTTTGACTAAAAAAGCATTCTTATGGAAAAGCTACATCTTGAATTGCAGTGCTGGTAATCAAAGGAGTATCAAACCTCAGCCTAGCAGTGTTGCACTGGGCAATCTGAAAATAGTCCAAGACGCTTCCCTGAGCCCTAGAGGAACTGTGATTTTTAATGGTGTACATTAAATAACCTTTTCAATACCAGAGGCTTCAGGAGTTACGATTTCTGCATAACAGCCAGCTTAAAGCACAGTATTTTCCCTGAAATTTGTGGAAATAACTTTCTGTTGTATTTGACTGCAGCTATTATTTACATATAGCTTTCTGGCAAGATGGGGAAGCATTCAAGGAGCAAGAGAAGTACCCTGGAAACCTTTTCATATCCTGGGAGCTTTCCCACAAGCATCTTGCCTTGTGATTTGCATTATCCTACTGATATTTCTGCACTGTCTGAAACAGCTCGTACCATGCCTCCTCCCAAGCGAGTATAAGCAGATGACCGGGGTCAAAGATTCCTGTCTCATAAAATTACATCCAGTTGGGAAGTTTAGCAGCAGCAGCAGCATCATATACAGGTAATAATGGTTCTGCTCCTAACCCACACGTAAGCCCACAGCTCCGCATGCGAACATCCCAGCCTGTTTGTTTGCACTAAGTCTCAGAGAAACCTTCTTGTTCCCAGAGTGGTTCGACTCACCCATTTCTGAAGAAGTACTTTGAAAACAACGTTTCGTACCTGCAATCCTGATCCATTTACACACTTCATAGATTGTAATGTGTTTTCTGAGCCAAGAGTTACCAGCGTTTGTGCGTGTAGCTGGCGATGAGTGCAAAATGATAAATCTTAGGTAAAGGTCTGAAACTCAGGGCTGAATTAAGCTGAGTTGTCGCACGTACGTTGTGGACTTAAGGTGCACGTGCTCCTGGTTGCTCGGGTTCAGCCGATACAGGGTAAATTCCTCAAACCTGTGCAGCCAGTTAGGCGACTTGGATTTTGCTCTGAAGATTCTGTTAGACCATGGGAAGATTTCTTCAGGAAATATCCCTAGGAACCGCAGGCAAGACAGGTTGAGTGGATTTCAACTTGTTAGCAGGACTAACAACCTGCCTGGACCGGAGTGTTTTATCTGGAGAAGCAAGCCATCACTTTTAATGCTTTCTCTCCTGGCTGTGGATCTATTGGAATTGCTTTGTCTATCACAGGTGAGGAGGCCATCACCTAGTGCAGCTCCCACCTCTGCTGACCTGACTGTCCACACATGCTCTGCCACTTATGCCCATCACCCTCCTCCCAGGGCATCCACTGCTGAGACTTTAGTCCCTGCTTCTGAGCTCTGACGTGCCACCCTCGTCCCTGGCACCTAGACTTCACAGATTTCCAGGAGATTTGCCCCATTCTCCATCCCCTGCCAGAACAGTCTGCCAGGTGGCAGTAGCAGGGGACTGAGAAGGTGAAGTGACACCGGTGGAGGTCTCACACTTCCAGGCAGAAGCTGCTTTTCATGAGCTGGCAGCTTCTTCAGCACAGAAGGCTGTGTGGCAGAGGATGTGCCTGGGCTAAACTTCTGGGAAATCAGCCTCTGAAATATTTGCAGGAAGACAGATACGTTAATAAATTTTATTTGAGTTTTCCATTTCCTGGGAAGGAAAGCTACGATTTCAATCATGAATATTAATAATTTGAGGGCAGGGGATGAAGAGAAAGTCTGAGGCTGCCTGTGGGAGCCCGAAGCCTGTGTCCTGGTGCAGGCAGGGAGGGCGAGGCTGGTGCAGCCATCCTGGATTTCCCCATCCTCTACCCCATCGCCAGCAAAGAGGGGTAGAGTTTGATCCCGGTGCTTACAGAGCTCCTTCAGGCTGTGCAATCTAAAATAGCATGAATGAATGCTGCTGTAAGCTGAACTAAGTGAGGTCTTATTTTATTACTTCATTGCTGGTGAGCACATAACAACAGTCCTGTTATTTTACTTGCAACCAGGGCCATGTCATCCCCCATCCTCCCCAAGCCATCCCATCCAGCTTTCATCAGTACTGCTGGAGAAGCCCGTCTCCTGGAGCATCCCCAGTATGCCGAGAGTTCCTTAACATTAACGTCAGCTCATTAAAATTAACATCAGCTGTGTGAAGGCTGCCTTAGTCAGATCTTATAAGCTCATGGTGCAGGTGACTTGGGCCTCCAGGGTTAAATGTATCACCTTTATCTGCCGCTGTTTAACATCATCCTTAGCTGCTGTGGGACAGAGCAGCTCAGACTGCAACGTGGCAGCCTCTTCCATCATCCCTCCAAGCACAGCACTCATTTAATGCTTTTGCTTGTTTTACTCCACCATTGCTGATTTCATCACTGCTCTCTGCTGAGGGTTTGGGTGGTTGCCAGACCTGCTTTTGGTCCTGATATATATTTTTTAATCTTTCTTGGATTTTTTGTTAGCCTGGTAGCTACTGCTATCTGATAACCATCTTTAGCCTTCCTTAGCTATAGCCAGACTCTTAATATTTATTCAGCATTGTTAACCTCCGTTCCCTTCCTCCTATTTGACAGTGAAGTATTAGTAATAATAGAAAACCACTTATGGTTATTAGTGTTATATGTTGCTTTTTATCCCCCAGCCTTAGTAAAAGGGTTTTGCAGTGCTCAGGTTAGTATGCAAGGATTTATCCCGTGACTCACAGTGCGCATTTAAACAAAAGATAGTGGCTGAAGTGTTCAAATTTTCTGAATTTCAAATGTCAGAGAATATTTTGAAATAACATCAAATCTTACTTGTGCTGTTCTGAGTGACCAAGGGCTCCCTGAGGATTTAATTCTGCCTTAGCTGATGTTTTCCTTGGGAACATTATTTTCCTGTGTTGAGTTTTGGTTTGGGGTTTTTTGTTTGGGTTTTTTTTTTCTTTTCCTCGCCTAAGAAACCTGAAATTTACAAGATTGTTCTTTTTCTTTGCTCCTGGTAGCATTTCATGATGGTAAATTTCTTGGAGAAGTGCAAATAAACAAACAAAACCTTGTCTAAATAATGAAGGAAAACCTTATTAACCTACATAGAGAGCAGCCAGCCAACCGGGGGTAAAACAACTGTCCTAGTTTAGGTGTAAACATGGGGGAAAAAAAAATAAACCTGCTGGAAACCAGATTTTTACATATGCATAGGCGGTGGGAAAGCAGGACAGAGGCAGGGGTGGGGGATAAAACAAGGGCCAGTTTATGGGTGGATGCTGGGGGCAAAGAGTGCTTCAGCCCCCGGGATGTGGGGCTGTGACGCCTGGGGAGAGCCGCTGTCCCCAGCTGGCCCTGGTGCCACATCCAGCCCATTCCCCTTGTCCTGCAGGGCCACGTACCCCAGGGAGCCAGAGGCAGCTGGGCGGGGTAAGTGCAGAGGCACAGATTTGGGAAGAATTTGTCTTCTTCTTGGAAACAGATCAGCTTCACCAAATTTCGGTGTGTTTACTCTGAAAGGTGTTACCAGCGGGATCCTCAGTGAAGTGCAGAGGACACCCAGTATTTCTCAGCTACCCTGAGCTGATGCAACTGGCATGATGATCTTGGTAATTAACACACGAGCCTTCTGAAAACCCTTTGGAGAGCCCACATCTCAAGGAAGATGCCCTCAGGAAGGAAGCCCCCGCCCTATTATCCACATGCAGAACATTTCGCAGGGTCTGGGCCAGAGCTTACAGTTTCCACAGCAAGAGGACTTGAATCCCGGCATTCTCAAGGAAAGATGAAATTGCTACAAACAGCAGCTGCATCGATCTCCGTGCCCCCAAATGTCACATGTACTGCATCTTCCCAGACCATGCTCTTCCCTGGGAAGGATAGCACGCGATCCCTTTCAAATGGATATGCTCAGCCGAGGAGACTAGAGTGCATGCTCATAATAATTTTTCTGGCATATTTTTGCCTTCCTGTGGCTAGTTTGTCAAACAACCTCGCAAACACAATTTTATGATGGAGCTCTACAATGCAGGCTCTTTGATACATATGCATAGCAGATTCTTGGCTTATCTCTGAGCAACATTCACACATGCTGCTTACTCGAGCTGTTGTTTTTTTAAATGCTTAACATATAAAAGTTTAATCACAAAGTTGCTTACTGTTTGTTTCCTATGAAAAGCATTATTATTGCTCAAGAAAACTCTCTAGAGGTTTTTCATATATACGGTGCTGCTTGATACGTGTTGGACTTAGATCACGTGCGCTGAGATGCAGCACTGCAAGGGTCCCACTCACCAGGGCTTCCCAAGGTCAAATATGAAGTTAAAAGCTGCCGATGGGACCACAACACGGCATGAGCCAGAGTAACTGTGTGCATCTCCTGGCAGCATATTGGGAGATAATCGCCTTCTTAATAAGAATGACTAGGATGTGGGGCTGAATAAAGCTTTTCTGTAGCCAGAGTAGGTGTTGAGTCCTCTTCTGGAGCCCGAAACACAGATCACCCAAGAAATAAGCCCTTGAGTAGCTGGGAAGGGATAGATAACAGCAGAAGGAGTCTCTGCCTGCTGGCAGACAGTTTCTGATCAGGCTCTGCCTGGAGTGGGTGCAGGCTCAGCTCCCCGCACCGGGCAGAGGGGAATATCTGCCTTCACAAACACTCACCGGTGCCCTGCCTCCTAGAAACCAAGCAAGCTGTTATATATGCAGAACTTTTCTTGTATTTCCAGGGAAATACAGCAGCCTGGTGGCTGCTGCTAGAACTGCTGCGGTGGTGGGAGGGCAGGGGTAAGCTGCAGGAGGGGGCTGCGGGGTGGCTGCAACACCGGGGAAGTCACAGCGAAGGATGCAGCAGCCCCTGGCGCCTGAGAAACGCAGGGAAGAGACATAATCCTGGGCATGCTTCATGTGGACAGGGGATGTATCGCTACTGTATAGGGAAGTCAGGTTATAGACAGTGTCTAGCGACTCTCTGAAGGGCTCCCAGTGCTGCTGAGCGTGCCTAGCTCTATGTGGCCGCATCCTTTTTAGATGCCTAAAATAACCTTGCACCTTCAGAGGGAGAGACGGTTGCCAAGGATTGCTGACATGAGCAAATAGGATTTCACCTCATCTTAGCCAGCAGGGATGTGATTAGATGGAGACAAAACCTAGCCAGGCCTATCATGATACGCCACAGAGGAAACAAAGGCAGAAGAGGATTACTCATGCTGCAGTAGTTGGGATGCTCTGTGGTCCAGGATGAAAGCATCCAATTGTGGGTCAAAGAAAAAGAGAGTCCAGAGAGGAGAAAAACAATCTTGCAACAGCACTGACATGTTTCCATGCCTGTGCCTGAAGCAATGCTGAGATAAAGGGACACCAAAGTACTCTGAGGCTTGCTATGAAGAGCTCCATTGGACTTGCATAGGTGGTTATGCTGCCTTTGGAGGGGTCTAGCTAAACTTTTCCGTGTACCTGTAGAAGTGCTGCCCCCATAGACAGGGACAAGGACACATGACCTATGAGGAAAGACTAAGGTAGCTGGGATGGTTTAGTCGGGCAAAGAGCAGGAGGCTAAGAGGGGTCTGATAGCAACCTTTGCTTGAAAAGGGATTATAAAGATGATGCAGCCAATTTCTTTGACAACAGAGCAAGGGATACTGGCCACAGATTGCAACATAGGAGGTTCAGCTTGGACGTTGGGAAAAATTTGTTTCCTATGATGGTGGTGAAGTCCTGGGACAGGTCACCAGAGAGGTTGAGGAACTATCCTTCGACAGCTGAGTTGCCCTTGACTTAACTGGACACAGCAGCAGTGACCTGATCTAGTGTTGGTAGCAGACCTGTTGTGGTGTCCAGGGGTCCCTTCCAGCATGGAATTCCAGGGCAACATGGTTCTGGGTGGTTCCTAAGGTAAGAGGTTTGCTGTCAGGAAAGATGGTCCTGAGGAGACAAAACATCATTAGAAGTGTAATGCACGTTTCACCTCTCCTCTCTACACCAGCATTAATTTCTGATGTCAACAGTTGCCCCTCCACTGACCTGGCAGCTTGGCTGTCCAGATGAAGAAGGTTGGTGATGGCACAGGGATGTTCCCAGCAGCACTTGTTTTGCATAACATCCTGGAAAAAAAGAGGGACAAGCAATCTGCAGAGCAATCTCTTTTTCGGTGCTGCCACCAACTTGGTGTGCTGCCCCATGCCTATACACAGTCTACAGGGTTCCCTGCTGTGCCACAAACACACGGGGTGATGGGTGCTCACACTCTGGTTTCTTCCATCCCATGCTGGATGTGTCTCTGCCCCATTTCTCCTGGGGATCAGGCAGTTGCTGCTTTCCAGGGTCCCATCTACCCTGTGCCTGCAGCATCCAGCCCATGGCACCCAGTCCCTTCTTGCTGGTCACCCAGCCACTGCCTTCAAAAGGAATAGGACATTCAGACAATAAATAAAAAAAAGCTGAGTAAAACTGTCACATTATAAACATGATCTGAGATCTTAAGAAAGTGGGTGGAAGACCAAGTTTTAATAATAATGCAAGAAATATAAATAATTAAGCAGCAATCTAACTGTTTCTTGACATCTTGTTGGGTGGTGCTACATTGCTGTCTGCTGCATAAGTCCGGAGTGAGACTTTCCAGTGTGTTCAGCCACCT
>JAVJGI010000001.1:94182963-94264061 GCA_035590275.1 Ibycter americanus
AAAGGCTTCTTTAGAACAATAAAATGGCTTTTGTCTGATCACATTGATCTCTGACTGAGTCCGCTTTGCGGCACCACCTGATCCCAGCATCTCAGCCACAGAACAGCTTTAATGAAAGTGCCCTTTCAAAGTGAACGTGCAAATTGAACCAAGTTTCTGAGAGGAGTCGGGTCAAAGGCACTGCTCCACAGCATGAGATGCGCTGCATAATTCCTGTCAAGTCACTGCCCTCCCCTCCCCATCAGCTTCCCCACTCCCTCTGCCTCTGTCCTCTGCACAGCCTGTCCTCTCGCAGCGGCAGAGTCCCCGGCATACCCCAGCCTTCCTCCCCCAGGGCTCCTATATGCGATACTCATTTGATTACTATGTATGTGACCTCTCATGTCCTCAAGCTATTCGTGTGCTTTAGCTGAAGGGTAGGCTCAGGAGGGAGTTTCTGCCAGGCAACTGTGACCTTTCTGGTGGCCTGAGCTTTAAGACATTAAAAAGCAAAGTGTCCTTTGTTAATGAGCTGGTCTTGGGCTGGAAGAACAAGTCATCTTGCCTCTCCCTCCCTTAGCCCCCAACCAAAAGCAGATGGAGCTGTGTTGAGTTGCTGGGCATTTGCGTGGTGCCATGAGCAAAGGCTGGTGCAGATCCCAGACCAGGCTGCCCAGCAGAGGTGTCATAAAGTGCACGGGGCTGATAAAGAGATAGAAGCCTCAGCAGACCACTTGGAAAGTCTTTTTTTTTCTTCTTTTTTTCTTTCCAGTGATAGCTAATGACTCTCAGCCCTTCCAAAACGGAATGACTGGAATGTAAAGGCACCTCCATGTTACTGTGAGGCTCAGGAGGCAGGAGAAGGGGGCTGCCTGCAGAGGATCACCTTGTGGAAAAACTCAAATACCTCATCTTCCTTGTGACTATTCTTGAGGATTTTACCCTGATGTAAACAACCTCAGCCCTTTCAGAAGTGAAGATAAGCAACAGGGACCTTTGAGGATGCTGAAAGTCATTTATGAAGCAGGATGAGTCACTTTGCTTTTTGTGGCTTCTCAAACTTCTTGTGTTGTAGTGCCATATGTCCAAGTAAATCTCCTAGACCAGCACTGTAGTCATATTTTCTGATGTCATTTTCACACCTGAAGTAAACAATAGCCATTCAGCCACCAGATCCCAAAAGACTTCCCAAATTGAGAAATCAAGTAACTCGCTCCCAAAATGTAGCAACTGTCAGGCAAAAGCCCTGTAATGACTGCACCAAAATGCCAATGTCAAGGAGAGCAGAAACTACACAGGCTGTGGTGGTGGAAGGATCTGAATGTAATACACAACATACATCTTTACTGACACACACAGCTCCACCTTGTTTGCTAGGACATTGTTTTCAGCCTCCTTTAAAAATTTGTGGCATCTCCAAAGACCATAGTGTGGCATGGACCAGAAGGGCAATTGTTCTTGTTTCCCCTCCCAACACAAGTATGTGTGACCCACATAACCTGTCCAGCCCAAGGATTTAGGGGAAACAGATGGGACCCATGGCCGATCTGTAGATGCATATGCCAAGCTAGTGAGAGAGGTCTTAAGAGGAGAGGACACTGTGTCATCAGTCCTCAGAAGGAGCAGCTACATCCCAGAGAGCTGTGACCATTGCACGGCCCTTTTGGAAACGGCAACTCTGCCCATCACCCTGAGGAACTGGCTGTTGCTCTGCTGCTCATGGTAGACCCCCTGCGTTCTTCATGCAGAACCTAAGCAAAGCTGTGCCCAGAAAACTCAATGAAGGGAAACCTGCAACACCCCTCCTTGCAGAGGCGGAAGGAGATGGTATTCAAATATCTTTTCCAGCTGCTGGGAGCCAAGTATACCTCCTTCCTCCTCCTTGCTGTCAACACCTAGGAAATGCCTTGATTTCAGGCATTACTAGAATGTCTTTTTCATCTTTGACTTGCTCTTTCAAGTTGATTCCTCTTAAATGATCGGGTTTTCTTGGGTTCCCCAGTATTGGAGACAAAACTCAGGGCTCTTAGAAACTAGTGTACACTGTTGACCAAGCTGCCATGAAGGTTCCTCCGTGGTACAAGGATCGCGTTAAGTGCACTGGTAGTTGTAACATTCTGCAAAGGCAGAGATGTGCAGAAAATAGCACATACTGTTGTACTATTGAGCCTCCCAACTACAGTGCTCTATGCTGGTGAATGCCGTGGTTAAGGTGCCTGATCCTCTGCCCCAGCTGTAGTATCTGATATCTTTGTTTCTTCAGCCATGCTCCAGTTTTTCTTTAGGAGACATCTGCTCACATGATGGAAAACTTTCATGGATGGCTGCAATCATACTCCCCAGAGATCATCTGCTAAGTAAAAAGTGCTCTGGGGACTACAACTTGAAGATCTGAGGACGACTGGATCCAAATTCTTCAGGTCAAGCCCCCCTCAGCACTTGACATACATCTGCAACGTAAGTTCTTTGCCCCTGTGCAAAAAACCAACGATCTGGCCTCGAAATTCTGGCTGCTGAAGAACCCTGAGCCAAGACCTTGGAGGCAGCATAGGGAAAAACCCTCGGCTGCCTGGAAATGCCCCACCTGCCTCCTCCCAGCCTTTTTTTGCGCTTCCGTTTGCTTCTGCTGCTGGGTGAATCCATTTTATTAACAGCCCTTCATAAAGCCTGGCAGCATTTGAAAGACTGCAATGTTTGCCTCTGAATATCAATAAGCAGCCGCCTTTCCAGCCTAGGGAAGATTTGAAGGAAGAAAGAGTGAAGCTCTGAGGATCAGTGATCAATGCCAGCCCCACGGGGAGCCTGAGTTTAGGAGATTTGTTATTGAAATATTAACTGCGTTCTTGCCCAGAGTGGGCTGAGCGGGAGCTCTGAGCTGCTACACGAAGCCGCCTGGCAGCTGGGAGGATTGCAAAGCGCTTGGTCTCCAGTCATGACATGCACTTCAGCGCTGGCAGCATCCCTAGGGCATCTCCTCCCACCCACCCCCTGATGCCAGCACCCACCACCATGGCCAGCTGGACCGGCAATTCGTAGAAACAGGTCTCCTCTTCTCAGCCAGCCTGTTTTTTCCTGGTGAAATGCCGGCAGAATTAGACATGAAACAGCCCTTCCTTCTGCAACGGGAAGGAAGAGAGGGGCAGGGGCATGAATCTAGGCAGTGGCCAGCTTGGTTTCAGGCTCCTGTTGCTTGGGCTGAGCTCCAAGAGCCTAGCAGGACTCAGGAAGGCAATGGTGGCATGGCAGAAGTGGGGATGCGCAGGGTTGTGTACTGACTTGTTGCTTTGATGCAATGTGTGTTTGTTTTGTAGAAAAGACCTTTCTTCCCCGCCCGCCCCCCTCCCCCCCCAGGAACACATTGGTTTCAATGAAATATTAATGGGAAAACAGTTTCTCTGTTCCAGGAACAAACTTCCAGTGAGTGACAGAACCACAACAACATGTTGCCTGGGGCCTGGGGCATTGACAGAGGACTCAAGAGACCTAAACTCTAATACTCCAGAAGGGACTAGAGCACATTGCTCCCACTACACAGCAAATCCCCTGCACAAGATACTTGCTTTTTAGGTTGGCTCCTCAGCACATTGTTTTTGACCTGAGATCCCATCCCAAATCTTGGCAGTCTTCCCAGTTCGGCTTTAATGGAGACTTTCCAGCAAGACATTTCACTTTTGACAAAAATAAACAAACAAACAAGGCTGGCAAAAAATATTTTATTTAGCAAATTCCCTGATCAGCCTCTTGGCTGTCTCCATCCCATCCAAAATCTGCTTCTGTTTCTGCAAATAAAGCCTGCAGGCACCCTCCTTTGGCTAGCTACAGAGCTGCTTGTGCCCGTACTTCCAAATGGATAGAGCTAGAGCAATTAGGCATCTGGTTCTGAGTTGCTGGTACCCCATGGCTCCGGGGGGTAAGGATGCCCTGCTAAGCCTCTCTGCAGAGGAATGATTTGAGCTTAGTACTGGGCTGCAGAGTCCACTTGGCCAAGCGGGAGAAACAACCTGGAGGTGATGGAGAAGGTCCCCTCAGGAGCAACAACTTTTCTGGGGGAAATCCCGAGGAGCAGCAAACAGACTGTCCTTGCTCACCTCTCTCTGAATACTTGCAGACTTCCAGGTGTTGCTCTCCTGGTTTGAAGGGCTCTGGCAACAAAGGAGTCACCGATGACACAAGCAGCACAGCTACAAAGGGATAAGCCCTTAGGGAGCCAGGGACCAGGAGCTACAGGTACCAGGCTGGTCCCTGGTGCCACAAACACATCTGCAGGGCTGCTTCAGTCATGTCAGCCCAAACCGGTACCTGCTCCCTGCTGTGCCAGGGAGGGAGACTCACAGAGGGAGTGCTTGTACCAGCTCTCTTTGCGTCACCTGGAATGATCCCAGCATCTCACTTAGAGCAGGTCCAAGGCCACATGTCTCTGCTGGAACAGGACACTGGGATGTGGCACTTCTTGCTTTGCCTGTGTTCCTCATACCACGCTGCAGAAGTGTTATGAAAGCCTGATGCGTCCTCCTTTCCACCTCTTTATTATCTTTTTGCATTTTCTTCATGTCAGATAACGAAAACCAATGCAGTCAGGTTTGTTCTTGCTAGGAGCTGCTTCCTTTATCAGTCTCTTCGAGCTCCAAATTGTGGTTTCATATGCACACCTGTAAATATTTACTCCTCTATGGGTGGCTCCCTACACTGGAATTCTACTTGAATATCGTGGAGCCCTTTCTTGACATTCAAGGAGGAAAAATAAAGATACCAAGAGCAATTCAGTAACACCTAAGTGCATTGAGTTGGAAAGGTTGAAGTGCCAAAGCACTGTAATTTAAAATTGCAAAACGCCCCAGGGAGGATCAAGAAATGGAGAAGATAGACATGGAAATATCTAGAGAGCTACATGGAGAACACAGAATAGAAGAGAAAGTAGAAAAAAAACCCAGAGAAAAGAGTATCTCAAACACTGTTCTCAAGGGCTGGAACATGAGCAGGACCGTGGACACACCCGGTTTTGCGGTGCTCAGCGATGGGCAGAACTCAGTGCTTCCTGCTGCACTCAGCATCTGGCAGAAGAACTCCAACACTTCTTTCCGCCACCTTCTGCTGCTTCTGGCTCACCCGAGGTGACAGTACAGCTGGTGGCAGCATTTGGAAGGTCACTGTTTTAAGGAGCTGGCCCAGCATTTCCACAAACAGGCTTGTGCTAATCTGTCCCCCCACCAGCACCAAAAAAAACCCCAAAAGGAATCTATTAGCACAATTTAGGCTAACTATATTTGGATAAGGAGAGGCAGCAGCAGCATCCTGCTTCCCCTTCCCTCTCCAGGTTGGTCCTGCTCCTCGGTGCACCCAGAGCACACACAGCTGAGAAATGCCACCTGCTCCGGCTGAGTCTGCTCTGCCATCAACAAAGCCACCAGCTCAATGCCTTGCACGATCAGGTGAGGTGTCTCCCTGCACAACATGGTTTCCCCCAGTTTTTGGAATGGCTGAAGACTTCCCGGCTGCTGAGTTGCTGTGCTTTCCTTGTTTCTAAGAACAGCCAGCGTGAAGAAACATCAAAGGGGACTTTCCAGTCTGCACTTCCTAAAACACAGCACTAGGCAACAGCAGATGGGAGCTGGCGTTATTAAATATGCATAACCTCACAGATCACAAGGTAGCACTTAGCTATCCTCTAATTAAAAGGCAGCTGCTTCCTAATACAGTATAAAAAGCCTGCTAGAAGACACTAGATTTTCCCTGTATGATGGCTGACTGATGAGAAGCCCTGTAGCTCTTTCCTGCCCAGCTCAGAGATGCCAAAGGGACCCTTCGACCTTCTACAGCCTCCTTCCAGAGGTGCTGGAGGTCTCTGCTCAAGAGACCCTCCAACCAGCAGACAATTGTGGTCTCACTTGATTTGCGAAGTCAGTACTGAAAAGGTTAATGCTGAGAATAGGTGGAAGCATTTCTGGACATCCATGCCAGCTACAGAGCTGCTTCCTGCACAGAAGAGCTTGGAATGAATAAAAGAAATATTGTTGCACTGAATCAGTCCCTCTAGCAATGAGCTCTGGCTTCCCACTGGTTATTTTCATTAATTAATTACATTTGTATGCATGGAACATGCAAGCATCCCAATCATGGTCCAAGATCACACTATGCTGGGGTCTGAACAAACAAACAACACAGCTCCTTCTCCAAAGAGCTTCAAGTATGAAAAAAAGAGGCGAGGTGACTGCAGCCAGTGAGCCACAGGGTGCAGTGAGATTCTCTTGGCCTGCATCGGGCTGCAGTCTGAGCATATTTGGGGGAGCCACTGTGGTATTGCGTGCCAGTGTGATGCCAAAGGTGCTTTTTGCATCATTCCCATGTGCCTGGGATACAGAAAGCCCAAGTGGATCCTCGAAGTGATATTCCTCTAGAGGACATGTTCCAATCTGTGGGCTCAGCTGAGGGAGACAGTGCTTCCACCCAGGCTCAGCACTCCTTTTTTTCCTCAAGGCAGAAAGCAGGTGGAGAAGGACACATTCCCCCAGCTTTCAGGACCTTGGCACCTACGTGCTGACCAGAGCCCAGGGGTGCTACCCAGAGCATCCCTCCTTGTCCCCCACTGATGAGCCTTCCAGAGGATGGAGCATGATTGAGACCCTACGGGAGGGAACTGCATACAGGTTCTCATGCTCAGCACTATCCTCTACGGCACTGTAGGATCAAAGAGACACTGACTCACAGTCAGCAAGATGCAGATTGCATGTTAAGTGGCTGCATACAGCTCCCAAATGAAGCTTCCTCTTAACAAGAACGGAGTCATTAGGGATGAGGCAGTTATTTATGCTATAGAAGAACAGAGACGATGCTGAGATAATATTCAGTGGTGCTTCCCATTCTAGCAATAGTGAAGCACAGCCCCTCCCCTGCCTCCTGCTTTTTTTGCCCCGGTTCCCAGCCCCTAGCTGAGAACTTTTCCTGGTGGCTGGTGAAGCTAATGTCCCCCCCTGCCCTCTTCCACCAGCTGTGAAACAATGCCTAAAACCAGGTGTGGGAGGAGAGGGATAGGGAGGGGGGAAAAAGAAATCAGCCTTGAATCATACATATTTTTAACGTGAAAAATTAAAAAGCAAACAAACCCTGAATCTATTTCAAAGCCAATGAGATGAAAAGAATTTACAGTCTTTTTTTCCTGCCTTCCTATTTCTATCATTTCAGCTAAATCAAGGGATAAATTCTGCCCAGTATCTCCCAGCACCACAAAGCCTTCATGGTTAATCACAGGCACCCAGGAGTGTGCGAGGTACTTAAGGTAAAGCACAGCTAAGGGCTTTGCAGGGGGAACGCCTGAGCTTGTTAGTAGATCTCAGATACGAACATCGAACATTGTGTGTGAGGCAGAGGGCTACAGTGATTTTTGCATAATCCCTCCCAACGATGTGAGCTACTAAATCTGCAAATATTTGTCAAAGGTAAACAAAGAGAAAAGGTTTATTTAAAATTAAATAATGCACAGCAAGGAGCCATCCTGGAATGAACTTCAGAGGGAAAACAGGCTGAAGCATGGATTACAGCCTGCTGCAGAGATCAACTCCAGGGAGCAAGGCTGGGTTCTCATCAACTGCAGCACTCAGCCCTGATGGGACCCCGTGCAGAATACGCTGTATTTCTCTGGTAGCTCCCGTCATGACCAGGGGACTCCTCTCCCTTGCACACGGGGGTGTTGCCCACCTGGACAGAAGCTGTAAGATGGGAAGCCAGGTTTCCTGTCCCCCTGTGCACAGCTCCCCAGTTCAGAGGGGCTGGACAGGCAAGCAAAAAAAAAAAAAAGATGAAGCTTCATAAGTAGACAGCAAGGCACTGGGAGCTGAAGCCCTTGGGACACCATGCCATCACTGTAGGACTATGGGGAACAGCGCTAAATTCTCAGATCAAAACAACCTTTCTGACTGGTGATAGCAACCTGACGGACGTCCCCTTGTTTTGCCCATGTAGGTGAGCTCACACCTTTCCCTCTTCACCAGGTTCCCTTGACCCTTCCAACCAGGTTAGATCCCAGATACACTCACTGCTCTCTCAGCAGTAATCCAGGATGCATCACGTGTATCTTGACCAGCTTCTCTGCACACAGAGGCAGAGGAAAAGACACGGAATTTATGAGTAACCTTTTTGTTTTTTCTCCTGTGAACTGTTTTCAACATTTAGAAATCATTTGAATGTTATGCAAATTGAAGTGACTTGGCTTCTAAATATCATGAAAAATGCCCACTCCAGCAGCCTGTGCCATATGGAAATTACCTCTGCTGAGATGTTGTGAAATAAATCACCATTAAGCAAAGGATGGATTGGCCAGAAGTGAACAGCTGACATGTGAAGTGAGGTTTGTGGTTAACTCGTTCAGTCCGCAGGTCGCCAGGGTACCCTGGGACAGACCGTGCTCCGAGGGGAGGACGGGATGCTCACACCGCAGAAGGGCACTGCTCCGCCGTGGGCAGGCAGGTTGCCTCTGCTTTCCAGGCTGCTGGTTTAAAGATAGGTCATGGGAAGTTGCTGGTTCACTTCCATTTCACAAACCATGTGACTTCAGCGTGGGATGCTCGGAAATGATTTGTCTGGCACTGCTAAACGAGCTGATGTGCTGGGCACCAAGTCAGTCTCCTCAGGAAACAAAGAGATGGTGATGGTTGAACTGCAGTCTGGCATCATGAGCACAGATGATGATTGCTGTCAGCCCTGCACCATCCATCCATCCACCCATCCATCCATCCATCCATCCATCCATCCATCCATCCATCCACCCATCCATCCATCCATCCATCCATCCATCCATCCATCCATTCCTCTATCCATCCACAACTGCAAACAGCCAGAGAGGTATTGCCCATGCACAGGACCTGGCAGGATAAATGAGAGCCAGGAGGGAGGACGCAGATATGAGTGGTAATAGCTACAAGGGGATTGGGAGAGCGTGCAGAGGGATTCATGAATCCCCATGAGCATGAATCAAGGCAGAGGCAGGAGAAATGTGGCCAGTCTTGGTGCAGCTGCTTCCAAATACACTGGAAAAAAGCCCTGCTAGAAGATACTAGATTTTCCCTGCATGATGGAGAGAGCAGGGGAGGATGGGGAAGCAGAGGAGGAGCCTTGTGGCCCTTTCCTATGGAAAAGCATGGGGGATCCATACCATGGGGCTGCCCAGAGCAGGGCCTGGGATAGGGTGGGGTGAAGCATATGGTAAGTGGGACCACTCGTGCTTATTTTTATCAGGGAGATTAAATTTATCTGTTTAGCCCCTTTGCATTTGAAGTAAACATTCTAGGAATGATGTACTGCAGAAGCTATTAATTCTCTCAGCTCTATAGATCCATTAAGGAGATTTTCCACAAGCTTAGAAAGATTCCATTTTTTTAGACTTGGGTAAAACCTGTGTTATTTACATGGGTTGGGTAGCATCACCAGCTCAGTCTGCACACTTAAGCGAGCTATAAACAAAGTGAAAAACTGATCACAGGTCACGAGTCCTGGGCTGGTTCTGGCTTTGCTGAAACTGCCCAAAGGACTCTGGGTTTGGGTAAGCTGGGTCTAGGGAAATGGCTCAGGAGAAAGAGAAGAAAATGGTTTGGAGGCTGGGGGAGCAGCAGTAGTGGGTGTCTCAGAAGCTGAGGACAGAAAGAAAAGCCTGTGGTCCAGCTGCAGGTCCTCTGTGGAGCTAACCACCCCAGTGTGTACCGAGGCAGTAGTACATGATGGAAAGGTCTTTGGCCCTGTCCTCCATGCAGGAACGATGAATGGGAAATCAAGTGGATAGTGCAAAGAGAATTCGGGCAGCAGAAGCCAGGTATGGCTTGAGGAAAATAGGCACATAGGGATGAAATTTTCTCAGCAGGTAAGGGAAGAGATATTGAATCCAGGTAGGAGGGAGGAGGTTTGGGACTAATGCTTCTTGCAAGGGAAAGAGAGGTTTGGATGCACAGCCCCTCTTCAGAGGCTACCTAAGCCTTGGAAGACCCCAGGTATAAGCATCTCATGGTAGCAAAAATTCAGGAGCTCAGCAGACAAGTGATGGATGGACAGGTTTGTGGGCATCCAGTGCTAAAATAGGAAGCTGTGCAACGCTGTAACCGCTGCCTGTGCCCCAACAGCAGTCAGGTATATGGAAATAAAGGTGGAGCAGTGAGCAGGGCTCAAGGTCTCCTGAGACGGGCTAGCACCAATGGGTGAGCCAGTTCCTGGCCTTAGCGCTGCCACTGAGTTGCAGATGCAATGGCAAGTGCTCATGGCTCTGGGCAGCACTTCGAGTCTTTTCTCTGGAGCTGGCGAAGCTGTTTGAAGTTAGGAAGTGCTCAATAACTGCTGAGAATTATCAGGCAGGTATTTCTGTGCTCATTTAGTAATGAAAAGCTTTGCATTCCCCTGTAACTGGAAGCCCCTTTGATGCAGAGGACAACACCGATTCTCTGCTTCATTAAATCCCATTATAAACATCCCCCTGCTCTGCTTAGCGGCTGACTCTGACTGAAATTCAGCCTGCCCAAACCATCAGTGCAACTGACCTCCCCCCAACACCCTCTCCTGCCTTCAAGTTGTGAGCTTGATTTTCTGCAGTGCCATTTTACCGGGAAAGGCAGGGCAGAAGCCTCCCTGAAGAGCACACCTAGCCAGATGCCTTCCCCCCCGCTTCCCACGCCCCAACAAGCAGCAGGACGCTAAGCTGACTGCAGGCAGTGAATCAGAAATTGTAATTCTGTTGCTCTTCATCCCATGGGAATTTTCCTCCTTCCTGATACAGGCTGGGTGAAAATAGCCCTTCCCAACTCCATCATGACCCGGGGATGAGAGCACAATAAAGGGATAGAGAGATGCAAGAGGAGAGAGACTCCGGAGTCTATTTTCTCTCCCTTTTCTGCCCCCACAACATCCAGCAGGCAATATTGCCTTATAAGGCAGAATTTCTGATGCACTGGGAAGGGGAAAGGTTTATTTTGAGGTTTCCAGCAATGGTGTGAAATTCAGATCTCATTCAATAGCAGCTGACTCGCTCAAGTATTAATTGATTTTGCTGCAAGGCTCCCTCGTGCCCCCTCGCTGCCTTTCCCCCCTCCTTTGCATGATGTGTGCACCAGCTGTGTTTTGCCGTCATTTCTGAGCAGCCAAACTCCATCCCAGGACCCCAGAACGTCCCTTGCTCTCCTCCTCCCTGCTCCTTTCACCAGCTGGTTCCTTTCTTCTCATTTATGTCTCATGTGTGCCTTCACTGCTGTATCTATCTTCTGTTTTCTGTTGACCATCTGAGGTGGCATCTCTGCCTTGCATCTCCCATTTTGTCTGGAGAATCTGACCTATTCTATCCTCCATGTTTGTTGACTTTCCACCCTGCTCCCAGCATATCAGACAGGTACTTCAAACCATCTTTGCTACACCAGAACACAATCTGACTATGTTGGCAGGTCAAAGAGCAAGTAAGCCAGAAAAGGCAATAAACCAAGTTGTTGTCCGGTGACCCAAAAAGCCATGATGAAGCTTACTCTGCAGCTGTGTTGTCTTCACACACCTAAATCGCTTCCTCCCCTTGCTCATTGACTGGTGCATTAAGCAAGTTTCCTGGGGATGAAGCTCCAGAGATGCTGGAGCATGGAGCGAGGCCCTACAGCTGTCCGCAGGCTGCTGAGCATCTGCCAGACACGCAGTCGTACACTCACGCAGCCCGTTCCCCGTGCTGGAACATGGGTGCAGCTTCTGCCGTGGGGCTTCAGCCTTGCCCTGTGCAGCCCTTGCCTCCTGCACTCCTGAGGAGAAGCTATGGGAGACCCACCACTGTGTATGAGTCCATCAGGACTTGCCTGGCACTCAGGGTCTCTGGGACTTTGGGATTTTTAGGCACTACTAACTTGATAGAAAAATACATCCTAAAGAGGCATAAGCAGCTGGGGAAATCTTGCTTTCAGGGCTGGCTGTGTAATAGGTTTGCTCTGAATGAAAATGTCGATGGAAACTGATTTTAATGTTTCCCTAAGCATTTTCTATTCTTCATTAAAAAATTAAAAAGGGGGGTTATCTGAAATGTTTTTGTTAAAAGTTTAACAGTCTGCACAAGGAGAAACTTTGAAAAAAAAAGAGAAAAAGTAGTTTAGTAAAAAATATTCAATTCCCCATCAAAATATAACTTAACTGGGGAAATATTAACCAGCTGTAACAATATTGGATCAGGAGGGAAATAGCTGCAGATAGAATCTTATTTCTTGGAGCTGACTTTTCATCAAAACTCTCAAGTTTTTTCTGCCTTAAAATTTCAGTTGAAAATGTGATTTTGTATCCCCACAGGAATCAGGTACTTTCTGAAATCAATTTGGTTTAGTAAAGAATCCAACTTTCCATCCAGAAACCGTCTGGGCATAAAATGCTTGCCTTTCTCTCCACATTTCAAGTGACACCCTCTTCCCCTCCCCCCAGATCCCTCGCTTGCACATCACAGAAATTGCTGTTGAATTTGTTCTGAAATACTTGTAGTCCCTGAAGAGGTCATTAAGTAGTTCTTGGTCTTTATCCCCTCCTAGCTGTTTTCCTTTTTTTTTATTTTCTTCTTTTCCTTTTTTTTTTTTTTTATTTTCTTCTTTTCCTTTTTTTTTTTTTCTTTTCTGAGCATGATGAAAGTCTTACCTGGGTGGACTGCAGTTAGGCACGTGGACTTCCCCTATTTACTGGGACTTGGAGCTACAATGAGTATAATAGTCTCCCTCAAATATTGATTGTTATCAAATCAGTTGCATATTAATGGAACAGGCCTGAAGGAACTGGTTTTGCTATAAATCTGTGGGCACTGTTCTGCGTGCAGAATAATTGATGGCATGTTATAAATGTTTGATTGGCATGACTTTGCAATGCTGCATTACCATGCATGAGCTGTGCTAGTTATTCCAAGTGAATGCCTGCTAAACACCAGACCACTTTACACTACGGACACCAGCAAGAGAGCTGTGTAAACACTTGTCAGGCTTTTCCGAGGTTTCCCTGATGCATGCACCTGAGTCTGTCCCTATTCTTGTAATACTCAGGCTGAGTTCCCAGGACACCAAGGCAATGGACCAAGATGCCCTTAGCATTCCCTAGGAAGAATCCACATGGATTGTCCACATGCAACATTTCAGGTTTCCTTAACATCAAAGGGACTGTTTGCTCATTTCTTAATTTGACTTTTTCTAAGAGCAAAATCATCCCCACCTGGTGATGAAAAGGGAGGTAAGTGATGCTGAGGAAAATGCTGACGCTTCCGTTATGCCACCAAAGGCTTTACAAAGAAGCCGTGCCAAAGGCAGAGATGTGGTCAGCTGGGAACCCCTTGCCCTGCACAGAGGGTTTTGGCCTCAGGCTTCAAGTACGGGGACTCCAATACAAATTTATAATTGGAGAATTAGTTGCCGCATGAGCAAAAAGCAAATAGCAAATGCCTACTTCACAAGGTCTTAAAAGCACTGGAGAGGTGGATTCATATAAAAGATAATGAACCATAGTATATTTGTTACAAAGTTAAGCAGCTAATCTGACATCCCCACGACGCAACTGCTGTGTTTGCTGCTGCTGCTGCTGCTGGGGTAATGTGCTGTGTTTGCTAATGAGATTCTGTATCAGGGTGTTTACCAGGAATCCCATTCAGCACAAGTTCAGTTTGAATGAGTGTCAGTCCCTGCAAAACCCTGACTACTATCACGAGTAGAAGTAGTAGTAGCAGTACTGTGTGGTGCCATGTGCCCCAGCCACGCACCAGGGCCATGGTGCTATGTGGCATACAAAGATAATGGCAGTGGAAACATCATGGCTTGAACAGCTCAGCATCCTAGTGCTGGGGTTTGCCCATGACCTCTGGCTCTGATCGCACTAACTGCCACAGCTGCCTTTGGGCTTGGAGAGAAAAATGTCTCTTGTATTTGGAAAGTTGCTCCCCTGAGCTTGGGGATTGGCAACAGCCTTTAGGAAACTACCACTTCCACCTCCCACCTGCTACACTGGGACCATAAGATGGATATGCCTCTAAGACCTGTTGGTGATGGAGCCAAAGCAAGAACATGCCTAATACCAGAAAAACTTGAATTTCCTTGCTTTGCCTTCAAGCAACGCAGCCAGATCCCTGCAGCTGCATCACAGAAAGGGTCCTCCCAGGCTGCGTGGACTCCGGGGGTGCCACGTGGCTACATCCCATTTATCCCATCCTGCTTGAAGGAAGAACTGGTGACTCATGTCTCCAGCATATGTGTTTCCCTTGGCTATGAAGAATGGTCCTAGATGACTCAGATACAGGTATCTTTGCTGGAGCGATCTCTAGGTGGTGAGCTGGATCATCTTCAGTGCTTGTGTCTCCACGGTAGTTTGGATCTGCTGTACTTTCAGGCATGACAACCAGCACCTCTCTTAAGAAACAAAAGAAAACAAAACAAAATAAACCAAACCAAAACAAAATAAACCAAACCAAAACAAAACAAAATAAAATAAACCAAACCAAACTAAACCAAAACAAACCAAAATAAACCAAACCAAAACAAAACAAAACAAAACAAAATAAACCAAACCAAACCAAAAACCAACCAACCAAATAAACAAATAAAAAAAACCCAAACCCCCAAACCAAAAAAGCCCAATAAAAAATAAGACATTGATATTACCATAGGCATTTTGGACTAACCCTGCCCCAAGAACCCCTGGTGGCAATGGATGTTCCCCATTCAGCTTGATCCCCACTCTACACACAGCCATCAAATCCCTTCTTTGTGAAGCTGGAGTATCCTCTGCCCATGTGAGAAGGGATTTGTATCTCTGTTCACCCTCACTGCCCTTTTCTAAACCTGGTGGGGTTTTTTTTAGTTCTACTGTAGTCTTCTTGAAAGGAGACAACTAGAAAGGCACATGGCCCTCAGGGTGCAAATGTTCCCTGGGTGTTTCGCTTCGTGCTGCTCTGGTCCCTACTCCTTACACTCCCCAAATGCCCTTTGCTTTCCGATCAGAGTTCACTAATGCCTTCCCAGCTATGTCAAGCTCTTCCCCTTGCCTAGCAAGAGCTAGTTTAGAGCTTGCCATTGTGCTAAGGTGGAAAAGATTGATTTCCCCGTGTGCTTTCTTTTGCCTTTATCAACATCGGTATGTGCCTTGTAACTCCCAGCCCTTCTATATTGCGGAATACGGCTCCTTTTCTTCAGAGCCGGTTTCAGATCTGACTGTTCTCAGTAACAGCACATCATATGCAAATGCTGTCTCCTTTCGATTTGCTCCCTTTTCAGGTGGTTTAGAAACATTATACAACCCAAATCTCAGCACAGACCTTTGGGGAACTCTACTGGCAACCAGTTTCATTTATTCCTGCTCTTTATTCCTCTCCTTTAACCTATGATATGTTCCCACTTACGCCAAGGCAGCCAGTTCTTGAGGAGCTCCTAACGAGAGCATGCAGGATACATTTGGGAAATCCATGTGCGGTATGTAAAGCTGGATCACCCTTCTCTACATGCTTGTCAGCTCCTTCAAAGAGCTCAGGCGAATGTCTGAAGCATTTCTTCCCGCTGTACATCCATGACTATTAATTTATTCTGCACTACAGCTTTTTCCAATTTTTCCAGCGCAGAAGTCAGTCTTAATGCTCTGTGCTTCCCTGGGTTGCCCACGAGTTCATTTTATAAATTGGCATCTCATTTGCCACCTCCTATTCCTTTGGCACTGAGGCCAATTTAAGCAATGGGTTACAAGCCACAGTGAGCAGCTCAGCAATTTCATATCTGAGCTCCTTCTGTGAATACCAGCTGGTCCTGACGATTTGTCATTATTCACGTTATCGATTCAGTCTAAAATCCTCCTTACTGACACTTCAGCCTGAGGTTGCTCCTCTAACTTGCCTCTCCCACCACCCAAAGGCCCCAGTGAAGGACTGTCTCCATATTCCAGTGCAAAGAATTAACAGGGATTTTCTGCTGTCACTTTACCTTAACCAGCACTGCTCCACACTTTGGTCACCTGTTGGCTACTCCAGGTCTTCAACAGGTTTCCTGACGGCCTCTCCTTACCAGGACCATGAGCTGCTGAAGGACTGAGCAGAACCGAGGATTAGAGAAGGCTTTGCCTGTTTGCTTTTTTTCCACGAGCCCAAATGCCCAGCCAAGTAATAGGATGTCCCAGTGAGGAGCCATATGAAAATAGTTCCTTCAAGCTGGCCTTTGCGGCCAGCTGGGATAGCCTCAATCAGCCACACATGAAAGAGGCAGGCTATATCATCTGCCTGGATTTCCTACCAGTCCCTGGTGACCAGGCTTGGAAATGAAGCATATGGCAGATAGGAGCTTTTAAAAGAATTTAAGGAGTTCTAAGTAGTTGTCTTTTGGTTTTGGATTTCCCCCCCCATAAATTCAAAAAAGCCTTGAGGGTAAAATATAATTCTTCCCCTAATGCCATGTGTTCCCCTTGATGTCCCTCCTGTGACCGGTACCTTCCAGCAGAGCCTGGAGTTACCTACAAATCCAAACCAGACATTTTTCCCAGCCTCAAAATAGTGTGTAGGTCTCATTCAGGACCAGCTTGACTGAGGGACACTGAGAAGGTGAGTGAAATGGGAGTACAGCTTTTAAGCACTATATATGCAACCCAGTCTCCATGATGCCACAGCATGCTTGGCCCTCCTCCCCATGATGGCATTGCTAAAACCGGCTGAAGTCCTTCAAAGGCTGGGAAAGCGTCCCCTCGCTACCAGACTGCATTTAAAACACAACAACTCTGAGCTCCTTTTCTCCCCAGGACCATGCCTTTCTGGCGCACAAAATGTAACCCACAAATAAATATGATTAGAGGAACTTTCTGCACCTGCTTATAAGCACTAAGGAGAAATGACCACTGCTCACTGCTTGCCATGACAGTGATTTCATGCTCTGTTCCACGTGAGCCCCTCTGCCCTGGGTGCTGAGCACACTGTACAAACTCCTGGAATAAAGGGTTTGGATTGACACGAGCAGGGAGCTGCAAGAGCCGCACCATACCCCATCACGTGGGTAGCCATTACTCAGGCTTCTCATTAATGTTTAATGAAGAGAAATGCTGACTGAATTGTAACTGGAAAGAAACCACCTGGATTATTAAAGACAGTCCTGAGCCTTCAGCCTGCTCCATTTCCAAGGAGACGGCCAGGGCGAGCGGGCTGCAGCAGCGGAGGCAGAGAAGGGGAGAAACTCTCCACCTTGCCATCACAGACGTGCGCACACATTCGTACTCAGACTCAGGCACACACACCCGACCCGATATGCTTAATCAGCAAAGCTAGGAGCTTGTGGAAGTCCCCGTGGCAGGCGGGAAGGCAGCACCGTGCAGAAACCCAGCATCGTGATGAGCTGCGTGTACCGGGATGCTGTCAGTGGAGACCACAGTCTGAAGGTCCAGCCATAAAAGCTGTATCTAACCCCTTCCCAGGCAGAGCTGCAAAATAAGGACGTCTTTTGCAGTGCTCGCTCCGAATGGCTACTGAATGGTGCTGTAGCCAAGAGCAGCTCTAGCAGCCCACACAGGTCACAGAGCTGAAGCAAAATGTCTTAACACTGGGGAACTGAGCTGTGAAACAGCCTCAGCCGCAGACTTCAGAGCATTTCCATCCTGTGGGTAAATGCAGCGTTTTGTCTTCCTTGATTTTGGCCTAGAAGGGTGAGAAAAGCCCTTTGGTGGGGGACAAGGGGACCTTTTCAGAACGATGCTGAGCAACACGTGCCCTGTCAGTCAGTGTCTTCCACCTTCCAGGTTTCCAGATTCATGGCTTTTGCTATTATATCAATTTATTTGTCGGGATAAACTTCCCTTCCTGAGTTATACACCACCACTACCTCCCCCCACAGCATTTATTCCTCTAGACAAATTTGCCATCCCTGGCTTAATAAAAGAAACAGTCAAAGCGTTAAATGCAGCCCCAGCAGCGTGAGAACCTCCACACAAATTCCAAAATGTCACTTTGGAAGTTAGCACTTCATCTTTTTTAGCTGCGAAGGGTAAAGATCCTCCTCAATGCAAATTAGCACTGCAGCAAAGATGCCAAACCTTCTTTTCCTCCCCCAGTCATGGTAAGATTCAAGATTGCCGCATGATTAAGCCCTGGCAGCTTTCCCTCCCCTCCTTTTTCTAAAACAAACATTAAATTATGAAAATAAGTGTAAAAAATCCCTTATGCTACTGAAATCTGGATGTTACGGATCAAATGGACCGAAGTCAGAATATAGAAAATCAAAAGGTTACAGAGAAATATCAGCTCTTCATCCTTCATTTCACAGACTTTAAATCAGTATTAAATGATTGCATTAAGGCGGCAGAATATTAGAGAGGGAATTGGCTGAAATTTTGTAGGAATGCTTTTAGTCAGTGAAAATGCAAATGTGTTAACAAGAAAATGTTTTGCAAATCCATATTTGTTTTGCAGCTTGTGCATTTATTAAAGACACTTGGGCAATGTCATATTCTTTGGTTTCCAATCATTGTGCTTTTTATAGTTTGAGGTTAATTAAAAAAAAAAAAGGGGGGATGTTCTGATTTTAAATTGAAATGTTTGTGGTTTGTCAAACAAATTTTCACTTTATCTGAAAAAAAGTTATTCTTTGAGGTTCTGGTTTTCCAAAAATTTCAGTTTCAATTCTGCTTTAGCTTGGAATTAAATTCTCTGATTCTATGAAAAAATCTGGGTCTAAACAGAAGCTAAGGACAGAACTGAAGTTTTCACCAGGACGTCTCTCCTTTTGTATTTTCTAGCTCTTCAATTTGCATCCTAAATTTGTGGAGCTTTTGACTTTTATTGCTACAATCTATTTTAGTAAATATTTAGCCAGCAAGCTAGTCAGAATCTCTTCTTCCTTTCTTCTTCCTTTCAAGTGCAAGTCCTTTGGTGATGAAATCTGCAGTAGTCAGCACTGGGAACTGAAGGACACATGTAGGGGCACTCTCCATGCTCAGTCCTGTTAAACGCCTTTGCCACTGGAAATTTGTCATGTTTAATATCTTGTCACATGCTACTAAGGGGCCACGTGTCGGTTGTACCTCTGCATCGCTCTTGGTAAGTTCCCAGTATGGCAGTGCTTCTTCATGGTCATGTTGCTGTCCTCCCTCCCCAAAGGTACTTACCATCTCCATGTGCTTGAGATGGTTGCGATGGACCAGCACCCCACTGGGATGTCCTTGAGGAAGCCCTTCTTCTGAGATTCGTGGGTATGAAGGGAAGTCCCAGCGGAAAATGGGAGAAATCAGAGGTCTTTAAGGATGAGGACAAATACTTTTAGTGCTGAAGGACATGGAAAGGGACGTAAGCCAAACATAGATGGAAGCGCTATGCTGGGTACCATACACTGACGGAGACCACTGCAACCAGTGTGTAGTCCATGGGAGGAGGCCAACAGACATCACCACTGGCACTGCTCACTGCATCACTCACTCGTATCTCACGGGTACCTGAGCATCTTGGGTGGGAAGGAGAGACCCCAGGCTGTGGAAGACAGTCCCCAAGCAGATGCCCTCACAGTACAATACAAATCCCATCTCTTCTTATAAGATTGCCATCACACAGGAAGGCAGAAGAGTGTTTCCATTTCATGGGCAGACAATCATGAAAAAAAAAAATAAAAATAAGGAAGAGAGTAATGCCAAGACTGTAATGCCCAATTGGGTAAGCAAAGCTTCTGGAGTTAATACTACATCTATTGTGGGACGTGGTTAAAACAAATATTTCTCTTTCCCAGGAGCAGACAACCTTATTCATGCTCCCAATCCTGATAGACCATGGCTTCCAAGCAGAAAACCTAACAGTGACAACTGGGATTCAGTGAATCTGCCACTGAGTGGCAGAGGAAGAAGAGGAGCTTCCAAACTATGCCGACAAGCGGGATGTGTTTTGGGACTACAGCTGTCCAGTGCCTTTGCTCTGAGCACCCCACTGCTCTGCTGGCCTCAACTCCACTTTGCACGACAGAGACCAAAGCACAGCCTGTGGGAGGGTGAATTCCTGACCCGTATGGGTGGCCACTGTGGGCATCTGCCTTCTTAAAAAAGGTTTTCCTCTCTAGTGGTCTCCAGCTATGCTCACTATTTCCCAAAACGCCAGAGCACTTGGTGGCACAATCCCAGCACTGTGACCGATCACGATGGCCATGGCTCAGGGCTGGGGAAGCGTCGTAAAGCGTGATTGAAATTCGTGAATCGTACTAGCTGAGAAAAAAACGGCAGCTTTTTCCTGCTGGAGTCCTGAGGAGATGCAGGTATAAAACTGGAGCGAGTGAACGCTGGCACTGAAGCTGGAGCAGGTGCTGCCTGTGCTCGGTACAGCAGGACCCAGGCATGTGTGTGGGCAAACCGCACCCGTCACAGCCCAGCCCAGGGCTAGGGCATTCACCAGTGCCCTTCCAGTCCTGCACACGGTGTTTCAGGAGTAAAGCTGGAAACTAGGAGAGGAGCAAGGAAAGGAGAAATGTATCAGCCCAAATTTATACTTCTACAGTCTAGGTGCGCGCAGCCAAGCTAGAAAAAAAATACAGTTTTCATCATGCAAGTCACTGCTTTTACCCGCTTAGATATCTCCCTGATAGCAAGATTGATGGCTTCCTGGCAGAGATAATTTCTCACTGTTGACCATAATGGGACTCTAGATGATTACTCAGATGGAGACATCTCTACTCTGCATCAGTGTTCAGGCAGATGAATCCTGCCAGGGTCCCAATCGCTCTGACACGTGCCCATACACCAGGAGGGAGCACTCTGCCTCACATGATTAATGGCTCAGCATATTGGATGAGTTCAGGAGGATAAGGTCCTGTCCTTCTTGCCCCATCACCTGGTGTAGGTTGTGTCCGCTCAGCCCATAGCTCTCTGGAGTCACAGCAGTGCTGGGTTCCCACCCCAGCTCCAACACAAGCCAGATGATCAGCTACAAAGTAAAACTCCCCCGTCCTGTAAATCAGATTAAAAACAACTCCCTCAAGATGAAACAATTCACTTCTTGTCAGAAGAAGTGTTTTGTTTGGTGTTTTAACCCAATATGAACAGTTTCGCTTTACCCAAAACTCTGCAAAGTTGTGGTTTTGGGTCAACCTCAAACAATTATTTTTTTCTGGATCACTGGAGAAATCAAGAAAGCAATTGCTTGCATATCTCTGCTGGTGACAATCAGACAAGGCAGTCTTGCCCTCCATTTGCAAAAAACAGCAGAAAGAGGTGAAAGATCTGAGCTGTCACTAACATACAAGCAATGTTGCCAGCTCCTGCCTTCCAGGGCCCAGAAAAACAAGTGATTTTACAGGAAGCAGTAAAGTTAATTATTTCTTGAGCTCCTTTCCCCGGAGCAGCAAGGGAGGGATGGGGTTGTGATTCAGAGAATGTGCACGGCTTGGAGATTCGTGGAAAAGTGCGTTTGGTGCAGAGGTTAGTGAAAACCACATGTCACAGCCATCACTGATGTTTCTAGGAAAGGGAGTGTAACCCTCGGAGTAGGCATGAGTTGAGAGTCCAGCACCACTGTCAAGGGCTGTTCCCAATTAGACTTATTACAGAGGTGATCTAATAGTGACTGATTCTGGCCCAAAGCTGTTGATGGTTAAATATCTGCAGTTTCTTAGAGATATCCTGGTGATTTGTTTGTTTGTTTGTTTGTTTGTTTAGCATACGCACTGAAGGACAGCTCTACTCTTGCAGCCATTTCATTTAGTAAATGAATGCACGTAACTCAGAGAAATTCAGAAAACAGGAAGCAAATGCATTGCAAATTCAGCATAGTAAAGGAAAAGTGCTTTCCCAGGCTGTTAGCTGTAGGTTCACATCTTCTTCTTTCTAGCAGACCTTACAGCCCTCCTTCATGCAAGGGGATTCACAACTGCAGACAGCCCAGAGGATGCACTGTGTCTGTTCAAGCCACGTATCACTTGCAAAGTGATGATCGGGGATGCAGACGCCAGGCAGGATGCATGGGAAGTGTGTTTTCTTGTTCACTGCTCATTCTTGGGTTGATTTCCATCGTGGTTTCCGCTATGTCCCTTGTTGTCTTTGGTGCAATTTCCTTCTCCGTGGAAAGGGACAATCTGTGGAAGCAAATTACCTCTTGGAAGGATGGGACTGACACCAACAATCTTGATCTTCATTTGCCCTTGACTTTTATATCTCGGGTCAGGAACTAGTTTCTCACAGTTTGTGAAATGGTGTAGAGCAGGCTGCACCCAGTGGGCAGGGAATATTTGGCACTCAGAAAAGAGAAGGGTACCCATAGGGGTCAGCCTGACATCCCACACGGTGTGGCCCTGCTATCTCTGCCTGAAATGTGAACTCATGGCTTAGCATTTCCTCTTTCTTTGAGCAAACTGAAAGGATCAGGGTCCACCAAAGCAACATCCAAGAAAACATGGGTGTTGGACACACCTCTAGCTGTAATACAGGAGCACACATCCTAAATTTCAGTCCTAAAATGCCATCTCAGGCTGCTGCCTTGAAAAATCTGCTGCTTTGGACTGTGCAGCCACAGGGTTCTGGATTTCTACGCAAGAGCCAGTCCTCCCAACCTGGACCCCACAGCACATAGCTTCAGTGTGTCTAATTTTTCAGTCATTCTAGCAAAAAGTCCAGCACTTCTTAAATAGTGAACATTATCATAAATTGCAGCCTGTGCATCATTTTCAGACGCAGCCTTCCATGCCTGCAATTTCCTACCTCTGGATCTTGATCTGTCCTTATCTGCAAAATTAGACACTGTTTTGCTATCAGTAATCTGCACCCTATGGGTGGATTTTTGTGCTGTGACTATTATTCATAAACTTCTGTTTGTCACACTCAGGCAGGTTTTCCAAACCTTGACTCATCCTTGCAAGTCTTTGTCTATCTTTTCCAGCTTGACAACATATTTTAACAATGTGGGTATCAGACACAGATCCAGTAGTTTATCTTGCTCCCCCTAATATTGTATGCCGAAATCCCACCACCTCTTTCTATCCAGTTAGCTTTTCCCTATGAATGAATTTCTGGCTCACGTTCACCATCCCAGTTTGCTTATCTTAGAGGATGCTTCCATTGGGTGGTTATCTCAGATGATCTCCAACTCATTTGTGGGGTGATGGCTTTACCATTTCTCACCTCACAAGTATGATCTGTGCTGCCTGTGCCTTGATTTAAGTCCTGGTGTCTGATGGGTTCAGATGTCTATCATTCCCTTGGGTCTGCCTTACAGGACTGGCCCTTTATAACCCACCAGCCATCTCTCCAGTTTTTTAAAACCACTGCACCTCATTCCAGCTCAGCTGTGAAGAAGCTGGATGGTCTGGGGCTGAAGACAGACCCCACCAGAGCAGGCAGGAGGAGCGGGCGGTGGGCACCTCAGCCTGCCTGTAGCCCGGGCTGTGGTTTGCTGCCTGGCATGGTCAAGAATTTGCCATGTGGGATGACACCGCACTGCAGGGGAAGCCAGCGACTTCCTTACAGCTTCCTCATCAAGACGAGACGAAGATTTTAAGTGACTCCTGTGTGCTTTGAGAAAGAAGCTGCTAGTTACTGCATAATACAGTTTTTTCCTCTGCTGCCCTTATGTTTTCCACCATCAGTGAAGCGTGGCTTTTGCCAGGGTACTCGATTCTTCCCTTGTCAGTGGAGAAGAGCAAGTCACAGAGCACCTGGACAGTTTCCTCGCTGCTTCCCCGGCTTCTGGAGGAGGACTCAGCCACCTGACAGCTAAAAATTGACACCCAGCCCCTGGCGCTGTAATCTGGTGCCTGCGGTGCTCACGGGGAGCTGCTCTCTCCCTACAACAAGGCTACCAGAGCCCCAGCATGGGCTCTCCATGCCCTCCACCCAAACCAGAGTGGACAGGGCTGTTGTGTTTACCACACCACTGTGCAGGTGTGAGAGATTTGGATGCTGTACAGAAAATGTGTCCAGAAGCTAGAGAAAGATGCACCAGAGGAATTTCTAGCTTTGCTCAGAACGGGACAGCAAGACAGGCTGTGCAGCAAAACCATTTTGCGGTTTGCTGAGTGCATCACCACTGGGGTATGATTAATGAAAGTCCAGCTGCAATGGGACAGACACGTGGCTCAGATGGACACAAAAACACTCCAGCGGTTCCAAGAACTCTCCAAAAAAGTGCACGTCAGCTAGGTCATTTGAATTGCCATTTGCAAAAAGGCACTAATACATTAGGGGGAAGGCTTGTGCAGAAACAACGGCCCTGGGAAAGAAAAAGCACCCGGGGTGAGCGGAGCAGCAGCATCGTTTCTTCCAGCTGCGCAGGCTCCATCGCAGCAGCACCCCTGCCAAATCCATCTCTTGAGATCACAACCAAACTTGAACTGCATTTTAATCAAAATTCCATCAGGAAAGAAATATGCTTTTAAAGACAAATACTGTCTGCAGAGGGAAATAGAGGCTAATTGGTTTGCAAAAGACCCCGTAGCCAAAGCCAAGGACTCCCCATGTGCCCCTGATGGGTGAACCGTGGGTCAAGCAGCAGCTATAGGCACAATCCCAGCAGTTTGTTACCCATCTTATGGGCTCCTCCTGCCTGACATTTGCCAGTGGAGACCAGTGAATGAAGTGGTTGTACTTCTGTGTTACAAATTCATAACCAGAGGGAACTGTTATGCTGATCTTTTCTGATCTCCTGCTGATCACAGAGCAATAGCCATCCGGCCCCTTTTTTATGGCTGAGGAAGAACAGATGCTCCAGCAAGATGTTAAATCTTCACCTAAATGCTCTATCTGCACAGAATCCCCCACGTTTAAAGGCTGTGGGATAGATTTGTACTTTGCTGGGGGAGAGCTACTACCCTTTGCTACATTGAGGACCCTTGCTGTGCCCCCGTGGAGCCCCATGGAGCTCCATCAGTGCTGGCGCAGGGAGGCTTTGCATGGTGCTCTAGCGCGTGTGGTGAAGATGCCCCAACACCCTCACGTTTTATGTGGTCAGGAGTATATTATGGTATGCAGGGCATGTAGTGCGATGCCATTCACACTGGGATTTTCTCATGTCCCATGATTTGCAAGCACTCTTTCTCAAAAAAAAAAAAAAAAGAAAGAAAAAAAGAGAGGTAGTATTATGGTGGCTTTCTGCTACCAATGCTTCAAAACACAAATAATGTGAGTATCATCAGCATGTCTAATTCACATGAATAATTTATGCAAAGTAATAAGTTCCTGATACTAATAAACAGAATAAATACAACTCCCAGAGACCACATTACAAACTAGAATTCATTTTTACACAGATATAAAACTGTTATGATCAAGTAAGGGGAGAAATCATCTCCATCAATAACACTTCCTTATTTCTTCATTGTTTTATTTGAACAGTGCTACATGTCCATGTAGTGTACAATCCATCCAGCTGTCCTGGGGATGCCTACGAAGCTATTCCAGCAGGTATTATATTAATCATTTCTCATCACCAGACAGACATTGTTGGAGGCTTTTCTTGTTTCGCTGGCAACATTAGATCACTTTTAGCAACAAGCAGAGCAGGATCTAAGCATATTTTCCCCTGCAGATACTGAGACACAGTCTTATTTGTAAGATACATATTTTCACCGTTAATTTCATACTGGCATTCACTGCACAAGACATAAAATGCCATTATGGGACACCAGTAGCACGTCTGAATTCAGGAGCTAAAAGTCAGTAAAAATACTCTGTGTCACTGGTTGGTGGTTTTGATTTTTGTGGATATTTTTTTTTAACTCATTCAGGTCCAGATCATCTTTTCCCGTTATTTCCCTGCTTCTACCTTTCTGTCATTCACTAAAGGATTTGAGAACTCCACAGAAACATTTTGATGCACCATCTACTTAGCAGTGTTACTTCTGTGGCTGTATTCTGTGGACAACCCTAATATCCTGCCTTTCACACAGCAACCATTAAAACGGATGGGGTGGAAAAAGTCCTTTGCTGGGGTAACTACTGTTTTTCCTCGTTGCTTACCTGATTTTCTAAACTGCTTCACAGCTCTGAAGAGCACAGACTGTGCAATGATCACCTAACATTCGTGTACTTTCATTTCTGACAGGAATTTGGGATTGTCAGTAAATAGGTAAAAAAAACCACCTGGTTTAATACTTTGCAGCTTTGTAGACTTAGCCAGCCAGATTACAGCAAGGACAATACTCAGCTGCATTTACTAAGCAGCACAAATTAGCTGCCTCAGTGGGAATCTCTCTTATGCTCAGCATGGAAAACATCAGGTCCCTTTGGAGGGGAAACACCTACCTCCGCAGCTCTTAATTGCAACTGTTAATTGTCAGGCTGGAAGTGCTGGCTGGCTACAAATGGCAGCTGGAGATGATAAAGGGGAGATGAAAAGAGGCAGCAGCCAAACGCAGAGCCTGTGTGCTCTGGGGGGCAAAGCCATGGGGATGGGCAGCCAGGGGACACAGCAGGTCCCTGGCAGAAGGGCCAGTCCGAGCTGGATTTGGAAATGCAGCCCGTTACGTGTGGAAAAGGTGAGTTTGGAGGCAGTGGGTAGAGTCAGCGGCAGGGTGACCCCAAAGCACCCGCAGGGCTGCGCTCCTCGGGCTCCCCGGTGCATCCCTGCCACCTTCTCTTCTCGCACCTTCGAGCTGCGAGCCAAGCCTGGCATCGGCGACACAAAAGGGCGTCGCAGGGAGGGGAGAAAGGAGAAGTTTGTGCTCTATCCCAGCTGGATCAAACGTTGGGAGGACCGGTGTGGGGTGTGTACAGAGCTGCGGGCTCAGTGCTGGCAGAACTGCCCGGGCGCAGGCAGGGTCTGCTGCGCGGATTTACGCTCAGGTCATCCTTCCAAGGGTTTAATCACACTGGGGGAGGTAAATGTGCTTTAATGATGAAAGCTGCAGTGCCAGGGCAGGCTTTTACTGAAAGGAAAGGATGCCATAGCAATTATCTCAGACACCTATCAGGGAGCCTACAGCTTTTTGCCACATTGTACAGGTGTTGGGAATAAATTTAACTTGGTTTGTCTCCATCACTAGTCTGAAATCTTTCAAAATGGCTCAGGGAAATGATAACACTAAAACTGCTACGAAAACTAAGGAGGTGTCTGATTGTTTTTTCAATTACTGTATTTTCAGGAAGAAAAGAAATCTTTTTACAATTACTTTCATATGAAGATTTCATTTTCCCACACAAAGTTTAAGATTTTTCCCTCTCATTTGATCTTTGTCCAGTTCAAAAACATGGGCAAGTGGAGGAGACCTTCTCATTTTTAGAAGGCAAAGTTTTGTTTTTTAATTTTGCCTGATTTCACAGAGAAAGCTACCCTTGGAAAAGGCTTGATTTTATCAGGTGGCATGAGCCGGGAAGCCAATATCCACATGGGAGAAGTTGAGTTTTCTCCATTCTCACAGGTTTTTCAGGGACCAAAGAGAAAAAAATTCCACACATGCAACTAAATGCACTTTCAAAGTCTTGTAAAGAAGCTTTGGTTTTCAAACATTTTGCTTAAAAATAGAAGCAGGGAATGAAAAAAAGTAATTGAAAATTAGTGTCACTCCTTCAAAAGCAATTTCCTTCAGAGAAACACTGTTTCCTGAACAAAAAAAAATAATACTTATTTTGGGATTTTTTTCATGCAACTCCAATTAACACCATCTAGACAAATACTCTTGTTTCTGAGTATAGGACTGATCTAGCCAAATTCACACATACTGTTTTTATCACATACCTATGGCATTGGACATGGCTCTTTTCTGTCCTCTAGCAGGTCTAATGTCACTATCGGAAAAATCCCAATGGCACTTGTCCTGGGTGAAGGCATATTTATGCCCCATCCCTCACAGAAGATATATTCTTCTTAGACATTTGCTGATACCCCTACTTTTCTTGGCATGCTTAGCAGAAATAGGTTTAACAGCTCCTGACATCAGTCTGCCCCCCTTTGTATTTCCTTCTCCCACACAGATGAGGACTCATCTGGACAGCAGTTTTACCACGCAACCCCAGAAGAAGGAGGAAGCCCTGGTCCTTACCACACCAGATGGTATTGGCAGTTTGACCTTGGCTTCCTCCATAGTAACTTTGCCATCTGGAGATTTTTATCTTAAAATAGGTACTAACACAGTTCATACAGGTTGTCCTCTGGAAGTCCCTGGTGCTCTGGGTTCCTCTGTAAGGAGTAGCTCAGATTTGGGTAGCTACCTCTGATTTCTCAGCTCATCAGAAGACTCTGGGGATATCGGTGCTCTATTGCCCATGCATATCTATTTTAAGTGTGGGATGTGAAGAGTGGATGGTCACTGTTTCTGGACAATCCCACCACCTGAACAGGGGCCTCTACACCAGTGTGAACATCATGCACACAGTCCCCCCGGGATTTGGCTTGCACCAGAATTCAAAGCAGCTTTTCTTGCTCCACAAAAGCATGATCAAAGCCTCCCTCCCTTGAGCTGATTCCAGCAATATTCCTCATCAAAAAGCAAGGGGAAAAAAATACATATTTGCCTGTGGTTGTCTTCTAAATAAATCCCCCTATCTCAGGAGGCTTGGGGCTGCTGTCTTACCCCCAATCAGGACTGGTGCTGCTGGTAAGATTCTTCTTTTGTTTTCATCACCTTCGGAAAATATCCCCCTATTGTAGGAATTTGAAATGTTTACATCTGCTTATCTTCCTTCTGATCTCAGGATTCGTCTAACATTTCAGCTCCTTCTTTAGCTGTATCATTAGTTCTGCACAGATCACTCAGAAAAGCCTTTTTTCAGAGCTTTGCCTCTGAAGTCAGCTCAGCACCGGTGCCCCAGTGTGAGCATTTCCACTGTCCTTTCCTCTGGCCTCAGCTCCCTTTATTTATCTTGATAGCTTGCGAAAGATCTCACACACTTGTTTTATTAAGCAATGTGCGTGGCAGTGGCTGTAGCCTGATGCCATTCCTCCTGCACCTCTGTATGTAAGAGAGGTTACATTGCCTTTAAGGTCTGCATGGACAGTTCCTGTAAAACATGACATTTCTACTCAAGTTTCTTTTTCAGAGGCACTTGCACCATTTCCATTCCAGGCAGCCACCTGGCACCTGCCTGTGCTGCAGACCTGCATCCATGACAGTAAAAGGCAGTTTCTTTCCATGCATGTTGCTGATCAGGCAGAGTGGACATCCAGCTCTAACCTCAGTGATAAGCAAGTTGTACCTGCTGGCACATAAACTCCCTCACAGGACATTTTTTAACCTTCCCTGGAGCAGAAGCAGGTTTAAAACACATCTGCAAAATTGCAGGGGACCCAGGTACACAGCTTCAGCCAGGGAGGTTCTTGTTCAGGTGTAAACTTGCAATAATCTCAATGCAAGAGAGCCAAGACAAAATAGACTGTCCAAAAACCTCCGAGGCTGCTTCTTGGATTGCCACGATGGGTGCAGGCAAGCTGAGACTGAAGCTCTGAGTCCAGTGAGTGTTGTGGTCCTTGACCGCACTTCAAGTGAAGCAACCGAGAGCTGGGTTGTGTTGGCTGCTGACCTGCTCCCGTGGGGCTGTGTCAGTGTCTCATCATTCCCCACCCCAGAAAAAAAAAAAGCTGTCTTAGGGGTTTGCATACAAAGCCATACTTGTATTGCCTCAGGGAAGCTACCTGTGACATAGTTCTTTCCTTATGTACCTGTAAGACCACACTATGTGGCCTGATTTTTACATTCTTTCAACCCATTCAGCACTGTGTTAGACAGGTGAGGTGGGAGAGCACTTCAGGGGCAGGAACTGGCATTTCAATTCACCATTGAGCTCCGTGAGTCACTGAGGGATGTTTCTAGGGTTGGCTGCATCTACACCGTCAGGCTGGAGCATTCCCAGCTCCTGCTTGTCCTTGTTGACCCCATACTGCTGTCCACTCAGGTCCTACCCTGACACACATTCCCTTAGGAAGAAAACTCAAATGCAGCTGAAAAGCCTGTGTACATTTGACTTCTTTTTGCCCCATGAGGTCCTGGCACACCAGAGCTGGGTCCTACAGCAGGGAATGTTTGTCGCACCCGGAGCCAGGACCAGTGCCCACAGCAGCCTGAGTGTGGTGTCTGGGAGAGCCTGTCCTGGTGCATCCAAGATCAATGGAAGCACCTGCAGTGGTCCCACATGAGGCATGTCTGTGTGGGGTACCCTGGGCACTGCCCTCTGCCTTATCCAGAGCACGCATCGGCATATAGCCCATTGCCAAGCACCCCCTCCACACAGCCATCTGGCAAGAATTTGGGGATTGAAGCCACCCTGTGATGCCTGCCTAAGGAGGGCTGCATAACCCAAACAGCAAGGGGAGCACAGTGTTGTCCAAAGCAAAGGGGTGGCAGAGAGGCTGCGATGCTCCAGTTTGGTGAGTGTTCATGTCTATGTGCTTACAGCACACAGCCATCGCCTGCCCACCAGTAACACCAGTTATGATGCTCAGGGAGATGGCAGTGATCCCACAGCATCAATATTCCTTGGGACTGGCTAAGCAGAGAGTATCAAAGGAAGAGCATCTTTTTACCAGTCTCATCAGTGCCTTACATAAAAGTTAAAACTACCTTCTCTACCCTGTCCTTGATCCTCTTAAATTGTACCACATTTTGCTGGCCTGGGAATGACATTGAGCACAGTCACCTCCTGCAGATCCCTGTTGGAGCTGGTGCCTTTCACAGCTCGCATCTGCCCTGCACCAAAACAGCTAACACTCATCTGCCTGTGCAAAAACACATTTTAATTGAGCAGCTCAGCTCACCCAGGCATTTAGCTAAGTCGGTATAGCTGCTTGCTTTTATCTGTGTATGCCATTCTGCCAGGCTTGATGTTATCTGTAAATTTTAGATTATTTTTAGATAATTGATAGAAATGTTGAAAAATACAAAGGCTTCAGTGTTTCCTTGAGATCCCGACAGAAATGTCCCCATTCAGTGACAGTTTTGTGTTGATTACTAGTATTTTGTAGTCTGTTGTCACTTCCCAACCCATTTAACATGGATTAGGTAATGCCCAATACTAATGTTTAAAAACAGAATATGATGTCAGATCCCTTGCAAAAGCCTTTTATGGGTTATATCTGTCAGCTCCATGCTGAGGGAGATTTCAGTGCCGTGAAGCCCATCTATTTTGTCAGTGTGCCTTGCTTTATTCACGCCGTACACAATAGTCCTTGAACCTCATGACCAAATAGCACAGAAGCAAAATTCAGACTTCAAGGTCCAGGAACCTCAGTCCAAACTGGAGTTTGCTCTGCCCTGAGGACTGGTCCTGCTGAAGCAGAGCTCCTGTACTCCCAGTCACTGCTCCTCTGGAAGGAAGTCTCGTGGTACTCCAGCAGTAGCACAACCTTTCTGCAGGATTTTGACCTGCTCCTGCCGCTTTTTTTCAGCACGCCCCTGCGATGGATGCTATCAGCGCAGTGAATGGGTTACCCATGCTGAGAGGGGAAAGGAGCTCTGTAGGGGCCATGTTCAGCAGGTCAGCTGTTGCCCTGCTCCCCAAAGTCATCCTGGCTCTGACTCCAAGGGTGCTGCAGCATCAAGTGATGCCTGACACACCACTGCATCCCTCCAGCCCTATAGTGCCCTGCCTGGTCCCCTCCTGCTGCACAGCTCCGCTCTCGCTGTCCTGCCCCCCGCCAGGGTGGAAGGATGGAGTCAGCTCCGGTGGAATCCCTCTGGCAGGCTTATCTGGGCTCATTGCAATTAATTCTCCCTCCTGTCCACTGACTCTTTAAAGGTGTCAACACCAGGCTGTGTGAGCACTTGGCAGCAGTCCAGGAGGAGCCCCACGTGTCAGGATACAATAGGTACTTGCACTAGGGATTTTTTTTTAATTTTTTTTTTTTTTTTTAAATCAACAAGCTCAGCTACAAACAAACCTTTAATTAATTCCTCCACAAAGTTCTGCTGAGCTTGTGGCCTCCAATTCTTCTGGGAGGCTAATTAACCTGATCCTCTCCCTCCATGCTCCTTTCTCAAGATTGTCAGTTTTCACTAGTTCAGTCTCAGTGCCTTTCACTGGTGTAACAATCTGCTCTTGTTCACCAGACGCCTGTCGCCCCCAGTGCACAGGCTACGTTTCTTTTTTGCCTATATGAGCTCATGCTACAGCTGCTTGAAAAACAGCAAAGCTCACACTTCTTTGCAGGAAAAATCGACTTTTTGCAAAATTTCCCCTTAGCGCTGGAAAAGGAAACCGCCCAGGAATTGCAGTTTTCCACTAAAATTTTCAGTTTTCAAAAACTGTTGGTTCTTTTTTTTTCTGTGAAAGCTAAAGTGCTGTGGAACATGTTCCTGTTTCAATGTTTTCAGCAAAAACTTGAGGAAAAAAACACCAAACTGATATCTGCACAGATACAGATATACGCAGGCATTTTGGGCAAACGCCCATTTTTCGGAGGAGGGGGCAGGGACCATTTCACTCATCTCCATCTTGATCAAAACCCCATTGATTTCAGGCATGACGCACCCAGGCTGTTTTCGACATGCATCTCCAGCCTTGAAAAACATTCCCTGAAGCTGAAAAAGAGAAGCTCATATAAGTAATTGAGATCTTTTGGAGACTGTGCTCCTAGTCTTCTTGTGACTAGTTCCCTGAGGTTGATGTAGGAGCACCGAGCTTTCCAACCTGCCCTGGGGAGTGACACTGGGTGCAAAAATGCTGCAAAGCTTCAAGGCACTGATGTGCGCCATGAGCCAGTGGCCATGGAAACGCTGAAGGCAGAGGTGTGGGGTCCAAGAGAAGGAGAATGAACTGGCAGCCCACAACCAGGGGGTCAAGTGTGGGACGTGGCATCGCTGTGGGATACGTGCACAAGACCCATGTTTGCACCTCGTGGGAAAGCCACTGGGTTCTTTATGAAAGCAAGGTGAGGACAAGGTGCTGCAGCACTCCGTGTACAGGCAGCCTTGTTTAGTCATGACTCAGCGATCACCCTCTGCTGCAAAGCATACCGGCATTTTCCATGGCAGAAAACCCTTGCATGATGCTGTAGCCTAGTGACAATGATCCCCACCTGGGAGGAATTTCACAGCAAGCCCATCATGCAGCAGGAGAAGGAGCAGGGGGGATGCCCTGGGACCTTTCTTTGCCTCCAGCATCCCTCTCCCCTGGCTGGCCACTGGTGAGATCACTCTCCTGAGGGACAGAAGCAGAGGAGGGAACAGACCTGTGTTCCTCATCCTCAACAGAGTTCCCAGGGCTGGGCTGGGGGCAGAGGAGATGGCTTCTGCCTCGCTCTCTTGGGGACCGGTGCCTATGCACAGGCTGCTATTTCCAAGCTTTTGCTTCAACTGTAGAAACCTGGAATACAAGCAATTTAACAGATTTTTTTTATTTTTTGAACACAGTTTTCCTCTTTTCAGCCCTCCTGAAGTGTGTGGGGGGCGGGGGGAGTGGGAGAAGTAGAAAACCAGTGACGCTTCTGTTGGGTCCAAACTCTTTTGGCCACTTAATGCTTCAAAGGTTATTCGCATGTTGGTAACATTTATACCACTCTCATTAGAGATGGCTGGGAAATGCTGCCGGTTAGCTAAATGTTTGGGAAGGAAAAGAATAGAAATATCACAATTTTGGTTTGGTGGGGGTTTTTTTGGTTTGTTGTCATTTATTTTTTTTTTTTAAATAGTGTGGCATCCTCAAAGCAGGCAAACCATAGAAATTTTGTTTGCTGAAAGGGAGGAGATTGGGAGTGACTTTTGAGGAGGTTAGGAGTGACTTTCTGCCAGTCGCTGCTCCGACAAGCCAAATCCCGGTTGTGTTTTGAGTGGCAGAGAGGGCAGCAGCACCAAATCCTGCTCTCCAAACGCCCTGCTCTCCAAGTACCTGCAAAGCGCTGCCCGCAACGGTGTTGAAATAATCTCCCTAATTTACAACAGTCTTGAAAACATTCAGGACCAGCTGGGAAGCACTCAGATACCATAGCAATAAGTACCAGGCCATTTACAGCGCTATATTCAGAGCAGGGCTGGGTGAGAGAGGCCACGCATTAACCAGTGCCTGTGGAAAGGAGAACAGAGCAGCCGTTCCACCCTGAGTGCTCTCCAGGTTGAGCGAGGTGAGGCCATGTGGGAAAACTATGAGATCATTTGGTTCATAGTCCGAAGGCATGCTTGCAAGGAGTCTGCAGCAAAACTGCGTGGGGAGGCAGCTTTGGTCCTTCTACTTCTATAGCATTCGATTGAGCATCACCCTACCACAAGGTCGCTCTTCAAGCCAGGCTTTCCAGCTACAACTGCCCATCTTGTGTGGGGGAAACCAGCACCTCCAAAACTGACTCAGATCTGCTAAATTCCCGTTAGCGAAACATGAGACTAAATGCAAAGAAGAAACCATGTACGAGTGAATATCAGATTTCAGCCTTACTCGGGAAAGATGCTGATTGTTGCTCAGTTAAGGATTTAAATTCTTTGCATATTATTTGCTGAGCCCTGGGTGAAAATGCAGCAGTTCGTTTCCAAATCCCACTTCTGCTATCACTCTTCAAGGCCACCTGGGGCATTTTACCCACTCAGAGCCTCCATTTCTCCCATGAATAATGACAATATAGGGCTGAGCCCTTCCTAGAGAGGCTGAGGTCTGGGAGAGAAGTACTGCACAGGAGCTCTGCCTTTCTTCGTAACTCTTGTGACACAGGGGTCTAGCCACTCTGCTAACCTCTCTGCTTTGTCTAGGTTTTGCTGTTGCAGGCTGTGGCAAAGGGTGAAAAAGGTGCCAGGAATCCTAACGTAACAGGCTGCCAGTCCAGCAGTGTGGTCCTGGGTCTCAAGGTACAAACAGCCTTCCAGGGACTGGTCTTTATTCCCCAGTGAAGCACCTGGACTTTGTCCCCCCAGGTAGCTTGCAGCTCCCCCCCCCCCCAAAAAAAACAACAACCCAGGAGACAGCCCCTCTGAGTGCAGGTGCCCAGATCTCAAGTGGGCTAACACAAGGCAAAACAGACCTGGAGGAGGGAAGAGGGGGAGGATAGACTTAAAATAAGATTGTTGGGGAAAGCAAAAAAAAAAAACAACAAAAACCAACCACCCTACCACACATCCTCTCAAACTTGCATGCTTTGAAAATGTGTGAGTTTCTCTGAGGCTGCAGAGATGACAAAGAAGGAGCTCCAGGGAATGGGTCTAGGGAGGGGGCCTCCATGAAAATAAGACAGCCCCATATAACAGCACTGCTTTGCAACAGCCCTGCAGGGGTGGAGAGGGATGCCAGTTATCCCATCACAGCATATTAGTGCACTTTGTTTCTATATTATTATCCTCCTGTTGCTAGAGCCATTAAAAACTGTCTCTAAATAGCTCGGCATGGTGATTTACTAATTGAGTTAACTTGGCTGCAGTGGCTCTGGTGCTGAAGGATGTGGTTTGTGATTAGATAAGACCATTGCCCCTTTCAAAATGAACAACACATTAAGAGGTTTTTCTAGGTCATGCTAGACTGCTCAGCACAGCACTCTGCCAAGCACTGCACAGCCCAGGGCCCGTGGCCCCAACCCAAGACAGACAGTCATTACAGCTAATGAAGGTCTGTGCTTTCCTTCCCCTGGAGGAGGCACAGAGCCTGAGAAAAACCCAGAAGCATCTTCAAGCTGGAATTGGTCTTTTCTGCCTCAAAGTCCACGGAAGGCCAGCTCAGGCTGCTTGGACTCCCCAGCTCCTGCTGCACAGGTAGTGATGAAGGTCCCCATGCTCCCAGGGGAGGCACGTAGTCAGATCTCCCCATGAGATGAAACCCTGCTTGTAGACCTCACTTCAGAGTGCAACACTGTGGCATGACAGCCTTTCACGTCAAAATCCACTGGTGCCTCCCCTGCATTTTTGTTGCTGTTTCTCCCCCAGATCTGCCAGCACCGTGCTGACCCTGGCCAAACCACTTGTTCCAGGAGCAGGAAATGCTGGGTCCAATTCTTCCTCACCAGGACACGTCTCAGATGCATCTCCCAAGCTGCTGAGACCCAGCACAGACCCACGCCAGGGAGGACCTGGCTGCTCCAGTCCATCTCAGTTGTGCAGCAGCTTGGGCACAGAACGTCTGGGCTGCCCGCAGGAGAGTTAATGGAGTTGATGGATCTCACTGCTCTTCCATGCACATGGCTATAGTGTTAGGTGAGCTAGTTCTTGAGTTCACATGGTAGCCAGCCTTCTTGGTTGTCCACACCAGGCAGCACTGGTGAGCATTTAGCTCAGCTTTGTTGAGTCTTCCCTTGGCAGGAAGACACAAGGTTGCATGGGGCTCAATCGCAGCAATGAATAGCTCACTCTAAAAGTAAGTCGTGTGATGCTGAGGTCCCACCAAATCTCAAGAGCTGCACCACTCCATAGAAAGAGTCAGCCCAAAAGGAAAATAAGATGGCAGCGTGCAGGTATGTTTATTTAGGTCTGCCCCAGTGTTTCTCAGACCCCTGTGTCCTCCAGCTCAGACTGACAAAGAGTTTGAGGCAAACCCCTACCTTTCTAACATCGCAGAACTTGTTAGAAAGGGTTCCTTCTTCTCTCAGTAGTGCTGAGGCTTAGACCTTTGCCTGCACCATTATCCCAAAGGAGTGGCCAAGGGAACTGCAGACGACAGACATGGGGGAAAGCAAAGCTGGAAAAGGGCTGGGGACAAACCATAAGGAAAGACCCCTGCAGCCAGGGTCCTGGAGCCACGGTTCCACCAGAGTGCTTTCAGCCATGGACATGCATTTGAGAAGACCTCCCACCGGTGAGCAGCTCCTGTGTCACACCTGCCTATGCTTGCATCGCTCCTCAGCGGCGGCTGATTCTGCCCAGCACAAAGCACGGAGGTGAGCTGCAACACATCAGAGGAGACAAAGTCGCTCTCCTTGCAGCCCAAGCACCAGCCAAACGGGTGTGCTGGCACATGAAATAAAAAATCCCGTTTAACCAAGAAGCCTGAAAGTTTTTATAAAGTGAAATAATCTTGGATGGAGCTTGGTTCCCCCCGTCAGCCAAGAGCTTCAATTGGCAGCCAGACGAGCACCTGTCAGGGCTGGGCTGGAGTCATTAGCAAGATCAGAGTCCTGGCAGAACAGCGGGAGGCTGGACTAGATGACCTAATTTGCGTCCCTTCTAGCTCAAAAAATTCTGTGATGTATTTTTAATGAAGCACACACAATAAACTGCTAACATAATATTAGAGGCTCGCTTCAAAGCTCAAACAGGCAGGGAAATCAAGGTGAAAGTTTCTGAATTCATCATTATTATGTGTCACTCATCTTCACTATGACAACCCCTGGGCACACCAGATGCTTCCTTTCCAGTCTTTGGTACACGGTTTGGAGCCTACTCTCCTCATTTTTTTCAAGCAAACCAGAAAGAACCTGGGAAGTATAAAGCTTCACCAGACTTATATGCCTTATAAGACACATATACCTATATGCGTTGTTCCAGCCCCATAGGAGGTTTTGCAAGCAGCAAAATTTAGTGACTCTGGAGAAGGCTGGGGTCATACCTTAGACAAGTTTCAGGCCACTTGGGCTGCCTTTTGTTCTGCTGACTCCTTCTTCTCATATAGCTGGTGTTTGTAAGGTTTATGGTTTCAGGAGATGTATCACGGAGCAGCAAGAGCAGGGCTGCTCCCTCAGGAAAGGCAAGCCAGGAGCTGAGCGGGATCCCACAGCTGGAAGAGGCCCCACCAGCCACAGCCTGAGTGAGGAAACAAGACCAAGGTGAAGCCAGGAAGTCAATCCACAGGTCAGTACCAGGTCCAGTGATCACCAAGCAGGTCCATAGTGAGGTGACAGGTCCAAGGTCAACCCATGAAACCAGCCCACAGCAGCAGGACTCCATAGCTGGGCAGGGATATGGCTATGGCTGAGCTGTAGACCAGCGCTCCTGCAGCATGGCTCTGACAGGGTCTGAAGGCACTGGGCTGAATATAAATAGATCTCCTGGGCCCATGTTGAGGTGGAAACCCCCAACAAGGCTGGGCAGGACCATTAGGACCTATTAGTTAACTCAGGGCCCTGGCAAGATGTATGAGCTGCACCAGTGATAGACAGTTAGAAAAATACAACGGAAAATAGGCTGTCTGTGTGTCAGTTTTCTCCTTCCCAGAACTATCAGGCCACTCTGGCAGGAGAAAAGAGATTTTTTTCCTGGAAAACACCCATTCCTTCTGGGATGGTCCCTGTTTTACCCAGCGGTTGGAAATAATCTCTTAGGTTGTTCAAAGACTGTAGCTCTGGTGGAAATAAGTAATATATTTCAAGCGTGGAAAGAAATCAGAAGCCAAATGCTCCTCTGGCTGCACCTAAATATTCCTGACCTCTCCAGGTTACAAAAGTTGAGGCCAAACACAAGCTGGTCTATGATCAATGTACCTCTCAGGTTCAACCAAAACAACACCACCACAAGAACTTACCCACGTGAAGTCCAGAAGACCTTGGTATCGAACCGCTCTGCTGAGTTGCCGTTGCAGGAAACATGCCTGAAAGTGACACACAACCTCAAAACATACATAGCAAAGTTAAACATGCCAGTGTACTTTCCACCCCTACCCCTAACTCATGGAAATTAGGCGTGTATATGAATGCATTCCCAGACCTCCTGGACTGGGAGACTTGGAGGTGCTTTCCCTTCAAGACCCTTCACCCCCACCTGCCTCATCCCCACAGCCTCAGCAAGGACACTGCAGCAAGGGAGGGGCAGTGAGGAGCAAACACACCACAAGTATTTAGCAAAATACAGAATGTAATAGTCTTGCTTGAAAACTTTGTTAAAATTTCAACTTTTACTGCCCAAAGCAAATGGGAACATTCAGTCCTAGCATCGTGTGAATGTCTGACGTTGCCGGGTGAGGAGCGTGCCTGTTATCCAGCCTTGCTGCGTCTCAGTTGAGCTCAGTCTCTAATTGTCATGCAGAAAGGGACTGAGCCTTCCAGGTAACCTGGTGTTAATTTCACCATGGAGCGGAGGGGAGGACGGAGACAGCTAATGAACGAGCAAAAGTGATTGATTCCTGTCTCAGTGTCAGGACACTGAACGGATGTTTGTCAAGAAACAAGAAAATGTCACTGGGATTTGTAAGTGCTTGTAACTATTACATAAAGCACTTTGACTAAGAATCGCACAAGATAACTTTCTGAGACTGCTGCTCTGAGAGTGTGTTAATACAACCACTGGCTCTTCTTGACATTTCTGCAAACAACTTATAAATATTCCATGGAAGCGGCTGCTCCTGCTGCCACTGTTGTTGTGGTTTGAATGGAAATACCAGGGGAGAAAAGAGCAGCTCTGCCCTTATTCAGCAAGCGTGCAGCTAAATGGGAGTCCTCAGCCAGCCCACTCCAGGGCTTTGCTCCAGTGAAAACAAAAAGCGGTTGAGCATCCTGCCCATCTCCTGCTGAAGGAGAAGCCTGGATGTGTGTGAAGACCCAGCACAGTCTCCTACCAGCAGCCCCTCCACACCCAGATGGGCACTGGGAAAGAGGTTAAGTGACTCACCCAAGGTCTCACATCGTGCATGTGACACTGCTGGAAATCGCAGCTCAGCTCGAGCTGTCTCTGTTGCTTTTCCCCAAGGCTCAGAGGCTAAACACAGAGTTCCTCGAGCAGGGCAAGGCAGCGATGGGGAGGCTGATGTCTGAAGGTGTGGGGGGGCACAGCTCCATGCGTATTTGGGGACTGTCCGTGGTGGGTGCTGTAAAAGAAAGACGCCATTCCACTTCTCCCAGACACGGACGTGCTAGTGTGTAATGTGCCCTTCTGCTCAGTGGCAGCAGGGAGGATCCTTGGCCCATTGGGGCGATGGGAGGGATCACACAGCAGATCTGGTGAGAGGTGCTGCTGTGCTCCTGGGCCACATCAGCTGTCCATGCCGTGAAGCTCCTGGTCATTCTCTAGAGGTGCTGGATCAAACCGCACCAGAGAGGCTTATGCCGAAAGCCGAGCAGGGTCTTACAGCTCAGGCAGCAGCAGCCACACAGGCAGTGAGTTGCACGAGTGCTGGTTTAAACCCCACTGACCACAACCAGCCAAGAGGTGCAGATTCACTGTTTTCAAATTTTAGCTATGCACGCACATGGAAAAGTCCAGCCTTCCCTCCTCACGCCAAATTTTGCAGTCGTTCCCTTGCTGCTTTAAATCCAAGTGATAACACTCAAAACCAGCCACAGAACAACCCGTGCAAGTAGGAGCCAGCCACAACGAAACCGCCGCAGAGGAGCTGAGCCATGAGCAAACCACTGCCAACAGACCCGACCCACAAATAAACCACTGCAGATGGACCCTGACACAAGTAAACCACTGCAGATGGAGCCACCCACAAGCGAAACGCTGCGAAGAAGCCCAGCCCGTGACTCATCCCAGCTAGCGCGCCTGTGTCGCTGCCATGTGCAGGGCGGCAGCCTATCAAAAGCTATGATTTCATCCCAAAAGATGTTACTGTTTTTATGCTTGGTGACAGCTGGGCCTTTTTGGTACCTGCTGACCTAGAACAAGTCTCTCAAACGGTACTGAAGGTGGGTCATTTCAAGATTTGAAGTGCCTCACCGTTTAGTGAGTGGGCAGTGTATCCTTTATTTTCATCGTGCCTCTCTTTGCCAAGTCTCCATTATCCCTATTTATAGATGCCCTGGGAAGCAATTCCATTAAGTCTCACCTGCCTCAGCATTTCCCCATGCAGTGCCCTAGTTCTGGCACAAATCAAGGGGTCTCTAATTAGTGTTTCTGTCCCTAGCCAGATTCAAATGTTCGGGCTTGGCTTTACAGGGAACATCTCTGCATAATTTCGCAGATTCCTTGCCCTCATTATGGCTGTACCCAGAGTTCATGCTACCTTTGGAGCATCCCACCAGCAACTGTGACATTGCAGTCCAATATCTTCCCTAAGAAACCTTTGCTTCTCTTGCTTGTTCTCTGTTCTCCTGCCCACCCCCATCTCTCAATGACTCTGGGTTTCTTCATCCTTCTCTGATTGTGAGAAGGAAGCAGAACAGCTCTTCTCCCTGACTGCCTAATGATAGGGAACTAATCCAGAAACACAGCTTCAAATTAGAAAACCTTCCAGCCTTTATTATTTCTATGCATCATGTTTGTTTGTAGCAAAACTCAGGAGCTCAGATAACGTTCTCGGCGTCAGAGCACGGAGAGGCGGACACACCACTTGCTCACAAGGTTTAGGAGATCCTGTTTAGGAGCAGAGATCTCAGCCCTGTGGAGTCACAGGCAGCTGGGCATTTGCCCCATGATCTTCTATGAGCTACTGGGGAAGGATGGGGCAGAGATGCCATCTTCCTGCAGCCCAGGGCCAGAGTTACAAGCAAGTGCTTGTCCTCACAGAGAGGTCGCTGCAGGCACCATTGCCAGAAGCAGGTTCCAGTCCCTGACACAGCATTGCCAGCTCTCGGCACTGTACCGGGTGGGATCTGGTGTTTCTCTGCTGGTTCCCTGGCATGGAGGAGGAGTGGGGAGACTTCAGCCTCAGATGAGAAAAGCTTGGAAACATCACCTCCAAAAGCAGTATGCAGCTAAGCAGAACTCAGATGAGCTTCATTAAGAAGCCCCACGTATTTAAGCTGATTTCAGTTTGGGGACCTGAGTAAGGGTTTTTAGCAGTTGGAGAGTCACAGTGCTGGTGTCTGAAGGAGCAGCTGGGAAACAGGAATCCCCTGTCTCAAGCGAAGGGCAAGAGAGGCAAAGGCAACTTGCATGTCCTCTCGCATTCAGTGAAAGAGGAGCAAGAGGGGAGGGAAGCAGCTGCCACAAAGGCGTTTGAGGCAACTGTAGATTCCCAAAGTCTGAAGCCAAGAGAGACTCCTAGCTCTGCCTGAGCTTGTCTCCCTCATGGCATTGCACTTCTCCTAGATCCCTTGCATGCAGCAAAATGACTGTTCCTGAAACACTGTTGGGAACGCAGCCTGCTGTCTGCAGCAGACAGAGAACAAAGCTACCAAGGTGCAGTGCCTGGCCACGGTCAGCTTTGGCTGGTCTTGTCCTGCCCCCAGCCTCTCCTGCTCATCTGGTGATGTTACCAGCAAGGCTGATTCAGCCGCTCTAGCAATGAGGTTCAGACCCAGCCCTGTAAGGGATTCTCAATGCGCAGACCCAGACTGTTTATCTCTTGAAGGCTTGGAGGGGCTCTGAGCAGGGAAAGAGGGATCCTCAGGACACCACAGCTTACATTAGAACTGCTTCAGCTACATGTGTCAGAGCATGTAAGTCCTTTCCAGTCAAGACCCAGGATTTCTTATGAACCAGGCTATTAGTGGGGTTTATTTCATTACCCCCTTCTTCCTCCCGGCTTTGATCAAAAAGTTGTTGCTGATGCAAAAAGCGTCCAAGCTGCAGTGTCCCTCTATAAAGTGTTGACCGGAGTGAATCAGTTATTCAATAAAAAAAAGCTTTCAAAACCAGTTTGATTAAATTATTTTTACATAAAAGGTGTCCGTGTCAGGTGTTGCAGCTTGGCAGTGTGGTAGACAGAGGTGGTGACCTCTGGAGTGAGGCTAACCATACCTGTGTCAGGCACCTCATTTAGGATGGGACAAACGACCACCTGGGACACATGTTTTTGGACTCCACTTTCCCATCCATAGGTGCAGGTACAGTCCCATCCCTCTGCCCTCTGCAGGAGAATGGGAAGATGGAGGGACAGAGCAGAGGACAAATACACTTCACATGCTACCATGACAAGGAGGGGCATAATTGTCTCCTTGGCTAGACTGGAGCCCGGTGGCACTTACAGGTGGACCTGAAAACCTGGAAGAAGTATTTCTCACGTTCCAACTTGTTGCAAGGACAAGTGCGGAGCTGGCAGCAAAGGATACGTGTGGATCTGTGGAGGCAAATGCTGTCAGAGAAGCAAGCATGAACACAGTGTCTTTCCACCACTGCTTGAAGGCCTGTGTTTTTACTGCATCAATAGTAGGCACTGCATTATCAAGGGTCTGCATGGTGACAATGTGTAGGGGACACTATGTGCTGAGTTGTGCAGCTCTGCACTCTGTGATGGGGAGCCCATTCTTCCCAGGACAGTCTGGACTGCATCCCTCATCCATCCAGAGCCTTTCCAGCTCCTTGCTGTTGACTTTATTTGATTTCACTCCTGGCATCAAGGACATGAGCAGAAAATTGACTGTGACTTGCACAGTGAGAAAGGAAGAGAGAGAAAGTATCATAAGATGGGGAACAGTCAACAAGGTCATGAGCCCTGCTGCATAAATCCCATTTAACTCAGCAACGTCTGAGTGTAAAATAAGTCTAGGAATATTTGGAAGACTTGTGCCAGCCCCAGCAAAGCACAAAGCAGAAGCAAATCTACCTTCCTTTGAAGTCCTCAAACCCTCCCTACCCTCACCAATACCAGAGCTCACCTTTTGCCTCTTCCAAGCTCCTAGAGGTGTTCCTGCTGTCCACTGCATCCCCTTCTTCAATAATTTGTCATTCAAATGGCCTTCTAATGCCTGTAAACACAGAAATTGGCATCTGGACAGCAGGAAATCTAGGAAATTAGCACAAGGGACTCTTCTGGGCTTGTGGCCAATATATAGTCCTAGGAGCCACTGAAAGCACAGCAGAGTCAAGCTCTAGAAAGCAGGAAGAGTGTCACTAGGTTGGCATAAGCACCTCCTAGTCCATTCAGGGTACGTGACAGTAACGCACTAGTCTGCTTTGTGTTAACCATGAGGAGCACCAAAGCCAAACTCCCTGTGATACTGACCTGGGCATGGACAAGCCCAGATCTCAGCTCTGTTCAGGGCCCATTTAGTTGCTGTGGGGAAGTGCCACAACACGCAGCTGCTCTTTTTTTTCCCTTCCCACCCACACCCCCCACCCCCGGTTCATCCTTTTTTTTGCCACTTTGTCTGGTTTCCTTATGCCCATAGAGCTGTGGGCGCTAGTCCAAGCATTTTGACCGCAAGCCTCACTAACCACTGTACAAGGGAGACATGCAGTGTGCCCTGAGACTGTGACCAAAACAGGAGTTTCCATAGCAGCCCATCACCGCATCCAGCAGTTCTCCTTCTGGCTTTGCTATGGGCTTTGGAGTGGTGCTGACCCCGTGGCCGAGCCAGGCTGAGCTGCTCTCTGCTACTTCATCTTCAGGTGTAGCTTTGAATCCCTCAAGAGTTTGCATGATGCTTTTGGATGAGTAGGAGAGGACAGGGCTTGCTTTGGGCATGCAGGACCTTGGAAGATCCTTCGGCACTGGCATGAAGGGGACAAATCCTAGCAAGTACGGCAGAAAGCAGCTGGTAATGTGCTGGTTGCTCACCTCTGTGTGTGGGGATAAGTGTGCACACGAACTGGTCATGCATCGAGGCATCAGGACTGTCAAGGCTGTCTAGCTTACCAAAGCGCTTAGGAATCCCAGGACAGGGCACTGACTTCTTGCTTCATCCTTTGGGCAGGACAATGTATTTGCACCAAAACATGCCTGGCTCCTCTGTGGAGGCTGATGCTGGTCATGGAGCTGGGATAGCAGGAGTCAGATTTGCCCAGTGACTCCATGAAGCACTGATGGTACAGCCAGGAATGGACACCAGCTCTCCAGCAGAGCCAGCCTGAGCTGCAAGGCCAGGAGTTTTGGGGGAGATACACCCTATTTCAGAAATCCAAGCCTGAGTGCTGCTCCACTCTGCAACTACCTTCTAATCACAGAGCAGAGTCTAGTTATCTGTGGTTATCAGAAGAAAAATGCCCCTGCCCAACTTCTTGGGGTGGCTCACTGACGTTCCTCCACCTACAGCCTGGAGCCCTCAGCTCCAAGGGACTGGGCTAACATTCCTTGCTGTTCCAAGCATCCTGAAATATGCATGATGTTGGGCGAACGTGTGGGACAGTTGGAAGGCAAACAGGAGCGTTAGCAGAGTATGTTTCATGCAAGGAAGCCCTTTGCTGGCACCAGTTACAGATTGCATAACCATGCTGGGTATGTCTTATTTATTACTGCCGTGTTAAATGCTCAACCTGCCTTCAGATCAGGGATTACTCAACCTCCTTTTAATTTTTCAGCTTTTTAGCTGGTTAGCATACTTCACCCCTTGCAGATGACAATCATTTAGGAAAAAGAAATCTTTATTTTATATTTTTTTTTGTATACTCGTACACAAGTAAAATAAAATGCATATCTATATATACTGCAATCTTGTGAAGGAAAAGGTAGCATTCTTTAACAAATGCTGCCCGTAAACATGGTGTGATGGAATGAATACGGAAAAACTGCAATATTCATAAACATAGGATTAAAACAGCATCAAATTCATTACCTCTGCAAATGGGAACCTGCAATATTGTTCAGTGTGATGTCAAGTTACAAACAGATTTTAGACATTCTTTTCGGAGCATTTCTTACACTTTTTTTTTTTTTTTTTTTTTTTTTGCCTGTAAATAAACCATATTTCTTTACCATCTGCTGTAGCAAAAGCTGCTTTGTGGGCCAATGCAGTTCCGAAGACCAAAGTTATAATTCACAGGTTTCAGGACAAATAAATTATGTACATCTTGGTGTTTGTCTTTTTTTGTTTTTGTGGGTTTTTTGTTTTTGTTTTTTTTTAATAAAGGCATCCAGTTAACTTTTGTGTAACAAAGCTTTCTCAGGGTGGATGGTAGTTTTGCTTTTGTTTGCAACATTTATGGAGGTCAGCAAAAGTCTAGTATTAAAGTGTCATCAACCCAGGAAAAGAGTTAATTTTAGCAGAATAACAGTAAGCTCCACACCAAGGGGGGGATCAAAAGGCTTAGGCTGAGCTGTAACGTGGAGCTGTTTCCTTGCTGGGTGAGGCGGCACTGGGCCTTTGATCTGTTCTTTTTAGAGCAGCCCTGTCTCTTTTTGGTTGGGACTGTGGAAGGTTCAATAGGCTCTAGAAATTCTGGTTTCAACTTGGTCAATGGAGGGTCTACAATGCTGGGGAAGGTCCCAAAGGGGGAATCGTTTATCTGCTTGTTGCTGCCATTTTTGGAAGGGTCCGTCTCAATGTACTTGGTTTTGGACATGTTCTCCTTATCCTTGAGAGGGTTGTTGGAGGATGGCCGGCTGCTGTGGGAAGAAGGACCTGCCTTGCCTTTAGCTTCATAAATAAAAGACTTGTCTGTTTCTGGGTGGCAGCACTTCGGGGAGCCGTCGTGGGAGCCGAGAGGGGGGACCCCGGTTGGCAGTTTACCAGATCTGGTCTTAGTGCTAAAAACGCTTGTTCGTATCTGGTTGAAGGAGTCAACGCATCCTTCCAAGTCGGAGCTCTGCAGCCTTTTGAGGTCTCTCCCTGCCAAGCGAGGGGGAAGGTGGCACTCTAGCTCTGAAGATGATCCTTTAAACTGCTTAAACCAATTCCAGAGGGACCGAGCCTGGCAGTCACAGATCCACTGGTTGCCATTCAAGCGCAGGTACTGAAGGGACACCAGGGGAGCCATGGTTTCTCCTGTGAGCACGGTCAGGTTGTTGTTAAACAGATACAAGGTCATCACTTTCCCAAGGTCATGAAAAGACCGGCGGTGAACGAGGCTGACCCTGTTCTGGTGCAGAAGCAGCCGGTCAAGGTTGATTAGCCCGCGAAAGACGTTCTCTGACAAGCTCTTGATTTTGTTCCCATGCAAAAACAGGTAGGTGAGGTTTGCGAGATCTATGAAGGTGTCATCCAGCAGGTTCTGAAGATTATTATCCTGAAGGTAGAGATATTGCAAGGAGAACAACCCTCGAAAAAGCCCTGTGGAGAGCTCCAGGAGCCCACAGCGATCCAGGTGTAAGGTGTGGAGGTGAACAAGACCCCGGAAAGTCACCGGGTTGATAGATTTCAGGTTCGTGTTGTCACTGAGATCTAACTCCTCCAGTTTGTTGAGCCCATAGAAGGCTCCAGGCTCAATGAGGCTGATGTTGTTGGAGTGAATCCAAAGAATAGTCATGTTGCGGCAGGAGGTGAAGCTGGTGGACCTCACAAGGGTTATCTTGTTGTTGTGCAAGAAGATGCGCTGGCTCTGGATGGGTATCTCAGTGGGGATTGCTGTCAGTCCTTGCTGCTGACAACTTATTGTAATCTTCGGTTCACTGTAGCATACACACGCCCCGGGGCAAGACTCCACTTCTGACTGGATGTTCAAGCAAAGCACCAAAATCAGCAGTTTGCTTCCTAAAGGATAACAAAAATAGTATGCAAATTAGCCAGGGTCATGGGAGAGTGCTTTTCTGTGCAACTAATAGATGAGCCTGAAAATCACCCTTCTAAGTGTGTTGCCACTAACCACAAACAACATATGCCAGGGAAGTCGAACAATTAAACTGCAGAATTAAAAATGCTCTACCACTCAACACAATAGCTAAAATCAATATACACTTATAGTGACAAAGTCTGAGCACCTCCTCAGCCTTTCACACTTGGGAGGTCTCTGACTTCGGTGGTGAAAGAGAGGGATTATCATCATGTATTTGCATCATGGGTCCTGGATGCACATCTAACATAAGTCCTGTTCCAAAGAGCTTACCTCTGAGCAAAGGGGCTGGCTTCTGGGGGGCCATTTGTCTCTGCCACAGGCACGTTTAGCACAGTTCAGCCTGTGGGAAAGCATCTGCCCAGTTGTGGCTGATGCCTGCAGCCACCGGGTTGCACTAGGCAACTCTGCATCCCATTCCAGCAGGGCCACCTGCTCCGTGCTTTTCAAGATCATTGAACAACTCTCCAGAATAAGCAGGTGTCTCCAGATTGCACTCAAAATGTACGATGGAAATGTGGCTTTTGTGACTTTCCATGAACAACTGCAGACTGATCTGGTCTTCCTGTAAGAAATAACTGAGAGATTCCCAGAATAACTTAGAGGTCAGACCGGCCTGTAGAGGTCTTAGGGCCAAGAGCATCTTTACTTCTCTCTGTCAAAACCTTATGCCACATATTCTTGCTTCCCTTCCTTTCTCCCCATTTTTTCCTTTGAATCTATGCAGCCACTGAGGAAGAGGAGAAAATAGCATGTTTTTCCACAGAGGGCAGCGCTGTTGTTGGAGGAGATAACGTACAATGCTTGATTCAGGGATTCCTCAGAGTTTGCAAGGCAGAAGTAGATTTCCCGTGTCCCAAGCATGCAGGCAGCCCGCTGGGGTTGTAGAGCCCCTGAGAGGAATATTTTTTCATAGTGATGATCACCTGCTTCCCCAGGAGCTGGGCTGCACAGGAATCACAAGGAAGCATTCACCAAATTCACCAGCCCTGGCTGGGATGCTGGGAAAGGGCCTGGCGGATGGGCAGAGGCTGTGGAGCCAGCATCACCTTCTGAAAGGGGACCTGGGAGGGAGGGTCATCGTGAATCTCCAGCTGAGAGACCTGCAGAGAGAGCTTCTGTTGCTTACCCGTGGTGGGGAAGCTGGGGACAAGAGGAAGTTTCAGCAGTGCTTTACCATCAATTAGCAGCAAGTAATTAGATTGCTTCCTCTAAACCGCATACAGGAGCTAAAATGAATGGGCAGCAACGGTAGCAGTGGGAGGCTCCTTATGTGAAATATCACATGCGAGCAAGGGACACGTGTGTCTCCTTCCCAGCTCATCACAGTACCTCTGGCAAAAAGACACGTTCTTCCCCATCACTGTGGACCTCCAGCCCAGAGACAACAGCAGCTTTCCCTCTTCGCTGTTATGGGAGGTTTTTTCTTCCTTGAAAGACTGAAAAAATTGTTCAGGCATGTTGATGCCTCGTTACACCTTAAGGTAAAACGGCAGAGTTCAAAAAGTCAGGCAGAAGAGGACAACAACGTGGAATGGGATACACTGGGGAGACTGGGGAGAGTCTGGTCGCATCCAGCCACATGTGCATGGCGCAGCACGCTGGCTCCCACGGGGCTGAATCCTGGAGACAGCTGCTGCATCTCACAGAAAAGCCTGAAAGGCGATCATGTTGCTAATGAAATCACATCATCTTTGCATCGAAGTAGCAACTTCAAACCCCAGTGATAAAGGATTAAATCATACGGAAATCTCACCCAACTGTTTACTGAAGCAGTAACAAAGGTATCGGAGAAGCCAAGGCAGGAAAGTCGCTTTTCTGCACTAACAGGCTGGGATCCCAGGACTGAGTTTCAGTCTAGTCAAAATAATTCACCATGTGCAGCTAATAAATCTGTGGTGATCCAACAGGCGAGAGGCTTCTATATATCATAGTCCACATGGGAGAAAAAATAACAGCTCAGCATACAGGGATAATTTGAGCCTGATATTATTAGCTGCTGAGCATCCCTGGAAGGCAGTGTGTTGAGTGCAGTATTGTGACACATTCTGGCCGCCTTGTCATGTTTTGACATACCACGTCCCATTGCATGGAGCAAAGTAACACGAGACAACTGAAACTCCCCGCTGGAGACATGTCACACCAAGAGGAGCCTCCTGGGAAATTAAAACCATGCTGGCAACTCTCTGACCAGCGCAATTCCTCTCCAGCTGATAATGAAAACCTGTAGCCAGAGATACAGGACTTTCTGGAGCCTCTTTCTTCAGTTTTCGTGATTCAGATGATGGGGGCCAGGGTAGCACTGGAGCAATGGGATTCACCTTGCTATGCAACACCACCTGCTCCAGCAAAACGGCGCTTGAGCTGCAGACACGGCCACCGGCTGCATGGCTCTTCCCAGCTGCTCCTCCCTGCCTTGGCAATACCGCAGGGGCTACAGCCTACTGGGGGAAAATCTAACCACAACCCAGATGCATCCCACAGGCCTTATAAATATGTGACACACTCGCAGCGGAGTGAAGGCAGAGAACCATTCCTATGCGAGAGGAATCACAATGACAACACTCCTGTTCCAGCTCCAGCCAGGGGAGGCAAGTGCATAATAAATATACATATATACATACACGGGGAGAGAAAGAGAAAACATGAAGCAGCTGGCGGAGAATGAGCCATGCATATGAATACCACCCTGCCCCGTGCCACCCCCTCCTGACAGCCACGCTCCTGCACCCTCCGGATCACTTTGACCGCTTGTGCCCTAAGCGGGCACCACCAGCGCTTTGCTATGGACAGAGCTGCCAGGGCTGGGCAGCAAGGTTCTGTCCCAGCTTCTGGGTGTGTGCGGAGCTGGAGGCATGCTACGGCTTCTCCCCAGCACACAGGAGCAGAAGGGAAGGGGCAAATCCTGCTCCACTCTGAACCACAGCTTTTCTTCTCCCACTGCCAATGCCTCTGAGGCTGCCGGGAGCTGTGAGTCAGTGGCACTGATAGCCGGCTGCCAGTGGAGCAGCATAGGGAAATTAATTACAGGCAGGGCTAGCCTGTGTGCTTTAATTAGGGACCTGGTGTTCATAAGCTGCTCGAATTAGCTCCTTCCACCAGAGACAGTTACTGTCAATCATCCCCCCAAGCTTTTTTCCAGTTAGTTTCCTGCTGTGCAGCTCAACCATGCCCTGACTGATCCATGACAAAGCTCAGCACCCAGCAGTCATCAGAGGGTTCCTGGCCAGCACAGGGCCTGAAGCAAGTGCAGGAGTGGGTGCAGCCCACAGACAGCCTCGGGAAGTCAAGGTGACCCTTTCTTCCCAAGCCAGCCTGGGGTGTGCTGTGGCAGAGACCAGAGGGACCATGCCTTGGCCTTCCCCTGCTCCTCCAAGGAGCTTCTCCATCACAGGTCTTCAACCATAACTGTGCCTTGTGCTCAGTGTGCCCAGACCACAGTGGCCACCAAGTGCCATGAGCCATCTAAACCTTGCATGAGGATAGTTTCATCCATCCAATTTCAGGCAAATATTACTTTGCTTTTTCTGACCAGGTGCCAAGTGACCACTTTAGGACAGGGATGAGCACAAGGCAGGGTCCTGGGACAGGGAGGTTGCTAAGACCTGACATCAAGCCACGTTAACACAGCTGCACAGTTTTAGGATGGTTTGAAGCATAGTAGAGTTTGTTCCTGTCTGCCTGGAATATACCCCTATATCTTCAGGTTATCTCTTACTCTAGACCAAGCCCTGCAAGATCAAGACAGGCCAGTGGTATCACTGCCCTGTGCCCCCAGGGCTGGAGCCCATCAGTTGGACCTGTTTTGGGGCCAGTGTCATAACACAAAGCACAGACCCAAGCCCCTTTTATGCTGAGCCAAGCACCTCAGCATGGTGTGGGGCACCACCTTGCTGAGCCTTGTGCTCTAGCATGGAGCTGGGGCCATGACGCAAAGGAAGGAGCTGGAGCACTGATCTGGGGACTGTATTGCAGAGGTGTGTACAGGAACCAGACGTCGCAACACCCATCAGCCGGGCACCCTGGCACAAAACCACGTGCTCCATCTTCTTCTCCTCTCCACCTCCCCTTGTTCGTCCTCCTTTTTGATGACCTCCTCCTTTCCATCCTCCTCCCCTCCTTCACAAACACCACATCCCAGGGCTTGTCCAGCTGAGCTGAAGGCAGCACCCAGGCAAACCAGTCCACCCCCAGAGAGGCTGGGGCACATCCCAGCAGTGCCCAGATGTACACTGTCCTGTACATCACACTGCAGCTTGTTTCTCTTGGCACAAAGCAGAGGGGAAGGTTGAAGACCTTCAGAAGGTGGCCAGGCAAGGATCACACCAATACAGCTTAAAAATTGCCAGGAATAGTGTGAGTGTCATGGGCTTCTGCTTTTCTTGGGAGGCACAAAGTATGCATGAGGCTGAGGGATCCCAGTGGGTGCTGCCCTGAGCAGAAAGGTCAAAGCCCTGGCTGAGGGCAGATAACAAGAATCCAGAAGACCTGGGCAGAAGGATCCCAGCTACTCCACAGCCCTGTTGGCACAGGCAAACACCATCGTTTGTTTTCCTGGAGCACCGGGTTCAACCCTGGCTGTCGGCTCCTTCCTTTTCCAGGAAAAACACAGCCTGCCCTTAGGCCAGAAGTACACGAGATATTCCCTGGTGTCACAGGGAGGAGTGAGGTCAGAAGGTCCACTGTGCGCCTGTTCCCAGAAGATGTGCCAAGCCCAGATCCCCATGGGGAACTACAGTGTCCTTCCCTCGACCTGCCAGATAAATCCATCCGGAGCTGTCAGAGTGCTCCCACTATCACTGCTGACTGATGCCAGGTCCTCCACCACCTGCCGGACTCTTCTACCCGCAGGACTCAACCTTAGTGCCCATCCCTGAGAAAAAGGGCCTTGGAGTGACATCCATTCCTTCATCTCTTAAGACACAAAGCCATTCCTACACCCTCCAGAACATGATTAAAACTTAACTAGATAGTTCCAGTCAAAAGCAAAAGATGAAAGAAAATCCAGTACCTGGAGCCTTCAGTCCCTCCAAGACTTTGGCTTTGAGTTTAGCATTTGTACCTCCAGAGCTTTCTTAAAAGCCAGAAACCTCCTTCAGTCAAACTGCCGCACTTCCCCTTTGCCATCTCAGAAGTGTTATGACTCATGGAACTGGGAAGCAATTAAAGTGGGTCCATTATCTGTCTTTCCGCTAGTCCCCTGTGCGATCACATTGTCAAACATGGCAATTAGAAAGAAAAGGCTCCGGGGGCCTCTAATAGATGCTTTGCAAACTTTTTAAGAGGCCAAAGCAAAATGCAATTTTCTGCAGTTTGCAGAGCCGTGGCCTTTCTCTGCCGCGCTGCACTTGTCTCTATTGATTTGAAGATATTATAATGCGGCTTTCCTACAGTGGAGGGTCAATAATCATTTGAATTCTCTCCTGGTTGAACATAAAGGGAGTACTTTACAATACAAAGCCTTCTGCTGATGCACACAGCATTTTACCTTTGTTTATAGTATGACAGCACTATAGCTGCTTAATTCCCTGTTCTGAACGGGTATTGTTTGAAATTCAGCATATGGCTTTGAAAGCTACTCTGCAAAGCAGCTTCAGTGTCTCCTGCTATGTCCTGTGGCCAAAGGTGGGTCTGCGTGCGTGAACGTGTGTGCGCCAAAAGGAAGAGGGCAGCACTTTTATGCATTTCGAGTCGAAGGCGAATTGAGAGGTGAATGAGGAAGGAGAATTGGTTTGGACCAGCCTCACCCCAGGCTGGAGTTTCCCTCCCTTCTGCTGCCTCTTCCCTCCCTCCACTGCGGAGAGGAAGGCTGGTTGATGATGGTGCAGCTGGGGTGGCCTCAGGGTAAGAAGGAGAGGAGTGACGCTCTGCCACCACACAAGCACCTGGGAGAAGCAACTGGTGTTACAGGTCTGGGGAACCAAGAAGCCGGAGTGGGTACGAACACAGCAGGTCTCAGCACACAGGTGCCCACTGCCATGCAAGCAGCCAGCTGCCTGGCAGCTGGCTGCAGCAGAAAAACTGGGGGCTGGCGCAGGTCCCGTGACATATCTGCAGCTTCGTGGGGATGCTGGGGTGTCAGGCACTCCTCTCGAGAACAGTCAGTGAGGTGACTGGGGTGAGCCAGCTGACCACGGCTCTGTGTCTGCTCTGGGGTGCTGCACTGCTCTCCAGGCTCGGCTGACTGGGTCAGCTCCGTCTCCACAGGTCATTGCTGGAGCTCAGAGTCCCAGCTCAAAGCAAAACACCTACGCCCTGTTCCGGTGCTGAATCCCAGCTGCCTAAAAATAGGCAGCTAATTCCCTTTGTAGACACCCTTGAGGGTCTGAGACACCAACATGAGTGCTGACAGATTTGACACGGCTCCTCTAGACCTGCTCTCCTCCAGCAGCTGGAGCTGGGTGTGATATAAAACAGCAGCAGCCCATGTTTAGGCACCTAAATCCCACCCCTAACTTCTATACGTACAGTCTCTGATCCCACATGCTCTGGGACTGCATCCAGATCCATTAACCTTTGGGACTGTGGTGCTCTTCATCCCCTTTGGCAGTACAGCCTCAGTCCTGCTCTTTGGTCTACCCAGCCTCTATCCTGAACAAGACAGGATTTCAGCAGAAAAAATATCGTATGTGGTCAGAAATGAAAGGTCATTTCCGTAATGCATCCAGGCAGGGGATGGAGGCAATAGATGTGCCATTTCCTAACTTCTAGGTGTTCATCTTTTCCACCTAAATCATACTCCCTTAATGTGATTTTTGGACTTAATATTGCAGGGATATTTTTAAGGGAAGAAGGTAAAAGCGAGTTATATCATGTGCAATTCTTAGAATCCATCCTCACAAATCTCCAGAGGGGTTTGAATGCTGATTTTTCAGCACCACTTAGGGCTGACCTACACGACTCATTACGTGAGAGGATTGCACCACAAACCTTAACCAGGGCATCTCCATCCCTTCATGGGCACGTGCCAAAGCAGCTCCCAGCCGGCGGTGCTCCCCATCCCTGCCAGGGGCTCTCCGGCACTCCCGGCGTTTTGGCAGCAGCATCGGTTTAGCCTAACAACATTTGGGCAGGGTTATACTTTTGGTGATTTGCCAGCATTTCCCTCAGCAACATCAGGGAGAGAAAAGGAAAGGTGATAGTTAACAGTTTATATTTCAGCCAATTTGAATACGAATTTGATGATGAAGGGAAAAAAAAAAAGAAGAAAAAAAGTCTCTTCTCTAGCCAGAGGGTTTTCCTCCTGCTGAATTTCAAAGGCTTGCTGCAAGCCACGGAGGTGTGAAAGACTCTCAAAGAAAAGGTCAGAAACCTTCATAGGGGACAATATCACAGGATTTAAATACAGGAGTCATTAGGTCCCTACATAACAATAACACTAATATCCATTATTATAGCCTAGCAATGCCCTGGGAGGCCAGGAAATGAGAAAGAGAGAAGCCTTTGTTACAATGGAAGAATGTGAGAAGAACTGCATGGAGTCAGACAAGGGCCCATTTGGGCTGGCCTGACATAGTGATTGGAGCAGATTCGGATGGAAAAGCAACACTAAATGAGGTGAGCATTGCCCTGGCATCTTCTCCAAGCCCCGGGCAAACAGTGGCCCAGGGCCTGCCTGAGGCAGAATTTCCCTGTCTCCTTAACAGACTACAAAATCTGCTTTCCACTTTCTCAGGTTTTCTCCAAGCCCTAGGTCACAGTATGAATTCTGCTCCAGACATTTTTGCTGTGTACTTCTCTGCATCTTTTCCAGGACCTCGTCACTGCAGGGGTGGGAGGACGACACTTGGGATGCAACTGCAGCACGGACTTGCGCAGAGGTTTAGACACCCTGCTCTTCCCCTTATAGCTCCTGTGCTTTGCCATCGTTCAGCATCAAGCTGAGCTTTTCAGGGAGCCCTCCACAAAGTCCCAAGGATCACTCTGCTGAGCAGCAATAGCTCATTTAGAGCCCATCATTGCATTTGTTTAGGTAAGGGTCTGGGCTGTTTGCCAGTGTACATTACTTTGCGTTTGTAAGTGCTGAATTGCATCTGCCATCTAGTCTGTGGTTACGAATTTTACCATGAAACCCCTTGCTGCAACAAATCATCTGCCCAAATATCCACTTTCCTTCAAGCAGAAATATTATCAGAGTTCACAGTTGCGCCCCAATCTTAAAATGTGAGCTGGCTGCAAGCAGTGACATCTTCCTGATCCTGCAGCCAAGCTGCAGCAGCACTTCACAGAAATAAGGACTTAGTAATCCCTACCTACCAACACAGGCTAAAGATGCTCCTTAAAATGGTTTACATAAAAAGAGGAACAAACTTTTCTTGCATCTTTGATAGGAGGTTATTCTCTTGGGTATTAAAAAGCTGACCTAGTTATCACTGTTTGCTATGGATAGGCATAGGGAAATCCTATAGATATCCTAGGCCATGCTTCAATGAGTGCTCTTGCCAGCTCTGTGCTCTGCCACCTCACCTGGTGGGACTAAGTCTCTGCCAATTCTATCGGCAGAGACAGAATTTTCAGCTGTTCTTGTGCAAGGCATAATAAATCTGCATATTTTTGATCCCTCCTGTTTCCAGCTACCTAGTGCATATCTGGAAGGGAAAAGCTTATGACCTTTTAAAGGGAAAAGCTTATGACCTTAAAGTAAAAGCATGGAGAATTCCTTAAGAAAAGGCTTCTTACGTGGGTTTATACCATTCAGTCCCAGGCCTGATGCCGTTCAACTCTGGTCCTTTCCATGCGGATAGTGTAGGTGCCAGATGCTGCTGGCCCATCCAAACTCTCCCAGTATTCCCTTTTTCCTCCTCAGAGGCAAGCTGGTTTCCCCTCTGTATGCAGAACTGTGCCCTCTTTCAGGATGTGAGCAGATATGGTTGCTTAACACCGGAATAACCACAGCCATGACCAGCTCTCCTACAGACATAATGCAAAGTCTTGGCGTTGCCTTGCTCCTGGCCCTCTCTAGTGTCCCTTCCACCAGTGTGACACCGCAAAGGTCCCTGCACAACAGCTTCCCCCAGGCCAGTCTCAGCATCAGCCTCCGTACTTGGCAGAGCACACGGGATCCATAGGAATCCGGCTCTGAGCAGGTGAGGTTGACATGATACCGTGCCAGTTAGCAAATACAATAGCGATAGCTGGAGGAGAAGCAAAAATCTCATGCCGATACCCAGTGCAGGGGACAGTCTGTGGCAAAGGCAGAAGTCCAAGGCAAATATCTGATGTGGAAGTCAGGTGAGAGGCAGAAAATGCCCAGTGCCCAAAGGGAAGGTGAAAGCATGTGGCCTGGAACAAGCACGTGGAGCAACCCTGGGAGGAAAAAGGAAGAGGATGGGGAGGAAGGCTGTCGGCTTGCTGCAGGAGAGCCAGCAGAACAAGGGTAGACAGCCATCCATGAAATCCTACAGGTACAAGTTGAACTATCCCAATCCACCTGTCATGAATTCATCCTGGATGACGGTTCTGAATAACTGTTATGATCCTAATCCACTACACAGAGCTGCAGGGGCGCGCTCACTGCAAAGCTCAGCTTGGTCGAACCGAGCACAGTAAGCCCACAACCTGGGAAAAATGTCACATCTGCACCTTCTCCAAGTCACGGCCACCAACAGCCGTGGTATTATCATAGCTACCCTAGCCGCTCTGCCTTTTGCCAAGTGTCATATGACTAAAATCCATACCCAGCCCAGTAAATCCTAACAGATCCCAGACTGCCCAAGAAAGCAGACCAAAAGAAGATGCGAGCAGTCCCCAGCACAGCGGATGAGGGCATCACAAAGTGGTCATGATCCTCATTTCCAGCTTATCCAGATGGGATGCATCCAGCGCATTGCATGAACAGGATCATCTATGATACTGCCACCGTTCAATCCTCATACTGTGAAGAATGAAGTGAGAAAATATGCATTGTGAATCACAACTAGCTCCTACAGAACTCAGTATTATCTATGCCATATTTGTAAAAAAATCAGGGACAAACAGGTGTCCAAAGGAAGTAAACTCGGGTTCCTGAGATGACTTAGATCTCCTGTGGAGCCCAAAGCATCTCAGGAATGCTTCAAAACATTATTACTAAGAAGCAGAGTTTCCTGCATACCCAAACCTGGCACTGGCGAAAGCACTGTGTGTGCGAGTGACTCACAGAAAGGAGAGGTAAAGCTCCAGATGGCATTTACACCTGCTCTCCCCCAGCCATCTGCGACTGCACCCCACCTGGCAGCTGCAAATCCCACCCCCACATCTTCAGCGCTGGAAGTGCCCCATTGCACGAGGCAGCATTTTGCTTGTTTTTTTTTCTCTAAAATGACACTTATCTCAGCTCTTCCTTACAGACCCTGCATCTGCAGATAATGTGGAGGAATGCAGTCTAGGAAAGAGCTTGGAAGGAAAAGTTGCTCCAAAAATTTCCCATGACCTCAGTTTGGGTGTCTGCATGGATGCAGACAACCCTTGCAGCTGAAGAAACAGCCTGGGAGCTAATGCCCCAGGCAACGCAAGTAGGATGGGGAGAGGGAGAACATTTTAATTTCAACTTTAGACACAGCCACTTTTTCAAAGAACAGCTAGAAATGAAAACATGAGAGCAGACACGGGTGACTGAAAATCGTATTTCTCCACCCTGCTCACAACCTGATGCTCTTTTTCCGAGCCTGGATGACCACAGCTCTTCACACCACTGCATGAGTTGTCCCCTTGATCAGTGGAGTAGTGGAGTCGTGCAATGAAATGTCAGGTCTCCGCCGTGACGCTGCCTTGCAGCAAGCTCCGTGGTGCAGGCACGGGGCATTTCTTGGCGCTGCCCTGGACACTTGACCCCTCCATCCATGTGGTGGGACAGGAGCTAGCTGTGCTCCCCCCTCATCCTCCGTTCCCTGTCTCTCCTGGCATCCCTCCCAGCTCCCTGGCACACAACCCCGCTATGTGAGCCCTTTCATTCCCAGATAAAAGCTGGGACTGGTTTTTAATAAGTGTGCAAATTCAACCGCCGCTGTCTTTATCGGGTGTCGGCTTTGTCTCCTTCGCCGTTTCAGCATTAGACATGCTTGCCTGCCCTTCTGCAGCTCTCTCATCCACTCTCGCCAGATAAGAAACACGACACCCACAACTCTATAAACATATTTCTGAGATGTGCAGACTCCGTGAAGCCAAGCTAAACAAGAATACAATAGGACGCTAATGATACACCTTCTCGTTTGCGTGGAAATGGGGAAGCGAGCAACGGGGAAAGGATCCCAGCCTGCAGCTGAGGCTTGAGGCTCGCTGGTGGCTGCAGCCCCTGGTGCTGGGCTGAGCTACCCACATCCCTCACAACAGATATCCACCCCATGTTCGCAAACCCCGTGGTATCCCACCAGGAATTTGCACCACATCGCCACGCCAAAAGCCCTCGGTTCAAGTTCCAGCCTTTGGGTCTCATTACAGCAGATTACAGCACCTTCCCGCTCTTTAATCAAGGTGGATAAAAACTCCTCATGCAGACTTCGGCTTCTCCTCTTTATCCAGAGATCATGTTCATCCATTTCACCACTACAGGGCATTAAATGTTCATAATCACCTGTTATCCAATATGGCCCTTAAATCAATTTTAGAGTCGCTGCCCTCGAGCAGGCAGTCTCCCAGCCTGACAGAGTGGCCTACATTCTGCGCTCCGAGATGGATGACCGAGCATTTAGCTGTATTAAAATTCATGTTGTTTCACTGTTGCCAGTCTACCAAGCAATTGCAATTGCTCTGCATTAGAGACTCGCCTTCATCATTATTTATCATGGCAAAATTTGAATCAGCTGCAAACTTTACGGGCAACTAATTTATATATATTTTCCAGATCATTCATGAAAATAGTGAAATACACCGGGGTGAAAGCTGAATCCTGCAAAGCTACCGTGCAAGCAGCTTGTTCGGCAATGATCCTCCAACAACAATCGCATTTTGAGAGCTTTTAGCTGCTTGTTTTCTTAATCCATTTAATAACTGTCCATTGATTCAATAGAGAGTATATTTTTGACCAAGTAAATCAAGTGCCTGACATAAGCCTGAATATATTATAAAAAAACACATACATGAGCAGAGACTGGGTTAGGTTTTTTTCCCCACAGCTAATACACCAGGACATCAGTCCATGCCTGGGGCTTGCTGGCATTATGGCAATATGATTAATAAATAACAGTGACAGCAGTATCTTTAGAAACAATATCAGAAAAACTTAAGAACTGGACTGGGTTTAAGAACACTTTCTGGGAAATCTACCAGTTGAAATTAATGGTATTTCTATGCCTTTGATCTTCAGCGATGTTAACATATCCTCTTTCTCCCACAGCACTGAGATCAAACTGACCAGCCTCTTCTTACCTCCTGAGCTTTCCGACTTGCTGCTTTAAGCCAGTGGTGGGCACTGGCCTTCCCTGCCTCTGGAACTCCCCAGATTTTCGGATATTTTTAAGGAATTAGACCAGGAACCTTGTCAGCTAATTTTGACAGTGCTCCCATGTGCACTCCTTAGGAAGAGGCTCGCACATCCCTCTGCAGCTGGATTACCGTTACTTTCCAGAAACCACTCCTGATGGTTGGTGTCTCTCCTCAGCTGGGTGTCCAGCTAAGATGCTACTTCACAGCCTCCACAGGCAAGTTGCTTAAGCACCCAGGATCATCTCAGACAAAAGAAAATGTTTCATTAGCACTGACTCCGTGAGACTTGTTTTTCTCCAGGATCGGGTGTTCGTGTCATTCTACCACCACCCTGTCAAACCAATAACCTTTCCTTACTTTTCCACAGCGGGCAAGGTAGGCATTGCTGTCCCACTGCTGGCCCTGTCTGAGAAAGGGATGTTGTAGCAACATACTTTGCTTCAGCCCCTGAAGCATATTACTTAATTAAAAGAAGCAAACCATGAAGCTTTTTGAAGGCAAATCTTCATCCTATAGCCAGGACCTGCGGAGCTCCACGGGGACACAGACTTCACATGCTGCAGTTCAGTCACTCCATGCAGAGCAGTTTTAGTGCAGCAGGTCTAATTTCCCCTAATACTAAGTGGCTATTAATATTTCACAATACTAAGTGAACTTTTTTCCCATTTAATTTGCCATCTTTATTTGTTTTAGTTCACCTCATTTCAGCACTGGGAGGGAGACCAAGGACCAGCTACTGATTTGGGGGGCATAATGAATCATGTCACCAAAGGAATTAACTGAAGTGAAAAAAGGAAGAAATCAGTCAAAATTACATCAGAATCACAAAAAAAAATGCATCTGGGAAGCTCAATCTGCAAGATACCCCTGAGGTTAAGAGCAACATCAGGCACCAAAACGGCACCTGATAGGAAATACATGTACGAGCAGAATATCCCATCTCTTACAGGCTGGAAAAAACTCATCCCAGCATATTCACTATTACTTTCTTTGGGATTTCTCACACTTGATGCAAGCCAAGGAAAGAGAATAGTAAAACTTGTGGATTTGAAGACAGAAAAAAGTAAGTCCTCGTTTTCCCCTGCTCTCTGTTCCCTGCCGAAGTGGAAGCAAACTCTCCTTTCTCCGGGGAAACAGCTCGTGCAGCTTCTGACAGGAGCAGGGGCAAGGAAAGCAAACCCTGCCAGTTCCAGTAGGTACCATCCAGACAACATGTTTCAAAAAAGTGTGCTTTGTACCAGCCCTGGCATGCAAGCCTCTTCAGTACTGCCCCAAAACCAAAACGCCACAAAACCATCTCAGCCCAGCAAACCCCATCCAGCCTTGGGTGGGGAATCAGGCCAGGGATCTCGCACAGGGAAACCACGAATACTTCAGAGTAGAGCTAGGAATTTCAGATTGTCCTTTTCTTCTGGTGCCTCTGTCTCTCTTCCCTCCCCTAGGGAATGTTTTCAGAGATGTAGCACTAAGAAAACTCAGACAATCTCGCCTTGATTACAGAGTCCAAAAGGCTCCTGCATTACTACTCATGAAAACCTACTTCCACCCAGGATTTAAATACTGCCATTTCTGCTTCACCACCCTTGGCCTCTGCCTTGCTATCTTCCTTCTAAGATGTCATCTGGGGTGACATCTCCTTCACCCCCACCTTGTGCTGAGAAAACAGCCCAAAACAGCTTCCCTTGTGGCACAGCTTAGTCAAACCAGCACCATGCAGTAGCATCACGTAACAAGCAGCAACAGCCTGACACACCAAGCAACCGGGGAAAGCACACAGGGCAAATCAGGTTGACAGCAAAGGAAATCGTGGGCAAATTCTGCACTGACTGATGAAATGTCTCCTGAAGGAAGGGTGTCTTCCCAGTGCTTCGAGGACCAAGCCTGTGCTGTTTCCAGAGGAGGCCAATCTCGTCTTGACTTTGCATCAATTTTATCTTGGTCTTTGCTGATGTGTTTACAGAGTGTCTCCTGCCTGCATCCCTCTCCTGGTCATCACCACAGAGTAGCCTTTCTTCTTCACACTGCCACAAACCTAAGTCTTCCTCTGCCCTGAGCAAAGCCTTGTGTTTCCCTTCACTCACCATTCTGTGGGATCCAGCTGCCGGGGAGCTCTGTGTCCTGCCCTGAGCCATCCATGCTCCCCATGCCACCAGCTGTGTGCGCTGTTGGGGTCAGCTGGTGCCTTCACATAGGTTTTACACTGATAAAATTCCTTCTGGATCTTTATTCTTCCTGGGTGCCAGCATCCTTTGCTGAAGCCACCATGTGTCCCTCATACTTAAGATAATGCTTTCTGAATCCCTAAATCCCCTTCATTACCAAGATATTCCAGCTCTTTTCCCAGCAGTCTAGAGGTCACCTTACGTTTTTTCCATTCCCAAATGTCTGGTTTGACATTTGCTAATGTTAAAATCCAGCTGCTATTTCTTTCTCCTCTCCTCTGACGTGTTTAAATCCTGCTGAAGGTGACGCATGCCTCTTAGCCCTCCTGTTAGCTGCTGGTTCCCAGAGGCTATTATCAGGGAACCGGCTAATCCTAGATTTGGAAGGTCCCTCTGGGGTTTCCTGTGACGGGGTTAGAGGTAGGGGTGTGTGTGTGTGATGGCTGGGTTTGTTCAAAATCGCTGCCTGAATTGAAATCAAACAAGTTCAATGTCCTCCTGTTTGTCTTCCCTGGGACTCTGGCCAGTTCCCACCGCGCAGCATCCCCTCATCCGCAGCTGGCCGGCGAGCAGCACGGGGAGTGGAACAGACACAGTGGCCGGTCGCTGGTGCAAGGGTAGCTCTGGCAGTGGCAAACCCCCCCAAGAGCTGTCAGCACCTAAAACTGCCAGCAGTTCTCAAACTCATCTCAGCTGCCTGTGAAGCCAATGGCACACGAATTTTCTTGCCACCTACCAGCATGAGGGTGACGCTTCCATCACCAGGTGCTGATGGACCTCAGTACGGAGGGGTCTGCTTGGCCAACTGAGTCTGGAGAGGCTTGCAGGGGTGCACACTGTCACCCATAAGCCCAGTGTGGTGACAGACCTGGTTGCCACATCCCCCACAACGCCTGACTTGAGGCAGAGACCCGCACCTTCATCCACAGCTGGCTGGGCAAAGCAGGCAGATGGTCGACACACGCTACAGCACCAACCAACTCACTCCTGACATGTTAAATGAAACAGCAATTCACGTGGGACTGGAGGAATGACTGCTACTGGCTGAAAGATCCCAATTGAACTTTAATGTTAACTGGTTGATATATCAAGAGGAGGACATGTGCTGTGATGGGCCATTGGGACCACTATTAGACCCAGACCCATTAGGCACTCTCATTAATGATCAAGATGAGAATGGGAGAAAATAGCAGGTTAATTAAATTTGCCCCTACTGAGCTGGAGAAGCTTTCAGCATTAGTGGGGATAGATAAATGACAGGGAGGGTTGTGGGGAAAAAAAAATGGCAGATTGATATAGGCTAGAAAAAAGCAGCTACTTCTGGGGAAAATGATCAGCCTTCCAACTAATCAGTGTGAAGGGGAAAGACTCTAGATAAAAGAGCTGTATCTGAGGAGCTGCCAGAGAGCTGCAAGATGATGGCTGATAATGAGTGAAGGGAAGGTGGTTTACTTGGTAGTGAATTTTTGCTCAGTGCTTGCATCGCCAAATGTTAGTTCTTGCCTGGGGCTCCTAGACACTATCAGAAAGAATACGATTGTTATTATTGATCGCTGTTGCAACAGCTCTTAGGTTCTGATGTTCTTCCTTAACCAAAACACCAAGAAACTTACGGAAGTGGTGAGAGAAAAAGCACTATCCACAGGTGAACGTGGAGGACCAGCTCTGTGCACAGGTTGAGATGTCTTAATTGCGTGTCCTAAGGGCCGCAAAATCCTGGGAAAAACGCAGGAGTAGGCAGTGTAAGACAGCAAAGCAGGGTAACACAGCAAATTAACCGAGCTGAAGGGGGAGCAATCATCCTACCAGGCACTAATAGCAAGTCTTATCAACAAGGAGATATGGAAAGAGGAACACACGTTGTCCGTCCTCTCTATTTCAAATTTGAACCTCAGAAATGAGCTGTGCAGTGGGGCAACCCCATGCAGTCAGGTTGGTACCCACATGAAGACAGAGCTGCAGAGAGCCACTGAACCAAACACATGCCAGGTCAACCCTAGGCAGGTTGTTGGCAAAGAGCTGGAAAAAAATAAACCAAGAAAGTTTTGGACAAAATAGTCCCAGCTCAATTTCTGCATTAGACTGGAACAGAGCATCTGGATATAAAATCATCACTCAGACCAGCACAGCATCACAGGTCATTGGGCCTCCTTTTTGTCATCCTTGCGCAAGGGAAGCGAAGGACATTTGGTGCTCTACAAAAAGAAAATTTTCAGGAGAAAATGTTTGGAGAAAAAGGGACATCAAAACATCACCTTTTAGAGGTATAAATACTCCCAGACCATGACAGATGGTCATAAAAGTCCCCCCCAACTCCAGCTCCACTCCACACATGAGTCAGAACTTCACTGAAATCTGCCAAAGTAAACCAGCTGCAGTCCAAGTGGTCTGTGAAATAACAGCAATGAAAGTCAGGTCCCATGGCACGCAAGAAATTTCTCTCCAGAGGGGAAGCAAATGTGAGACAAAACTCTTTGAGAAAGAGGGAGACTAAGTGTACTTAAAACCATTTCTTAAAGAGAGTAACTTCAAAAAAGAAAGTATTCAAGGCAAATGTGGAAGTCTGACTACTTAAAACAGCTACTGAAGAACAGAGACAGCAATCTCTGAAAAAAATGTTAAGGCTTGATAGTAGCATTAATGCACAAAATCAAAGCAACTTCTCTAATGCTGGCAAAATAATTTCTACATGTCAGGAGGAGCAGACTCACAGCTTCCAGAACAACAGGAGCCCTCACGCCTGGAGGGAGTTCACCCATTTCTGATAATCACAACAATAACAGGGAAGCCCATGGCTGAAAGACATTTACAAGAGACTGAGAAGAAAATCTAAATGAGAAAGAGAGAAGTGAAAAGCACTTGCCACAAAGGACACATAAGGTTTCTGCTAAGGTGCTTGTAAGCTTTGCTGCATCTGAGACTTGTACAGCTTTGCAGAAATTAATACATGGGTGATATAGGGTACTGATTTAAAAAAATAAACATATATAAACAGAAATTGTTGTCAGCTACAGACCACTCATTTGAACACAGATTGTGTAAACACTGATCAGATCACATCCAGACGTGAGCAATTCAGCAGAGGAGACAAATGAAGTACAACAGGCAGGAAATCAGCATTTTAAATGTATGAGCTAGTTATAAACTACCTAATCCGAGAGAAGAAATGCTCAGGATAATAGGGATAGAACAAAAGGCTTCAATTTAGTTCTGTGGTTGTGGACATGGAAGATACTGAGAATGTGTGGTACTTTAAAGAACATACTGAATTGGCTTTGATGGAGCAGGAGATCCCACCCAGCCTTCCACACCAGGGATTTATCCTTTAAAGGAGCACATCCATCGTCACCTCTGGCTCTTCTGCATTTGCTTCACCCACCCATCTTGTCAGCTGGACCTCAGTGTACATTTACCATCCATCACTCTGTCTCTGTGGACTACCTGAAATAACATGCAAAGCCAAGGAAAGGTATCATAGCTTCGACTAAGATCATTAAGAACATTTCAAATCATATTTGCATGCAATTTGAACTAATGAATGCACTGATGTGACATCGAGAGGGACCAACCTTTAAGAAAAATGGGCTGAGCTGAACTTCAGACAAAGTCACTGACCCGTTATCCCCAAAAGAAAGTACAAATAGCCTGACATTTCAGAGCATGGCCTCTCCAATGACTCTGACATTAGAAAGAGAAAACAACTTCAAACTACAAGAGTTTACATCAGCTCCAGAAACCCAGGCTGACTGGAAACAACCAGGTCCAGTGCCACCCCAGCCACATTCACAGCACTGGTATGCCAGTCTGGACTGGAAAAACTGAGCGAGGGTGGCCAAATACAACACCTTCCAAGCAAAGGCAGATGTTGATGGACTGCCTACCTAAGCAAAAATGAAGAAGCAAACTGAGAAATTCTTCCATATAAAGAGTACTATATGTTTTTAGACACCTTTAACAACAGTAAGTTAGTGGACAGAGCATGAGAGATATCCTAGGAAAATGGAAAGACTATTTAAAAGGGTGGAAAGCAAAGCCCTTGTGTATAAACTGTGATCTTTTAACAACCAAGAACATCCCTCTTAAGACGATCAGCTGAAGGTCTCATTGCAGCGTTACAAGATGATGCTTTTCACACAGGCTGAGCTCCCACAGCAAAGTGGTGGCCCCGCACATCTGCCCAGAGAGAGGAGCCATTCCTCAGCAACTACTCAAAGCCGGTCCAAGACACATATATTCTGAAAGCAGACCTGTCAGATCCCACGTGCAAGTTAAAAATCATCAGTTTCTTGCAAAAGACACCGGTGGCATCATTTCATAATGATGATGATGACTTAAGAGCATCACAGCACAAGGAGAGGTTCCTTCATAAACCTGATGCTCTATGCCACTTGAATGTGTCTACCTGCACCTCACTGGCAAATTCACAAGCTTAAAGCTATACATCTGCATCACTAAGCAGCATCTCAGTGGCTGGTGGGAGACTCCAGAGAAAGGGGGGCAACTTCACGCCATCTGAACACTCCGGATCATAATCACGTCCAAGTGGATTCAAGAGGAACCACCAAGCACACTGAAGGGCTGGATCAGTAACCTTAGCAGGAAGGACTGAAAAATGAAATGTGTTGAGCATGGCTCTGCCATAGCAAATACAACAAAAGCTTGCAGAGGATAAGGCAGGAGATGAACCTGAGATTGGGAGAGAGAGCAGAAGGGAGAAGGTCTATTTCAGTCCCCACTCAGAGGAGTGCTTTTGTATTTGACATGACATATCTGGGAATTAAAAGTCAGGAATGTTCCACTGAGGATGGATAAGGAAAAAGGGCTCTCTCCCCTGCTGTGTGCTCAGGCAACAAGCTCATGCTGTCCTCTGCTTGCTCCTTGCACTGCTGCCTGCATCTGGGCTCAGAAGCAGAAGCTGCAGAGCACCACTCCTCCCCTACCAACAATAGTACATCACTTGAGGGTGGCCATTGGAAACCAGGGAGCAAGGACAACAGGGCTTTCTGACTCAGACTTGGCTCCTACATCTCTCTTTCACCCTGACGGCAGAAGCATAGGCAGGCTTCACCCTCCAGCTACCATGAATTATTTGGAGTTCATTCCTTGCTGGCCTGATTCTCAGAGGTATCCCAAGCCCACAGCTGCAGGTGGGTGCCAGTGGGCCCGACCGAGGCAATGAAGCTCATTTATGCCCACACTTGAAGTCAGAGCATCCTGCACAAGAATGCCTTGAACACACAGTAGCTGCCTGGGTGCTGCAGCCCTGCATGTCACTGTGCCGCGGGAACATTCCCTCCCTCACCCGAGACTGAAATTAGGAGATTCACTAACTTCGGGACTTTTCATCTTCACTGAATACCTAAGAAGCTCTAAGACTGCAGCATGTGGATGCCACATCCCCTGAAGAGCAGGGAGAGCTGCTCTACCCTATTATACAGCAGGGGCATGTGGCTCAGCACCCTGCAGGCAAGGGAGCTGGTGGTGGTACAGTGACCATGGCCAGAGAAGCATCTTCAGGGTTACACACCAATATGGCAGGCTTTGTGTTAGGAAATAAGTAATAAATGCTTGAGTGAAAAGATGTCAGGCCCCGGAGAGAGGGAGGTCATGAGGGTTTGCCATCCATTTCTCCTAAGACATCGTTTTCCAAACAGCTGCCACAAAACTGCGCACCACAGCTGCTACTGCAGCCTCTCCCCCACGTTGAACCCCAGCCCTCGCTCCACGTTCCGCACCCAAAAATGCTCCAGCTTCACTCAGAAACCAAAGCAGCTCTCATCTGCAGGTAAAATATTTTGGGGGAGGGATAACATTTTACCGTGACTCCCTTGACACTAATGTAACAGGCAAAACAAGAGGGAATTCTGAAATGTTTTTAAAGTAGAAGAATTCAAAGAAGGAAGTCAAAACATTACCTGTGGTTTCCTTGACAGAATATGACCCACATGATGACTTCCCCGAGTGAGATTATAGAGCTGTCACTCACTGCCACTGCACAACACAGAAATTAGCAGATCAGGTTGATGATGAATGTCTTGTCTTCACATCAAACGTAGGCTGCTCTGATCCCATTGCCCCCTCACTTGTATGGCTTAGGAAAGGCAAGGGGAGGAGGGGCAAGGAGCAGGCGTCCCACCTGAGCCTCAGCCTGGCCATCAAAGGCAGGGAGATGTGTGGCCACTCACACACTGCAGGTCTTGCCAGCTTCCAGGATTTTATCACTGATCTTAAGATCTGTAGCAAAATTTTTTAAGTCCCAGCTTCTGGATTCAGGACTTCATCACAGCTTTCTTTCTAATGCCTTTTTTTTTTTTTTTTTTTTTTTTTTTTTCTGGCAAAGAAGACAAAACTGCTAACTCATCTATCTCCCAAACCTCTGAAAGGAGGTGAATGAAATGTCCCGAACTGTGTGTTCTCTTGAGAATTTCCTTCCTTATTCAAAGCTGAGTTTTGTAGCTGCTGTTTGCAAACACAGTGGTTGAGGAAAGGCTCAACAACAGGCTCACAAATCACAGCATCCCCCTGAAGAGAGTGACACCCCTTTCCTGAGTGACACGAGGACCATTTCCCACCATCTTCTGATTTTAGCCAGCCTCCCTCTGGCTCCAAGCAGGGCAGTGTGGAATGAGCTCCAGAAGGTCTCCGAACCAGCTGAAGCCCGAGCGCACACTGTCCTCAGACTGAAAAACAAGTTGGCAAAAGCCAGTCTGAAAAGAGGGAGCGGAACACACAGGGACCGTCCTGAAGAGGATGGTTTGAAAGGGCAGCAGGGAGGGAGGAAGATGCTGACAACCCTCTGGCGCAGACTCTGCTCAGGGAAACACGGCAGAGGCGTTGCTTAGCCCGACCTGTGGGTTTTGATTTAAAGGGCTGTGCCTTCTGGAGTCCAGATGACCCATAAGTGCTTGTCCCTTTTAAGAAAGCCCTTGTGCCTTGCAATAATTCACCACTGATTGCCTACATTTCCTTAAAAGAGCTCATTTAGAGTTGATTTAAGTACTTCTGGGGAGGGCAGGCAAGCAGGAGGGGGTGCGGTGATTTACGGACCTGGTGTCAGCTGCAGAAGCAGCAGAGGCTCTCCTGCCTGCAGCAGTGATGCTGGGGAATGGCTGGAGGGCTGGAGACCCCCCAGAGAGGGTCCTGGAGATGATCCATGGCAGCCATAAATCCTTTGAAATACTCTTCCCCCTCTTTAAGGGCCAGTTCCAATGCAAGCATGGATTTGCTGTGTACCACAGATTCCAGAGATCAGACGGTGCTTGCAGTCACAATTCACTGTTCTGATTTGGGGGAGGCGATCCGACCAGTCTGGGCTGCAGACTCTGGGACACAATTCAGCTGAGAAAGTGCAGGTGCTTAGAAAGAGAAACATCATGCTCTGGACTCCATAGACTGTAAAGAGTGCTAAGATGCCTTGCTTAGATGTAGACATTCAGGTCAAATAAATGTCACTGGACAACCAAATCAGATGTACATATCCATATTGGGCTGATTCATCCTTTTTTGAAGTGACACCTCCTGCACGGGCCTCCAGCGAGAACTTGTGTGGACCCTGAGCGTAACAAGTTTTGCCCCACTAGATGCCTTGCTGCTTTACAGACGCTCCTCTCTGCTGTCTCCTGGCTCTGCACATAGCTGCTCAGCTATGGACAGCCTTGGGAGCAGAGGCAGGGGCTCAGTAATGTGTGTAGGCAAACCCCCGATGGCCTCCTCCGTTCCTGATCATTGCACAGCATCTCTGCTGAGCCTCACGCCTGTGACAGAGATGCCTGAGAATGAGAGGCAAGTGCCCTCCAGGACTGTCCTGCCCTCCATTCTCACCCACAGCCCACTGCAGAGCACAGTCATCCCCAGGAGCTGGCTGGCAGGTCCCTGCAAAGCTCTGCCTCCTGACAAGAACTAGAAAATCAGGAATAATCCCTCAGAGCGCAAACTTTTAACCACGTATATCCTTGTTTTGTAAGCATGCTGCCTCTTTAAAACCCTGTGGCTTATATTTCTTTACGTTCCTATCTAGAAGGACTGAAAAAGAAGATGAGGAGAGAATAGGAATAGCAAGGAAGAAAAGGATCCGTTTAGAAATGAGCAGAATGGGGAGCTTTCTGCTGTGCTTCCCTCCCAGCATCGAGTCCTCCTCTCCACTACTGCCATCCCAAACGGAGAGCAAGGCCAGCCAGGCGGGGAGGTACTCCACGCTTGCCCCAGCAAGGTGCAGATGAGGATCGGTGTCTCTCTCATTTTCATTGTTTCCAGCCCAGAAGCCTTGTCACCAGTTCCTCTCTGGATGAGGACTGGAGAGCTGTCATAACAGGGACTGGTTTCCATAGCAAACCCAGCATTTTCAGATGGAGAGGTGCAGCCCTACATTCACTAGAGCTGAAAAGAAAAGCATTTATTCCCTCATAAGCATGAAGGACAGGGAGAAGTCTAATGCCACGTGTGGTTTATATTTCATGAGCTTCTTCAAAGCAGAAATAGCCTGCTAGTGAGTGCCTGCTGGCAGCTTTTCTCTCTCTAACTCAATACATGAGTTGAAGCCTTTGCGATTCAGAGCCTTGCTCCCTGTTGATCGGTTTGTTGGTTTCATGCAGGACCCGAGGGGCAGCAGTGGGCCACGCGGTGCATGGAGGCAGGATCTGCTGCTCTTGGCCCACGTGCACGGCTGAGAAGCAGCGATGGAAAACAGCATAGTAGGCACCTGTGGAACAGCGAGGTAAGGCACCATAACCTCAACAGCAGGTGTGGGAGGACAGGATAGAGGGGCAGCCAGGGGACATGAGATGGGAGATGACCAAGAGTGCCGTATCCAATGGTAGGCAGGAAAACAAGGGCTAGGGACACATGGAATTAAGAACCAGACCCTGGAAAGCACCCGGGGAGAGGTTGTGCATTGCCAAGGCCAAAAAAGATGAGAGCCCATGGATTAAGAAGGGCAGGGCACCCTCATCATCAAAGCTATTCTCAGCTCTGCTCCGCACCACCGTGCCCGATGGCTGTCATGCTCCATGCTCCCAGGGAAGCTGAGACTGGACCGTCAATGCTCTGCCATCCTTCAGCAAGCAAGAAAGTAGCACAGGGGCCACACTCCCCCTCCAGCATCTCTGCTTCTCATGCAAAGCTGCTTGCACAGGGACATGCCCATGTTTTGGGCTCTGGCTGCATGACTGCATCAAAAACAGTGGAAAGTGTCTTTCACATCCCATGTACAAGCCCGTACAATACACAAGCACTAAAACAGCATACAGCGCTTCTTACAGCTAATCAGTGTTGTGAATCCATTGATTTGTGGTTCTGCTGTGTGAATCCAAATCAGGTGAGTTATTTCATCTTTTTCCACAGCCATCATGACTATAAACCACTTTAAGTATTAAACCCACGCTCCCAGAAACCAGGGGTTTCAACCAAGGGGTGAAGTTACAGAAGGCTGGGAGGGAAAACTTGTTTAGCTGACAAAGGAGAGTGAGGGAGGTACATTGCCAAGGCTGTAAATGGTTACAGAAAGCAAAAGAAATTATTTCTCTCCTCCTCTGTGACTAGGGTGTCCATAGCTCCCTTCACACCGGCTGTGTGCAAGTCAGTCACTGTGGTGTCATCTGCAAGGCTTTGGGGACTGGGAAGAACTGGAGACATCTCTGCCTGCACAGTGGCCAGACCCACGATCCCAGGGGCCCATAGGAATCGATCCTTTTGTGGACTGATCCTTGGCACACAGGACTGAAGAGCACCCCAGGAGCAGAGGGATCACCCATCCAGCCCTGACCCGGAGCAGTGCGGGTGTTTGCACCAGCAGTCCTGTCCCCAGAGCCCTTCGGCAGGACTCGTGCAAGTGCTGCAGAGAGTGATGTGTCCCTGTCCTCCAGAATGAGTTATCACGTCTATGCAGAGCAGACAGTGCAGGCATTTATTCCTCCTCCAGATGGAGAGATCTGCATTTGCAGTGGACATTAAATTCGTAGCAGAGAAAAAAAGAAAAACTGTTCTGCAGCCATAAACTTCCTTCCCTCAACCGGAGAGGACAGAGCGCCTGTGGGGCAGTAGAAGGGACAGGAGGGGACAAAGGGGTTGTCCTCTGAGAGGTCTCACCTTTCTCATAGCAACACTAAGGGGAGGACAAGCATTTAGCTCTTCCTATGCCTGACATCCTTGTGCAGAAAATGCATCCAAGCATTTGTAAATAGGCTGGCAAGCATCACCTCAACACCCCCTGCCCCCCCGCCGCATTGCTTTTTCCTGGCTACAAAATGAACATCTTCAGTCACAGATTGGGGCTGAGCGTTTTGCAGGTAGAAGGGAACACTCTGTTTCCCAGCTTGGTGCCGGCAGCTCGTGGTGCGGCCCCGTGCCCAGCTGCATTTCAGAGACAGTCTCCTTCCTCCTTTCCTCTGCCCTGTGATATTCCCTTTCCCGTGGGAGGCGAGAACAGCCCGTCCTGCAGCCCTGTGCCCAAGCCCTCTTCCATGGCTGGGAACTGATCCCCATGCCCTGCTGCAGGAGGAGACTTCCAGACCCATTTACGAATGCCCGTTGGTTAAGGAAAGGCACTAAACGAGGCAAGATGCTTTTTTATGTATTAATTACATGTCAACTCCTTTGCTCTAGAACTACACTGGGAGCATATGAAGAATTACCGCATTAATTAGAGAGTAAATGACCCCTAACTCATAACAGTGGTCTCCCAGCTTTGGCAGCCTTTTGTTAATAGCAATGAAAAGCACCAGATTTCATTACAGAACATAACAACGAGAGACCACACGTTCAGGGCTTCAGTATTCCCCCACCACAGCACAGAGAAGTTATTTGTCCCATTGAAATCAGCCAGAGCTGCTGTATATAACGCTCCTAGCGTCTCAGGCGTCTGATTTTGGGACCAAGATCTTTTTCCTCCAGCTGGAATGTCTGTAGCGTGCCACCGATGCAGCACATCAGAGCAATGACCAGGGGCAGCTTTCACTCCTCTGCGGCTCTTCCCAAGCCAGAGACCCAGCAGCCTGTGCATTCTTAATTGACAGAATTAGGAAGCTTATTTGAAGAATACTTGAGTCCTCAGAGTCTAATTTCCTGCTGTATAAATAAAACATCAGCAACAGCAGTCTCCAGGAAAAAAAAAAATAAAATAAATAAAAACAAAAACCCTAAGCAGCCCAGATGAATATGCTGGCTTCCATCACACTGTGAAAATCCTTTGCAAAGGTTTTTCACAATAGCCCCCAACTGCATTGTACCATTTCTCGCCTCGTCTGATTTAACGAAGGGGATAGGAGCTGAAAATTACACGCGAGGGCCTCGCCGCTGCAGGCGTGATCACACCTTTTGATGAGCACAGTACGAGCCAAGGCTCTCTGGAAAAAACGCTCCAGCCTCCCAATACAAAGCCTTCAGCTGTATATCCAGCAGAGCCCACCACCAGCATCACCAGGAGCACCCCCAGTCCCGCTCAGTGGGCGGCAAAAGGGCCCACCATAGCAAAGCACCACAAATCTCATGCCCAGCACCAACCCCGGTGCTCCCGGTTCAGCCCCCACCGCTGCTTTTTCCCACCCGTGGCAGCCCTGGGAACCCCAGATCGAATAGCAAACGCTTATGTTATCAAAAGCCACGTTGCTGTACATACATATTCATGGGTGCGGAGAGGGTGAGAACTGCACAGGCAGCTGTAATTTTGGCAGGTGGCAACTTTTTTAGGGCTGAATTTGCAACTGCAAACTCCCTCACTAGGTCCGGCTCCAAGATGAAACATCAGCCTGGCATACCAGGCTGGAAGGCGCAGCTCTGGTCTCGCTGGACCACTCCTTGTCCCAGCATCATCCCATGGTGGCGTGTTCCATCCCCAGATCACTTTGCACCACTGTTTAGCCAAGCTGTGTGCTGCAGCTGACACCTGCACTTACTCTGATTTACTCAGCGCTGGGACATTGCATTTTGATTTCATTCTCGCTTTGGCCCTGTTCTGCTCTGCAGCCATTGCCGAGAGATGCAGGGAAAGCGGCTGCATCTTTGCCCATCTTTGCCGAGCTGCTGGTGCTGTGGATGCTGCCAGCAGGGAGCCATCACAGCCATGGGATGAGGAAGGAGCTGGACCGTTTGGGTGTTCAGGTGCGGGGTTCTGCCAGAGCCATGCTGTCTGCAAGGCTCTCCCAGACCAAGAAGCAAATCGGCCTCCAAAAGGCTAAAAGAAATTGAGAAGGGGAGCTCCAGGACTTCATTGGAAGTGTTTCCGCAGCACAAATATTTGTATTCCTCTGATGTGGGATTTACAAGCACACACTCGACTCCAGCAGGGAGAGCCTGCAAATATGAGCAAGGTCTCTATGTACTTACCACTTGCTGCTGCCTTCCTCTGTCTCTTTGGCTTTCTCTCTTGCGTTACCTGTCATTTTTCCTGTGCCTGAACCAGGGAAATGTGTTTTCTGGCAAGCGAGTCAGTTAATGGGTGCTCTCACTGGAGGCAAAGCAGCCCGGGAAAAGGGGAGCACAGAGGAGAGCTCGAGGTGCCCGGCTGCAGCGTAACTGCTCACAGGCTGCCCTTTTGCTTCCCCACAGCACACGGGGCTGGAGAGGCATTGCAGCCTGTCCCACGCCAAGCCCTAAGGTCCCTCTCAGGGATCCGTGGGCGAGCCGGGGCAGAGATGCCAGGCTCCCTGAGCCCCTGCAGGCGATGCACCCGGAGGCACGATGCGGTGCGGTGACCGCAGCGTGCCTGCTACAGGCACCTCCAAGGGAATCTCTGTCGCCTGCACAGTCGTTCCCTTCGGCTCGCTCCCAACGGGCAGCCCCATAGTTTCAAGGGAGTTCCCTTGGCCTCACCTGATGGGCAAGGTAAAAGGAAGGGCTGTGGGAAATGGAGCTGTTCCTTTCCCCCACATTCTGCCTCAGAGGACCACAGCATCGTCTCCGTGTTGGAGAGATGAAATCTGAAGCAAACGCAGCAGACAAAGGGGCCCGTTTGAAACAGCGCTGCCAATAAATAATTCATGGGAGAGAAGTGGTGAGTCTCAGGGGAGCCAGCGCAGGGATCTGTGAATCTGGATGAGTTTGCAGTGCTTTAATTATGCAAATTGACAAATGTCTCTACACTGAGAAATTCTGCTAGTCCTGCAAAAGAGCAAGAGCTGGAAAATAGCAAGAATTTCCCAAGGCCGCACGCCTAGCCAGCTGCCAGCCACAGCTGGCAGGGTGAATCTCGCCAAGGCCCCTCCGGAGCAAGCTCTGCTCCTTTAAAGGGCAGCTGGCAGGATCCCCCCTGCAGCAGACAGGGATGTGCAGTGCCTCGGCAGCTTCACCTGACCTGCCTGACCTACGTAGCCATGGCCTTGGCCCCAGCCCCTCTTGCACCAGCATCCTTTGCTCCCAGGGCTGAGCCAGCTCAGGGGGTGGGAACGAACAGCCAGCTCAGGGCTGTTGTGGGATCACAGATTGAGTTAACATCAGATAACTTCAACGAGGACAGCTGCGGACCCCCCGAAGACCTCCCTCACCAAGTAGCTCAGTTGTGGTAAAGACAAAGGGTTGTGTGGGGAGATGCAGTCTCTGCCCCTCAAAACACATGGGTGGAACGTGGGATGCTTTCTTCTGCGTCTCTCAAAAATTACTGCTTGGTCCTCTGTTGCTGTTTGTGGCCGCAGCCCAGGTGCTGGGCTCCCCCATGCTGGTCCTGAGCCCTGCATCAGCAGAGCCAAACACCTGAAGGATGGAGGACCCACCTGCTGAGGGATGCTCACCGGGCGAATACTGGGGCTATCCATCATGGCTTGATGAAGCAAAGCCTTTGCTGTTCTAAGAGACTTTTGTCACATGGAGCTTTTGGAAAGCCAAGCCTTCCTTGGCCTGTCAACAGGCCAGGCAGAACGAGGGCAGAAGGCAGGCGAATCTAGGGCACCAGGGGCTGGCATACTCCCCAGCACCAGCTAGCCCACGTGGCGTGCGTGGAAATCAGCTCCATTACAGAGCGGGTGTCCCCTGAGACCCGAGACACTGCCTCCTCATTCCTGTGCCCAACATGCTGTTTGTCACCAGAGTAGATTAATTTGGTGCCTGGTCCAGCCTCATTAGGATCGAAAGGAGGACTGGGCAAAGCCTGCTGAGAGCAGGAGGAAGGGCGCCGTGAATCCCATCATGGAGAAGGGCATCCTGGGCACATCTGGCACCACTGGCACTGGTGTCCCCGCTTCCCCCCGTGGCTCTGCATGGTCAGGGCTGTAGAGCCGAGGGGCTGAGCAGGACACAGCATCCTCCTCCTGCGCTGTGGGCTGGCCAGTTACAGACCCCAACTTCTCTCTGCAAACTGTTCACCAGATAGTTATAATTTCCCCACTACGTTAACAGTTGTTGGTTTCATTTCTGAAAACTGACTTTTCCTCAGTTTTGATGAAAAACATTTGATTTTCTCTAAAAATATGCAGTCCTGTGTTACGCAAACCCAGACACTTTCACTGAAAAATTAACACTGCTTCTGAATTATTTTTATGCTTGTCTCTTTGGAAGAGGGTGGGGGAAGAAATGAAGGGAACGGTATCATTGAAAAAAAAAATGGGATAATGTCAATGCAAACAATATTTTATGCAGAAATGCCTAGTTTGATTGAAAATCCATTTTCTCACATAATAAATTTTTCATGAAAACTGTGTCAGAGCCAAATCCAAGCAGGGACAACCTGGAGCAGAGACAAGCCACCTTGTTCCACTGATGCTGATTTATGCCAAGCTGCCTGGAAGCAGGAGCTGGTGGCAGCTGCCTTGACCTGCCAGTTGCAGAAAAAAGTGGTTGAACCTCCCAATCCCCGTGCAAAGAAGGCAACAGTGAGGCTCTGGTTTTTGCTCGGGTTCTTCCCAGCACCACGGCAGCCAGAGCATCATGTTACTGGCTGCACTGCTGCTTCCCTAAGCAAACCATCCTCTCCCCTCACATTTTTGGCAGCCTGACGGTGGGGCAGGATGAGGGCAATGGTTGAGGTGAAATGCAAGGTCTGTTCAGTGGTGATCTGCTCTGCTACAGTCCAAGCTGACACAGCTCAAAGCAGGAAGAGCGGTGCACAGCTCAGCATCACACGGTCCCCAGGAGCCCTCTGTGTCTCAGGTTCTCCATTCCTAGAAGAGATGGGAAAGGTGGCACCCCAGAAGTATTGTACTCCACTCTAGGGTTGAAGAGCAACTTGTAGGAGGTTTGTCCCTTTCCCAACGTACCCATCACTCTGTGGATGGAAAAAGCTGCTCGTGACTGCCAGCCCTCAGAGCTGCGTCACCAGCATGTGACACATCCCGGTCTGCAAATGCCTGCAGAGCTGTTCAATCCAAGCAGGACGAGCAACCATCTCTTCAGGGGGCTTGGGACATTCTGGCACCAGCTCTGTGCTGGAGGCAGGATGCTGGCAGCTCCGTGGGGTACCCAGATCTCCTCCATTTCTCAGACAGTCTTCCCTTAGGGCTCTGCTAACCGAGCTGCTGGTGTGTTAAAAGACTCATCACTCACTGCAGGCTCAGTGCTCACATCAGTCACCAGGTCATAGAGTGGTATCTTGGAGACGTGGGGTCTGCCAGCTGTCTGCCACTTGCATGGCACGGGTGGCTCCATGCCAGGAACAGAGCTGGGCAAGAGCACACACCTCCCCACACCCCAGGCACACTCACTGGAGCTGCTGGTCACAAGCAGAACAAGGAATGAAGACCAAGAACTACATATCTGTTCTGGCCACAATCCCCTTCCTGGCGAACAGCTCCCATATACAGAGGGTTATCCCATGTACTCCCAAGCAAAGGTTTGGATACTGCACTGTGCCAGCGGTCCTGGGATAGACTGAAGCATGCAGGAACCTTGGCTGCATTTGGGTAGTTCTTGGGTAGATTTTTGGGTACGTCTTCAGGTCTCTGCAGTTCCATTCACCTGCCACAGCCATCGGCTCTGGGATCATGCCAGCTCCAGCCGTTCTTCCAGCTGCCCTTGACATTGCAGTTGTGCTCCAAGCTCAGAGCTGAGCCCTCCCCTGTGCCAGCAGGACGCAAGTGCCCCCATGCAGAGCGCAGCAGAGAGCACAAAGGAGCCAAGAACTTCTCACCAGGGCATGTCCAGCCCCAGGTCCACCATAAGAGCAGAGGAGCACAGTGTGGTCCCACTGCAGAGATGGCATTCGTCAGACCTCTTTGCCCTCAAACCAGGTAGAGATGCGTGGCTCCTGGCTGGCTTGAGCCATGCTTTTGACGCATTGCGGTGCCGGGTCCATGCTGGTAGCCACGTTTCTTCGGGACCACTGAATCCTTTGCAGGGTTACGCTGCAAGCTCTGGCTCTTCTGCAGCACAGCCGGTGAGTCCGTTCCCCTCCTCCTCCCTGGGGGAGAGACCGTAACAATCCCTGCCAGGTCCTTGGGTGAGCACAGCCTTATTCTGCGGTTGTCTTTTTGGGCAGCTTGGCCAGGTGGAGAGAAAAAGCTGCATCTGACCTTGAGTGGGGATCAGAGGTCGGTGCAAACTTGCTTCATTCGGCACGGCCCAAAGCAGCGAAGGCCCCATTATTTTCTGCCTCAGCACTGGAGACAGACAGCAGCATCTTAAAACAGGATTCTCTCATCAATCATTTATTGGATTTATGCAGCTTCACTTAGGAACCTGATTTATATTTCCTCTCAATTTACTGCATTTGAATTGTTTGCAAATAGGCACGTGAATCATCGGTTGGAGCAGAAAAAAAAGCTATTTTCAAGCTTCATTTAGGCCGTTCGAAGCATTAATTTTTAGTTGCAAAGGCTATTTTTTGCTAAATTGGTTTTTAGATCTTGTCTTCCTTGTGCTGGGTTATAAATTTAGTGCTGCTGGAGCAAAAATGATCAGAATTGGATTTTTCAGCCTTCTGAGGCAGGTGCAAGGGCCCCATTCTGTGCTGGGTTGCACTGCGGCACCAGGGAAGATAATTTGGCTCTTGCTGTTGAGACAGAAATACCCTCCCTGCCCCCCCAGCACAATTTAGCACAAGCTCTTGAGGACAAGCTGAAGCCCTGTGCATATTCTCTTGTCTGTCTCTGGCATCAGGATTGGATTTTTCCTTCAAGCATATTCTGAATCCTTAAGCTACCCTCCAAGGCCATCTTTGGTCTTGGAAAAAAATCACCTTTAAATCTAGCACGGGAAAGCCTTCAACTCAGCTGTTTTAAAGGTGAACTTGTTTCAGGGCCACAGCATCCCAGCAGCATGTGTGGGTGGTTGGTGGATGATGTTTTATTTAAACACAAAGGCATGAGATTTCAGCTTATTTCAAACAAATCCTTCAGTGGGAAAATATGCACATATTTTTGACACAAATCTGTCCGTGGCTCCATTAATTCTCTGCCAAAGTGCTTTACCTGCTGAAGCAGATGATAATTCAGCAATGTAAACAGAGCCTTTTAATTTCATTTTGGGATCACGAATGGAAACAAACTGATTAACAAAAGCAGGGTAAACAATGGTTCTGCCTCCTCCTGTTAGTATTAATATTCGCCTACTATTGATGCTGTTCTCCCAGGAGCCTGTGTCAACACAGCAAGCTGGGTGCTGCGATGCCTGCACATTGTGCTGAGCCATTCACATCCAAGGACAAGGTTCAGTGCCAGGAGGATGGCGAGGAGAGCGCCTTCTCCAGTGAGATACACCGGCAGAGGGGAATGCATCCCCTTGGCTTCTCCTGCCTTCCAGGGAGCTCCCTCTCCCTGTTGCCAGCAGCTGCCCCGCCATCCCTGGGGTCCACGTCCTTGGGCACCCCGTGCTAATGCTGCAAGGGAGGGACTTGGGGGTGGGATGTGAAGTTACTTGGCAGGTGAGCTTTCAGGCATCCCAGGAGGGTGTTGCTCAAGGGCAAGGGGAAGGGATAAACCTGTGACACCACAGAGTCCCTGAAAGCAGCCCAGGGTGGCAACCCCAGCCCACACGCTGATGTGGATGCTTTGTAACGCTCGGCACCGCAGAAAGCAAGCGGTGTTTGGGAGGTGATATAGCACGTATAAATGTGTTGGTAATCTCTTGTAAATGATTTAAGTGCAAGCATGGGGGAGTGAAAAAATGTTATCCCAGCTTGAGCAAGGGCAGAGGGAGGTGTTCAGAGCTTGTGTTCGGGACACCTCCACCCACGTTGCAAACCCAGGAGAGACTGTGCACCCATCATCCACAGAAACACAGGGAAGAGCTGGCTTTCTCCCAGGGTTGGCAAGGCACACAGGGCACTAGGGACAGGGGAACATTACAGGTGCTCCTTCTCCATGCCACCTGATACAGCAACTGCATGTCCAAACAATAAAAAATAGCCACTCTGTGGCTCCTGCCTGGACAACAACTCCACCACATCCAGCTAGCTGGAATTTGGTCCATGCTGAGATGCACACAGGGGTGGCAGATGGTTTGTGGTAAATGTGCCACTGGCTCCTGGAGAAGGAGAAGGGCTGCAGGACAAACTACAGAGATCATGCTGAAGCCACAGGCTGAATTAAGTTGTGATGAACTGGTTGGTGCACCATTCCAGCTGCCAGAGACGAGAAACCTAGAAGGCAGCAAAGTTTTGGTGCTACAAACACAGCTTTTTCTTGCTTTAGTTTTGTGCTAAACACAACAGTTGCTTTTTTACTCTTTGCTTTGGAGAATACTAAGCTGGACCTCTGCAAGGGACAGGCACATGTAAGTCACGGCAGGGCCAGAGTAGGTGAGCATCTTTTAACACACCTCCCAGCCCAGTGTGAGTCACGAGCACCATGATGCAAGAGCTGGTTTGGGGAATGCAAAGACTGGCACCAGAGGATGTCACCTCCATTGCTAAGTGACTCCTCAGGATGCCCTGAAGGAAGTGCTCATGCCCAACTGGTGTGTCTGGGGACAAAAAAAAAAAAGACAACAGAAAGAGAACCCACAGGTCTCGTAGCAAAGTGGTAGCTGCTAACAAGAAACCAGGGAGGTGAAAGGAAGGCACAACATCTATACTAGGCTTTGCTGGGTCTGGGGGTTAAGAAAGTGATGTCTAGACCAAGGACTCACTGAGATAACTTATACAGATATTTATGCACATATCCTAAAGCCCATGATGTCGCAGCACTACAAAACTATCAAGCTACAACAAGGCTCTTACCGTCCCGTACCAGCCCCCTCACACCTCGGCACCACCATCAGTCTCGCACAAGGTTTCAATGGTTCATCTACTGTCCACGCTGTTTCTTCATCCTTTTCAGGCCAGTCCACCCGGCTTCTTGCCTCTGCTGCATCCGGGTTCTTCCTTCTCCTGGCTCCTCTTCCAGCCAGCCTCTCTTCATCCGATGCTCCTCCTTCCTCAGCTTCTCCTTGTCTCTCCTACATCCAGGGTGCTCTCTCTTCATCTGGTCTTCTTCCTTCCAGGTTCTTCAGTGCTATTGAACTACTTAGCACGAACAAGTCACAGCTGCACATTATCCACGTCAGCCAACGCACCGCCCCAGAAGCAAGCCCACAGCTGTATATTATCAATGTTAATTAACCCTCTACAATTCCTTTACACCATGACACTTGGATCCAAATAATAGATTTCACTAGCTGTTGTAGACCAGTTACTTAATCCTGGGGCAGTCCA
>JAVJGI010000001.1:94264161-94282041 GCA_035590275.1 Ibycter americanus
TACACCATGACACTTGGATCCAAATAATAGATTTCACTAGCTGTTGTAGACCAGTTACTTAATCCTGGGGCAGTCCAAGATGTTGGAGTTGTCAAGCTATTTTCTGACCTGGGTCAGAAACCTGGGAGAGATCAGTGTGACATCTTCCTGCTCAAGCTGTGGCAAGTCAAGGTCAGGGGGACAACTCCCGTTCCTGCTGGAGGCACTAAGGAAACAGGTGGAAGTAAATTCAGGGCAAGTGGTGAACTACAGAGCTTGGGCAATATCAGAGCTTTGCACCCAAGGGACTCAGAAACCATGAAAAATAAGGGTTCCAAGAAGGTAATTTAGAAATTGTGTAATAACAAAGTAACCGCCTGTGCGCTAGTTTGCTGCAACTCAATTTGAATTCCAAGGTTGTCATAAATATTGAGTAAACAATGATTTCTGAAATACTCTTATTGCCAGGTCTTTGAGAAGTAGTGAAAAAGTTCCTGTTGCAAGATGTGCTGGTCAGGAGAGGGAAAACTGAGCTCAAGCTGTGAGAGGACACCAAGGACCTCCTGTAGTGTGTGATCTGCAAACCGTTGCAGTATGTTCTCATGACTACAGTTCAATTACCTCTTTCAAGAAAAGGCAAATGGGTAGAAAGTCAGCACTTGAGGGTCCCTTTTTGTTCATCAAAGAGATTTCATCTCAAATCAGCTCAGGAGCGTTTTGTTAGCAGGCCTGCAGATGCTCAAAGGCTAGCAGCAAAGACCCCAATATAAGGAAGCTCCAACAGCAGCAGAATTAAAAGATCCTTGAGATGGTGTCTGTGATGTGGACGGAAATGACTCCAGAGTCCCCTGGACAGCTTTGGATCCTGCATTTGAGCTCGGTGGTTCCCCCTGCCAAGGGCACATCTGAGCAGTCTGTCAGCCCAGCCAGGCACCTGGTGTCTCCATGCTCCTTTTGTCCGGGAGGAGATGCTCGGCAGGGTGGTTTTGGCAGAGCAGAGGCCAGAGGGAGTCATCCAGACTGAGCGCTGGGAATGGAGCTGGGTTTGCTGGTTGTCTTTTCTGACGCATGATGCTCTGTTAACATTTTGTAGCAGGTATCTAGACTGTCATTAGGAGGATCCCTTTGACTTTGGTGAAATCAGCCAGACTTACTTTTATTCTTTCAAGCCTGTCAAGCCTACCCAGCTGGCACAGGCAGGACAGCAGTCCCACGGTGACAGCATCCTGCTAAAGGTGCCTGGTGTCCAGCCAGAGTGACAGTGAGAGTCTGCAAAGCTGGCGCAGACACTCATCACCATCCTGCATTTGTGGACCAGTAGCACCAGATGTCCTGACGACAGAGAAACATCCTTGGGAGGAGATAGCCAGGCCCCTCCAGCTCAGAGCTAGCTTGGGGAAGGCACAACGAACTAGGAAAGCCAATACGACTATGATTTGGAAGCTTTTGTTTAAAAATAATTCATATTGTTTCAGAACACCTGCAACGATTTACTCTACTTATGTTCACCCTGTGACTTACGTATGTCTTACCAGGCAGCTGCATGGTCTGTCTCCCTTAGGAAACTAAGCAGTTAGCACCAGCGTACTGTGGATTTTCACACGCGCGCACACACACACACAGAGAACAAACCAGCCAGAAAAAAAGACATCCGTGGGATGCTTTACTGTAATTTTAGGAAACTGTTAAAAAAAAGACAGATGAGAGAAAGAAATCTGAAGCTTCTAAAAGTTAAATTCCTGTTTCTGTAACACTTAAACAGCTCTGAATCTGTCTTCGCTGCTCCTGTGAACCCTTTTCTAACTCCTTTTTTTATACAAGAACTGGCATATTGAACCAGAACAAAGATCACCAGGGCTTTCATCCTGCCTCTGGCACAGCCAGCAGCCTCCACTCCGGTACGAGCAGGTGAAACGGGGCAGGAATATTATAGCCCTTCCCCTGACACACTGTTAAAAGTAACAGCAGTTTGGAGACTTCCAAATTTTGGACTGTACACCAACCATCCGCTTTACGGCCACCAAAGGATCCCGGACAGCCAGTTTGTGTTTCCTCTCTTTAAACTCACTCTCTCTTTTGACTTCCACAGCATCCTGGTTTTGGGTTTTTTTTTTGCAGAAGTGATGGATGTGCCATGAAGCTCTGGCCTCACCACTTTACTGAGCACTACCGGTGTTAAAAATAGCGACTAATTACTCTCTGCTCATCTGTCCTGCTCCACTTACTGCTTTGGAGACCTTTGCGTGAAAGGTCTCCAAAAATGTAAAAAACCTCTCTGTGGGTCCTTCCCCATCCGAGACCCATTTTATACCTCTGATCATCCCAGCCTTTCCCTTACTACAGCATCTTTTCTGAGGCAGGGTGACAAGGAAGATAGGGATTATTCAAAACATGGACATACCTTAGGCTTATGAGATACGTATTAAAAAACCTTCCCTCTTCGTGGCATAAAACCTTTGCACATTCAAAACAAATTGATTCCGTGTTAATATTAAAAAGTGAGCTCAGCCTTCAATGCACGAAGTTGCTGTAAAATTCTTGTACACACAAGCTGACATTTCCAAACGAAGTGGTATAAAATTAGCCTCATACTCCCAGCCACAGGGAATTAGAAAATTTAGAAAATGCTTTTCTAAAGCATTTAACTGCTTGAGGAGCCAAAGTCCCAATGAGTTCAACCTGCAAACTCTGATGGTAGGATAGGACCAAGTCGAAGCCCCTTGGCTCTCTTGCAGGGAGACCCCTCAGTGCATTAGGAAGAGGAGTTTGCTGCTCAGCAAATGCGTCTGTATCATTTCTATAGCAAAATTTTTCCTTGGGCTTTGGCACTGCTTTTCAGTATGGATGAGCATTTTAAGGACTAACCTTAAGAAATAAAGTTCTTCAGAAGAAAATGTCTCTATAGAAAAGCTGGGAAACTGCTAAGAAACTAATTAAAGAAACAAGCACAAAACAACCACTTCAGCAGCACAAGCCTGTAAGACAAAAAGAAAATGCAGACCTGCAACATGAAAAGAAATAAAACTAATTTAAATTTTAAAAACATCTTTTTTTCCCCCTTTTTTTTTCTCAATTGCTTTGTGCTTACTCTGATTTCTCTGCACATAACAGCCCCTGGCCACAGCTCAGCCATTGCCATTTCACACACATATCGGCAGACCTCTGCAAAGCTGGATTTGAAGCAGATCTGTGCTCGTTTGGACCACCAGATCCTCCAGCAGGGTCACTGTTCGGGGCAATGTATGTGCCTTCACCGAGGATCTTCCTCCTCTTAACATGCAATCCTCTGCAGAGCAAGGGATGGAGCCCACCAGCCTGGTCACTGACCTCCAGCAACTGTGTTTGCCATGGGCAGTGGGGTCTGACCATGCAGGAGACAGGTCAAGGAGCCGAAGGGAGAAGAATCCTGCCCCCAAGGCAGCATCCCTGCCCGGTCCACAGACACTGGCTGGAAAGCTCTAGGAGACGACCACCTCTGTGACCTCCTGCATTGCAGAGACAATAAACCTACCTGGATTTAATTCTGCTTCAAGCTCATAGATGATCAAGAGGGAAATGCAAAACCTGCCCACTGAACCTGCCGGTGACAGCAGACCCGCCATCCCCCTTGGCACAGCAGCTAGCTCCTGTCCCTGTCAAACAATGTGTGCTTAACTCCAGCTCCTGACACCAACCCTTATCCACCAGTCTGGAGAGTCCTTTCCACTCAGGTGCCACCTCCTGTGTGGGCTCTCGTAACCATGAGCTACTTCAACAGTCAGCCAACTCAAAAATATGTATCTGAGCTGGGGTTGGCGTAGCCATGGTGGGCACGGGACCCACAGCTCCATGCAAGACCCTCTGCAGGCAGATGACACTGCTGACTGCCCTTCTCACCTCCTGGGAAGAAATCCTGGAAGAAATCTCCTGGGAAGAAACCCACACAGGTCCTATCTCCTGCATGATGCTGGTATGACCTCCTCCTGCAGTTTGAAGCCCCTCAGGTCTGCTCTTGCACAGACCTTGGGTGCCTTCTGCCTCCTCCAGCTCGCACTGTCTGCATTTCTGGTGCCACTTGGTTCAGCCGACTTCAGCCAGAGAAACTTAACAGACCCAGTCCTTAGAACAGCGGCGCACCCCAGCCAGCCCCATCACAATGTGTCTTCCCAGAGCAGGAGCAACACAAGCATGGCATACGTAGTAGGAGCCATGTGTGAGGCTGTTGTCTGGCAGCCCTCTCAGGGAGCACAGCACTTTTCACCAGCACCATCCATGCAAAGGGTGGCCCAGATCTCCACAAGCCCCATCACAAGCCCCAGTTGCAGATGCCAAGGCACAACCCTCAGGAGACAGCTGTGGCTCTGGTCCCTGCCAAGAAGATCAGGCTGCGTGGGGTCAGCAGCAGTTCCAGCCACTTCACAGCCTGAGACTCATGCTCAGAAATTGCAGTAAGATGGGAAAGGTCAAGCACTAAGAGCCCTTGATGCAGTTCTTTGCAAAACCACTCTGGAACCTAAAACCACTCAGCCTGCTATTTAAAGAGGGGACTTTCCCAGGAGACAAGCTTGATGCTGTGAATAGGAGAGGAAAGAGTTATTAGCCTTCCTATACGTTGTCTGGGAAAGCTTTACTGGTAGCGTAGCCCTCGCCTGGCTTCACCTGAAACCCATGGCAATGCCTGAAATGGGTGTTGCAGAACCTGTGGAGGGAACTCCTGCAGAAAGCATGGCCCAACATGGAAAAGGAGAACAAGCGGTGCCTGCTTCGAGGTATTGTGCAGACCCAAGTGTAAGTCCCTGCCTGTCAGCTGGAGTAGGAACAAGCTCCTGGGTAAGTGAGATGGAGCTGAGCTCCCTGCAGCTGAGCATCGGCTCATACCTGCTTTCTGCACCAGCCACAACATCGTTGGTGCTTCTGCCCACTGCTGCTCTCCTTGCTGATGGGGACAATGGGGAGAGCTCAGCACGAGACTGTCCATGTAGGGACATGGACAACAGGCAAGTGAAGCTCAGAGGTTGCCTTATGGATGGAGACAAGACACCAAGAAGCTCGGCACAGGAGGCCAGTAGGACCAGGCTCCTGTGGGTGGACCACAGGTGAGTGGGTACCATCCCTCCTGGGATGGAGGTTTTGTAGGATCTGAGCCCATTCTGTCTAAAATCAAACAATGATGTCCAACTGTCTCCGTGCAGACACCTGCAAAGCCATCACCTCTGCACCTTTGTGTCTCTGCTTGCCCTCTGCAGGCAGGGAGCTGCAGCCCAGCCTGTCTGCTGGGGGCCAGCAAGGACAACGGCATCAGGGGAAGAGTCAGGTCACACACAGAGGTCCTGGCTGTCCTGACGCCCAAAGGAAAGCCATCCACCCACTGAAGTCTGCCATGGGCAGTGCTTGCAACTCAGGAAAGGGTCCTGAGCCAAAGAAAAGGTACTGACACCTATTAGCAAAACTCCTGGTCCACCCCCAGCCCTGCTCATCAGTTCACCTCCTGCCCCGAGTGCTGTGAAAATACTGATTTTTCATTTTGTCTGTGTTTTTGCAGTGAAAGGGAGCATTTCTGCAAAACTCATGGAGCTCAGTGTGAACAAAGGAGGAACAGTCAGCAGAACCAGGGGGATTTCCACTAGACTGGGCAGGGAAAGAAGCAGGAGAAACTTCTGTGCACAAGTACACTTGCCTTTGCTACAAGCCACATGTGTCTGTTGTGTGCACACACCTGCAGCTCCTACTACGTCTCTGCCATTTAGGCACCATCTATTTTTCCCCTCAGACTTAAAACCAGCAATTAAAACTGTCACTACCATGAAGGCAGGCCCTCTGAAGAACTCTGATGGTTCTAGCTCAGCATCCCAGGATAACCATGTCCAGCATACTCCTGGGAATTTCTCCTGGACCTACCATAGCTCCTAGTGATGGAACAAAATAGGGGGACCTGCTAATCTACCGATCTGATCCTGGCTGCAATCCACAAGGCAGAGAAAAGGGCAGCCATGCTCTGAGAGCAAAACTGAGGAGTGATGTCCAGCTTGGGGAGGAGCAGCAGGTGGCTGAGTGCGCACCAGGACAATCCCTGGTCCCTGCAAGTTGGAGTCAGGTTGGAGTCAGGTCCCAGGTCAATTCCAATCCAAGTCTTGGTGCTTCCCTCCCCTGCTATTGGCATGTTATCCTTGTTACCCCAGCCTAAACTGCCTTTGCTCTGCCAGCAGGAGAAATGAGCTGAGAAGCTGGGCTGATGAGAGCAGATGCAGCCCAGTAGGACTATCAGGGATGCACGGTGCCAGCATGCAGGGTCACTGCCCTGCTAGCCTGGCCTGCACAAGTAGTTCCCTGGTTTGGCCATGGTCTCCAGCTTTCTTGGGTGGTCTAGAGCCCTGGCATGTCTCCTTTCTCCAGCTGAGCCTGGATTTCTGATTCCTCCAGTAGAATGACATTCCCCTTCCTTCACCCAGGAATCCTCCAGATGCAGCTCCCTCCAGCCCTCATGAACAGGCTGGGTTCCAGCTTGTCTTTGGGAGACATAGCAAGTTCATGGCCTTTGCATCTCAGAGGGGTTGAGAGTCAGTCCTTGGTGCAGGGAACTGGGATCAAGCCCGAGCCCTGCCTGCCAACCTGCATTAGGTGTCCTCAAACAAACCTGGAGCCAAGCCTGCGCACCCCTGCAGCCTTGGGGCAGTTGTGTGACTGCGCTGGAAGGGAAAGGGCTGGTAGGAGCAAAGCCAGTTCACCTCTGTTTTGACCATTTTAACCACCTCCATTTCATACCTGGGCCCAGGCATTAGCTACAGCTTGAGCTCTCCAGTGAGAGAGTGTAGGCTGCAGGCATTGCCTCCTTCCAGAGAAAACAAAGTCAAACATGCCCCTGCAGCCTCTGCGCCAGGCACTGGCATCGAACAGCAGATAAAACGCAGAGGAAGGAAGGAGAGAGGCTGCTGCTGTCCAAGTAGAGGAGAGAAGAGCTGCTGGCACAAGGCCAGCCAGCTTCACGCAGAGAGGAATAAAGGAAAACAAAACTTCATTGAAATGCACCAGGATCCAACTCTTCCTCCTCCCCAGGTCTGTGAATCTGCCAGGGCATGTCCAAAAATAATAACTACTCATCACAAATGCAGCGTCCGGCCAGTGCCGTAGCTCAAGTCACAGTGCTGGGATTGAATGCCAGCAACAAACGTGATCACACATCGGTGGCCTTCTGCAAGTCCAGAAGGGAACTGGCCAATACCACACCAAAACCAAGGCAGGATGACAGTATCACTCCAGTGCAAAACCACCCCAGGAGAGTTTAGAGAAGGGCACAAGCCTGAAAAGGGGACCAGTTGTAAAGAAGAGCCTAAACCCGTATCAACAGCCAGGAAAAATGGTGTGAGATTGAAGATACATGATCTGCCTCTCCTCTGAAGAGAAGCTAAAAGAGGTGACCTGATAACAGCACCTAAGTACTTGCAGAGAAGAAAACTACAGTGTACTTAAAGGCTCTTTAACAGAGGGTGGCAAAGCAAGATCCAGTGGCTTAGGGTTACAGCCAGAGAATTCAAATCAGAAATGAGATGAGTCACAGTGATTAACTACAACCAGGAAAGGTGGAGGGAAACAGCCGCTCCTCCATCAGCTGGTGCCTTCAAAGCCAGACTGCCCAAACTACAAGCTGCATTCCCACACCCAATCCTGTAGTTGTAGCCAGGCCAAAGAGCTGTACCAGCCTGCAGTGCACCTTCCACATCCCTGCTCCCGAGCCTTACCAGTGGGAAACATGAGATCCTGCCCTCCTAGAGAGCGTTTGCTGGTGCACACAGGCTGGCACAGAGGCAGGGAAGGCTCTGGACCTGCCTTTGCAATTATCTCCCGTTGTCTCACACGGCACGTCTGGGGCGCTCCGCCGCTGGCCCCATTGCACCATCTCTCTTTCAACAAAGCCCCACAGGAAAAAGCCTCAACCGAACTCCAGCACGGCAGGTCCAGGCTGTACGTAACCCTTGCAGCTCTTTCATTAGAGGTCCCAGCTCTGCATCCTCCAGAGGATCCTACAGCCCTGTATATATTACAGCCGGTGCCTGACACCACCAAAACTGGCCCTTTCAAGGTGGGATTTCTACATTCATGGTCCCTTCCCCTCCGAAAAGCAGATTGTAACATGCATACTCACGCAGGGGCAGACAGCAAGCCCCAGCAATGCAAACAGCACACACAACTACTTCTCCCCAGGTCCTGCTCACTCCGCCTGCTCTCTCTGCTCCCAGGTTTTCAGGATTTCGCTGAAATTCTGAAGCTATGTGCAGCCAGCGAGACAAAGTGACACAGATGCACACAGCCTCCCCCCTGCTCGAAGAGGGAAGGAGGGTTTTGCAGCATGTGCATCATGTGGCAAATGAAACCTGCCACCCCACCTCCTGAGCACACTCTTCCCTTGGTCTTCATTGCTGTTTCATTGCCAGCTTTGCCCTTGGCCATCTTTGTCCTGGGCCATTTGCTCGTGAGCTGAGCGTCACCCTATTGTGCCTGATTTTCCAGCCTCTCCCAGGCGCTCTGCATCACACACTGAACTGTTGTTTGCAACACCTCCCAGTTTAGCACCATCTGCGCCTTTCATTACCATGCTGCGTGTGCCTGCCTCCAGCTCACTAATGAAGCTGTTAAATAAGAAACACCAATTGCCGTGTGTCCCCTGCACCCCATGCACAGCCTCAGCACCCCACTCTGCGCTCTGCCATCGCCGCCCCCTGTTTACAACCCCCCAGGCAATCTTTGCTCTTTATGACAGCGCTTACAACCCAGGCTCTTAAAACTCGGTCTGAGACAAAGATTTCATGTGAATCTGCACCAAGTGCTGCTTTAGTAAATCTCAAGTCTTGCACAGTCTCTTTGTTTTGCAATTCCAGTCTAAAGGGCAGAGCCAGTTGAGATGCTTTTGACAGAGCATTTAGAAAATGCAGCGCTCCTGAAAGGGACTACAATGAGGAATCACATCTATTCTGACAGAGGTCCCCAAACAAACACCTCAACACAATTTGCTTTAATTTCCTTGTTTGTTTCCTGAACATTCAAACATCTATTCCAAAATGGATGCTGTAGCTTCATTTTTATTGGTGAAAAGGATGTATATTACTCTGCTCGAGAATTACAGAAAACAAGATGCTCCCACATTTGCAAAGCAGTCAGGATTGTATTTCCATGGGAAAACTTACGAGTTACTTTTGTTCTTCCTTGGGAAATCTGGGAGGGGGGGAGAAGAAGGGGCTAACATTGAAATCTCCCACAGAATACAAATGCTGTTTTTTCAGCATCTCTCCTCAATAGTAATCCATTTTCTTAGCAGAATCAATTCCTTATAATCCTAGAGTACAGTTTGCCCTTCTGTCAGCTCTTTCCTCACCCCTTGTTCCTGAGCTTAGTAGTGTCAGAGTAGCATTGCCATGAGTAGCCCCTGCAGCAGGACCGGGTCCCAGGTTGCCAAGAGGGTCTTTTTCTCTGGTTACCCCTTGTCTACTGGAGCTGACTTTACCGGGGAAGGGTCCCATACCTATCGGGAGGTGCACGCTCAGCACCTGCACAGGTTCCCTGAGGTCCAGTTGCCATGTGCCCAGTCCCACTAAGCTGCAGACACCATGCTTCCTTCTTGCACAAAACTCCTGTGCAGGGAGGCTCTGGATACGGAGCTGGACCTACCGGCTGCTTCCGAAGGACCGTGCATCCAGTGGGGCTAAGGGACTAAGCAGCCCTGTTTGTATCACCAGGCCAGCTCCCTGGTCTCCTCTTCCCCATCAGGGAATCATTTAGGCAGTCTGGGTCTCAGCTTCAGCAGTGGCTTCCCCAGAGCTCAGAGCTGCCTTGGAGGAAACCTCATGCCACCACCCGGTGTTTGTCACAGAGCCGTCCAGCAGCTCAGCAGCAGCAGCTCTGTGCTCAGAACCAGCCAGGACACAGCTGACTTTGGCCCAGGACACCCAATTTCTTCCCATCTCCTGCTTCAGCAGGGCTTAAAGTCGGCATTCACTGCTGCCATGGGCCATCCTGGCTGCACAGCCGGATCAGCACCAACTCTTTCCTGCCCCAGCCTAGGGGTGACCTCTCCATCAGAAAAAGTGCACTGTCTTCACTGGAAGGCAGCAAAGTTACAAGGCAGGGAGAAAACACAGCTGGGGCTGAAGAAACCACCCTGGCTTCCTGCTGGATGTAAAGGGAAGGGGTGATCCTACAGTATTCTCCATGGCTGGGTGAGGATGGGCTCTCCAGCATTACAGATATAAAGGTGGTCCAGGACTGGCCATGGCCAGCTTGGATTGCCAGTGCAGGAAAGCTCCAAGGCACGACCAGAGAGGATCCCTCAGTCTAGAGAGGGAAGGTGAATTCATAGCTCAGCAGAACGTAATAGCATCCAGTTGGCTGCAGCACATCTTCTGTTAGTCAAAGTAAAATGCAGACACTTAATTATTAATCAGCTTATATGCAAAATAGGTATCATAGCAGAATGGGGGAGGGGGAACGCATTGTTCCTTAAGAATAAATATTTAACATGATACAGAACAGCATGAATTTTTAAAGAGAAGTTTTTGTAACTGCTGAAGCTCTTGAACTGCTAAAGAAGCAGAACAGCTTCTAGAAGCAATGCCAGCGTCTAGAGTGGGCAACAGCCATTTCCACACAGGGACTGCAGAGGAGGAGGAAGGACCCAAGAGCCTGGGCCTGAGCAATAGCAGCTTTGCAGCCACCATCCTCCTACGCCCACAGCAAAGCAGCTCTAAAAGTGCAGCTCCAACAGATGGGGTCAGCTGAACTGCAAAGAGCTCAGCCTGCCCTGCTGTGTCCATGGAGAAACCCCAAGTGATGCCTCCTGATTCCAGGAGTCTGCACAGTGAGAGCAAAGGCACAGGGAGCTGAGATGCTCCAGCCATTTTTTGCTTTTTGGGACAAGTGAGGAAGGCTCATGCTCTCTGCCCTGCGTGGGGCTGGTGGTGCTGATGGACCCGGTGTCTGGGACCCTGCTTACACCCACCCATATTCTCAGCCTTCCCTTTCCGTGTTCCTTCCAGTGCCTCAGCACCCATCAGCTGCTTCGTGCCCTGCCTGAAGCCTCAGGAATGAGTCAAAAAGGGAGTTATTCTGCCAGTCCCTCTTCAGGGAATAGTCTGCTCCAGCCCAGCTCATCAACACAACCCTCCCGGCCCCAGCACTGGCAGGGACTGAGCCCAGAGGAGCCCTTCTCACCCCTGTGCTGCTCAGGGTTTGTCCAGCAGCTCCTGGTGGGATGCTGCTGCTGCAGTCAGCAGCTGCTGTGATCCCCAGCTCCCAGACAACCTTCCAGCTATGAATATCTGGTGCATGCTAGATGGGGCTGACACCCAGGACCCTGTGTTCCTGTTAGGTAGAGCAAATGCAGCCGCAGTGATTGCGCCCACCACTAGCTCAGCTCTCTCCTGCTTAGGGCACCTCCCCAGCCAGGGCATCAGCTGGGGCAGCTCTGGGTGGGGGCAATGGGGCACTGCACCACAGGACAGAGAGGAGGAAAGGGCTTGCACAGCAGAGATCAGACCTCACAGCTCTATCCCCACCCCCCTCAGGGCTCACTGGCTGCTTGGAAGAGCTATGGGGAGTGACACGGGAGCTAATCTGACCTTTCAGCTTTCTGCTTGTCAGATAAACCAAGGGACACTGCAGCCATTTTCACAGGTAGAAGCACCAAGAAATGATGCTGGCTGAAAGGACACCTTGAGGCAGGTCCCCAGTGCTGGGCCAAGGGGCAGAGAGAACCCAGCAACAGCAGTACCAGCTCTGGTACTGCTCTGGATGCGGGGAGGGACAGGAAGGCCAAACGTGCCCATGGTGGGGGGCATGAGCATGGAGAAAGGGTCTGCACAGGACAGGGCATCTGCAGGAAGGTCCCCCAGGCAGGGCAGGGCATCTGGTGGGAATCGGCAAGACCTCTGACTGCATTGGATAAGCATTGGGAAATCTCCACTTCTTAAGTTTCCCATCCACTGCCAGAAGCCAAGGGGCTTTGGATACCACCTCCAACTTCCTCCCAGCAAAGATTCCACACCTGCTTGCAGGCAGCGCATGGAGCAAGCTGCAACATCGCTGTGAGGCAGTGGCAGGATTGCATCTTCCCTGTTGCTGAAGTGAAAGAGTTAAAGCAGCTACACTGGTGAATGATCCCGAAGCTGTCTGCTCCCAGCAACTTCAGGATGGTCCCCCCTCTGCTGATGGGCTGCTTGAAAGCTATTACACTGTCCCTTGATATATCTCTCCCATAAATCAAGGGGCTATAAATTAGGGTAACCTTCTGCTTTAAGGGCTGTCTGAGCCCTGCAAAGGCATCCCAAAGTCAGGCAGATCCTCACAGAAGACACAGGTACTCTGTCCTTGCTCCCCTGTGGAACCATGGCCCTGGGACAAGGAGCAAGCACATCCCAGCTCAGGGGGACACAGCAGCTGTGCCAACTGCGGTATTTGCTCAGGGCCTGGGGAAAACTCCCATTTCTGTCCTCAGAGGGGAAGGGAGACCAAAGCTGGTCTCTGTGCCACTCCTGCTGTCCCTAGGACCTGTCATCCCTCCTTGAGATGCAGCCTCTCTCCGCTGCTGTCCCCCTGCCTCTGGTTTGGATAAGCGACCGTCTCACTGTCGAACAACAAAGTGCTGCTGCGCGGAATGCATGGGAATGAACGCCAAGTCCTCACCATTGCCTCTCAGAGGTCAAAGAAAAGGGCCGTAAAAAAGATGCAGCACTTCCCTGCTCATCTTTGAAAGCACGTTACCCTGTAATGACTCTGCACCGTGTCTTGGCAGGAGCGGAGACAGCTCTGGGCTAGCACAGAGCCTGTTCCTCTCCTCCTCCACCAGACCTAAGTGGGTCGCTGTGGCCTTTATGCCATGTGTCCGTGCTCAGGACCCAGCCCCAGAGCTCACTCCGACTCCACCAAGACCACCTGAGCTCACTCTGCCCTGTCTCATCCTCCCCTCCACCCTCACATCCCAACCAGCATCCCTGCTGCCCGCACGGATGCTGCAGCCTGCACTGGGAGCCCCAGGGCTGCAAGCAATGGAAACAGAGAGACCAAACTGGGATTTACCTTCCCGGGTCCAGCTTCAGGCTGCTGGCAGGAGTGAGGCAGCTGACCGCAGCCCACCAGAGCAGGGTCTGCCAGCCACCCACTGTCCTGGGGCAGTAGAAACCCCTCACAGAGTTACACCTCTTCTACATAAGGCTTTCACCTGCTTCCTTCCCACTTTGCTCTTTGCTTTCCCTGGTGCATTGCTCCTGCCTGCCAGGTGCCAAGACAAACTGTGGGCAGCAGTGTGAGAGCTGGAGCCACTTTATGGAGCCCACCTTAGCCTATGTGAGCCCCAGTCTGCAGGAGCACAGCCAGCTGAGCCCTCCAAGCGTACAGCACCTATGGTTGGTTTGCCCACCCTGGGAGGCTGGACTCACCAGGCTGGGGGGGGAAGCAGAGACATGGTCTGGGGAATGTGCTGCAACAGGTCTGAAGCTGCCACCACAGTGGAGATGCAGGTTTCAACTGCGTGAGGGTTCCCAGGCTGCGGCAAAGCCAACTCGGACAAGAGCTACAACCCACACATCTGAAGACAGCTTGTGTCCCAGGCCATCTGCAAATGCACAGGTGACAAATACCTGCAGGACGAAGGGGTGGCTGTGGCACACGGCTGTCCTGGCAGCTGGACCTGCCATGACTTTGTAGCCATGGAGGATGCAGGGGTTGGAAGACAACATCTAAGAGCATGAAGATACTACCATGGGGCAACACTTGCCAGCCATGATCCAGCTTTCTGCTTTGAGAAGGTCTTGTTTTCACAGCACTGTTGCAGCAGTACCAAACTATCCAAACCAAATACCAAACTATCAAGCTGCAACAAGGCTTTTACCATCCCATACCAGCCCTCTCACGCCTGGGCACCACCACCAGTCCCACACAAGGTTCCAAAAGTTCTTCTACTGTCTGTGCTGCTTCTTCATCCTCTTCAGGCCAGTCCACCCTGCTTCTCCTCTCTGCTGCGTCTGGGTTCCTGGCTTCTCCTCCAGCCAGCCTCTCCTCATCCAGGCCCCCTTCTTCTTTCAGCTTCTCTCGAGGCCTCTCCTACATCCCTGGACTCTTCTTCATCCAGTCTCCTCTCTCTTCCCCCAGTGCTCCTTCCCTTCCAGCCTCCTCAGTGCTATTTAGCTACTACTTAGCAGGAACAAGCCACAGCTGCACATTATCCACGTCAGCCAACCCACTGCCCCAGAAGCAAGCCCACAGCTGTATATTATCAATGTTAATTAACCCTCTACAGTTCCTCTATACAGCGCCAGCAACGTATGTGCATGAGCTTAAAACACACAAGACCACATGCAGGGCATGACAGAGCAGATTCCCATTGCCATGCTGCCACGGGCTGCCATAAACTCAGAGAGTTCAAGGCAAGCCTGCCCAGATCCACATGGGATTGACACCTTCTCTTTCCCAAGCTACGAGCAGGTGGCACTAGGGGTGAAGAGGACAGGACCCAGACCCAGAACTGGAGCAGCCTGGTGTAAAGCCACTGCATGCTCCTTGATGAGGAGCCTCAGCCTGGCTCTGGTGCTGCCACCCAGCGTGTCTCACAGTCTAATCCAGCCAAAGCACTAACACACACGGAAATTTAAAGTTGAAACTAAGCAGAGCAGCTTCCCAACAGAAAACACCCCCAAGAATCCAGCCTGCTCATCTACTTCTGGATGAGAAATCTAATAAAGTCATTGAGGTGAGTTAGGGCTGGGCACCATTATTCTCCCCCAATTTGCGCTGTCAGCCCCTTGTAAAACATGACATATGACTCTGAAAATTCATCTTGGGCACCAAACAGAATTTATTCTGCTGTAAAAAAGAAATGTGCAGAAAGAGACGGTGAACAGTGGCCCAGGGACCTCCATGCCACTGAAAACACACACGCACTGATCTCAGCAAACAATTTATTTTATTCCCCACCGCCGCCATCTGTCTCTGCTCCATCCATTGCTCGATCTGGCTGGCAGGAGAATATGAGTTTTAAAGGTCACCACTTAATGATGTTAAGGAGACATCCTCCTTCCCAGACAAAACACTGATCAATCTGTAATATTTCTGACTGGACTCTGCTCATGGAGAAAATACAGGGGGGTTCTGTTCCCCTTTAAGTTTCAAATATACTTCAAGCCTTTTCTGAAATCAAGCTGATAACTCAGGCTGGGGACAGACACAGGCTGGAACTGACACATCATGCGTCCAGTTGGCAGGCAGAAAGCCAGTGGAAGGGGTGATGAAGTGCAGTTTGGATTGCTCTACAACATAAAGTGCTATTATATCCTTACATAACCAGGTATAAATGTTCAGCTATTGCCTGTCCTGTCGCCTGTGGAGAATTAGAGCACTTAGAGCAGCCCTGGACCCACTTTTGCTGCACGCATTTCACACTCCTGTGCTCCCAGCAGGCCTCGCACGCAGCTCAGAGGTGCTGGTGCTGCAGCTCTGCCGGTGTACGGCACCGCCGCTCCATGCTCGGCAAACTTGTGAGCTGGAGCATCATCTCCCCGTGCAGCCTTGCGAGGCCTGGGACCCTGAGCAGGCACAGGCACAGCATCACCCCTGTTCCTGAGTGTTGCATCCCGAGGACTTTTTATCGCTGAGGCAGTGCTGGGCTGCGAAACATCCCTCCAGCGAGGTTCCTTGCGGACCACTCCGGCAATGCCTGCCTGTTTCTTCGCTGAGCCATTTCCAGGCTGCTCTCAAAGCACAGCAGCCAAGAAGAGCTTGTTTAACAGGTCTGGTTCCCTACCGCAAAATCCCTGCTGCGCTCCAAGGAGACCCAGCAGCACCTCTGCACCCCATCCCTGCCTTGCAAGGGAAGCACAGGGGAGCCCTCCCACAGCCCAAGCATTGCTTTAAAAATTTTTAAATTTTAAATATTTGCCTCCTCAGCCCTCTCCAAACACAGGCAGCCTGAGACAGCCTGCTCGGCACTCGGCGATGAACCAGCGCAGAGCCGGAGCAGCGCGCACCTTCTCACACCTGCACCTCACTCCAGCCCGCTCTGCATCCAAGCTCTCAGCCAGAGATAGCCCCCTCCTGAGTAGCCTGAGAAAAAGATAAATAACTTGAATACACAGTCTTCGGAATGAAGCAAACAGCTCAATTTGAAATTACACCAAAGAGTATTTAATTTGCTTTTGGATGCACAGCCTGAAACAAGCGCTCTACAAGAGGATGTGTGTTTATAATTTATTCAGCAGCCAGCACATTTCAGAGTCTTTCAGAAGTCCTCACAAAGAATGCCGAAGAATGGGGGGCGGGGGTATTTTCTTTATTTTTTACTTTTTTAAACAAAGTGAGCAGGGTCAACTCTGAATTTCTAAAGCATCTCAGAGGTGCTCAGACTTTTAAAGCTCTCCAGAGATAACATTCCCATCTTTTTTTTCCATTCTTGCTCATTTTGCTCTGCAAAGTAGATCCCTCCAACTTTGTTTTGAAAACAAAACAACACAAACCTACCTGCCTTGCTCACAAAGCAACCAGGCGCCAAGACTCCTCGGTTCTTTCAGCAACAACAAAGAGCAAATTAACATCCAAGACCTGTCTTTATTCCGCAACAATTCCACGTGAAAACAATTTATCTTTGAGTAATCTAGGCCAGGAGCTTAAAGCAGCCAAGGAGCCTGGATTGTGCGCACAGGCAAACAAAAACAGGTCAATTATTTTTTTCCCCTTTTCCCTCTAGCTGGATTTCAAATGAGCTCCCAGAGGTGGATGCAGTTTCAGCTGAGGCTGAACGAAGCTGCATCACAGCGGGCTGGAAAGACCCTGTGCCCACAGAGGCCTCTGGATGCATCCTGGAGGGTGGGATGTATGGCATGGCCTCCTGGACCTGCTGCCCCCACCATGTCCTTGTTTCCCCAGAGCCTCCAGAAGCACCTCGGGGACAGGTGCCACCATTCTCCTTCCCGAGCAGCAAAACAAAAAAGAAACAAAGCATTTTGAAGACCCCTTAATTCCGAGCTACCCCACAAGGCTTTTCCCAGAAATGCCTGGCAGGGACATTGCACGATCATTTCAACCTGTAACCTATTTTAGATGAAGCTGAGCAGGGTTTCAGCTCCCTTAGTCACCGACAGGAGCTCCTTGTTTAAATACCATCAGCATTTTACAAGCAGCCGGAGTCTCAGACCAAAGCCGAGCCCCCATCATGTCCAATGCTCCTACAGACACAATCCCTGCAGAGCTGGATTAATCCAGGGAAAGGGGTCACGGAGGCAGCTCCTGTGGCTGGCAGGAGCCGTGGCACACTGCTACGATGGCAAGACCTCCCAGGGCAGCTGCCATAGCTTAGTGGCAAAGGGGTGAGGTTGCCAGCTTGTCCAGCTATCAAAGGCACAGGAGAAACAAGGCAGGAGGTTTAGCAATAAATATGACCTGTAATTCATATGTTTGTTTTACCATCTTCTGGCAAAGTCTCCAATGTTATAACCATGACTTTAGCCCTTTGTTTTGCTAAAGTCTACTGCTGAGCAGAGAGCCCACTGATTTCCTGTAAGCAATGCCCAAAACTACACCAGTCACTGTTTCGGACAGATTTGGGCATCTGCAAACCCAAGTGAGATTGCAAGGGTCCTTTTGGAGAGCTGGGGGGGATCCTCTTGTGATGGGTAAAGGGAAAAATCTCCCCTTTAACTCCCTGACCCAAGGCAAGTAGTGGCGAGAAAACCTGCAACAGCACAAATGCAAGCTGTCCCAAGGGGGACTGCCAGAGCAGCCTCCTCACTAGACATGCAGAGCCTATTGAGCCTTCAGAGCAGCAGGATTCATACAGCTGGACCATTTACAGCTGCTTGCCAACAAGGAATTTGTAACTCAGGGCACGGCCACAGCCACCACCGCTACACTGGGGAGAGCCAAAAACATCCAGGTGTTCCCCCAGTGCTC
>JAVJGI010000001.1:94282141-94307535 GCA_035590275.1 Ibycter americanus
GTAACTCAGGGCACGGCCACAGCCACCACCGCTACACTGGGGAGAGCCAAAAACATCCAGGTGTTCCCCCAGTGCTCTGGGGCCAGATCCCACTGGCTGCATCTTGGGCTTTAAATAATCAAGAATAACCAGCAGTTCTGGTTCCTGAAGCCAGCTCACGCTCACAGACCTCTGCACAGGCACAGAGCATCCTCCTGCTCAGGAAGAGCAAGCAGAAATACTGCTGCTGTCCACCTGACCTGGGAAAGCAGCTTAGGGGTAAGCACAGAGATGAGAATAGCAGGGAAGGGGCCAGCACACCAGAATTAGCTGCCCAAGGGAAAGGGGATTACATGCTCTGGCGTGTCCTGGGGGCAAGCCAGCAGCCAGGGCTGGCAGGCAAGAACTAGCTGGGGATGGGAAGAATGAAGAAACAGGAGCTGTGCTGAGCGGGCAGCAGGCTGGGGATGACAGGGCTCTGCAGCATCATCCCTGCGCGGGTGCTGCTGGCAGGTGGCAGCTGCTACACAGGGACCAGTGCAAAGGGGAGGAAGCTGGCCATGCATGGAGCACGGTCCAGCTGGGCATCTGCCATTGCCAGGGGAAGCAACCACCCTTACTTGTTACATACAATACCCAGAGGTCAGCAGGGTGCTCAGGGAGCTCAGAAGGGCATGGGAGGCTGGGCAACTTGGAGACACGGCTGCACGCACAGCAGTGACATTCAGCCACCGAGCAGCAGGGCAGCAGAGACGGCAGATGTGAGCAAACAGGTTCTGCCAGAGATTTCTGTGATGTGGGTTCTGCAGTGACCTACCCACCCTCACCTGCTTATTCCCCCTGTCGCTCACAAAGTCCATGCCCCCCCACCAGCACACCAGCTCCACGCATGATGGTGCCATGAGGCTGCACCCCATCTCCCCAAGAAGGTCTGTGCTGTCTCTGCTGATGGTGCTCCCACTCCCAAGCATCTGTCCCAGCTCTGCTGCAGAACTGCTTCCCACCAAGGTAGAGAGAGGCAAAGTGACAAGCTATGCTGAGAAGCCATGCTCCACTCCCCTCAAAAGAAATGATGCTACTGGGCACAGAATCTGAAGAGGAAAAGGTGCTCATGCCCATGGCATAGTGGAGGAGCACCCGACAGGAGCTAGAGGCAAACGTGGAAGGGCTGCATTTACCAGCGATATCCCAACTCTGAAGCAGTGTGGATAGAAAAGAAAGAGAGGCAAGAAATGTGACAGATTAATGGTCTAGAGCTGAAATATGAGATTAGAAATTTCAGAATATACCTGCATATTCCAGGTGCTCTTTAAATTTGTACAACCTAGCTACTCTGTTACGTAAAATTTAATTGCCTAAGAAATCCATATAGCTTCATGCTCTCAGCAGCCAGAGCGGGGGTTTCTTATTTCTGCACTCTTTATTCAGGTTGATATTAAAGATTGAAATATGAGCTCTCCTGGGTAAAGGGAGTTTACTAAATCAGGTGCCACTGTTGGGCTGGAGCACAGAAGGACATGGCCAGACAGCAGATGCAGGCAGGTTCTGTACGGCCAGGCTCCTTCCCTTTGCTTTGCTTGGTGCCCTGCTGCCAGCGGGTCTGTGGGACGGCTGTGAAGGGTGCAGAGCAGGCTGCCCAGACAGCCCTTCTGGCTGGGATAATCCACCCGAAACCAGCTACCGGGATTCAGCATGTCAAGACACACAGGTCCAAGGAAGAGCCGAGCCCTTGCTCATGCAGAAAGGACAAGGTTTATTAAACTCCAGGCAGTAGAGCCAGGCTGGCACTGCAGCAGGGCACCGGACAAGCAGGAGGGTTCAGAACCCAGTGCCACAAGGGCTTCTGCTGTTCTGCTTTGCCCTGTGCTGAGCAGGTGCTTAGGGAGCACAGTCATGACCCACCAAGGACAGCCAGCATCATCCCATTCCTCCTCTTAACACCCTCCTTGTGGACAGCCTGCATGGAGGGATGGAGACAGGGGAAGGCGCAGAGGCAGCGTGATTACTAGAGACTCTCTAACACTTCCATTGAGCTCTGACAGCACTTTCTGAGAAAAGCCCATCGCTTCTGACTGATCTGCAAGGATGAGAGGATCAGGGCTGATCCCGTACTAGGCAAAGAGCCCATTTGGATGGGAAGGAGCCTCCTCAGCAGGGGCTGAGTGCGGAAGGCTGCAAGTCATGTTCACAGGCAGCACTCATCCAGGCAGCGCAGCATCTTGCTCACAGCCTCCCTTCTGCTGGGATTCACCTTGTCCAGGTGCTGGTGCCTCCAGGACAAGGTGGGAATCCACACCTGGACCTGCCAGACCTGAGGGCAAACAAGCAGTTTCTGCAACACACAGAGAGACTGAGGAGAGAAATGAGGCACCAGCCGGTGGTTTGTGAAGCCAGCCAGCCCTTGCAGGCAGCCACAGCATCCCAGCACAGCCTCTGCAGGGGGAGCAGAGCTGCTCTGCCGTCTTGCCCCGCTCACAGAACCTGCGAGCATCCCATCGGCTGTGGAGTAACCAGCTGCCGAAAGGCAAGCACTGAGCTGTGCTGCTCAGGAAATCTCGCTTGCAAAGCCATTCATGCCCCTCTTAAAGCTATCGGGCAGAGCTGGGCATGCTGTGGAGCGATAGCAGTGAGTAATCCCCTCAACAGACTCTCAGCCTTGCAGAAGCAAAGCAACCAACAAAGGGATATTTAAGGTTGCTACTGAGCACTTAATATAGTTTATATTTACAGCTTAATGGCTTTTCAGCATCACTAACTTGCATTCCAACAAAAAGACTTCTACTGTATTGCCTCAGCTTAAGTGCTAACTACATCTTCACATTAATAAATATTTTAAAACAGTGGAACTCTAAACTCCTCTGGCACAGAGCCGGCATCTGGTCAGCTGGAGTTTGCATTTGCACACGAGAGAAAACAGATGGAAAAACACCTTCCGGATCCCCAGGACCACATTAGCAAGGAAACTCTCCAGACCTACGCCAGGTCTCCTGGGGGAGAGCTGCCCTTCCCCGCCTCCACCTCCCAAAGCAGTGGCTACAGGGGCTCCGGCCAGCTTCTCCTCTGAGGTATCTGGATGCCAGGCTCACACGGAGGGCAAAACAGGCTCTGCTGGCACATCCCTTCCCAGGGATGTTTCCCGGGACTCTCTCTGGGGTTCATGGGGCCAAGCCTTCAGCTCTGTCCCCCAGGTGCTCCTCCAAATCCCCCTTCCCCCCTGTTGCAGCCACACATCCCACACCCTTTCACGTCTGAGCCCTGGGTGCTAGTACCTGCAGGGGGAGGCCCTTCCATGTGGTACCCCTGTAACCCCCAACCCTCACAGACACCCCAAAGCCTCCTTCCCCTCACTACAGAGTCCAGCAGACTCAGGCCACAGAGCAGCTGCCTGGGCACAGCAAGGAAATCACCGGCTTTGAGCAGAAGACAGGCAGAATTAGCTCCAGACAAAAGATGTAGCTCTGCCTTTGCCCAAGCCTGAAGGGGGTCACAAAATGAGCAGGAGACAGACACTGTGGGATTTGGTGGAATAGACCTTCATGAGTTAAGGACCATCTCAGACCTTCCACCTTTTGACCACAGAGCACAGCGCATGCCTTAAAACCACCTTCATCAGCATGAATTTGCAGCATGCAAGAAGCAATCCACATCACAAAGAGCCATACCCACACAACCTGCTGTCCATGCGGAGGAGAGGGAGATGAGCAGGCTGCTAGGAAGATCTGCACATTATCCAGTGGAGATCAGGTTGAGCAGAGGGCCTGAACCACAGTCTTCAGAGTAGCCATCTCATAAGCTTCTGTCCAGGAGTCTCCCACAGGTGCTGCTCCAAAAGGTCTGGGTTCTTCCACAGAAATGTCCCAGTGTGCACAGTTAGCACCAGTTTAGCAGGTGAGATGCACTGGCAGCATTGGCCCCGTCTGGCCACCACACTCCAAGCCTTGGGACAGGGGTATGGGCAGGAACACAGTCCCATCTGCCAAACCACAACCCTTGGAAAAGCTCAGTATGCGCTGCCCCACCTGCAAGGCTGACAGATGGGTCATCTCAGGGTGCTGTTCCTCGTAAAGCTCCTTCCTGAGAGCACTGGGGCAGTTTGGCTCAGGGAACTGGAAGAAGATACTGAGTACAGCCAGATGGACCTGCTCAGGGCAGGCGCAGGGTCCTTCTGCAGTTCTTAGTCCATGGGTCACCTTAGCTGTAATATGGGTCTGTGGCCATGGGGCACTCTCCACCAGTGTCCCTGCAGGCCAGGCTGGGGCTTGGCTTGGTCCTCAGGTGAGCACGGTTCTCCCATGCAGACGAGTGCGATGACTTCAAAACCCTGAGAGATGCAGGGAGAAATCTGAAAAGCCAGTCACAGTCCAAAGGCCATCCAGGCTCAGGGTGTCACCGAAATCGGGAATAAGAAAACAAACAACACAAGGTAACAAGGGAGTAACTTTTAACAACCCAGGGAACATGAGCAATGAGCCACCACTGTTCAGAAAGACGGACAAACAAGACCTGCTCCTTCATCCCTGCTGCATCAGCCAGAGGACTTGAGGGGCCTCAGCCCCATCACCACAGATGTCCACCAAGCCTTCTGCGGCCAGTCACCACACCCAGCTGCTGGCCTCTAGCCATGGGCTGCCTGCAGCAAGCTGTCCTAAGACTATTTCCAAGCTAGCTGAGATGCTAATGGAGCCATAGAGAAAGGCATGACATCCAGCCTGGCTTAACTGAGACCACAGTCAGGAGCTCAGCAATTTCCAGTAGGTCCCATGAACCACACCAGAGGGTGGTTTTCCCACAGTGACAAAGCTGCCAAGGAACAGCACCGGTGGGACAGGGGTGAGGAAAAGCTCCTGGCATAGGCTCTGCTGCTCCACGGGCATCCTCCCCTGTGGTGAGATGGAGATGCTCTGCTCCTCCAAAGACCCTGCATCACGCAAGCAAAGCAACCTCTCTCAGATCAAGGTCCTGTGGACTACGGAGCTGGGCTGTAGTGAGGAGTCCACCCTGTCCTTGCTATAAAACAGGAATTCCTGCACAGCCTCCCCAGCCAGGAATGAGGCTGTCCCATGCTACCTCCATCAGCCTTTTCAAATGTAAACCTCTTGCCGCAAACTCGTCCTTTGGCTGCCAGTGGGGCGTCCCTACTGGCAAGGGAAGCGGCTAAGAAAGCAGGCAGAGGTACTGCTCTCATGCACAGCAATAGCATGGGGGTTTGCGTCCCTTCTGAGGGACCTAATTGCACAAGAGTCACACACACACACTCCTCGGTGAATCCAGCAAGCAAAACCGTGGCTGAGAATAGCAAAGGTATATCAAGCACAAGCTGGGTCATCTCTGCTTTTAATTGTCTGGACGGTTTGCTACAGGAAGGAGGAGGGAAAAAAACAACCCACTTTGCTCTCAAGGATCCAGCTCTGTAAACGGCATTATGCCAACGCTTGTATAGGAAATTTTACAAAGCCCAGTTGAAGGTAAACCTTGACTTGTACCGTGAGAGATAAAAATCCTTAGCGTTCACAAATGAATGTACCCATCTGCTGTGCACTGTATTATCTCTCTCAAAAAGGAAAAAAAAAAAAAAAAAAAGGAAAGGAAAAAAAATAAAAAATTGAATTTAACTTTGGATGCTTTTCATTTCCCTACAATGTGCACCAAACTGTGATTCCTATTCATTAAGAAAGAAGATTGACATTCATTATAGTGTGCATTAAATTCCTCATTCTTCTTCTACCCTCAAAATTAGTCTACAGAGGGTAGTAACTAGTAATTTCTATATTGAATTTCTAGTAACTACAGTGGGTATTTTCTTCCAAATAAGCAAGGCAATTATAATAAGACACACTTAGTCCTGAAATGGTAAAACAGGCAGTGCCATTTGAAATCTCTGTTGCTTTCCTTTACAGCTGCAGTTAGACATGTGCACCAGCAGCTCACATGTTTGCTCCTGAATGAATTTTGGATGCAACGACTATACCCCAGAGCACAGGCAGCTCTGCTGTAGTTGCAGCTCTTACCCAAAATGTCTTCCAGATCTGAATGCGTGCAACTGCAATATATTGTCAGCTACGGGAGACCTGTGGGTCCTGCCGTGCACACGTGGGCTGTGGCAGGGAAGTCACAAACGCGCCCATACCCGCACCGCAGGATGCTGTGTGTGCAAGAACTTTGCAGCTGAGCTCCCTGCGAAGGTGCCGCTGCACAGACCAGCCAGGACTTGGCTCCCCCATCATTTCTTCTTTCTCAGGTGAATGCCAGAAGAATGAGTCCATCCATGATGCCTTTGCTAGCCCTTCACTGCCGGCCAAACACCACCAGCTCACAAGTACAACAGCAGATGTGGCACACCGCTCGCCTCCCAGGCAGCACCCAGCCCCAGGGGCAGGGTGCTTGCAAGGACCCCCCAGAGTCATGGCCCAAACCCAGCTCTAGCCACCATCTCCTCAACTGCTCAAGGCTTACCCCGCTCTCCCCCAGGACTGGACCATCCCAGATGTAACTTAGCCATCACTGAGGTCTCTTGTCCCTGAAGATGCAAGAGAGGTCTGTGGCAATTCAGATGAACGTGATCTTTGCAGTGCCATCAGGATAAGTAATTAGTAATTGTGGTTTTAACTAAGCAGCCCCATTTCCCTTCAGACAGCAGGGGACCTGCAGACATTACACACAGATCAGGTATCACACAGCAGATGTGGAGAAGCAGACTGTCTCCGGAGCCAAGCAAAGCAGTACGAGGAAGACGGGAATGGGGACAGACACCCCTTCCTCCCTGCAGCCCACAGCTTCTGATGCTGGATGCGTGTCCAAGCAACCATCTCGGTTTGTACAGGCTGCCCTGGTGGCAGGGCCAACCTCCGAGGGCGCATGGAAGGCCACCCACCTTCTATGCAGAAAAAAAAGCTGGGAACAGCTGGAGACAGCTGGGTCAGCACTGCTGGAGAGGTACATGCGAGTGCCATCACTGCACACACCCCTGCTCCCTTCCAACCCGCCTGCTCCTGGGCTAGCCAGTGCAGCCTGAAACCAGACAGACTCTTTTTACAGAGAGACAGCAGTTGTATGCATTTTGCTGTTTTCAGCCCAGGCTCCAAGGGTCTCAACTTCTGTCCCTAAGGGACAAACTCATGGCTGTCGGCGCTGCCCTGCAAGGCACCGTGGGGCCAGGAGACCTGGCAGCACAGCATGTGCACACCCAGGACAGGGGGATGGTCAGGAGAGGTTGGAGGTGCCAGGAATGGATGGTGAAGGACACGATGGGTTTGAGGGGCTGAACAGTCTGGCACAGCCAGCAGAAGACAGATAAGTATTTCTGCCCCAGGGCAGGTGGAGAATAGAGTCTGTTATAGAAACCACCTGTCTGGAGCCTGTCAGGGCTTTAAGATGCTATCTCAGGATTATTTAGATTTTGCATCTTTGCCTGGCGAGTTCTCCTTTAGCCCTGCTGATCTGTAAGCACAGCACCCAGATGCTTGTCACACACACTTCCTCATCAACCCTCGACTGACACAAATTGGGAGCACCACAGGGAGCAAAAGGCAGTTCGGACACGGCACGCTTCACAACAGGCTCAAACGTCATGTTATCAGGACCAGCCCAGTAATAAACCTTGTCAGGGACATTCAGACCTCTGCACCCACCAAGCAAGGGACACAACCGCCTTGCTGCTCCTGAAGAAACTGCACCACCAGTGCCAACGCATGAACGGAGATAGCTTTAGTAAAAGCAGGCTACCGCCTTTTACTGGCTTCACTCCCACCCACAGTGATGCTACATCCCTCTCACCTATCGCTCTTGATGTCCTAAAGGCAGTGGAGACCAGGAAAGCCCAGCCTGCCTGGTAGAAGAGCAACATGGAGAACAGGGGCAGAGAAGTACGTCTGTCTCGGTCTGACACTTCTCCCCAAGGTATGTGAATTGAAATGCTCCGTCCCCAGAGGCAGCGTATCACAGAAGCGGGTGACACCAGCACAGCTTCCAGATCTGGGAGAGGAAATGCTTCCAGAAATAGAAATATTCCTCAGTGAGCTGTTGCAAAAAGATTTGGAGACAAAGGAGAGGAAACTGCTCCATGTCACTCAGAAAGCCTGCGGACCCTCCTTGCCAGGTCCCAGAGGACAAGCGGAGGATAAAGCCCCTCTTCTCAGGACCTAAGCTCCCTGAACTAACAACTCATGGGATTTCCTTGAACATTCCATCTGCAACAGGGCAATGCTCTGCATACCTCTCCAGGGACATAAACCCACCACAACTCGGGACTTGAGCTCCCCACCCAGAAACCCACTTCCTTCTTGCATCTGTGCATTAACCACACTTGCAGCTCAAACCCCAGCATCCTTTGTCTTCAGGCAAGTGAGGACTCCCCTTCTTTTTGATGAAAAGAGGCGCTTTTTCATCAGAAAATGTGAATGTGGTGGAAGCTCCATAAAATAGCGCTAGTTTCAAGAAAACATGATCAGGAAGGGTTGTCTCTGGACCAGGAAGGTACTTCTGGTCAAGAAGCATGCAAAGTCCAGAGCTGCCCCAAGGGTTCAAGGCACTCATCCAGGCTTTGGGCCAGTTCAGATCCCAGTTAGCTAGTGGGGTCAGAAGTACGCTCCATGCAAGCCATTGCTGTGAGGTGATAACACTCTAATCGCCACCTCCATTTGGAGCCATTCTTCTCTGTGTAAATAATCCAGCACCTTTCAGTCCAGAATGCCTGCAGAGCCCTGGGGCAGGCTGTCTCTTTGGCTACATCTGGTCCAGGACCCTCTTCTTGCCGCGGGGGCTTGAACCAGTATCCCTTGTGTGACACCCACCACTGGCCAGATGCTCTCAAGCTGCACGGGACAGGAAAACCCATCCCTGCGCTGCTCTCAGCTTTCCATCCACATGGCTGAGACAAAGACTGTGATGCTTTTTCAGCCCCTAAGCAGCCACAGGGAAACATCTGGCAAATCCAAGGGCTCTGGCAGTAGTCTGAGCCCTCAACTACCACCTGTGAGACCAGCAGCTTCCCTGGGAGCCTGCCACGCTCCCTTTGCTGCACTGCCTTGCTCCTGGGACACAAGGACTGCACAGGCAGCATCCCCCCCACCTCCTCTCATTGCTCTGCAGCTTGGTGTCCATCCCTGCCCTGCGTTCCTCTCCAGTGCTCACAGGCCTTGTCCCAGAGACTGCAGTGTTTATTGTTTATTAATTAAGGAGATTTTAATACACCTTGTGATGGATTTGTAATGGCTCTTATCTGAATTTACAGAGAGCTGCAGAATACATAGCAGAGCTTCAGCATTCTCTTAATTAGCACCCAAGCAAATAAGAGCGCACTAGATCTGGAGATCTTCAGGGCCTCACGCTCCCTTTCTAAGAGCCAGTGGAGATGTGAGTGTAATTTCAAACAGTTAAGGCTGCTTGGAAGGACACCTCCAAGGTATTTGTCATCACTTTCAAAACCCTTATTTACTCTCTGCTGTTTCCAAAAACCCCTCTGGGAGCTGGAAAATGAATCTATTTTCCTATTGAAACCCATCACATGGACATCCTGCCTTGCTATTTTTAGGGATGCTTGTGAAGCCAGGCTGCACTCTGCTCTGTTATTTCAGAGTCTTGCTAGCCTGGAGCTGCCCATGCTGGCTGTTATCAGAGGGTCCTGGAGGAGAGCCCAGCTGCACACCTTGGCTTGTTCTTTGAGAGTTCCTGCTCTGCTGACCCTCCAGCATTTGTCCTAAACAAAGACAGATCTGTACTGGCAACTGTAATAACTCTGCAAAAAGCTGCAGGGAACACTCTGCACCAGGGCCACACAACCAAAGCCATTCACAGTGCTCTTCAGGTGTGTTCCGTCTCCCCCAAAGCCACACCTGAAGCTGGCACAGCACACACAGGTACGGTGGAAATGCTGCAGAGATAGGCACATCCACGCTGGCAAGAGCTCATAAAAGCAACAGCGCTGATGTGGCAGGAAAGGCTTCGGCATGCATGGTCCAGCAACCAGGACAAAGCCCTCCAGGGATGTTGATACAGTCTGATTATTCACCTGTGCTGAAATCCATCTTCTTTGCACCGTCACTCCTGCCCACACTGTAATCACATCTTTTTTTTTTTTTTTTTGCTCCATAGGTGCCTCCCAGGGGCAGACTGTAAACTCAACCCTTCATTTTAGTCTCCGGGCTGAGCTAGGATGGTCCTATCAGTCACTGCTAGCTTTGACAGCCAGGATTCCCTTCAGCCCTTTGTCTGCTGCACATTCAACCAAACGGCTGAACTGGGAGCTCCCTCCTGCCACAGCAGCATCATCTGGATCTGACCCTGCAAGCGCTCCCCTCCCTCGAGGCACAGGAGCCCTCTCCAGCACCAGCGATGGCTCCCACAAGCTGCTCTCGCCGCTGTGAGATGTGTCGCTGCTGACAGCTCCCCCACCCAACACCCGGCGATGGGGACATAATCCTCCTTACATCACTCAGGAGCCAGCTCAAGTCACCAAAACATGTTCCACCCATCACATCACATCAGTTCGGGGCGGCTTCTGCTGGCAGCGAGGCAGGGCACGTGAGCTCCCAGTGCTTCCAGAGCATGGGAGCTCCTGCTCACAGGGAGCACCTGAAGACTCCCTGGAGGACCCAGCTCCCTGTGCTGTGGGCCAGCAGGATGTATCCCCAGAGACAGAGCATATGCCGCTGATGCCCACTCCCCCTCCTGAGACCAGGCAATCCCAGCTTGATGCCCTGAGTGACATTTCCCAGGAAAAGAACAGCACAGTAAATTCAAAGGTTAAATTTGCATATTTCCTGGTGCTGCTCTGAAGAGCCAGACAGTCATTCAGGATGAACTGCTGCCAACCTGCTGCACAGGGAGCACAAACACCCTGTGCCCACCGAGACTGAGGGACCCTTTCGGGTGCCACCATGCAACTTCTCCACAGTGGCCTTTAGTTCTGAAAGGGAGCAAACCAAAGGACCACAAGCAGTGGAGGGGACAAAGTTTTCGCCATGCATCTGTAGAGCAGCCCAGGGCACTGAGGAAGAAGCCAGCATTACCTCCATTCCTCCATCTGAGGAACAGCCAGGACTGGATGCATCCTGGGAAGAAGCAACAGAGGCATTTTTGTATTAACTAGCATGACATCTGCTTTCAACAGTGTGCCTGGGACTGTATCACTCCAATAACACATCCAGGGAGGCCGCAAAGAGTCTTCACAAAAAGCTCCAAAGGCTACAGGCTCAGCAAAATGCTGCACATTAAATACTCTTTTTAGTGTGTGCAGAAGGACTGTTACAAATTCAAATGAACAAGCCACGAGTGAATCACCCGACAGGGAAGGGTTGGTTTCAGCTAAACAGGAGCAAAGCGGCAGTCAGGGAGGGCCTCTCAGTGGGACAGGGCTCAGGTTCAGCCACAAGCTACTAAAACACAGGGAGAAACTCTTCAGCAGCACACATGGTGGGAGAAACAGAGGGCCTCCCCTGAAGCAGGGGCACAGGACCACTCTGCAGCACCAGTTTCCCAGCTCAGCAATGCCATGTAGCTCAGCATCAGTCCTTCGGTAACACCGGGCAATGCGTATCCACCGTTGCTAAATGTGTATTCTATATTCATCTTTAACTATCGCCTTTTGTTTCCCAAGCCTTGCTTCTGCTCCTCCAGATGTTTGTGTTATGCTCTGAAGAATAACCCACTCTCATCTCCTTATCAACCTCCTCTGAAGCAAGAAACCAAGGTGGCAATGCTCGAGAGGGAGCAGTCACAAGGATGCACCTGCATCCAGAACTGTTGGTGAGGAGAAAACAGGGTCCAATGTGGGGCAGTGCCGAGGCTGGTGGCACCAGCCGCTGGTTTTCCAGAAGGAGCTACTCTGGCGGGCACTGGTGATGACTCTGCTTTGCATTCCTGCAGGCAGCAGGGCTGTCTCGTAGCCTCAGCTGTCCTCCATCCCTGCCAGAAGTGGGAGAGCCTGCCGGTTGGTGTTGCTGGATGTTTTCCTGAAAATAGAAATACGTGGCCCTTGCTGCACCTTCCATGGACTTCCAGCAGAACCTTGTGGGAGGCAGCTCCAGAGGACTCTCCTGCTAGCAAAACACTCTCCTCCTACACTTTTCAGCGTGTTGCCATCTGGCTGTTGCAATCAGAAGCAACAGCCCAGCTATCTTCCCTGTGCCATTTGTCACCGTGCTCTCTCCTATACACTAGCCCGTCTTTTCCATCTCCCTTTGACATCAAGTAGCTCCAGCCCCTTTGAGCTCTCTTCACATCAAACTCTCTTTGTGTCCTCAGTAATTTAGGTCTTTTTGGAGAGAATGGGGTGGAAGGAACCATGATTCTCCAAGGGAGGAGGCACCACTGATTTATATACAGACCTTCCATTCTCTCCTCATCCAGTTTTTATCCCCCTTCACACATGCTCCCGTTCCGGCTGCCAGAGGCCCACACCAAGACGTGCTGCAGGCTCCCAGCTCCCCTGGAGCTCAGCTCCCCGGTGAGGACAGGCAGCACCACTATGCTTTTCTGGGTGCTGAGCCTCTTGCCTCATCAGCTCCCAAACCATCAGAACACACGGGGCTCAGCCCGTGCAACAGATAGAAATGCCGACCGCTGCCCAGGTGCCTGGCGGAGCCTGTCATTAGCCTGCATGCAGCACAGCCATTTGTTTGTTTTTGTTCCATGTCTCTGATTTTCCTGTCTCTTTTGGGCGACAAACAAGCTACAGTCCCTTCCCCTTCACGAGCCGTGTGCTCATCCCATGATCATTTTCAGCCCTGTCCCATGATAGAAACAAACGTCGTCCCTCTTGCTTGGCCAAACACATGCATGGCCTCTGCTCACACAGCCCCACATGCGCACACGTACTGTCACACATCCAGGCACGTTCACACTCTGCCATGGGCATTTTGGTCTTACAACCATGCATACAATCCAGAAAGGCCTGGAGGACCCCTGCAAGGCTGCATGAGTGTGCACATGGCCTGGATGACTGATATTGCCCATCACCTTACCCTTCCCAAGCAGGAGAGGTTGAGGGGAAGCAGGAGCGGGGAGCTGGGGATCACACAAGCTGCTCTGGCAGGCCGACTCCAGCCTGAGCCAAAGATGGGTCAAGGCTGTTTTACAGGAGCTGTTGGGGTGCACTTGCAAACACTGTTCATCTCCTTTTCCTCTCTGTCGATTTTGACACTCACAACGAGGTGCAATTTTCCTTACCGCATCATTTAGCTCCCATCATGCTGAAAGATTCCTGTGCCATTATAGCCCTGCCTCCCATTATCACTTCCCACATCTCCTGGTGCCAAGTGTCAGGCTCATTCCGTTAATTCACAGCATCTCTCAGTTTTAGAGAGAGTGGCAAACACCTGCTCTGCCCTAGTCCTGCATGCAGGGAGAGCTTGCGTGCCTTTTTTAGCAGTCCGGTGCTGCATTCCCTGGGTTCATAGCAGCTAGACCCAGTACCTGCAGTACTGTGGGCCATCAGTTTGCTCAGCCTCCTCCCCTGGGAATGTTCAGTCTGTGCTCCATCTCTTCTGAACACAGGGGATGTGCAGGGAGGCAGGCGTAATGACTCACCCTCCTCTCCGGACAGGACAGCGATATGCTGATGAGGATTTACCAGGAGGAGCTGTGTGCCTCGATCACACACAGGGGCAGTGGCAGCCACTGGCCCGTGGCCTCTGTATGTCACACACTAAATCATTTCCTTGACAGCAGGTCACCAGCAGACCTGGACCTCGCACCCTGGCCAGGCAACCCCATGCTCTACTCACTGGCCCGTACATTGTCTGCATTGCAGCAGAGAGCAGCAGATGCCTAAGCTCAACTACACCCATCTCCCACCGGCACACAGCAAGCGGAGCAACCCCCAGGCTCATCACAGGAGTTTTTCGGAGTTTTGACATCAGCAGTTTTCCCCCGTTGAGGCTGTGCCTTACAGGGCGGCTTTATGAGCAGGAAACAGGGCACAAATGTGCATGGCAAGGAAGACGTGCTCAGACGAGCGGCAGAAAAGCCTTCATTTTAGCAAGGAAGGAGGAAGCTGGAAAGGCTCAGAAACCCAGCCAAAATCAACACAGCTCAAACACTTCCAGAGGGTCCATCTCAGCTTCAGCAAGGGGAGGGAAGACGGTGTAGGCAGGGAAACAAGTCCGCAGCGCACAGAGAGCTGCCTTGACTGGCACCCACTGGGTGTTTGCCAATAAAACAAGCTCAAAAGGCAGGCACCGAATACATCAGAGGGTTGGGATCCCCCTCCAGCACTGAAGGCAGAGACCGTGCAGTGCAGGGAGTCCCAGGGAGCCCAGCACAGCTCCTCTCAATGCCTGCCGCTCCTGCAGCCCATCCATCACAGCACAATCCCAAGACATTTCACATAACGCTACACAGGTAGGCAAGGCTGGAGCAGGCAAAGTCTGTTCTGCGGGATCCTCGTGGCAATGAAAAGACACCAGGTGCCCCTGGGCGAGGGGCAAGCCCAGCTCTAATACCCATGCAACACGCACCATGCCAGATTGCCACCAACTCATGCACACAGTGACACACACTTGGTCCCTTCCCCATGTGCCAGCTCCCAGCAGCAACGTACTGGCTGGCAACTCTCCCAAGGGAAAGCAAATTCCCCATCCATCTGATGGGAAAGAGCCAAGGGGCTTCTCCACTCCCTTCCCCGCGCAGGCGGCAGCCACAGATACCTCTTCTCTATCAAAAGCGGTGTGTGCACATGCCCCAGGTGGACCCAGGTCAAGCTCTCCCAAGCTCCTAGTAAATCCAAGGTCCTCAGGAAATAATCAAGCAAACTGCTTTGAAGAAGACTTTGTCCCTGCAGCCCAGCTGGCCACCCAGAAGCTTAGGATTAATTGTAAGCCTAGCAAAACACTAGGAAAGCCAAAAATAAATACAGCGAAAGAAGAGCATTTCCCACTGGAAAGCCATGGCCAAGTCTCTTCTGGGCTGGTTCCCAGGAGGCAGCTCAGATTCATGTATTGTGCCACTCATATAAACGTTTCTCTTTGGCTGTGCTGCTCCCTTGGTGCTCCCTTCCAACCTGGGAGAAAAAGGGCCCATTATTCAGACACGATGCCACTCATCCAGCAGGAAAGCAGAGCTCGGACAGGCACATCGCTCAGGCACCAGCAGCAACCCCAGCCCCACACAGAGCCTCTTCCCAGGGCTCAGGACCACACTTCGCTGCACACAGGAGAGGATGCAGCCTCAGGATAACCAGAATGGTGCTCGCTGACTTGGGCACGCTGTTTAAAGACACTGTATTTTAGACACTGTTCTAGACACGGCGTTTTCCTCGGAGCGCAGGCAGTGCCCCAGCAGCAAAGATTATGTCATGATAGAACTGGTTTTTGCTAAAAAGACCAGGAGAGATGGCTTGTCTGTCTTGTGGGTAACATCAAACCCAAAGACGTTAACTCTTCCAGTCTTAGGTTCAAGCCACATGCCCTCAGCCAGGCTTTGCCTTCAAGCCCCAGCTCAAGTCTCACTTCACTGCACTACATCAGAAACTGAGGCTTAAAGGTGACACACCAAAGCCTGCACGAGCGACACCTCCCTAATGCCCAGACAGGCTGGTCTGGCAGAATCCCTTTGCTATCTCACCCAGAGGGTCTAAAAATCATTTTGTAGATTGAAATTGAACCAGCCAAGCGAGGGATTCAGCAGCTGTCGGTCTCCACAGATGAGTGCAAATGTGGGGGGAGCTGGGGATGGGGTGGAGTGATGCAGCCCACCAGCCCAGGCCGGGCAGCTCCCCAGGAGCTTCCCAAAACTGCCTGGCTGGATGTGTGGGCAGGGATCATCCCACACCAAGGGCAGGGAAAGGCATGCTGCCTTCTTACACTGCAACCCCATTCTGGTCATGCATTGGTCTCCAGAAAGAGCTGTGCTGCTCTGCAGACCTTTATATGCTCCATGGAGACCCTAGGGCAAGGTCTGTGGAGGGGTGTTAGAGAGAGGAGCTGGGCCAGAGCAAAAAGGGACGGCAGATGTGTGACATCAGGAGTCAGGCAATGCCATCCTTCCTGCTCGCAACTGCCAGCTCCTGCAGCAGGTGACTGGGCAGGAGCAGAGACAGCAAGGCAATGCCTGCCTGCAGCGGGTGACACCTGAGCAGCAAATGGGCTCATCTCTGGTGCTCAGCCCAGGGACACCCCTGCCCTGAGTTCAGGTGACAGCAGATCTCAGCCTGCTGCTGATCCCCCTCCTGCCTCACATCTGGCAGCAGCTGCTGTCCCAGCCCAGGGGTGGTGGTGGACAGAGAGCAGGTCCAACCGGCCATCTCCACACCCAGCTGCCTCGTGGCAGAGCAGCCTCCCACCGTCCATCACGGTGCATGTGGTTAATGCTACCACTCAGGACTGTGAGCTGCTGTAATTACCATTATTAATTCCTCCCGCCCCCCGCCTTCAGGATGTATTAGCTACAAGTTGAGAAAAGAGGGAGGGAGAGAAGTCCCTGGACTTGATAAATCAGCTGCTGACAAAGAACCGACGTCTGCACTTCAGTGTGTGCCAGACGCAGCCCCAGAACATGCCCAGCACCGCTCTCCCCACCACCACTGCCTCCCCTCTGCTGGCTCCCGGACACCTCACCGCATCCCCCACCTCCAGCCCCGCTCACTGAAGCAGACCCTTGGTAGCGAAAGCCAAAGGACTTCGCTGCTCTCGATTAACATCGCTTCTGCCCAAGCCAAGCCAAACACTGACTGCACAGGCATCCAGGAACGGAAACAAATGCCCCAAACGCAGCTGGCACGATGCACTGAGAGGCTTGTGTTTGTGGTTGCATCTCTCCAAGCAGCCATAGTGCTTTAAGGAAAGGTCTGAGTTGAAACCAAGTTTGTTAAGTGGAGGCAAACCTCAGCTAGTTTCATCTTCACCTGAGTTACAGCCAGTCTAGATAAATGTGAGTGGGGACAGAATTAAGCAAATCTCTGATATGAGTGCCTGCGTGGACCCAAAGCAACTGGCCGTTGTGGTGGCCAAGGTCCTCACAGAGGTCCCAGCCCTGCTGCTAGCAGAAGAGCCAGAGGAAGCCATCCCACCTGAGCTTATGGAACCAAAGCTGCCAAATCTCTTCCAGCCCCTCGGACACTGCAGACCCTCCTCCTTCCCCCAGTGCAGGCATTTCCAAAGTGGCTCCCGCCTGGGTGCACTCCACAGCTTGCAGAACTGCAGGTGCAAATATCCAGGGCTGCAGCTCCTCACAAGCACAGGGCAGCAGCAGAAAATGCCAGACTCCTGGAAACCCAGAGCGAGCCCCTGTACTAACATGGTGCTATTACTCCTGACAGCAAAAGTGGCCTGAACCAACAGGAGGGGACAACTACCACTGGTTTGAAGCCTGCTGGTTCTTGCAAAAAGGTTGCTGACCTGTGCAGGAGGACGGCGTGCCTGGCGATAAAACCACGGAGGCTTCACTTCACCCCAGACAAGCAGCACCCAAGTGCCCTCCAAACCAGGGCATGGCTGTTCCTGTGCAGCACGACGAGAGGCGGTGAGCAGTAAATACAAGCCTGCATCACGTTCCTGACAAAACCAGGCGCTGTTAAATTGTGCGGATGCTGTGAACAAGAGCGTTCCCAGCGCACAGACTCATGCCTTGTCTCTGAAGGGAAAGGGACAGACAGCCCTCTAGTGTAAAGCCAACGCTAACCATGTTTGCATGGGCATGGAAAGCATTAATCACAGCCACATCCACGCTGGACGCCTGCGCTTGGGAAGGGACCTGAGCCCAGGCAGAGGGTTTTTGCTCCCTGGCTCCTCGTGCTGCAACTTCCCACTGCCCCTCAAAACATGCTGATGCCATGGAGATGTGCAAGTCCTAACGGTCCTGGTGGCTTTCAGGTGATGTGTTTGTTTTTTTTTTTTTTCCTGCAGAGACAAATACAATGTTAACCAACTCAGTATTTGCTCTTGGGAATTCAGAAGATGCCTTTTGTCAAAGGAGGGTATGTAGCCTTCACAGCCTAACAACAGTGCTCACAAAAGGCTTCTGAAATCCCAACTTGCCCAGCAGCTGATGGCATGTCTCTGACAAAGCCCCCCGTGGTGCCTGGAAGCATGGACAGCTGAATGTGGGGCCTCCAAAGATTTTTTTCCTTTCCTCTCCCTCCTCCCTTCTGCTTAAGAGTCAGGCTGAGTTCACATCTCTTCCCTGCGCACGTTGCTGTGTTATGCACATGGGGTATTGTACGTGGCTCTGATGATCACTCACAGCCTTAAGAAAGACGCACAATTAAAATCAATATTTAAAGTCATCAAACAAGCACACACAAATTTTAACAGCCACACAATTCACTCTGACATAACGACGCAGGGTGCAGAGTCGAGAGCTGTGCTGGAGTGCCGAGAGCATAGTTCTGCCCACAGTCTTCAAAATTTAATGAAAACACACCAGTTTTAAACACTTTCCCAAATCCAGCTCACAAAATCTGTCACTTTGATGTGAATGGTCCCAGTCTTAGACTATCAGTCACTTTTACTTTCTCTTTAGTAGCTAAAGACGCAAATGAACTCCCAGCAAACTGCACAGCTTCAGGAGAAGAATTTAGCAGCCAGATGGTTCTTGCAAAAGATTCGTTCTTCACAAAAACAACAAAAAAGTTAACCCATTTCCCAATGAGCAGCACACAGGAGATGATCTGACACATCAGCAAGCAATTCTGAACTGCTACCTTAGAGCATCACTTCTACAGCAGAAGTGCCCCTTCTTCCTAAACCACCATGCAAATGATAATTATCACTAATAACTGATCAATTAGTACAAGTCCATGCAAGGCACTGTAATTATCAGGGAAGAAAAGAAAGCATCACATTTGAATGCATACATTCCTTTGTTTCCAGAAGAAGGTGCAACACAGAGAGATAAAAGAAAGCACAACTGTTGAAAAGGCAACAGGATTCAAAGAGCCATCTGAGGGAACGTGTTCAACTCCCATGAGATGGAGCAAAGCTGTGACGGGATGGAAACTCCCATCCAGGCAGTAAACCTCACGCTAGTGGTATATTTGCATTTGTTTTCTCTGGACCTTTTCTTCATCTCCACGTAGAATTGCAGCTGTGGATGGGGATCAAAGCATAGCTGACAATAAAGACTCCAGACCTTTATAGAGACCTCCTTGGATAAAGTACAGAAACGCAGGACAAGAAAGTCCTTCTGAGTCAACTCCAGGAACTAAACAGCAAAAGAAATAGCATTTGGCAAAAGGACTTTGATCACCTAAGGATGTTGATGATGGAAGGAAGGAGGCAACCCATGTCAAGGAGTAGCACCTCCTTAGCTGTCTGGACTGGAATTTGGGCAGCAGCACAGGGGACAACTGTTCAGCAGGGAGATCTGGAGAAGCCCAGTGCAGGATGGGAACACTGGACTTCTTCAAATGTTTCTGGCCTGCTGCTAAATAACACTTCAGTACAGCAAAGAAACAAGTTCATACGCAGGTAGGCATCTGTTTACCTAAATGTCCAAGCTTTTTGAATGAGTGAAAGAGGAACCGTATTAAGAAGTACTCGCTTGGTACAAGAAGCACATGAAGTTTTCCACCTGAGGCAGAATAACCCCATGCACCAATTCCAGCCTGCAAACCGTGAACTGTACACAGCCTGTGAGCCATGGTGGGCACCAAGAGGAATATGAGCAAATGGTTGCTCCTCCTGTGAACACGGCAACTACATCCCTGGCTGTGCTAAGAGGATGATGGACAGCAGAGTGGGGGAAGTTGCTGCCTCTCTCTGCCCAGGACTAGGGAGGCTGCTCCTCGGACGTTCTGTCCAGCTGTGGTCCCTGAGTCCAAAATTAATGTTGGGAAACCAAAAAGGTCCAGTGGAGGGTAAGCTAGATGGTCAGAAGCCTACAGCATATGTCCTACAAGGTCAGGGAGAGGGAGTTAGAATGGTTGGGTCTGGCAAAGAGGAGGGGAAGCAGCAACCTAATTGCAGCCTACAGCTAGTCAAAGGCAGTTATAAGGGTGACAGAGCTAAACACATCTTTGTGAGGCCAGATGACACAGCAGGGAGCTGTGCCTAAGAACTGCAGTTTGGGAGGTTCAGTTCAGACATTAGGAAAAGCTTTTTAATCAGCTCCAGTGCTGGGAAAGGCCAGCAAGTCTCCATCACTGGAGGTCTCCACTTGGCTAGAAAAAGCCACAACAGACCTGAGCTGATGTTAGCAATAGCCCTGCTCAGGGTGGGAGCCTGGACCCTCCAGAAGGCACTTCCCACCAGCACCTACAGGATTCTGGGATTTGGCCATGCTACACCACGTCCTCAGAGAGGTCTCTGCCATGGCACAGTGTCCAGGAAAGGCTTCCAGCACAGGGTGCATTTGAGGACTAAAGAGTTTCTGGGAAACTTTGCTTTAACTAACATTGATGTGGGACACCACGCTGGGACAAGCTGTAAGCAGTATACAGAAAATACATCCAAGGGCTTCATCCCCAAATACAGTCAGAAAAGCAAACACATGGGCACAAGACAGAAATGTCTGGAAGTCTCTGCTGCCTTCCTGAGTGTCCCTGCCAGGGACCCTGACTGTGACCTCCTCTCAGGTCCTCCTTGGTATCTCCCTAAATGCCTGCTCCTGAACCCACAGGGACAACTACTTACTGCCATTGAGCACGGACCCAGGCACTATGTGCACCATCACTCCTGCTCCACCACTGACAGACAAGAGGTACCCTGACCACACCAAAGGGACATGGGTCACTCATGGTCCTGGCCCAGGCCAGGTGACGAAGGGCTTGAGCAGCCTTGGCCAGGCAGGCCAAGAAGTCTGAGCTACGGTGGAAGACAGAATATCTCCATCCTTGAAGATGACATCCATCCTTGACAGGACAAGCCCCTGAGCAACCTGATCTAGCTTTGAAATTAGCTGTGCTTTGAGCAGGAGGTTGATTAGATACCTCTAGATGTCTCTTCCAAACTATTCTAGGGTTTTATGAAAGCAAATAATCTGCAACCCCTGCCTGGCCTGACCCATGCAGAGAGGACCTTCACACTGCTGGCTGTCTTGGGGAGAAGGATTGCAGCCTGCTACTTGCAAGTCATCAGGCTGATGCTTCATACTAGTGAGCTACCCCGTACTACTGAGCTACCAGGAAACTACTAAAAATCCCAACGTTGGAGTACTTCCTTGCTTCCAACTTCCTCAATGTTTTGCACATGCTAGTGTAACGCTTCTGCTTTTCTTGCCAACCAGGAAGGCTACAAACCAAAACTCAAGTACTTTTCTAATCCCCTGATTCCAGGAGCGGAGACTTGAGAGGGACAATAAATACTGTAAAATCTGCTGGTGCTATCGATCAGCTCCAGGCTACTATGCAAAGGTTGTGAGGAAGGAAGGCCAGAGCAGAGAGACAAACCTGCTGTTGATGCAGCAACACCCCTAAGGAGAATATCATCAGTCTTGTCACCCGACACCATGTCACTGCTAAAGAAGTGATCGGCAATTGCACAGACCTTCATGTTTTAGCTCTGGACTGACCTTTAAGCATATTCTGGGTCCCGTGGGAGATAACTCAGCATCACTCTCCCAGCATTAGAGCTGGAAAAGCTGAAACTAAATCACAGAAAGGCTCATTGACCTGCTCAAGGATACCAAGAAGTCAGAAGCAGGGCCAAGACCAGATTCCAGAAGCCCTGGCTTCCAAGAGCTCTCTAAAAGCAAAGTAAATATGGACAGAGTATGGGCAACACCACACACAGGTGTGTTCTGCCTTACATACAGGCAGGGCCTTTCCATGCATGCTGCACACACACCATAGGAAATCCCTCTGTCACCTGGATGCCACTTTGCTCTGAGTCTACGAATCATCACTGAACACCACCGTAACGGATAACCAGCCGCCCAAAAGTCGTGCTGCTGCGTGTTCCGACAGCCAGAATAAGGCACCAGCAGAGGCTGACGTGAGTTTGCACATTTTAGCAAAGTCTGTGTGAATTGCTTTGGCATCTCTGCACAAACGTGGAAAGATCCACCCCTTGCTTCTTTTAGCTCATTATGACTTTTCAGTGCAATTGTCTCCTTTTCCCTCAGTCTCTGGAAACCTCCAGGAGTCGCAACCACAAACATGAAAGGGGAGGAGAGGCTGGGCTCTGCAGATCACAAGCCTCCCTCCCACACCTCTGTGTGTGTTTGTGATGGAGAAGCCCAAACAGATCCATATGGCTCTAGGACACAGCACAAAGCTTTCCACATGGACAGGAGGGAGAAGCCCTAGTCCAATTCCCAGCCCTTGCAGGCACCATACTGTGATGCTGCTTTTTACGACACCTTTTTGCAGTAGTACAGGATACTCCTACTCCACTGTGTGTGTGCCTCCTGCATAAAGAAACCCCACCTCTTTAAGAACATCAAAAGAGGAGCTTGGCACTCAGAGATATGTCTTAATGAAGGTGACAGCAGCAGAAAGCATTGCAAATCCAAGGGGAAGAGAATGCACACCTAATTAGACCGGCTCCTTTCTTCTCCCTTCGGTTCCGCCTCCGGCTGGCCGTGGGGGGCGAATCCTGCACTGGGACTGGAGCTCCAGCCTCTCCACCAGGATGCACCCTGCAGCATGGCAGGGCTGAGCTGCGGGAGCAACCGGCACCACAGCCCTGTGCAGGCTCCCAGCAGAGATTAGAGCTCAGCTCTTTGCAACCTCCCTGGTCCTGCTTTGTGCTGAGGCTCTGGCTCAACCGATTTTCCGTTTCCCTCCTCCTCTCACTCAAGGCTCAGGAGGATGGGAAGGGAAGGAAGACACCGTGCTTTCCAGGGTAGGCAGCAGCTCCCCACAGCCAGTATCGCTGTGCACTCAGGGTGTGTAGCGGTGTGCCCAAGAGCTGGCCTCCAGAGCATCCTTCCCCTTCCCTGCCCCCACCTCACAGTCTCCCTCGCTGCTTCCAAGCCGAAGAAGGTGGAAAATTCACACAGGTGCTGCTGGATTTTGCAGATTTTGCTTATTCCTTTGGAAGGCTTAATGGCGAAAGTCATCGCTGATGCCAGAAGGTTGCGCACGTATAAGGCCTTTGTTACTAGCACACCGATTGTCACAGAGTTATCAAGACATTTGCAGGGATGCCAGTTGTGGACCCCCACGTCCCCTGCCAGCTTCTAGCTCCACGGTGAGCCACCAGGCCGAGGGTACGGACAGACAACCATTCCCCTGCCCTCTCCTTCCAAGCCCCCTCGAGCAGAGCAGGCAGCAGGCGAAAGCAGAGGGAGGCATCTCAGTTGTGTAGCAAACTGTCCCCTCCCTCCCCTTGCTCCTTCCCACCATCAACTCCTTCGCACTTACGAACAGCACAGGCTCCCGGGAGCTTTTTACTCAAGCAAAGCTCAGAGCCTGCGAACATAGGATGGAGGCAATTAACGAAGGCCCTGGCTTGTTAAGACAGGACTGCCATGCTCCCCGTGCTGGTGGTGAGCAGCATAGGCACATGCTGCCCACAAGCCACAACAGCAGAGAGAGCAGCCGCTACTAATTAACTTATTTTCTGGATGAGCTTTGTCTAGTGCTCTTAGTGGGGGAAACATCACAGAACCAGTGGGGCCACAACGACATCTGCAGCGATACAATGCCCAGGCGCGCAGCAGTGCGACGGCACCTCCACCTTTTTGCCCTGGTATTCTTCTTTAGAAAACCTCCAAACACACCCTTTGATGGTCCCACAGAATATAGGTCTGAGGTATGTGCTACCTGGTGGGGAAGGGGGGACCAAGCCCAAGAAACGCTGTGGCCCCTTGATGCAGAATGAACATTATACGGAAAAGAAATAGAAAAGAATACGCTGATGAGTGGTGTTTTCTCTCAAAAAAAAGAAAGAGCTGCTCTCACATCAGCAAGTAGTCACTGAGGTTGGTGCAGGTTCTCATGTTACAGGGGTTTGTGTTTGTTTTTTTTTAAAAATACATTTTATAAAAGAATAAGCACAGAAAGACCTCTTTCAATATAAATAAATTGTGTTAATAAGGCAGTAAGCGCTGAGAACAGGAGAAAGCTCTGCCTGTCGAACTGCTCCTGGTGGCTATTTCTGGCTTACAAGGCACTTGAAGTATCCTGGCAGCCCACAGTGGGAAATGTAGTCCAGCTACAGCAGGATGGTCACTCATCTAAACATAACCTCCCAAGGTTCATAAAGACTTTACATTCACACCTACCAGCAATCCAGACTACCAAGCCTCTCACAGGAGCAATTGATAAACTGCAGGGACAAAAAAAATAAAAATTCAAACGCAAACCCCTCAAAGCCTCATTCTATAAATAAAGCCGTTGTAACACAGTTTTTATATTTCATTATCTTCTGTGTTTCACATTATGCTGGTAGCCGCCGGGAATGTCACGGTGTAGAGGAAGAGCTGTGCCGCAGCAGGATGGGGATGGAACAGCGGAGGAGAGGCTGTCCTGGGTGCCTGTACCACACCCATCACCTGGATGCTGCTCTGCACAGCTGACTGCCGTCCTACAGCATCACAACAGCCCGCACCACCAGCTCAGCACCATGAGTCCGTGCACAAGCGCACAACCACGGGGTGCAAATCGATGGGTAACCCACGCACCAGGCTACGGTGCAGCACATAGCAAATGGATGCTTGAAATATCAATATCCCCTAGGGGCCCGCAGGAAAAGCCGTCACTGCAACCTGCTCCCAAGGTGTTTCCCAAACAGAAATAAATTGGCCATTTCAGATTTAAAACCAATACGAAGTCTCTAAAGGAGGCGGTGTGCTATTTGGATCAGAGCTTGGATACGTCCTTTGATCATCACACATATATCAGCCAGCCAAAAATAGAAAGAAAAGGAAAAACAAACAAACAAACAAACAAATTATATTTGTGTGGCTGATGGGAACAGGAAGCAAGCTGGAGATGGCACCCAGGGACAGAGACTCCGTGCAGCAAGGGGCTCTGTGTGCCCAACGCTCCCTCCACCAGCAGCCTGGGCAGCAGCGGAGCTCCCACAGCGGGTTGCTCACTCCAGTTAAAAATTGCAACCCGTGGGCTGGGTTTGCAGCCAACACACCAACACACCTGGGTGGCACATGCTTCTCCGAGCAGCCTGAACCTGCGGCGCTGAGAGCGTGTGTTCCTCCAAATGTAGGGCTCGATTTCAGGTATCACCCCGAGCGCCTGCAAATGCCCAGGCTACGACTGTCCAGCGGGGCAGCTCCAGCAGCAGGCCCCCGCCCCGGCTGCTACCAGCCCCCCGCCCCGGGAGCCGGCAAGCAAAGACCATCGCCCGGGCTGACAAAGCAGATGAAAAAGGGATATTTTCAGCCAGAGGAGCCGGCTGTGCCAGGCCAGCCTCGCCGCACGCTGTGTGCCTCTCCCCCGGCGGGGCGAGCCGATGGGGGGCTCCCCCCTTGCACCCCGAGCTCTTCCCACCCCCTGCACCCCAAGCTCTTCCCAGCCTCTGGCTAAAGGACACCGGGCTTGAGGCGAAGCGGGGGGGGTGGTGGTGGTGGTGGGGGGGGAC
>JAVJGI010000001.1:94309074-94347624 GCA_035590275.1 Ibycter americanus
GGCCGGGATGCGCTGCTGGTGCGGAGCCGCCGCGGTCCCCGGAGCCAGGCTGGTGTGGCCAGGCCCGTGGAAGTCCGAAAGCCATTCCTCTGGCACACCTGAGCCCTCTCACCTGCGCCTCTGCATCCCTCTCCTGCGCACGGGAAGGACAGCAGCTCACCGCAGCGTCCCCCCAAAGCAGGAGGGTTACCCCGGCCGTAGATGAGGCAGGGTGAAGCTGGCTTTCCAGTCCTCCTCAGGCTTCCCTCCTTCCCTGTCCTGGAGCGGACAAGTGCTTACTGCACAGGCGGCTCCCATCTGCAGTTGTCCTGGGAAGCAGAAAGACGGATTTTTATTAAGGGAACTCGGTGGAGAAAGGAGGAGGGAAGAATGGTGCCAGAGGAAGCCGAACGTCTTGAACTTGAAGACATGGTGGCTCTGTCCCTGCTTGTGAGGGGTTTCAAACGGCCACCACATATGCGTATTTCTCTGTATGTACACATAGCTATAGGTATGCTATTGAACATTCATTCCTCTCTTACGGTTTGTCACCCTAATGCTGACCGTCCCTGGAGCAGCTTGCACCCAGGGCTTGTGTCACAGCCACGTCTCTTGAAGGCCTCTGCAGTTGGCATCTTTCTGAGTAGGCATCGTTCCAAGACGAGCCAGGAAACTCTTTCTCCTGTGTACAATAACCCACCTCATCTCCCCCAAAGATCTGTGGCATACTTTATGCCAACACCACAGTCAGCTATGGAAAAAAGAAATGCAACCAAAGGAAGACCCACCTGGACATTCAAGCCAGATGGAGGTAGTTAACCAAGTGTGGGCTTTAATGATGTAAACAGCCTCAGCTGTCCAAAGGTACTGGGGAGGTATGGCTTCCAGATGTCTTCTGGATATGTTTTGTTGATGTTTTATTGGTCAAGCACAACCGAAGTGTAAGAGCAGAGCAGGGGAAAGGCTGCCGTTAGGATATATGGGCAGGTCAATAGAAGCAGTGTGCTGGAGCCAGGCTGAGAGGCAGAGCTTGCAGGACCAGCACAGGAGGGCTGCAGCTGGCAGAGCTCGGGAACAGGCCCCAAGTTGGGAATGGGAAGTCAGAGCAGGACCTAACTCACCTGCAGATCTTTTAGGACCTTCAGTGCCACCAGCAGAATAGAGATGAATCTGGCTTTTCTCAGGACAGGGAAAAGCCTGACAAATGTAAATGCAGCCACATTCTCATGCAATAACACTCATCTTTCGATGCCTGTATTTTGGGGAGTTGCTGGGAAGCAGCTGGAAGCAGGATGTGCTTTGAGGAATGCCCTTATTGCATCTTTGCACGAGGTCTGGTGCCAGGACTAGGCGTGCGGGAAGCCTGGGGGCAGCTACCTCCAGAGCTTGGCTCAAAGGCAGAGCAGTGTGGCACCAGGAGCCGGGCAGGTGAAGGAGCATAAAGGAGGTGTTAGGAGGGCTGTGGGGTACTGTCTTCTACTTGGCTAAGCTCTCTGGGTTTGGGTCACAAAGAGGGCTGCAAACAATCCTGTTCGATTATGCTTCACCTAGTTACCTTGCCTCACAATCCTTATAAACCTTTTGCCCTTGGTCGGGCAGTACACTCTCCCCTGCCTCAGATGGCTCAGCCACTGACCGTTCCAGTTCCCCCTTCTCCTGCTAGAGTTTTCACTTGCAGATGTCCACCTTTGAAATCCCACATAAAAATGATCCAGGAGAACTGCAGCCACCCAGACACCCTTCAACATGGTCCAAATGTAAAGTTATATATGCCTAATGCCTTCAGCCCCTCTCCTCCATTCCCCTGGAGATGGGAGATGATGCCTGGGGAGGGCAGGGGGCTGCCTGGCCCTCTGAGCACTGTCTTTCCACCCCTCCAGAATGCAAGGATGCAGGGATGATTCCCTAGTTCTCTTCCTTCTCATAACTCCAGCCTGCATGCCCAATTGCATCTCAGCTTAGGCATAGACTTACCTTCTCTACTCCTTTTGCCATGCTTGCTCTGTTCCTTCTGCTTGCTCTGCATAAGGGCAATCTCCAGCTGTATCCCTGCCCATCCTGTATCCATGCCTGCACCCTAACCAGTGTGCACAGCACCCCTGCCCTACCCTGCACATACTAGAGCTTGGCACCATACAGCTCCTCGCTTCTCTGCTAGTCCTGTACACACAGCCCAAGGCAGCACTTACTGATCATGCTGCTGAGGGAGCACTATGCCCACCAGGTCAAGGGCTGGGACCCTCAGACGGGACTGTGGCTTTCAGCATAGCTGTGTCTTTATCGGTGCTTGGGCCAGTCTGTGGCAGGTCTGCTCTGAAGGAACAGAAGGGATCTCTGGGAGTGTCAGGGGCAAAGGAAAGGTGAGGTCTGGGAAGAGACAAGGCAATCTGCTGGCAGCATGCCTTGTTGTTGATTTGTGGACATCTTCTGGGGAAGGAGGATGATCCTACCCTGCCCTGCTATTTCTGCAGTGACAGTCCAGCTACCACAGGTTAGAAATATGCTGCTCCTCACCTTTAAACACACCTTCAAGCACTTGCACTTCAATGGTGCCCTCTGACTTCACCATCCCAAGTGGTACATCAGGAGAGAGAGGTCACCTATGTGCAAGGCATCAAAACTGCTGCAGATCAAAGGACCCTGGAGCTGGAATTGTCCAGGAGAGGGCTGGAAAGTGAACATGAACACTGAAGGAGTTAACTGAAGCTGTAGTCACAAGGCCAAAAATTACAGGTTCTACCGGGAAGGCAGCTGGCTGCGTGTGGCTGTTTGGCTGACATTTCTGAAAGGTTAATCTTGAAATGGAGAGAGCACATCTGTAGAGGGCTGGGACTGACTCTTCTTGCAGATTCCTGCACCACTTTGGACTGGTTTGAGACTCAAAGGTCTGTTACGCACAGGTCACCATGCAGTAACATGGTGGCTGTGACCTTGGCATGCAAATCGGTGCTCCACAGTATGACAGGTGTCCTAGTTCCAGCTTGCTTTCCAAGCTCATGTCACAAGGTACAGGAGGCTGCGCCTGCATGTTGGACCTTTGTGCTTCCCATTTCCCAATGTGTCTAGGCATTGTCTAGCAAGGACTGGGTGAAGGAGAAGGAGTCTCCCAAGTAGGAGATCCCCTGGGGGAACTGAGGTAGCCTGCAGTTACAGTGTGAGTAATTCTGTGCAGCTCGTTTGCAGCTTGGAAAGGAGCCAACATTCACTGAGATCAAGAGACACCTTGCTTTGACTGGATAATTACATGTTCATCTTTACCTAATGCTTAATCACATTTAGATCAATTCTTTTCCTTTGGATTGTGAGTCTTGTTTGCAAAGTGTCAGCCGTTCACTTCCTCTCTTTAACCTATGTTTGAGAGCAGAGTGGCTCTGATATGTTTGGGGCACATTCCTGGATCTAAGGGTGCTGAGGAGAAGGTGGGAGAGAGGTGGGTGTGGAAAAGTAGAGAGGCCACATAAAATGGGAAGCCATTGCCCTTTGCCATGCTCACACCCACCTTTTCTTTGGAATAGAACCTAATGGAGTTGATTTCTGAACCCCAGTATTAAATAAAGTGTAACTTTTATCCTTGTGCTGATCCAATAAAGGCTTTTTACCTTTCTTCCGCACTGCCTTGTGGCTGCACCTCTCCGTGTCTGATGTGGATGTGAACATCTGAAAACATCTGTTGGAGGAACAAGGAGGGAGAAAAAGGGCACTAAAAGGCCAGCTTGTTTGCTGTCATGGCTAGGCCAAGTTCTGGAACTGCCTGTGCTTGCAGGAGGCAGAAGCAGACGTGAGCACACGGTGCATAATGCAGCACAGGCAATCAGCAGGTCAGGGAATATTACCTTCTCCATTAGATCAGGATCCCTCTGGACCCCCAGACAAGGCATCCTTCTGGATATCCAAGGAGACTTTGTCTTGAAGTAGTTTTCACCGGCTCTGAGGACAGGCATAGGTAGACAATGAGTCAGACTCTCAAATACAAATTTGAAAGGGGTCCCCAGACCCACCAGCACTGGGACTACTCACATAGCTTATGTATTATACCATCTACCTGTTTTATGAAGGGCACATACATCATAACTCCTGGGTGTTTTCAGCAGCTGAAACACATATCCTACAGACTGACCAAACAGGGAGGCACAAGGAGGCTCTACACCAGCAAGGCTCCTTGGCTGGCCAGGTTTGCACACATGAGGATGAATGGTGCTGACAGGGTTAATCCAGACATCCAGTGTAGTTACTACTCCATTTTTAAGACTTGAAGTTATGCACACCAATGGGCATGTTAAGTCATATGCTGACAGAGTGACTCTTCCAGCAGACCAGACTACCGTGAATGCAATACTGGACCATCCTACCTGCACACCAAATGTATACACACACACACACACACACATATATGTATGTATATATAAACAGTCCCTGGTTACACATCAGGTCTGATTTCTTTCCTGCAGTAAACCCCATGGAGCAATGTGTCCTGGGTACCAGAATGCCTCAGCTGGCTGTACAAGCAAAGAGCACACTGCAAGTAGAGCCCAGTAACCAGAAGATGGAAGCACGGCTGGCCACTCCTAGACTCCTTTGGAGTGAGAGGTGTCATGCTAGAGACATGATGGTTGAGTCCTGGACCCTGGGGCGAGCTTTGCTTAGCTCGAACCATCCACCCTCCCTATGGCAGGCATGACACTCCATCTCTCTCAACTGTCTCAGCTCATTACCATATTGCTATTACCGTCTTGTTGTTATAGTTATTCAATTAGTTCAGGAAAAGGCACTGAACATCTGTATTGTTCTTATGTGCTGTTTTGCTCCTATTGCCATGAAAAACTGCACCAGAACCTTGCAGAGCCTGGATGGGCAAGGCAGAGTGAGAAAAGCTTCCCCTCTGTCAGTGCATTCACCCCATGCACAGCCAGCGATTCCCCATGGATGCTACCTCTCCCAGGAAGGTGAATTATGAGCCTCATAACTTCTGCTTCGTGATTTCTCTCAGATTTCAGGCCTCTTCTGCCTGAGCAATAGGGTCGGCTTGGACGAGCTGTTCCTGTAAATCATCTCAGCACTCGCTTCAGCCTGACACATCAATCCCCTCTTGTCATGCAGTAAAAGGTTCCCACCTCGTCCTGGCGGTGCTGCTGAGACTGGGATGCGCCAAGAATCCTTCAGAGTATCACAGGGCCATGCAGGAAGGGCCACAGATTTATTTAGGCTTCTCTTGCAGAAGGCTGCTCGGTTTCAAGCCTTAGGGGAACTTAGCTGGGTGAGAGCTTGCACATGGCTTGGAGCTGCCCTGAGTTTGCTCTGCACTCACTATGAAGCAACTGGGAACAGTCAAAGATGCTAAATGGACTTTGAAGAAGGGGAAACACAAAGCCCTAAGAGGTTTCTTCAGTGACTTCCTGGCCAGATTCTTGATTCAAAGGTAGATCCTCCATGGTGGATCTGGGGACTTGTAGGCTCTGCTGAGAAAGGCTCTGCATCCCAAGTGTCTGGCTTTGTTAGCGGCTCAGTTGGTCCCCTGGATTCAGGATGGGGTTTTTTTCCTTCCAAGTGATGGACTGGATAGGATTCGTGACTGCATGGACCATATGAGGGTAGGAGATTCTCATCAGCATGTGCAGAGGGAGCCAAGGGGAATGAGGAGAAGGGCAGAAAAAGTCCAAACATGGATCAAGGGTGACACCTGCTCCTCCATGGAGCTGCACAGGGGGACCCCTGTGCACCCCACGTGTGTTGACCGCAGAGTGAATGAGGGGCTGGGTTGAACTAGCATGGCTGTGCATCTCACAGGCCCACCCAGTGACCTGGTCCAGAGGAGTCCAGCAGAGTCATGGCCATTACATTTCTGCACTGCTTCTTTCCGGCAGCTCTCATGCATAGCTGTGTGAATGTCAAACCTCCAGAAGGATAAAACATCTAAAACAAGCAGGTATTTGGGGTGGAAAGCCCTCCCAGTGCCCCTACAGTAAGACCTGATGACCAGATCCTGCACATACTCCATGGCTATCCCTGGACCATCAGAACATGTGTTGGACACAGTGCCCAAGGAGTGGAAAGAGTCCTGAGAGCAGCAGCTGAAGAATGGCTGCTCCATCGCCGCCAAACCAGTGTGATTCAACAGGGGTCACCTTCCAGGTCCTGTAACTGCTCCCAGTTCTGCATTTCAGGAGCTCTGCTCCTCCCAGGTACAGCACACTGGTGGTGTGGGTTGTTCTTTAAAGGGGTCAGCTTTTTGTTTTCCTCCAAGCTGATGGTGTCTCCACTGTGATGGTGTCAATCCTGGGTGGACGTTGCTGCATATCGTTTCTCTGCCTTGAGTTATTGACACATGGTTTCTCCTACTTGGTTTGTTTTTGGTTTGTTTGTTTTCCAGTTTAAGATGAGAAAGGATTACTTTTTTTTTTTTTTTTTAAGGCTGACTCCTACTCTTTTAATGTTGATGGATGTCCTGGCAGGGGCAGTTGTAGGGACATGCAGAAGGGCTACTGGAGAGCGCTGACAGAAAATGAACATCTAATTCGTGACTAGGAGCATCTGCCCTTACAGCCTGATTCTAAATGTCACATATATTTCATGGAGGAATGAGAGCATGGCAGTACCACATGACCAATCAAAACAGCTCTGATTTCAGATCTGCAGTACTCCCAACAGAGTTAGCAAATGAGTTGCAGACCGGGAACTATCTGCAAATAGTTTCCAATAATGAATTGAGGTGCGAAAGCTGCAATCTGCTCCTAGACAATCTGTAAACAGAGGGAAAGAAAATTCACCAAAATAAATTATTCATTTCAGATTACTCTCCTAGCTCATGTCTTAACTTGAAACCCTCCAGGGCCTGCAGAAATTTCCAGGGATGCTCCTGTACCTTCAGCAGAGCTGTGTTAGGGGCAGGCGCAATGATGATGAGGCAGATAACGGTGTGCTGTTATGACTTGGCCAGCACTTATTCCTCTCAACTGATGTGCATTTGCTACCAAACATGAACCAGCTCCGTGGGTTGTCCAGAGACAGTGAAGGTAAGACTTTTCCCAGCCAAAAATTGGGATCTTCCTTACTGCCATCATCAGAGAGAAATGGAGGAAAGGGAACCACCCTGGATCGGGAGCCAAAAGAGGTGGGATGGGGAACGGGGCGGGAAGGAGAGCACACAGCTAAGTGGATGAAGGAGCAGGGCAGGCTGGAAGCAAGTTATAACTGCAAGCTGGACCAAACCATGTGGGACATACAGATGTGCCCCATCATGGCATGGCATTCCTGAATAAGGACGTGTTCTGCATGCTGGAGCCCACCTGTGTGATGAACCAGGAACCACACCCAGCCATCCTTTGGAAATCTTCCAGACAGGCTTAGAAGAAATTGGCCCTTAAGAAGAACAAGTTCCCTAAGAGTAGCTTGAGGTTTCTCGAGGGCACATCTGGCTGGACAAACACCACTGACCTCAGGCAGACCTCCCAGGCAATGGGGACTACGAGCAAGTTGTGTCTGGATGATGTGAATGATTTCGTGTCCCATGCCCATGCACTCTTTCTGATTAGTTTAGGACTTGGCATGGCTTGATGAATGAGAAACTGGCTAAAGAGCAGAAAAACTGCACATGGTAAAGAGAAACATATGGAGCTGGAGGAAGGTGCAAGCTAGGAAGCTGGGATATGGCAGTGATTATTTGTTCAGTCATCTGCAAAGATTGCTCCCTGTGAAGTGACTTGAGCTCTTTATGGGTTCTCCTGTGCAGGACCTTCAGCTGGGACACACCAGGTTTAAGTAGCTTTGTTATTTTGACTGTTGATGCCCCATGGATCTGCAGACACCACTGTCTGGCTCTTTTGTTTTCTAAAAACTGTAGTGCAGTCACAAGTCTTCAAAACTCAACATGTGAAGCAGCTGACTGAAGTGCATTAAGGTGCTTCACAGAAAGGTGTGGGGTTTTTAATCAGAATTAAACAATTAAACAAGATTCATGTTTTCCTGAAAGCACAGTGTGGGGGATGTTGAGCTGATATATGGAAGTGCAAAGTTCAGAGCAAAATTTTCCATCCCTGATCATGCCAAACTGGGCAGAAATCTTGAGGAACAACGTATTATTCACAATATAAGAAGGTTTTAGATTAAATGTGACCCCAGACATCACCTAAAGAGAATCTGTGGCAAGTTGGACTTTTTCAGACCTGATTTTCTGTCCTAAAACTTGCTCTATATTCAAGAGAGTACAGTAATATTTGAACAGTGAGCTCAAATCTGGTGGATTTGTCCTTGATCCATTTTGGCAATTATTGTCCCAAACTACCCTGATCTCCCCAAATGCCAGTGTTTGGCCTTTTGGAGCTGCCTGTCTTGCAGCCCAGCTAACGCTAATCACCAAGCCACAGGATTACTGTTGCATTATTGCTGCTAGGACCACAATGATTTTTCAGGAAGATGTGTGCTGGAACTATTGAGGCTTTACAAAGACGGTTTCGGCTTGAAGAAATAACCCAAAGAAAATGATGGCAACGTTGTTCGACCAGCTCTTAACAAAGATTTTACAAATATCACTGTCAAGGCAATGGCTTTGCTCTGTTGACAAAAGGCCCATGAACATTTGGGCACCTGATTCACAGGGGTGAACTGGGAAGAGGGATTCATGGAAGTGAGCATTTTGACAAAAAATATTGCCATGTACAGTGAGAGGGAGGTGGTGGTCTTGGCAGTGCCCTGAGCCTAGAAGACCTCCTGTGGTTAGGCCATCTCGTGAACCCCACTGGTCCGGTGGCCACTCGGTCATCCATCCTTTCAAATTTCAGTTAAGAGGCTGAAGAGATGACTAAAAGGCTGTTCTTGCATAGTGTGTCCCCAGGAAAAATGAAGTGCCCACGTAGTTTCCTAAAGAAAGTGGTTTTCAGGAAAAGACAGAAGGCTGGAGGTAAACATAATGCTTCTCTGTGGGAAGACTCAGTGTCCCATGGAAATCAGTTCTTTTCATTGAAAATTTGACTATTTGAAAACCAGCTGCTTGATTTAGAGACCTAGCTGTGGCAGTACGAATTGTAAGCTCAATGTCTTTTGTTCCCATCTCCTAGAAAACCAGGACTCCTGGAGGCTGTGCTGAGCAGTTCTTGACCAAGTGAAGCCACACAGGGACACTCAGGGACACATGCTAGCCACTTCTCCAGGGTAAATGTCACAGTGCATCGGAAGAGGTGAGTTCCAACCATAAATGCTGGAGGACGGTGTGAGAAAGAGACATGCAAACCTCATCTCCATTAAAACCCTGCCACAGTGTTTCTGAACCAAAGGGGCTCCACAGTTGCCTCCATGACATTCCTCTTTGCCCTGACTCCCTGGGTACTGATGTATGTGCCACCCCTTGGCTAAGGATGATAGAACGGGATCAATAAATCAACTCAAGGATGCTGATTTGGGTGGGTTTTTTGTATTCCAGAGATCTCAAAGCACTGTGCGAGCACCTCACAATTTCCCATGCTGCAGGCAGGGGTTTGGAAGCCCTGGGGAGCTGATGCAGGTGTTACAGCTGTGCCTCAACGTGAGCTTGGGGCTTCTCGCTTTTCCTCAGATGCAAGTCATCCTGCTCTGGCATTGCAGGTGCTCCTCGGGCTGTGAATGACGGCACTGTGCTGCTGCCGTGCTGAGGAAAACATCCCAGTAGATGAATACCCCTTAAGCAAGTGGAAGAACGCGTGCACCAGAGCTGCGTTCAGGTGGCCAGACCAAGCCGCGTTGGAACTAGGGTGCCATATGGTACAGAGACAGTGCTGTCCATTACTTTGCAATGGAATAATATTTTGTTTGACGATTGTTTGCAATTAGCCTCGTGCAGCAGATGAATAGTCTGTTCTTGTTGATTCGACAGAGACGTTGTTTGGAAAGGGGACAAATAGCATGTTCCGCCTCACCCAGCAACCACAGGTTTTAAAGGAGAGAAATATGGACACACCAGTAACTCCCAGCGAAAACTCCAGTGAATTTAGCAATGCTGGCATAAAGCAAGCAATAAACGCAGCAAACAGGGAGTGGGGGAGCCACAAAACCTGCTGCCGCAAGGCAGATCAGCCACTTGCCACTTGAGCATGGCTGGAGAGAGGGGTCAGGGAGGGGAGGGGGGCAGACCCCTGCCCCAGGCTGCTGGGCTCTGAAGTGTGACAGCCAACGGCACCGCAACCCCCGTGGGAGAGATGCTTTCTCGCAGTCAGAAAATATAAGCCATTTTCAGAAGCCGAACAGATTTTGGTTGGGAGGTGAGGGAAGCGGAGGGCCAAGAATAGAAGGGAACAGTGGGCGTAATTCTGACTCCCTGCTGCATTCAAAGTAAAGTACAGGACAAGTTTCAAGGAAACAGCAGGCCAGACCTGGGGGGAGCTGGCAGAGAAAATCAAGCCTGGCAGGGTGTTGGTGATCCGACCATGCTGCCCCAGAGGAAGCAAGAGACCATCAATGCAGGCACATTGTTTGAGTGGCACAAAGGCGAGAGACATCACTGCGCTTATCTCATGCAGGGTACGGAGGTACACCCATAGTCCCTTCTTAGGGACTGCAAAGGAGAGACAGGAGAAGATGATCCTGGGTGACAGCGTTGAAGTGGATCTGAAGCACAACAGAGCTAAGCATGAAACAGAGAGAAATCATTCAGATCACTGATAGCTGATCACTACCAAAACATAACATTTTCAAATACATATATATATATATACACACACATGCATATTATATCTGGCCTTACAAAGCCTTGCGCACAGGGGCGTGCTGCTAAGGGCACTGGTACACAGCAAACTGCAGAGCACAGCTTAACGCCATCTGCACGGTGAGAACAAGAATTGCATTAGGCCTTCCCAGAGCAGGAGGGATGGCAGGATGAGAGGAGGACGTGGCTTTCTGCTCTGCTCTTTGCCTCTGGTCCTTCAAAGCGCAGCATTTGCAGTAGCTTGGCATGATGCTGCCAGGTGCCTGGCATGGACCGTGTGTGTGAGGTGACCCATGCGAGGATGGGGACATCAGGTAATGCCAGCAGCTGCAGGGCTCAAGGCTGAGAGATAGCTGCAGGTACCAGGCAAGACAGCCCTGAGCATTTCCATGCTGCAGGTGTGACTTCAGCATCTTTTCTCCCTGAGTGGTACCTGCAGGGCAGGGGGCTTTGCCCACAGTCTGCTGGAAATAACCGCTTTTGCTATATTTACTCAGCAATGCAGCTTTGGCTTGGGCACAGGCTGAAGAAGCAGTAGGTGGGCTGGAGGCAGAAGGCAGTGTTAAAAATGTGCTGCTGTCCTGGGCATCTCGGGGATGATGGGCACAGCTGAAGGGGCCTTCCCTGTGAGTTGGTGTGGAGTGAAGGAACCGTGGTGCCAGGACTGTCCATGGCTGGAGCTGCAGCTCTGGCAGTGAGCAGGAGTGGTGCTCAGGGAGCAGTGCAGGAACAGGGCAGGTATGGAGGAGACCAGCCCCTGGCCACCCCTGCAGATGCTGGCACGCAAAGGAGAGCAGTGAGGAACAGGAGGGCTCTGTGAAAAGCCTCAGCATCTCAGCGCAGAAGGAAGCTCCTTCCCGTAAGTGGTTGGGAGACTACCTACCTCTGCTCCTGCACATCACATCTGGCAAAAGGAGCTGCCCTGGGGGCATGAGCCCTCATAGTGAATGCATGGGGGACTGTGGTGGATGGAGGTTTTACCCCTACTACTGCCCCATGCCCTGGGAGCAGGGCAGGACTCACTGCTGATTCCTCTTTCCTCCTCCGCAGGTTTTTCCAAAGCCCAGAGCCCATCCAGCCCCTTTGGCTAATGCACCCACCTTATTGCCCTTCCCACACTTCACAGTCCTGCCTCTTCCTTTTGTGGCACTTGGTTCCATTTTCACCTCCGCTGCAGTCCCATAGCTGCAAGCAGCCAAGGACAGCAGTTACATCCATGAAGGAGCTAGTATGAGGATCCATCCCATCCAGCTTCAGCTGCTCCTGTGCAACTACTCATATCAAAACTGGAAGCAGGCAGGTCCACAGGATTAAGCAGGTCCCCCAGCAGTTGTTCTGTGTGTCTTGATGGTTGTCTCGCCTTCACTAACCTTGGCAGAGTTCCCACCAAAGCAGCAGTGGAAGGCCTCATGTAAACACTCCATCTTCCACCGCTGTTTTCATGGCAAGCATCTCTGATCTCGTCTAACAGATGCCTTGTGGAGAAGGGCTGTTAGTTATGTGCACTGGAAAACTGCGGGCTGGGAAGTTCTTGTACCACTGCTTGGATGTTGGAAGACCTTTGGTGTCTGGACAGACCTTGGGGCTGCTCTCTTCCCAGGCTCCAGAGGGTCTGTGAATCACACAGACAACTTGATGTCACCCTAAAGCAACAGAGAAGCTATCTCTGAAGGGCATCCTCCTATATATGTGTGATAATGTGCTCTGAAATATATAAAATAGTTTCAAAGAGAGGAATATCACTGATAGGTTTACCAAATTCACCTGAAAAACTGTTTCAAAGCATTATGAACATAGCTTGCAAATATCCGGACATGTTTGCTGTTCCCTGAGAGGAGTGGGTGGTAGGAGCCTTTCTGCAGTGCTCCCAAGGAGCTGCTGTGAATACCTGAGCTTTGCAAACCACACTTCTGAAGTATCCTGAAATGACAGCCCTGCAGCTTGCACATTGCTGGAGAGGGAAGATCAGCTCCAGGAGGATAGGAGAGTCTTTTAAAGTCAGACTATCACCCCACCAGCCTTTCAGCTAATTTTTTCCCCTTTAAATTGCGTAGAGTATCTGATGAGCTGCTGCAGAGCTCACAGCTGTGAGCCCCCCAGACCAGGGATGGTGATGCCTTGGGAAAATAGAAAACCAGGAGACGAGACCTCCCTCAGCATCCACTGTCAGGATCTTGTGGCAGCCTCCTGGGCCAGTTCCACATCACAGGGAGGTAAGAGGGACCGACTGGGTTTGCCCACTGCCTCCAGTTGGTCCCTTTTGAAACAGGGCTCAGGCAGAGCTTAAAGCATGTGTGAAAGAGGAGCGGGGCTGGAGGAAGCTGCTGAAACTGCAGACGACTCATAGTGGCTACCACCCAGATGTGAAGGTCTGAAGGCAGGTGATGCAGTTGGGCTCTGATATCCTGGGCATTTGGAGATGCCCAGGGGATGTCTGCAGCCATCTCCCAGCCAGGCTTTGTCACTTCTCTGTACCACATGGGTGACGAGCAGCCTGTCTGGCTCCTGGCTCCTGACAAACACAGCTCCCCATTCACATTTAATAACAACAAGGAGAAAAGGACCAATGGAAGTGGATTTTTTTTCCCCCTTCCTTTTGCAGGAAACCTGGCAAGATGTCAAAATGCTCTGCTGCCACTCTGTGCGTGGAGAGTGTTGCCCAGCTCTTCTGTGTGCTCCTTTGCCAGGCCTGGAGCGATTGCAGATCTTATTTTCAGCAGCTGAACTGGCAGCATAAGCAGGAGGAGAAAGCTTGGCTATCAGTCATCAGGAGATACTAATCACTCCCATGGAGGTGTTTACTGGAGGGGCGTTTGTGTGTGTGTGTGTGTGTGTGTGAGATGGGAGATGAACTGCCATTAGAATTGCAGATCATGCACTTGTTAGCAAAGTGCCTAGACCCTGCTTTACAATTTGCTAATAATAAAGCATTTGTTCCCAGGAAACAAACGCCCAGATTTATGTCTTACTCACAAAGGACTCCAATAGATATATTGATACCTTGTGGATCTGCAGCAGAGAGAGATATTGAAAAGCAGCTGTTTACTTGACTCCATCAAGCTTCTCTATTGATAACTGGGAGGCATTTATTTCACTATGGATAGACCACTTAGAATTGCTAACTCTCTGTTGCCAATATGTCCCATATTTAGGGTTATTATATCACCATAAAATAGCTTTATGGAGCTATGAATATAGGCACACATCAATATCCACAACTGCAGCCACTGCTATATCATTTGCCTGGCAGTGCTGGGAGAGCCTAGGCAGTTCCGAAGCCCAGAGGACAGGGAACAGAGGTTTCAGGGGATAAATAAGCGAAGGAAGAGCTCTTGGTGCCTTTCACCTGCCTGGCTGTAGAGCCCAGTAATGCCTCCTTTCTGCTGATGGTCCCGCTCTGGCACTGGTGGCTCACTTCACCCGCACATCTCGGCACTGCAGTACCACTGATGCTCTTGCGCTGGCCGGGAAGCTGCCAGGCACTGAAAAAAAAGCGCAGAGGCTCCAGTCTTCATCTACAGCCGTGGCTACATAGTCACGGTTAGGGTGCTAGCCAGAGCGTGTAGGGATGGAGGCTGTTTGTGGTGCATCCAGGTGAGCACGGGTAGGACATGTCAGAGAGCTGTTATTTGTTCTCCTGTTTGGCAGGTGGTACTTTGCTTTGGGATGATTTTCCAGAAGACCTCAGCTCCCAAGGGAAGCACAGCATGGAGAGAAAGACCTCAGGTGACAGCAGGAGGAGCTTCTTCTGCAGGGGCATTTTGAGATGCAGGAAGGACAGACAGGCAATGCTGCTGGGATCCCAATGAGGGCTTTGCATCACCCATAGGTAAGACCTTACACAGCCAAAATACCCGTGTAGGTCTGGGCTTTCCCTTCCCATCCCATTCACGTGTTCAAAATCTCTAACCACATGCTCAGGCGTGCCCTTATTTCTTGTCGATTAATTAAATCTGGAGTAAGCTCTCCAGGTGGCAGGTCTGCATGCACAGCGCTGTAACCGCTACCCGAACGGGCCTCTCTGAGGCTGTGTTAGGCATTGCAGTGTATATCCTCCATTGCTTTTTAGCTGCTAAATAATGCACTAACAGAAAAGGAAACCTTAGCCAGGGCATCTAGATTAAGATGCAGAGCAACCACAGCTTTTAGATTTAATATTCTGGCTCCAAGTGATGTATTTCTTAGCTTCATTTCTACACGTGTATATATATTTTTTGCATGGGCTTTGCAAGAAGAAACAGATTTTGACTGTAGCACTTGAACTTTTGCTGTTAGCATTCTCCCTCACAATAAATTTTTGCTTCACAAGGAGGCTGCTGGATCTAAGAAACCAAACGCACACAGTACCCGAAGCACAGAAAAGACTGAGAGGTGCCTTCAGCCTTTTCAGAAAACTCTGTTAAGATGGTATAGCACTTTGTTGATATATTAGCTCTACCAACCTATCTTTCTGCTTACTGCTGTATTCACTTTTGAGTGGGAGTGGCCTTTCTCTTTATGACCTGAGAGATTTTATTCTATTAAATTAATAATTAGTGCTTCATTTACCTGGGATCTCCAATGCCCAGACAGTATTGATTTATTAAGGATGGTACAGTGGAAAAATGAAGCCTCTTCCACTAGGTTTTGGGCAGAGAGTCAACAGGGCTTCTTAGCTATTAAAAGATACATTTCCCATGCAACAGTCCGGAGAACAATCAGGCTGGGAGAGAGGAGCCAAGGAGGGTGTATCACTGCAGCCTGCTCAGCCCCGTGCTGGCCTGCCCAAAGCCCTCCTGGTGAACTGCCCCTGGGCAAGGCTCTGGAGCTGGTAGCACCCCAAGGCTCCCAGTGACATCCCATTCCCAGCATGGCAGCATCACCCATGTTCCCGCTGCTCTTCTGATGGCCACAGACAGCCCATGCTGAGAACCCTTGGGGCAGAAAGCACCTTTCCTGCAAGGCTATGCTGCCTAAGGGGGATTCCAGGCTCAGGACACTCCCCATCGCTGGGCAAGGAACAGCCAAAGTCACCTGCTGTTTCAACAAGAGCTTCTGATTCCTCTGGAGAGTTCTCAGCTGCCTCAGGAAAGAGAAACGAGTATAGGAATTTGGCTAGGGAAAGCAGTCTTACTTACCTTTCATATGTCATAATGACTATTCTTTCACCTGATTTTTAAACCAGAACACGACTCACCACCACCACCACCCCAAAATCTGGCTGGTCTAATCCCAAGCATTCAGCAGTTCTTTTATTTGAAGTAGCCGTTTATGAACTAATAAAGCACCACTAAGAAATGATGGCAAACTTCATTCAGGAGACTGCCAGTCACCAAAGCAAGACACAAGAGGTTATCCAACTCCTCATGAGCATCTGCAGCCCAGCACAGGGTATCTGCTATCAATTCCTTTCAGAGTCAGGTTGCAGAATACACCCGGGACCCAACGCACCCAGAGTACACCTGGAGTTCAAGCCCAGGGGAGCAAACTAAGAGCATGAAAACAGTGAAGGCTCAGCAGGATGCTTGGCTCATTTCAGTTGGAGCTGAAATGTGGGAAGGAGGATGCTCTGAGCAGCCGTGCCCAGAGCACAAAGGCTTGAGCAGAGAGAGCGAACTGCCACAGATATACCAAGTGGCAGAAGCAGCACATCAACACAGACAGCTGTGCAGAGGATAAGCAGACTTAGCGAGGCTTTTGCCCACAGCTGTCCAGCACAAGGGAAAACATATGTAAAAAAAAAAGTCTTTACAAATAATCTGAACCTAATCTGTAGCTACAAACTCTCTACACTTAACCACAATCACACATCACATGCAGTGATGTGAAGTGTGTTACAGTGCCATGTGCTGTTCACATGCTGGCTTGTACGTTTTACAGCACCATATGGCATGTCCTCTCTGGGTCACAGCAACTGGGCTGTTGTCACACTGGGCATCTGCATCTCACCTGCAGCATCACCCCTGCTGCATCATCCAAGTTGCACACATTTACAACATGCCATCTTTATCTCAAGATAAAGACTGGAGACATCTAAGGGATTAATGGACTTGATTTATCTGCAAAAGCTGTTCGTCTTTTCATGGAAGAGCAGTTCCTGGGACAGCGTGGTCCCTCCAGTGGAGCATAGAGAGGTTAGAAACTGCTCTGGGCTCTCCAGGTATGTGTTTTAACCTTCTCCCACCAGAGGTTCATCTCTCCTCATGGTGCCCAGCAGGAGAGTGTCTCTGCACACCCCACTGTCTAAAGGTTTCTTCTGTGCTATCGTTTCCACCAGCAATCGATCAGATGTCTGTATTTTCACTTCTGCATCTCAGGGATGCCTTGTGAGACTGGATTCCCAGCTGGGAAAGCATCCTCCTTTTCCCTGCTCAGCTCCTCCACTTTGCCAGGCACCAGCCCTGCACTGGAAATTGATTCTGCACCGCAAGTGTGACCAGGTGTGACACCCTGAGCAGGGGAAAAGGAGGGAGCAGGCTGGCTTGGAGAAGGAACAACCCAGCCAAACCAGGTAAGGCCACCCAGAGCCTCCAGAGCACACAGCAGGAAGAGCAGTGGGTTTTGGGGTGGTTCCAGGGACTGAAGTCAAAGGATGTCACCTGTACCTCATCTCTCTAAAAATTCTGGGGGTTTGGTCTGCAGAGCAAGAATTAAAACCCTGAAGACCTGACCGCCAAATGTCCTAATGGCAGGAGGCAAAGTCAGAGCCCCAAATGAGCAAAAGCTAGCATTGCCTCCACCTGAGCACATGGTTTGGAGACCCTTTGGACAGCTGGCATCTGACGGCTTGGTGCTAGGAGCAGAGAGCTGCGGGAAGAGTCAGAGCCAAGAAAAGCTGGCGCTCCCACCACCATTGCTTTTCAGACATGGACAGCATGTGCCCATGCAGCTCAGAAGACCAGGCGCTGAAGGGAGGGGAGAACCTGGCTGGGCTGCAACAGCAGCTAAGAGCAGAGCAGTCCTTCTGCAGGGGACAGCACCAGCAGCCATGGGGTCACGTCTTCCCTGCTGGGGTGTCCTGCTCTTGTGGGTGACCCTCAGACTCCTCTGAAATAGCCCTGCTTGGCACCCTTGCTGCCAGCAGGCATCAGCTGCCAGCTGCCACCCGAGCAAGTGCCCAAGCCTGGTGTAGCAACCGTTGGAAAGATTTTCCCCTGCACTGGGGTGAACTGTGACTGTAATGGGCTGTTTGTTCTGCAATTCCAGAAAAAAAAAAAAGCGCTGACTACATTGCCCCAGATGCCTCCCAGTCATTAACAGAGTGCTGAGCAAACGATGCCACTGGAAACATCATTGAAAATTCATAAAATGACAGAAAAAGCCCAAAACCTTTGCGTTTGAAGCTAATTGAACAAATATTAATCGAAACAATTTTGCAAATAGAGGCTCAGGCCCCAGCTCTGGCACTTGGGGGACTTCTTAGATGTAAGAAGAAGGAACTAGTTGTCTGGCAAGAGGGGAGCTGAGCAGCATCCAGGATGGTCTCCAAATAGGAAGCTTTTACGTTCTGGCCTCATCATCCCAGATGGACTCAGGACCTCCACAGGCTTACGCAGAAGCTAGTCCCCAGCTGGTGCGTGGTGCAGACTCACTGCTCATTTTCTGCTTCGGGGGCCCCGGTTGCTGCCATCAGGAGAGTCAGCACAAGTCCTACAAATAGTCCAAACAGCTTGGAGTTAAATATACAAATGCTTGTGGCTACTAGGGATTTGCTTTATCTTTTATCAAGGCAGCAGGGCTCAGTTGCAGGAAAGGAAGGAGGACAGAAGGAAAAAATGCTGTAAAATTCAAGGATACTTGGAACAGTCTCTGAAAAAAAAAAAATCTAATTATTTTTAAGCCAGTTTCCTCATTTTTGAGGACTTTTTTTAAAGTAATTTTTGAACTCTCAGGTTGCCTGGGCTTTCACAGAGAAAACAGAAAATCTCTTGGTATTCTGGGTAAGTAGCAAAGGAAAATGGGATTTATCCATCAAAATCTATACATCTTCCATCTCTGTGCAAGCACCTAAAAGTAAATTCCCTAGCAAAGTGATCCTACTAATCCTACTATCCTAAATACTAATGAAATATTCAGGATAATGTTACACTTGACAAAAAACAGTTCCGTAGGTACTGGAACACCATTTCATTTTTACAAGCATATAGTAAGTTTGGGAATTCCGATGCAAACCGGAGTCCCTGCACTCCGGCAAGGCCACACAATTCACCCTGCTCCTCCCTGGGAGGAATCCTGGCTGCGTGAGTGAGCCCATCAAATATGAGTGCAACAAATGGCAGTGATGGTTCAGGCCACTGTCCCTCTGCTGTGCTGCGCAGAAACCTCTGAACAACCCTGTTCCTTGTTACGGAGCAGCACGGCCAGCTGAGCAGCTGGTCGGTTTGCTGGACTGTCAGCAGCCGTGTAGAGCAAAGGAGTTCGATCCACAAGAACTGGGCTGAGGAGCACCAGAGCAGGGCATCCATCCCCCAGGGACGTTGGAAGAAATGGTTCCTGGGTGGTCGGGTCTGGTGTGGGGGAACAGAGCTGTTCTCTGTTAACAGGGCGCAGGATCTGGGTCTACAGAGGAATCCCTGTCACTGGAGAAGAGTGACCAGCCCTGTTCCAGAGCTTGGGAGGCACTGCACAGCCACCTCACCCCAGAGGTGCACAGCACACTGACCACCCTGGACTGTTTGTCCAGGGAATGAGGAGAGAAAGCAAAATCCTTCATTTCCAAAACAAAACACCTTCTGCATCAGTGGAAACCCAAGAGAGAATCAACATGGAACATTTTCATTGCTGTTGTTCCTCATCATCTAATATGCCACAGCAAAAATCTCCTAAAGCTGTGCCACTTTTTCCTCTTATCCCCACTCAGTATAGGAAGGGCAGAAGGAGGGAGATGGGGAACCCTTTTCTGTGATGTTGTTCAGTGTTTGCTGTGGAAATAGAAAGTTTTGAAGTCACTCAAGAAGCAGGAACAAACGTGCTTGAAAAGATAAACGCTGGCCTCCAGAAAACAAGTTTCAAAGGAGAAAAAACCAGGGTATCTCGTGGCAGTCAAATGCAAAGAACTGCTTCCTGTTTCATTATTTATATTTCTTATTTTCTTGTATTATTTTCTAAATTCTCCTCGTCTCCAATTGATCCTTTTTACAAATATTTCACAGATTAATTTGTTCCCCTTCCACCTTTCTCGTTGGTTTTCCCTCCTTTTAATATGTATTTCTCTATTTCCAGTTCCTCTGCCATCTTGTCGCTGATTCAGCTATCAGGCTGACAAGTCTATCTCCTCCTTTCCTCCTTTTCTTTCTATTTCTTATCATGTTTCATTTCCTCCTCCCAGCTTTCTCTCCCCTTAGGTCAGGTCTGTGCTGAGGCTGCTGGAGCTCTTCTCAATCAGAGGGACCAAAATAAACTTGATGGGGTAGGCTTTTTTTTTTTTTTTTTTAAATGAAAAATCAGACTGTGGGGAAAGCCTGGCACGAGCACTCCAGCGCAGTTCACTGGGCTGCAACTGAAACACAGAATTCAGCAAGGAACGGGTAATTATCCAGCAGATGTGGTATGGGACATAACGGAGCATGAGCACTCAGGGACAGCAGTAGGGACACCAGTCTGAAGTTGACAGAGGGTGGGCAGCAGTAGGCTGACCACAGAGGATTTAAGCCCTCCTGGGGGAGCAGGGTGGGAAAGTTTTGAGGCTAGGTTTGGGGAGCAACAAAAGTTTAGGGTGAGTCATCATGGTGGGGTGAGTTTTAGTGAGCTTGAAGCAAGGATGAGGGTGGCCCAGGCTTTCACAGGGAAGGTGTTGCAGGGTGGCAATGTCTGGTGGAGAGTCAGCCCTTGCTGGATGATGTCCTAGGGTGAGTTCTCGGGTTGGAAGGTTTAATGTACCCACCTGGTGAAGAGCCTTGGCAGTCCTGCAGGCTGGAAAGTACGTTCATTTGCACCTTCTGAGGCTTGGTTGGCTATGTGGGTATATTTCAGGGTGACTCCTCTGTAACAGCAGTAGAGATTCATTCACCTCAACAGGGATCTGAACTGATCACACCACCAGGAAAAATCTTCTTGAAACAAATTGGGCACCAGGAACCCAAGCCATTCACTGTCACTGCTAGGGGACAACTGTCAATGAATTTGGAGACATGACCTGATGTGTAATCCAACAAGAAAGTAGTGCAAGGCAAGTGCTTATGGGGAGGGAGATGGAATGAAGTCCGGCTGAGCAAGGCAGTAGGGTGCCTGAAGAGGACAGTCTAGGCTGAGAGCTGCCCTCGTGGTCAGTTGAACAAATTGGGGGATATCTGACTCCACTTCAAGACAAGAGGAAGGTCCTAGGGACATTGTGGGCAAAGCAATAGCACATTGCCAGTGGTTAAGGTCTTGTGCCAATGACTGCCACAATACCAGAGCAGAGATGGGGTCTGGAGGCCACACTGTTGCCATGCTGCGTTGAGTGTTGGTAGTCAGTCTAGAAAGAGACTGGTGGAGCTGGAGTTTCTCTGGCTTGGCCATCTGCGATATGATGTTCTGCAAAAATATACCTAATGTTGCTGAAAACTCTGGCTTCAAAGCCAAGTCATTTTTTCACAACTAAATCCCTCAGATGTCTCTGGCATTAGCCTTTCCCTCCTGACTAGCCTCAGCATGTTGGGTGCTCCCAGACATTTTGTAATGTTGAGTTTGAGGAATTCCAGGCACCTGCCTGAGTTTAGGGCTGAGCTTTTCTTAGCTGAGTTCTGGCTTAGCTACATATGTTATGTACCAGTAACTCCGCAGAATGGCTCAGAGCCACTGCAGGTTTCCAGGGGTTTGCATGCAAAATAGAAGTCTTGGACCCATTCAGGTTAATTCCTGGAGGGTTTCCATGGGACATCTCATCCTGGGAAGAAAAGCATCAGAAATACACCCACCTGGAGCAGGTGAGTGCTACTCTCAGTGCTCTGGGAAATGAGGCAGTTAAGGACATTCAGAACAAATGTCAAGAAATTGCAAGGAGAGTCACCTGCTCGTTATTTTTATAAGTTCTTGCTGAAAGAATGCTTCTTTAGGTAGCAAATGATAGTGCTGTGAGAAGCATAAATGTCATGTCTTTTTTTTTTTCCAAGTCACACTAGGCAGAGGCATCTGCCCATTACAAGTCTCTAATAATGAAGGGCATGTAATAGTGACCACATACAGCATAAGCAAGCCCTGTTTAACATGCTCATGCTTCCCTAGGTGTTCATTACGAAGCTGACTCTGCCTGATGCAACTCATCCATCCCATTATTGCTCTGCTTTTTATTTGGGGATCACTTCAGCAGGTTGAGAGCTTTGGTCTTTGAGGGAATACGTTTACACTTGAAGCACTTGTGCATTTATTATAAGCGGTGTTTGGGGCAGGAGGGTCATGGCTTCAATCAATACGATGCAGCTGGACTTAGAAAACAGGAGGAAAGAGCACTGCACGTACCCAGCTCTCTCTGTCCTAAAGATGGGGCATTTGTAAGGATGTGTTACTTGTTTGCTTCAAGTGTTGCTGGCAGAGGAGCAGTGCATGGCCATTGCGAGGGTAAATGGGGCCTTTCCCAGCTCTGAGTACATGCCAGGCAGGCAGGAGGGCAGTTAGGTGTGCAGGGAAAGGGGGATTACAACCTGAACATCAGCTTAACGCAGGGCTCACCTGGGCTCCAGAGCTGGCTGGGGGGCCTGGAAGCTGTAAAGCAAAGCCCGAAAAGCACTCTCCCATCTCACATACCTGCTCCTCGGTGGGGGAGTATGCCCTGCTGCCGTGGCCGTGCAGCTTTCCAGAGCTGGGCCAGCAGTTCCTCTTCACCTTGTATAGGTCTTTGGTACACTCCTGGTACCCACTGCCGTTCATCAGACAGATCTCCATGCTTCAAGTCACCAAGTCCATGTTTGCCCCTGGATTGCTTATGGACATGCCAATTCCTAGAGGAGTCAGAGCAGAAAATTTCATTTGGCCCAGGGTGGGCTGCGGGGCTGGCATGGCAGGTCCCAGGTCTGTATAGTGTCTATACAGGGCTCCTGGGTCTGCACGGGGGCAATGGAGGAGGCAAAGCAGAGCTGGTGGGGAAGGCAGGGGGGAACAAAAGGATGCTGCCACGATATTCAAGGGCAGGGCTGGGGAGCTGGAATTGCTGAGGAGAGGAGAGATCTTTTCGCTCTCCTGCATCTGTTACCAACTTGCCTAGAATTCAGGTCTGTGAATCAGGAGGCACTGATGGAGATCACCTTACGGATGTGCACCTCAGGGGGTTGATCCCCACCTGCTCCCAAGCACAAGGAGAGGGCTTTGATCATGCTCACCTGCTGCCTCAGAACCAGAGGCAACAGTCAAAGGAGGGAACAGAAATATGAGTGTGCTGTTTGCCCATTCAGAGAGGAACAGGCATGTGGCCACAAGCACTGTGCAGCTGGGTCACAGACCTGGGGATTTTAAGCAGCTCTGAGCTCACAGCTACCCAATGTGGCTGCACCAACTTTCTTCTCTTTGTCCTTAATATTGCGTTTCCAAGACATAAGACCAGAGAGTTTAGCAGAGAAGAGACCCAGAGAGAAGCCAGATGGTTTGAGTATGAGCTGGACATGAGAGAATCAGCAAAGTTTGGCAATTCAGCTAGCTCTGCAGATGACAGCCAGACTCTTCACCATCTAGACCCACCACCACGTATTTTGTCTGTGCTCCAAGGGCTCTGCAGGACACTGACCTGCTAGATGTGAGACCCTCAAGAAAGCTTTTTGTTGCAGCACAAAACAAAACTACCACACTGCAACAAGGCTTTTACTATCCCATACCACCATCAGCCTCACACAAGGTTCCGAAAGTTCATCTACTGTCCATGCTGTTTCTTCATCCTCTTCAGGCCAGTCCACCCTGTTTCTTGCCTCTCCTGCATCTGGGTTCCTGGCTTCTCCTCCAGCCAGCCCCTCCTCATCTGGACTCCCTTCTTCTCTCAGGGCCTCTCCTTGTCTCTCCTACATCCCTGGGTTCTTCTTCATCTAGCCTTCTCTCTTTTCATCTGGTGCTGCTCTTCATCCAGTGCCTCCTTAGTGCTATTTAGCTACTCAGCAGGAACAAGCCACAGCTGAATATTATCCACATCAGCCAACCCACCACCCCAGAAGCAAGCCCACAACTGTATATTACCAATGTTAATTAACCCTCTACAGTTCCTCTACAGCTTTTCAACTAAAGCAATGCAAGTAAATGCTTTTGAAAACAATCACATCCCCCTCTGCACCTTTCTTCTCTGTCCTTCAATGAAATATCTTTCTACACATAGTCTTCTTGAGGCACAAGCCCATCCTCAGCAGGTGGTGTACACCAGCACAACAAGATGTTGGTATTGGTGAATACCCCTTGGCATGTCTTTCACATAATAAGCCCAAGACTTTCCTGGAAGCTGACTGGCCTTTGCAAAGCCTAAAGCGCCCCTGCATGGTGTAGCTGCTCACTGGCTGCCATACGCAGTGATCAGGCTGGAAGATCTTCCTTGTCTTGGCTCGAGGGACATGGCGGGGACATGGGGAGTGTTTCTCTGTGGTGGGTGCTGGGACTGGTATGGCGCAGGTCACTTTGGTCACCACCAAAGTGAAGTTATCGATGAAAGTGCGACCACAAGTGAGGGGTGAGCCAGTTCCCCCAGTCTAGCCCCAGGATGCCGATTCCCCCAGCACCACCAGAAGCAAAGCACAGCCTCACGCTCTGCCCCAAGAGGCCACTTCTGCAGGCGAGAAGCGATGGGAGCTCTGAGGTGCCATTTGTGTGTGCTGCCACTCTCCGTCTCACCCCTGCTCCCTCCCCTCTTCCTTCAAAGGTTTTGATTTGTTTTCCTCTCATTTTACAGCAACTGGGATTCCCAGTCCTAGATGGTGATTAAAGCACCTGCAAAGCTGCCTGATGGATCTTCGGGAGCACTTGATCTCCATGTGCATGTGTGCGTGCGTGTGAGAAGATGTAACTTACAGACCTGCAGACACCTGTGGACCCCCCCACCTCTGCAGGCGAGCAGCCTGGATTGCAGACAGCGCCTGTTTGTTTTATCCCTCCGTCTGACAGTGATCTGTGAAGGCTGCCTTGGTCCTTATGCTAATGGGCCTGTGCTGAGGAAGGAGTGGAAGCAGTCTCCACCTTTCCAAAACAAAACTTCGCTGTTCTGTCTCTCTCTGCTCAGCTGCTGCATCTCAAGGTGGCTGATGCTGTGAAATGGCATTGCAGCCGCTGTGCCTGTTCTGGTTTCTGCTGGAGCCTTCCCCGCTGTACCTGTGTGCCTCCCAGCAGTGCACTAAGCGATGTGAAATGCATCAGGTTTGTTCTGGTTGTCCTGTCCCAAAGCAGAAGCATGTGCAGCCTGGTATTTCAGGGAGAAACTGCCCGTACTGCCAAGCTATGTGCACACTTTTCTCAGAGGGAGCAAAGCACAGAAACGTGCCTTGTGCCTGGAGCAGAAAGCAGGACAGCCCATGCTGCTTCAGGTCATAATAGCTTTGGTAGCTCCAAGGAAAGCTCCATCGTCCATCCAGTGCTCCCACACTAGACAGGCATGACTGAGCAAGGTTCCTGGAGACAAGGAATCAGTGGAAAATATTTTCAAGGGAAAAAATGTCAGAACAATTCTGATAAAATGAAAGATGTTTGGAAGATATTATTTTCTTTCTATTTTTTATTCAAACTTTTCCCAATTTTCTTCCAGTTCCACTGCTTTTCCATCCTTCCCAGCTTTCCAACTCAGTATTGCCATGCTCTCTGTGCTTTTTCTTTTGGACCTGTGAGAGCCACTCCCTATCCTGCAGCCGGTTGTATGGAGCCTGATGCTCTCCCGCCCAGGGAAAGGGCTCCTGGCTGCTTCCAGGCAGCATGTTGAAGTTGTGCTGGAAGCCAGCCTTGCTGCGGCTCACAGTGGACACGTGGTAGGGCCACCGATGCAAAAGGTGGTGTTTCCAGCTGGCAAACCAGAGGAAACTTTTGGAGGTGACCTGCCCACATAATGACAGGCATACTTATCATTTTTCCTCTACGCTACATTGCACTACCAGATGGTTAAGAAACAGTGGTTTGGGTTCTTTTTTGGTGCTAGTCCCTTTTGAGTGTGTTACGGCAAGCAGCACACTGTCTTGGCTGCTGCCCAGAAAGAGGTTGATTTTCCTTGCTGCTGGCAGTGGACCTCCAGTCCCATCAGTTTTAGCCAGGGTTCTGGCTCACAAGCAGCTATGTCCATGGGCAGGGAGAAGAAAGCTTCCCACCTTCTCCTGGAGGCTTGTACGTGCTGGTGCTCCTGTGGCGGTTCTGGGGCACTCTGGTCTCCAGGAGGTGGGGAAGGGAAAGGGCAGGCAGCATTTTCCCATGGCAGACAGCTCCAGGGAAGAGACCCAGTGCCTCGCTGCCACCTCCAAGCAGAAATCCTCTCTTGGGGATGACAGCAGGGTAGCAGCCAACAGGGCGCTTGCTGCTGATCCAGCTCTGCATGGGGCTCCTTCTCCTGGAGCAGCAGAGACTCGAGGGAGCAATGTGTCATTGCTTGCATCTCTGCGATGCAGCCTGTAGGTGGGAAAACATGTTCTGTAGGTTGGAAAACTCCCACAGTGTATTTTATTCAGCAGAAAACATCAACAACCACAGCTCTGCTGCCTCCTGACACAGTCAGGCAGGTGCCTGCTTGCTTTCAGACCTCTGTCCGATTTCATAGCCGGGGAGATTCACTGGCAGTTGCCACCTGTGTCCACAAAGCGGTCTTCTAGGCTGTCACCCTGAGCAAGAGCCATCCCACCTGAAAAAACACATGGCACACAGTTCGCATGCACATGCCCCGACAGATCAGCTCCAGAAAAATTCAGAATTGCATTTCAGCAACCCAGGGCCTGATGCCACCAGGACACTGTGATGCCCACAGTTATTTCTGTCAATAGATATTTCTGGAGCTAGCTCACAAGAGATGAAATCAGACCAGCAACCAGCACAAACTGACTGCAGGGACATGACAGCGTGGGCCAGCAGCCAGCCCCCTCCACCCTGTGGAGGATGGGGGGGTTGTACCCCTCTGCCTTTGCTAGGCTTGTGGGTTGCATATAAGATGGTGTGAGTCAGTGATGGAAACAGCACCCCTCACCCCCCAGGTGCTTCCTTATCTTATCAGCCCCCTTGGACATCACGATGCTCTGTGCAGAGATGGGGTGCCCTCTCACCATCCCCACAGAGGACCCTGAGCTGAGGAGGCGGCCAGGGGAGAGCTGGGGAGCTCACACTGCCCATCACAGCCCAGCTTGGGCAAGGAGCTCGTGCACAGCCAGGCTGCTGTCCTTACTCATCAGCACTAATTTCATTAGGGACAAAGTCCAGCTACAGCTTTTGTCCACTGATGAACAAAATCATCTTAAACTTCCGCCTCCGAACACATATTTCTGTTCCAAGCTCCCTAATTCCCTCTCTGCGGCTGGGTCGGAGGAGGATGCTCCCACGCTGTCCCAGTCCCAGCACTTACTGTGACACCCCAGGACCCAGCCGTCGGGTCAGCAGCATCCCCAGACTCGGTCCCTGCCTGCGCATCCAAGTGGGCACGGCTGAAAATTTAATCAAATCGCTGGCACTCCGCACCAGGCCAGAGTCTTCCTGATAGCACTCGAGTAGATGGAAATGTAACATTTGAATGAATGGCCCTTTAATTACGCTTTATCTGCCCTGCTCTTTCACTTCCCACTGCAGAAAGCCAAGTGAATGTTAATGGGAAGTAGCTCTGCAGGGCGGCTCACAACCTCACACCTGCTTGCTTTCATGCTGCTGGATGCCTGTGCAGAGTATTAATTAAGCAATTAAGGCAAAGGAGGTGTCTGCTGGTCTGCAGCCCTAGTGAAACCTTCCCTTCAAGGACTTTTTCGGGCTCTCTTACAGCACCTGCCGATAGTGGCAATCCACTGGAAGCTCCTGGGACTGGTGCAAAAGGCCAGCAGCAGCGGTCGTGTCTTAGGCAAATGCAGCATTTGAGCTGCACAATGAAACCAGCTCTTTCAGGGATTTCATCTGTGCAGAGGCTTGACCTTTCCTTTTTTTTTTTTTTTTTTTTTTTTTTGGGGGGGGGGGGGGGGGGGTGGGGTGGCTTGCTCTGCTCTGAGAAAAGCATCATTTGAGCAGAATACAAAAGCTTTAGAAAAACTCCCACAGCAAAAACCTTTCTAAGGCTCTTTTGCAATCTGCAGTTTGGAAATGAATGCCACTGTACCCTGGCCCAGCTGAGCTGCCTTTCAGAGCCCTGGTGAGGGGCCCGTTGCACAAGCTTTCCTTGGGCCAGGCTGGCGGTGGAGCAGTGCTGCATCTCTGCTGCTTTTGGAGAACATGGGAGGTGCTGTGGAAGCCTAGGATTTATCTCACCACTGTTAAGTGGGAGGAGGAAATGAAGATAAGCCATCAGCCAGGATTTGACTTGAGACCTTGGAGAATTCACCATCTATTGTCCTTTTAGCCAAATGCAAGAAAAGATGAAAACTAGCAAAGACCTTCAATAGGGATTTATTTATTGATAGGGCAGGTGGTCTACAATGGCTAACCTGGAGTCCCGTATGCAGGGGAGGGACAGATTCCTGGGGGGTTCAAGGCTATTTGTCTCTTGGACGGGCACATCAGAGCATTTCCTTCTTCATATCAGCTCTCCACATGGGAGGTCAATGAGATCACAGGCTTGGGCATTAATGTCCATTCTCTCTTAATCCTCATTATGCACCTCTGGGAAGAGTTTGGCTCCATCGTCTCCATAGCCCCCCTGTAGGTAACTGGTTTCAGAGCATTTCTGCATTTTACCAAGGCCACTCTGGTTTTGATTCTGCCATTCGTTCCAGCTGGGCATTATTCACGTGAGTGGAAGCATCTTCTCAATTCTGTCCTGTAAACCAGGAATCAAAACTCAAAAGAGGATCAGCCTCAGGACAGGCCTATCCGAACAGCACTTCTGGTTTGACAGATTGTTAGGATCTCTCTGAGAATATCCCTTCACCTACTTGCACCCCCATTCTCTTAAGAAATATAAAGTATATTTCCCTAGTTTGCTCAGAGAACATCCTGTTGCACTGTGTTAAAAGCCTTAAAGTCAATATATTTCACATCTATTGCTTCTTTTTATCCACTGGGCCAGTTACTGTCAAAAAAATTGGTCTGATTTGAAATGATTTGTTTCTGACAAATCCCAGATGGTTCTTTTTCATCACCTAGAGATATCATATGCACTTATAAACTGAAAGCTTTGTACTTTGTTCTTTCTTCTTTCTGATATCAAAGTCAGGCTGAGTGACGCCATTTACCCCCTCTTACTGCTGTCTCCATGCTGCCCTTCTTCAGTCGTCCCCCGCCTCCCTAATGTGAGTTCTGGAAGATACGGCTCAGCTCAGAGATGAAAGCAGCTTCGCCAGCTCCTGCCACCTTCTACATGTCCTGCTTCACTCACCCCGGGGACCACAGTGAGTCCGACCACTCTGCAGTTCCCAGGTTCTCCTTCGTCCTGTCTTCTGAAACTGGCTGTGACAGCAGGCTTTACACAGTTGCTGGGGACCTCCTCTGATCTCTTTCATCTTTTAAAGAAGGTAGAGTAGTCTGATGTTGCCATTAGCCAGCTCTCTGAGCATCCTAGGTACGTCCTGCTTTATCCCATAGACTGGGGTGGGTTGAGGTTTCTCAGGAGATTCCTGACTTGATCCCCCTCTGCTACTGACAGTTGTCCTCCTACTGGAAACCTTTCTTTAAGCACAGAGGCCTGGGAGACCTTGTTAATGGAAACAGATGCAAAGGAGACATTGATTTCCTCACCCTCATATGCATTGCCTGTCACTAAATTACTCATCCAATTCAAGTGTGCTCACACACTCCTTGTTAATTTCTTCCCTTTTAATGGTAATGCTCGACATCCCTTAGCTTTGGCTTTCCTAACACCCTACCTGCACACTTCTGTAGTCTGCCTGTGTAGCCTTTCTCACCCTTTCCACTTTCTCCGTGTGTCCTTTATATGCTGGAGCTGTCAGGAATTCCCTCTTTAGCCAAACTAATCCACCGACTTTGCTGAACGTTGCATCTCGTACTTGGGGAAGTTGTCCTTAAACACCTGCCAGTTTTCCTGAGCTCCTTTACCCTTTAGAGCTACCACCCATGGGATCCCACCTACCAGTTCCCCCAAAAAACCAGAAGTCTGCTCTCCTCCGCAAACCTCCCCTGTCTTGCGGTCCCTGGGAACAATGCTGGTGTCATTGTCACATCTCCAGTCAGCTCTTCCTTGTTTGAGTAGCACATCTAGGAGGGCTCTGTCTCTGGTTTGTGCATCCAAGAAGTTGTCTTAAGAAGCTATCCCAGACATCCTCCAGACACTGCCTGGAGTGTTTATCTCCTGCTCCATTGCCCTTCCAGCAGATACGAGAAAGACTGAAGTCTCTGAAAAGAGTGAGGATCTGCAGTCTGGAGACCTTCTCAAGTCATTTGAAGGAGATATTGTCTACTCCTTCACTCTACAGTGGCCTGTAGCACACTCCCACAATAATGTCACACTTAGTGGCCTCTCCTCTGAGCCTGACAAGCAGGATCTCACCCAGCCTGTCACTCCTTCCACAGGAGAAGTTCTATACACTTCCTCAGACAAAGCACATTCCTCTCCTCTTCTCTGCCTCTCTTTCCTTAACTGCCCGTATCTGCCCACCACAGCAAGCTTTCCCACAACATATCACTTATTCCAGTAATATCACAGTCTGAGGTCCACACATGGAGCTCTGGCTTTTTGCTTCTGATGTGTTTGCATGGTATGGGTCCCCTTTGATCCTTCCCAAGAACTTCAAGGGCTTTCTCACACCCATCACCCTGTCACGTGTATTTATCACCTCAGCCTCCGTTCTCCTACTCAACTGCCAGCTCTTATCACCATCCCACAGCATACCCAGTTTAAACTTCTTCTCACCAGCTTGGTAAGCCTGTTGGTAAAAATGCTCTTGCCCCACTTTGTCAGGTAGATCCCATCCTTGCCCAGCTGCCCTTGCTCACCGCAGAGGGACACATGTCATATGAGCCACAGCACTGCCTATGACGCCAATCAAGTGTTAACTCATGGCTTGAGTCCTTTCCTACCCAAGTCTTTCTGGTTTTTGTTGCACAATTGAAGATAATATCTGGGCTTTTAAATCCTTCTCTTTCACCTTGCAGTACTACAGTCATTCGTGATTTCTTACAGGTATCTCTTGGCAGCAGCACTGTGTCCATACCAATTTGCAACAAGACGTAACTGACTGAAGGCTAAAAAAGCCTCAGCAGCATCTCCAGAACATCCAAGATCTGGGTCACTGGCAACCTACAAAGCTCCTATGTTGTAGATCAGGTCAGCAGATGCGTGCCTCCATCCTGCACAGACGGGAACCTGTGATGACCAGCATCAGCTGCTTCCTCCTGTTCCTAATGCTTTGTTCAGGTCTGGCTGAAACATCCCTTCACAGGGCTTTGTCCCCTTCCTTGGCTATGAAAGGTCTGCACCAATTTGCTAACACAGATCAGCAGGCAGAGAAAAGTCATAGAATCATAGAATCACAGAATCATTCAGGTTGGAAAGGAACTCTGAGAACATTGAGTCCAATTGTTAACCCAGCGCTGCCAAGTCCATCACTCAACCATGTCCCTCAGCACTGCATCTACGTGTTCTTTAAACACCTCCAGGGATGGTGACTCCACCACCTCCCTGGGCAGCCTGTGCCAGTGCTTGACCACCCTTTCAGGGAAGAAATTTTTCTTCATATCCAATTTAAACCTCCCCTGCTGTAACTTGAGGCAATTTCCTCTTGTCCTGTTGCTTGTTACCTGGGAGAAGAGCCTGATCCCCACCTCGCTACAGACTCCTTTCAAGGTTTTGAGGAGTCATTTTGAGATTTCAAAGAGTCATTTCCCATGCTGCCTGAAGTCACAAGTGTCCAGTCTTCCCCATCATGGAAGTCTTCACCCAGGAGTCCTTCTAGCCCCATTTCTTGCTGTGCCTCCTCCTTTGCAGCACAGACCTCAGGCTTTTTTGTGTCTTTAAAATATCTGCAAAGACCCTGTCACTCTCACGTTCATCCTTTGTGCAAGTGCAGTCTGCTCCTTGGCCCTGCAGCTCCTTCAGCTGCCAAATCAGCATCTCAGCCCGTGTTCGGCTCCCACCTGGGAGCCCACCTTCACCCCCAGCCCCAGGAGAGGCGCCAGCCTCTTCCCACAGTTAAAGACCACTGGTGCAAGCCCTTTTGACGAGGGACCCATCACTGGGGAATGGCCAACAGACCGGTGAGCTGGAGAAACCTCTAGATGATACTGGAAGAGAAGGGAAGCAACAAACTAGATTTAAGGAAAACAAGAACTAAAACATCAGATGGAAAAATAGAGATAAGAAGAGAGTAGATGGACAGACAGACAGACAAAGCTACCAACAAATGCAACTACAGAACAGCTGTGAGGTGTGAGAGAAGAAGAAACAGAAAAACACCAAAACCCTCTTACCTAAATGAATAATGAAAAATACCAATGAAAAATACCCCACAAAAAAACTGCTGGAGGAAACAAAAAAAATGTTTAAAAAAAAGCTGCTGCTCGCCTCAACAGTCTCAAAAAGAAGACCTATCTAAATAATTAAGCAATAATTGTTTCACTCTGCCCTGTGCCAGCATATCACTCTTGCGTACCCTCAGTTTCTTCACCTAAAGAACGGCTGGCATTGTCGGGAACGCTGAACATTAGCAACAGGAGCAGGAAAGGTTTGCACAGTTCTGTGGTGTGCAGGGGGACATGCTAGGATTGAGAGACACATCAGTCCTGTCATGTCAAAATCCAGCACACTGAATCCTGTTTTTTTATACCCCAAGCTGCCAGCTGAGACCTACGCAGCACACTGCGTGCATTGCTAGCCTGGTCTTGCCCAATGTACTATGCTCATTACGGAGCGAAAGCGGCTGTGCTGGACAAGGTCCCTCCTCATTTTTTTGATCAGCTGCAAAACAAGAAGGTGAAGGGGAAGTTTTTTTCTACTTTCATTGAAATAACATATTTCTGAAAGAGAGTTACTATATATGCTTATATATAATTTATGGAATGTATATACATATGCATTTATGTATTGTATACATATGTACCTATATTGCCTCTAAGAATGTGACTTGGGCTGTGATGTAAATTGCAAAGGTTTTTTGTGTGCAGCATTGAACTGAAAAATGTTTACCCGTTCCTGCGTACGCCCTGCAGCGCTCAGTGGAAAAGCTGCCTGCATGAGCCCTGCCCTGCAACCTGCTGATGCCCAGAGGTGCACCCACTGAAGGTCCAGCTGCTTTTTAATGTGTGTTTCCTATGCAAATGGAAATCCTTCTGCAAAGTGCCTGTTAGCTGGTGAGAAGCTGACTATTGCCCATCCACCACAGCTGGCCTCAGTGTAAAAGGGCAAGATTTAGGGAGTTTATAAACTCCCAGTTTTCCAGCACTGCTTGCCAGAAGACCCCAGACTGAGCTCTGGAGAGCTGCCTGCCTTGCAATGGGTTGGCAGGCACCTTGGAAGTCAGCCAGTCTATCTGATGTCAGGGTTTTCTTCTCCCAGAAGGACAGGCTGCCATGTGGGAATCCGCATTACGTGGAAATTATTCTGACAGTGCGGCAGAGCAAAGGAAGAATAAAAATTACTTTATTCCATCAAATCACGGATCAATCCTCCATGTGCAGTTTGTCAGAGATACAGAACAGGAAACAAATATGTGCACAAATGCTCACATTTACTGAAGATCCTTTTCTTTAAGGTCTCTCCTCTAGTGACTGCAGAGAGATCATGGAGTTGATCCAGACCAGGATGAGTCAGACCTGCTCCTGGGGAATGCGCATGTCTGCAGTGGTCATTTTGCTGGACAGGAGCCCTGAAGCCTTGCTGGACACCCTTATGAATACCTTGGGAAAGCAGAGCTCTCCAGTGACAGTTGCAGCCTGTCTTCTTTCCCCAAGTCTGTTTGTTTCTAGAGTATAAAGGAAGAGAACTGGACACTGGGGAGTGTCAGCATGCACAAATTTGTTGCTGAAGAATATTGAGCCCTTGATCTCGTTTTCCTAAGCTTTCAGAAAAAAAGATATCAATTCTCTTGTTGAGCTTTTCAGCAAATCTGTCTTACACGAGGCTGAAGGGGAAGCGTATGACTGCATTACATCATTTGGGTTGGTGCACACTCTGGAAGACATTGGACCTGGACACAACACATGACATAAGGGCAACCAGAAGGACAGCTATGGAGCCAGTCCTGCCCTGCTCCTTTGGGGAAATACACTTTCCCCAGCAGCATCACTGGCATGGTGAGAAAATGAACTGTTAATGGAAAAAGAGCAAAGGACAAACGATGAGTGTGAATTTGATGTTATTCACTGGGCAAATGTTTGAACTTGCTGGAAATTCATCAAGCTTTGGGTATCTGTGATTGTTTGGGCTGTTCCCAAGCACCTAACCAGCCCAAGCCCTACAGCACAGCAAAGCAGCCAACACAGATCGCCATGCTTTGCCATCAGAGGCAGAGAAGCCAGTTCCCTCTCTGCAAGGACAGTTGTGGCACCAGCAGGTAGCTAGCACCACTCAGGTCCTTCTGACATCCCCGTGAGAGCTTCAAACACTACTCAACAAGTTGGTATAGTGCTCATGCTCTGAACCATTCCCATCATGGGGAGGTGTGCCCTAGGATTTTGCTGAGGAGCAGAAAAAGATCCCTGTGTCACAGGCAGCATCATGAAACCCAGAGGTGAAGCATTTACAGGTAAAGTAATTCACTAGTTTCCAAGTCAAAGTCAATAACATTAAGAGCATCCCCATCCCTACCTTACCAAGCCAAAAAGGTTGCCCAGGGTTGGCAGCTCCGATGAGTCAGTCCTCAGAGAGCTGTTATTTTTCTTACAGCCCCAGCTGCAAGAGTCAGGGGATTACACGAGGCACTTGGTCTTGAATGAAAATCATATCAGAGCCAAACTTGTGACTGCAGAGAAAATCTGGAAACATGATTCCTAACAGCTCCAAAAAAAATAGAAGGCAAATAAACAGAGCTGGAGTTTATTAATTTTTAAAATCTCATTATTTTTGGACAGCATAATGTTTTCTGAGACCTGAGTCAAGTGTTTTGAACGCTGGGAGTTGGTGAGGGAGCTGTAGAGTGTCTCAGTGCTCTGCTGCCCACATTCATTGCAATCAAATAATGAGCTATAGACAGGCTTGTCTCAAAGCCACCATCCACCGTGTCTGTTCCCTGACAGTGCTTCTGGTATGTTGCCTGTGCATATTATTTTTTAGTGTGATAGTGTGCTTGATCTCCCAAGAAGAGGTTGTAGAAGGAGTTGAATCAAGAAGCGTGGCACATCTACACACTCACTTCAGCATCCCAGAAGCTGAAATCAAGTCTTGGAAAAATGAAATCGTTGGCCTTTAGCTTGGCTTACTTGGTGGCCAGCTGTGCATTCCCCCATCTCCCCCTCCACCTGAGCTTCGTGGAGGAGCTGGTCAGACCTGGCAGAGCTGGGGTAGATCCCAGCCTGGCACAGCCACAGGTGAGCAGCAGTGCAGTGAGCTGATGCACTCCCCATCTGCAACTTGTTCACACAGACACAGTCTGCCAGCTCTGCTTGCCAGGCTCTATGGTGGACAAACACCATCAGCATGTGAAGAAGACCACAAGCAGCTTGAAGGAGCAGCTGCACAGACAAGGCACTGCAGCCTGTTCAAATGCAGCAGGGAGACAAGGACGTGCATCCCTCCACTCACCTCGCCCAGAGCATCCCTGGGAACTCTTGAGCTAACACAGCTCTTGGGTAAATGTCTCAGGTGACAGCAAAGAGTGGGATAACTCAAAGATTGCCATACTGACACAAAAGGAGCTTATTCTGCAACCTCCATCTCCTCTCTGAAACTCATGCCCTGGTATGAACAAGCAGGAAGATGAGGGGCCTCTTCAGTAGGAATTGCCCTCCAGGCTGGCGCAGCCCGAGCTCTCCTGTGTCATGCTGGAGCCCATTGCTCACAGGTGGGTCAGGGTGTTTTGCTGGAGAGGATTATTCAGGATGAAAGGTACACGCTTTTATCAGACAGTCTAAGGTGTCAAAGGGAAGGGTAAATGGTCTTCAGAGAGGGATGAAAATGAACTGGAGTTTATCACATAGAGATGTGGAACATTGTACAGTTTTTAAGAAAAGGGCTCAAAGTCAACATTAACCATTTGAGCAGGGAGCCAAGATTGATTTACAGGTAATTTCTGAAAGAAAGTTGTGAAGAAGGGAAGGCAGAAAGGTGCACATCTCACACCTGCATCACACCTAGCATTCCCCACGCAACACTACAGGCTTGGGGCAGAGCAGCTGGGAAGATGCCCAGTGGGAAAGGACCTGGGATGCTGTTCAACAGCCAGCCGAAGATGAGCCAGCAGTGTGCCCAGGTGGCCAAGAAGGCTAGCAGCATCCTGGCTTGTATCCGAAACAGTGTGGCCAGCAGGACTAGGGTCGGGACCATCCCCCTGTGCTCAGCACTGATGAGGCTGCACCTTGAATCCTGTGTTCAGTGTTGGGCCCCTCACTGCAAGACAGACATTGTCTTGCTACACACACTGAATTAATCCAGCCCTGTGGTTTTTGACATACTGATTAATGTTGTATTGGCAAGTCACAGCCTGTAGCATCCTGTCAGCTATTGACTAATACAATATTGCAGAACTGCCAGGAACAACCATAACCTGACCCGCTCTACTGCTCCTGCTTAGGCAGTGGCTAGCTTCACCATCTGCTGAATGAGCCTGGCAGTTTGCAGATGGTTTCAGAGTCTTCAGGATTAATCTCAATGAGTTTTGGGATTTAGCTTCTCTGGGTCATTCCAGATTCCCACATCTGGAAGTGAACTGGTCCAGACTGGACAGGGGACCCCTTTGTGTTGAGTATACAGCATCCAGCTGTGTGCTTGAATGCATCAGCCAAGATGAGCATGACTGGATAACCCAGTAAATGTACAGGCTGCACCTGCACCCAGGGCTCTCATCTCTCCCAGGAACTCCTGTGTCTCACCCTGGCCATCATAGCGGGTTGCAGCTTTGGCTGCAAGGGCTAAGTTTCCACCACCTCTGCTCAGCACAATTTGCCAATGTGCTTGGGAAAACTCCTCCCTTAGCACAGCCCTTGCCCCTTCACCACTCAACCCACAGCACGAGCTGGGAACAGGGTCAGCTCAAGCATTTTGCAGCTCTCTGTGCTCCAGCCTAACTCCTCCCTGTGCCTTTCTGCCATTTCTAGAATAAATTGACTCTGACTAATCTGGGTCCCATGCCCAGGGCTGGCAGCAGAGCCCGTGCTGCAGCTGGTGGAGGGGGAAAGTTGTTGGCTCAGATGACCAAGGTCATGAATGAAGTACTGTTTTCCTTTAAACGTCCTGAGGCTGCTGCTTATGGAGTGTGGAAACACCAGTGTTTGCAGGGCAGGCCCAGAGGTGGTTGTGTGCACAAACTCCCAGGGTTTCCTGCAAGTGCCTGGAAATACTTCAGCAGGAATCATGGCTCCACTGAAAAGCCGGGAGGGGGTAGGGGTGGGATCAGAGATCTCCTTTTTGAGTATTGCTGTCCTGCACTCCACTTTCCAGCATGGTCCTTTGGGGAAGGATGCACACCATCGGGGTGCTTGGCTGATACACTGAGACTGGGATAGAATTGTGTATCCAGTATAAAACCAGGCTGTATTTGCTGCTGGTTCCCCTCTTGCTTTCACTGCTTTATGCCTTTCTCCACTGTGCCTTTATTTTTACCCCATGCCTCCCTAATTGCCCTTCCCAGAGCTGAGCAGGACTGCCAGCACAGCTACTCGTCTTCAGCACTGGAAGGAGAAGGAGGCAGAGCATCCCTGCTGTGGGACCAGGACTGTGGGCTCTGCTGGGGGAGATGCACTGAGGTGTTTAGGACACCCAAATCCTAGGAGAGGCAGTTGGTAGAGAAGGAGACTGCTGCAGCTCCCAGGAAATCCCACCACCACAGATAGTTCACCTCCCCTGGGGCCAAGCTGGATTTAGTGGCAAAGTGGGGCAGAGTGACAATCCCTTGCCCAGAGGGTTAACTCATGCCATGGTCCTGCTGGGTGTCTGACTTCACCTCCTACCAGCAGAGTGATACACAGGAATAAACCCCACCAGGAAAAAGCATCATTCTTGACCCCCACTGCAGTAATGGCCTTCCCATTACATGCCCTTTCCCAGGTACCAAACCGCCTTCACCCCTAGTACCCAGGGCACCAAGCCTTGGTGGCTCACACCTCTGCTTGCACATACTCCCATGTCCACAGCACACAGGCTCATGTCAACTGGAACTGAGCACTTGCTGGCAGTGAGTTTGGACCTTGTCTCACCTTTCCCCAGCACTGTTCCTCTGCCACACGCTGTTTGTCCTGCCAGCGCTCACCAGTCCTGGTCCCTCCTTGCTAGCAATGGTGAGGATTCAGACCTGGCTGTCATGGTCTCCCCAGCTGCTGCCAGAGCTGGCAGCACTCTGACAGCCGCATGGCAAGCATTACCTTACACTTGGGGTTTCCTATGTTCCCAATGCACTTGTAGTGGAGCCCCTCCTGCCCTGACCTGGGGGGCTGCAGGGCTGTTGCTCTCACAGAACCTCACTCCTCTCTCTGCTGCAACCTGTTGTGCAGGTTTTTTCCCCACCCCCCCATCTTAAATGTGTTACCCCAGAGGCAATACCACTGTCACCAATGGGCTCAGCCTCAGCCAACAGCAGGTCCATCCTGGAGCCAGCTGACATTAGCTTTATTGGACACAGGGGAAGCTTCTAGCAGCTTCTCACAGAAGCCACCCCTGTAGCCCCAACCCCCCTGTGTTGCAGCACTACCAAACTATCAAGGTGCAACAAGGCTTTTACCATCCCATACCAGCCCTCTCACGCCTGGGCACCACCACCAGTCCCACACAAGGTTCCAAA
>JAVJGI010000001.1:94349276-94375552 GCA_035590275.1 Ibycter americanus
ACACAAGGTTCCAAAAGTTCATCTACTGTCTGTGTTGTTTCTTCATCCTCTTCAGGCCAGTCCACCCTGCTTCTTCCCTCTGCTGCATCTGGGTTCCTGGTTTCTCCTCCAGCCAGCCTCTCCTCATCCAGCCCTCCTTCTTCTCTCAGGGCCTCTCCTACATCCCTGGGCTCTTCTTCATCCAGTCTTCTCTCTCTTCCCCCAGTGCTCCTCTTCCCCCAGTGCTCCTTCTCTTCCAGCCTCCTCAGTGCTATTTAGCTACTACTTAGCAGGAACAAGCCACAGCTGCACATTATCCACATCAGCCAACCCACTGCCCCAGAAGCAAGCCCACAACTGTATATTATCAGTGTTAATTAACCCTCTACACCCCTGTCCCCCAAAAACCTTGCCACACGAACCCAACACATCGCTTCAGAGACTCCTTATTGCTCACCGACCTGCCAGCCATGGTTTTCTTTTTATTGTCTTCAGTTCTCCTTATCAATTTCCTGCTTTCCTCTCTGCAATTCATACCAGTAACAAAGACTTATTTCCCTTTCCCCATTCTTTCCATGTTGCATTTTTCTTTCTAACAGTCTCATTTTGCCACTAAATCAGTGTGGACTTTCAGGCAAAATTGTCTTCTTTCTTTGAGGTGAAATTATAACCTAATAAGCTCTCATTAAAGAACTTTCCAACTTCATTCACATTTTTTTTGTATTAAAATTTCCCTCCAAATTAATTCCACTTATAATTTTCCCCAGCTTTGGGAAATGAGTCTTTTTAAAGCACTGTGTGAGTGTGTGTGTCTATAGATATACAGAATTGGTTGGGACTATTCTCTCTTTGCCTATATTAAATATAATCAGGTCATGATCATGGGTCCCTAGGCAACCACTAACTTCCAGCATGGTGATTAATTCATCTTTATCCATCATAACGAGATCCAAAATAAATTACCTCATGTTGGGTGCAATACCTTTTCTGATAGAAAATTACCATCTCTAATGTGCAATAACGTTAACGATGTTTGACTCCTGGCTGCACCAGGTCTCTGGCGTACTCACGAGCAGGGCTGTGATTTCTCTTTCCGTACCTCATGGATAGGTGGGGATGTGGCTGCTCATCCTCCTGCCTGAGCTGCCTGAAAGGCCTGAAGGAAATCCCAACCAGTCCTCACTATGGGGGATGTTAAGGAGGAGGAAGGGGACAAGGCAAAGATCTTTCCCAGGCGTGGTCCCTTGGGGACTTCAGAGGGGTCCCATGTGCCTTTAGCATGCAAAGTATGCCAAGGTGGGACCCCAGACCTGCCTGCCTCTTCCCAGAGCCTTGCCTGGATTTTCTAAGGCTCTGGTCTGTATTTTCCTGCCACTGATGGCCAGGACAGAGATGACATCTAGTTTGGAGCATTGCTTGATGGTGGAATTGGTGAGGAAAGAGGTAGTAGAGCTGCTGGCAGAGAGTCACTAGCCGATAGCAACAGAGCCCTCCAGGGCCAGGCACCAGTCCAACCTGAGAAATCAGTCAGCATTAATCTCAGGGGAAAAATCTCTGAGCTGGGGGGTCAGGCTGCCCCTTTACCCCAGGTGTCTCAAAATCTTGGACCAAGAGTCCCATGCCTTGCTTCCTTCCTGGCATGGCTACTCCTTTAATTCAAAGTGAGACCATTTCAGAGGAGAGATGCAGTAATCAGAGGCATGGTGTGGCAGGTGGATAAGCAGACGAGAATTTGCCCCTGAGAAAGTGCAGGTCTACCCACTAAACACACCCATCATCCCCACCGAACACGGGGACTGGTCCTGACATTGCCCGATGATCTGTGCCCAAGGGATGGACAGGGAGACCTGGGACACGGGGTGCCTGAGTCAGGACAAGGTGATACAGCAGAGCCACCACGATCTGCTCCCTGGTGCAGCGTGGCCAGTTCTATCAGTTTCACTCCTGCTTGTGACAGATCAATCTGAAGTCCTCATCTGTTGCTCGTTTAATAAATCCCCCTCCTCTAGTTTTTCATCTTCTGAGGAGATTCGCACACAAAAGACACCAGCCCTGCGCTCAGCCTGTGAGATTACCAAAGGGAACACGGTGACTGATCTCTAGCAGGGATGCTCATACGTTATGATTTCCAGAGGAGGTGTTTGCAGGGCTGGCTAAGCACTGGGCGTGAGAGCAATCAACCAGTCCTGATAGTCCAGGCTGGGATGAAGAACACAGTAACAAGAAGATGGGGGACATGGGGTGGGTTTTCTAGTCTGTTCAAGGGCTGCTCTGTGAGAAAATGGACTTAGTTCAGAAGGCCACCCAACACAGCTAAGAGCTCAGTGGTGGGAAGTCCTAGGAGTCCGCAGTCCCAGATAACTTTATCTGGTGGCCATGCACCTTCCAGTGTTTCCTATGGCTCCTGGTCCTTCTCCAGCCGTTCTGTCCCACCTTCTGTTTTCTGTCCTGTCTCTCTGCCACAGTCCTGCCACACTTGCGGAATTCGTTTGGCTACTGAAATCTTTCCCACGCCCGCTCCAGGGTCTTTGCTTCCCACACACCTCTCCTGATGGAGTAATTGGGATCTGAGCACCACTGAGTACAAAGACAACCATGCCACAATTCAGAGTGGGTCTGTTTGTGGGGCTCTCAGCACAGAAAGTCTTGGCATTCTTATTCTCAGGGCAATAAGCACCATCAAGAACCTGTGTAAACTTTAATGAGGAGTTCAGGGTGAGGGGAAAGGAAGAGTAGTTAAAGCATTTGCAATGTATTAAGTAAGTCTTCCCTTGTAACAGCATCTCTTACTCACTTTTCTTTAGCAATAGAAAACCTTAATAGAGAAAGGTCCCTTGCCTGAAAGCCTCTTTGACGTTATTAAAGAAAGTAATAACTGTGCTTTCTGGGGCGGGGAATAAATCAATTGAATGATACCAGGCTAAGGTGCTGTCATTGCTGGAATTTGTTTCTGTTTTCTGTAAGGAAAAACAAGGCTCAAAATACATTAACATGGCCAAAAAGAACAGCAAAACAGAAAATATGTCTCTGGTGAGAGATCAAATTGCAAGTCACTGTTGGAGGAACATGGCTTTGGTACATTCAGTGATCCATTCTTCTGAGACCTGGCAAACTTATACCTCCCATGAAGTTGCTTAACCCTTTCAGTAGCCTCATAAGTTGAGTGCTTATTGCTATACCACAAAGGATGCAATTATGTCCAGGTAAACCAGCATCTTGTTACACAGAAGGAAATAAGGAAAAGAGGGAGAAAAAGGAGTTAGGGCAGGGCAAGAAAAGCCAAAGAAGAGAGAGGAGCTGTACAAGGCTGTGTTCCCAGCATTTCCAAGGCTTGGTTTAGAGATGCAGAGTAGGTATTGAATTCATCATTTCTGGCACATTTCTCAGGAGCTGGCTGATGGAAGGACAGATTCCTTCATCCCAGCAGTGGGAGGCCAAAATGGCAGAGATAGTTTCTTGTAGTCTATCACTATCTTGACGGATCATTTCTTTACATCTCTTTTACAAGGACACTAAAATTAGGCAACAGATGTTCAGATTTCTTCCAACAATTTGGCCCTGCCCATGGCATGCCAAGGTCTGTCCATCTGTTTGCAGTTTGGCTTTCTCAGTTTGCCCTCTGTGATCTCACAGGAGAGCTTCGTTAGAGTTTTGACAGCTTAGATCTTCACACAGCCTCCCTTTTCCAGGGAAGTCCTGCTCTGGTCCTGACTGGTTACTGTAAGTCTGCAGAGAGGGGCTGAAGCAGGAGAAACCTGTACCGAGGCAAGGGATGCTCCGTGTAGGATGCCTTACTGAGGGTGTCATTCACACTGCAAAGAGAAGCCCTTGAATATTAAGGAATATCGTAATCTGAATTAAATACCCTGAGCCCTTTCCTCACCTCACCTGTAAATATTTGCACGAGGACTTAGCCTTGAGATCTCTTCCAAGGTAGAGGGTGTAAGGAGGAGTACACCTAAAGCCAGAGGTGGCCTGGACAAATCTTCATCTTACCAAAGCTGTCACAGCGCTGATCATATTGTGAGGAACACTCTCTACAGTCAAATTAAAGCCTGTTTGCTTGACAGAACATGTGCACGGTGGACACTTTTATTGTTTGCTGTGTAAGGAAACTGGCTGAGAGACCTCTGAGCAGCAAAGGTATTGCTCCCACAAGACAGGCTATTGGTACATTTCTGTCTGTGCAGCAGCTTGGACCAGGTTTATAAATGAAAGAAAGCAGGGAGGAGGAGACAGGGTCTCCTCTGAATGGAGAGAGGGAAGGTGGAGGGGTTGAGCCGCCCTGGGATGTGCAGTCCCTGTCCTCCTGGCTCTCTGCAGGTCCACCCCAGAAGAGTGAGTGTCATACGGGATGCTGCCCAGCTCTCGTGGTTTGTGCACATCTCAGGGACTCTGGGTGAGGAATCCCAGAGGAGAGAGAGGAGTTTTGCTGTCAGGTCTGCTCCAGGATTGTTTTACGCTTTCCTGTGTTTTCATAACTTCATTCTACATTTTGCAGTTACAAACTTGACCTGATGCCCAGGGTAAACACCAGGTTATCCTTTTTTCTGCTTCTTTAGAGTGACTTGCCTGGACTCCCTTTTTCAGTGGGGAGTGGTGATGCTTCTGGGAGCAGCTCAGCTGCATTTCTCCAGACATGTCTCATAGCAGGAGATTCCCTGTGCCCTAGAAGTGCCAATTTCTCTTCGTCAACGGTAAAGGCAACCAAGATGACAAGCTCTGGGGATCAGGAGAATATGGGATGCATCTACTTTGCACACAGCTATGTTTGGACAGATGAAACCCAACCAATTATTTCCACTTTTAAACATGCCAGGCTCTGGAAGCAAATTCAGGTAAAGCTGAACAACAGGAGTTGTGGGATCTCCTTGAAGATGATGGCTTCAAACCTAATGGTTCAAGCAGACACACCTCAGGGTTATGTACCAAAGGGACAAGGAGCAGGAGAATAATATGACCTGCTCCAGAAGCAGCAGCGAGATGCCTCACTGCACCAGCCAGCCCTGGCCAGCAGCAGCAAGCACACACGATCCTTGATGGGATTTTTGGCTGGCAAGTGCACAGGATTGCTGGATGTTTCCCATTCTACTTCTAACCTTTGGCAGTGCGTTTGGAAGAGGCTTCTTGCCCAAGCTAATCACTGCAGAAAGAGACAGAGTCTGTGTGTACATTGCATGTCAAGGCCAGACGTATGGGGCCAAATGGCAGTCCTGGAACACCTCTGAGTTTCAGGGCCTCCTTAGGGAAGAGATCTGCCTGTGCTGAGAGCTGCCTGCTGAAACAGGCAGGAGTGGAGAGCAACCCTTCCCGAAGGGTTAAGCTGAGCTGCTCGGAAGCTGAGTTAAGTTACTTCACATCATCTAAGCCTCTCTAATGAAACCTCCTCTTCCCGTTTGGAGGTAATCTTCCTTTGATCAAACCCTCTTCTCTACTGATGAGAACACAGTGTAGTAATCAAGAAGCTAATCTGAGCAGAGCAGCTTCCCAGACCCCTCATAACCCAGAGCATCATGCTCCCGGAGGCTGCTTCCTCGCCCTCCCTCTCCTCCTCAGTCTGTGCCAGGCAGCTACGTCTGCATCCCTGCTCCAGCCTTCCAGCCCTCCTCCAGCCTTCCAGCCCTCCTCAGGCAAGCCAGCCCTGCAGGAACCCCTACAGGTGGCTGCACGGAGGCAGGTGCTGTGCTTGGCTGCTTCTGCTGGGTACGTAGGCTCCTGAAACAGGGACCCGAAGCTAGTCAGAGCCGAGAGGTAGATCTGCCCACGCCTTTTCCTGGCGGTGAACTCTCTCCAAAGACTGAAAGGGCTTTTAAACTCTAAATCCAGTTTTATTAGAATATAAACTTGAATAACTACATTTCTGAAAGAGGAGGAACTCAGAGTGACTAGGCCAGATGGAATAGAAATAAAAAAAGCTTATAAATGACTCCTCTTCCCACTGTGTCCCCATGGATGAGTCTTTACCTCTGGTTTGGTTTTATCTAGCTCAGTGGCTTTCTGAGTTGTAACAGACTCTTACTGAGTCCCTTCTGGTCCCTTGCACATCTTTTCCTTTCTGTCACCTCACCAAAACACTTGTCCTAGCTGGGAAAACACCATCCCACTGCATGGAAAAATCTCACTGTGCAGGATTAGGAAAGCAACTTGGAAAGGACAAGATCCACCATGGCTGCTCTGATTCTAACATAAATTACAGCCTACAGCAGGGAAAGGGGGGAAGTGTCTCCTTTGCCTTTCCTTCCACCCTCGATGGAAGGACAGAAGTGATTTTGTGGGAATACACCTGGGAACATACCAGAAGGCCCCGCCCCAACTTGCTTCTTGCATTTGCTAGGCCTGCTGGACAGCATGACCTGTTGTCCAGACATGATGCATAGGCCACAGGGATTTATCCCCATCTTCCCTGAGCAGTGGGTTCTTGGCATGTCAGAGCATCTTGCAAACACTAAGCAGCACTCAAGATGATGAGCAAGCTGCTTTTCTCCCAGCATCATATGCATACACTTGTTATGACACGTGCTTTCATCCTGGGGTATGCACTTTAGAGGCAGAGGTGTGGGACTTACGTGCTTGAAAATGCAAATTCAGGGCTGAACATCCAAGAAGAAACATAGAAGCAAATATTCAGGTGGTTGAGCCCCTGCAATGGTCCTTGCACTGAAAAAGAGAGAAGCACCCGAACCTTTCTGAGCACCAGAGCGTTGCACTCTACTCAGCAAGAAGATGCAGCCTCATGCAGAGTGGCAGGTGCTGATTACCTATTAGACAGGAACATCATCACTCAGTTCCAAAGGTGGGGAAGCCAGGGGAGACCGCAGTGAGTATGTCCCAGGGCTGCCTGTTGACAGGCAATGCAGCTTCATTTCACAGGGGCAGATCGCAGGAGGAATTGCCGCAGGCAGGCACTGAGGGGCCAGGCACTGAGGTATTGCTCCTCTCCTGGGTCTAAAGCTTTTGGGTGCTGCAGTATTGAACACTCTGGGATGAGGAGGAATTCCCACTGTAGTCCCTGTCCTGGTTTTCTGCATAGGTGTCTGGTGAAGCCACATGTGACTGTCCCACAAGGGATGGGAAGACGTCTCCCTCTGCCAGCAGCAAGCGATGAGAAAAGTGGCTGATGTCTGTCCTGTATTTAGTCATAATTTTCCAGCTGGGTTTCTCCTGCTGTTTCCCCTGGGGACCTCAGCCTGGGTTGTTCCTTCTCGTGAGTGTTAGATGAGAAGGAGCATCCCTGAGTGTGTGGTGCTGTGTCCCACAGGGGGACTCTGCATCTCTCTCGGGCAGAGGCAGCCTGCACTCCACGTCCTACCCTGTGCAGCCTCTCCTCTGTCTTTACTCCTGTTGGACCTAATGTGGACACAACCACAGGGCCAACAACTCAGTCTCTGGTGCGAGCTGTGCTGTGACCATGTCAGATGGATCCAGACCTGCAGAGCAGATGGGCTGGGAATCCTGAGTTTGACAGTCCTGACAACCACATCTGCAGATTAGGTCGTGCTGTGGCTCTGCAGGACTTGCCATCCATGGGCCAACACAAATGTTGGGCAAGGAAAGCTCTGAGATCTCCAGGACAACTAATTACTAAATTTAGGTACCCAGAGTGGCTGCTAAGTCACTCTGTGGGTGTATTCATTGTGTTCTCTTCTCTTAAAGAGGGGATTTCTCCTGGGGATCTTTTCTCAGCCCAGTGCTGCCTGTTATCTCTTATTGATCTGCAAGAGAATGATAATAATAAAAGAAGTAATTGCTGGTAAAATCTGCAGAGCAGGAAATGAACCTCCACACACCACCAGCGTGTGGTGGCAGCCAAGCCTGAGCCGTGCTGAGTCCTGTGCCTGGTGTCCGGGCTGTCACCGCGGTCGGGCCAGAGGCTGAGCAGCAGAAAGCAGAGCTGCACTGGGAACCCAGCAAGCATGGCAAGTGGTTCACAGCCCTGGAGCACCAGGCTGGATGGGGAGGGCAGTGCGGTTGCAAACCTGGTCACCAATTCTGCAAGCACTTTTTTTAAAGCATGCTGGGCTCAGGAAAGGCACTGACTCATCTAGTTCAGTCTTTCAGCTGAGCCACTCTGAAGGAAGGTATGAAAGAGAGATGATCATAGGTGTGTTCCCGAGGAACAGATTTCTGAGAGCGTGCTGCTTTAAATCAGGAGGAAAACTCAGAACGTGATCCGATGGCTGTAAGATGGAGCCTGAAGGAACAAGCTGAACACAAGGAGCAAATTTGTAACAGTGAGGGGAGTTGACCCTTGGGACTGGTTGCCAACAGGGACAGTTAGTTTTCCATTGACTGGCATTCACAAATCCAGCCTGCATATCTCAGGGAAGTTTGCTCTTTCTCCTCAGTTTGGGCGAGAGCTGGGTGCAGCATCACTGGGAGGGCTTCTCTGGCCTGAGTTCTGCAAGACATCAGGCTGACTCTCTCCTTAAGTCTAAACCCTCAGTAATGAGCAGCACAGAAAGTCCTTCGAGCATGCCAAGGGGTGTCGTGTCTCTTGATGCTGCGTCCTGTGAGGCTGCACAGGAGCCTGCCCCCTCCTAAGGCTTTGCAAGCCTCAGGCATATCATTATCACTTCTTTCAGTGTAATGACTTTGAGACTTCTAAGGAAAAATACCATCTGGTGGCCCTTATGGAAGGTCTACCACGCCCATGCTGCTGTTCAGCAGCTCGGGGCTGAGCAGACCTGACACACCTCTGCCTGCAAAGGGCAGATGGTTCTTCCTGGGCCTGGATCCACCTGTGCTTTAAGACAGTGCAAGCACATACTGCTGCTGAACGGAGGATGTCTGACGTCCTCCCATGCAGGGCTGGATCCTACCTTCATCCTCCCTCCAGCACACATGTTCACTTGGCCGGGACAGCAACCTGAGCTGGAAATGGATCTGGCTGAAAACTGTCTCAGCCCTGCTTTCCAGTGGGAATATGACCCTTCCCTTCTGCACAGGGGCTAACAATGTTTCCAGAGAAAAAAGCAGTGAAGGCTGTAGGACTCCTGTCGGGATTATGAATCTTCCCTCTTAAAACAGGAAAAAAAAAAAAGTGAAAAAGTTTTGTGTCTTTCTTTAACAACCCTCCCCAGCCCAGCTGGTCAGATGTGATGCTGTCTGGGTCCTGTGCTTTGCTTGCCCAGCCCCTCCCTGGTGTCACCCTGGGGAGATCGGGGACACTTTCTTGTTGGACCCTATTTCCAACAGAAGAAATTGGCGGCAAAACAAGTAATGTACAGATCAAGCACCCCTGGGGAAGATGTGGTTTGCACTAATAAGGGATCTTGGGGCCTCCATCCACCCCAGGAAACCTGAGTGCTGGCGTAGGGGATACAGGGATAACTGCTGCAAAATGCAGCGCTCTAAACAAATGACCAGAATCAGAGATTATTTCTGGCTTTCTCTGCCTGGATGGAGGGAGCAGGCTAATAACTCCATGGCTCAGCACATGCTCCCACAGGACAGAGCATCTCTCCGCTGTGCAGGATGGCAGCATGATAGAGCATAGGTGCATTGCTCAGGATCCACGCCTGCAGCCTGTGATTAAAGTCAAGGTGTAGCACATAAATCAAAGGTTTTCTTCCAGAGAGAAAGAGCAAGAGCTGGCCTGAAATTGCAGCCACAGCCCAGTGGGACATCAGCTTTCCACTGTGGGAAAACACAGCCTCATTGCTCCTCCTCTGCTTCGTACACACGTGTCGTGGCAGGGTAAGCCAGCATCACTGATCTGCAGGGTGGAGACCTAATGTGCTGAGAGTGATGCTGTGGGAGATGCCTGCTAAAGCTGAAGAGTCCCATCACTTCCCACAGGCTTGAACCCCTCCAGGCTCTGCAGGGGACAATTGGGAACATTGATCCTTGGGTTCTGAGGTCCAGGTGCCCTCTGGTACCACCTGGACACGGTAGCATTTGGGGCAGCAGGCAGAGGTCGTAAAGCACACAGGCTATAGCTGTAGAGTAACAAAGAGGGCAGGAAGCCTACCTCCTGCCAAAAGCTTTGTGAGCCTTGAAGAAAGGGGTGATTTGAGGTGCCTTGTGTCACCTCCTGAATCTCAGTTCGTCATTCTGGGACCTTATCCAGGTCTGTATTCCTGGGATAGCCAGGTGAACACCTCCTTTGCAAGGATGCCAGTTACCATGCAGGGCACAACACAGTAACTACGATCCTTCCTCTCCCCTTCAAGGCTGTGAGAATAAAGCCAGGGAGGCTGGATCATCCCACGCAGCCATAGCTTTTTGCAGAAAAGCTGGGGTGGGAGTACAGGGAGGTGCTGACAGCTGGAGAAAGGCCTGGATTTGTTGCACCTTGGCGGGGGGACACAAATAATCTCCAAAAGGACGTCTCTGTCTTGAGAGGGCTGGATGCGAGGAGTGCTGTTAAATGCAAATGTAACTCCCAGAGAAAAACGCTGCCAACTTAATGGAAGAAATCAGTAATCAATCCTGTGGGCTGTGGGGTTTCATCCAGGTGCTTCAAAAGGGACCTTACCTGCACAGACACCTCTAGGTTTCTACTGTCTTTTTATAAACTATGACTAAAAAAGGAGGAAAAACCCATCCCAAACCCATCTCCCACCTGGTCCATTGCCTGAGGACTGCTGCACTGACTGCATATCTGTGTTAGGGTTTTCGTGTTGGCTTCTGCAACTTGGGTGATGAGTCAGTTGATCAGGCTCGCTTTGCACTGCCTGTAATGTAAGTGCTGCCCTCTGAGCAAGCTGCCTCCGCTCCTCTTGCAGGCACAGTCTCTCCAACCGATTTCAGCTGTTGGTTTGGAAATGAGAGGAAGATCTCACTGCTTTCTAGCAAGTGCAGGGAAATTGGAGCTGCCTGGAAAGACACCAGCTCTGGACCCTCTGCCATGAGTCCTTGGGAAGGCAAGGGTGTTGCTGGTGGTGGAGTGACAACTGTGGAGCTATGAGAGCAAATCTAATGGTGAAAATGTCCTTATCAAGGGTTTGGATTAAGCTTTTGAAATAATGCTGCATGTTTGCTTCGGAGGGATCATCCCGAAAATGAGAAAAGAAGAAACTTAAAACAACAGGGACAGTCTCCTGGAAAAGTGCTCCAAAAGGAGCTCCATCTAGGCTTAGGAGCATTAAAATTTGTGAAAAGAGGACGTGTTTCTGCTGGGATTTATTGTCCAAAGAGTATAATTTAAAGATTCTTGCTGGAATGAGAAATAAAATCGGGAGAGATAACATAATGAAAAGCCAGACAATCACACAGCCTTTCCCTGAGAGTCAGACAGCAAAGGATCAATCAGATTTCCGCCCTTCACATAAAAGAAGTGGGTTCTGCCTTTTATTAAGCTGATGCAGCGAAAATAAAACCTCAGGCAAAACACCGTTCCCCATTGTACCAGGGAATGTCCAGAGGGCTCCAGTGAATCAGAGAAGCGGCAGCAGCAGCTAATCCCCGGGAGCAGGCTGAGTGGGATGGGATCACGCCAAGAGCATTGCTCTGCAGAGAGCAGGCAGTGTCCATGCAGGCGCAGCAGGCTGCAAGCATCCCTTCTGTTCCTACTGGAGTATGAACACTGTGTGTAGGTAGCAGGAGCTCATGATTTGGCCTGGGAAATTGGGAAAACTGCATTATAAGCAGAATAACCGGGATCATGTGCAAGACCACAGTGGGAGCTGAGGCATGGGACAACACCATGCCCTGGAGTCAGGTCTGAAGGTGCTGTACCCGGTGCAACGCCCTGTGTTTGCAGACTGGTGGATATACACGCATGCAGAACTCATTCCTGACCTAAATAAAACAAAACTATTTGTAATGTTTCAAGAGCTCTAATGCAATATCACGGCTTACCAGGTGCTGGGTCTACCCCCAGAGCTGCAGGGCTGCTGTGGTGCCATTGCTCAGAGGCCACACACAGCTGGGCTGCTGCATTCAGACCAGAATAAGGCCAGGAATGAGTTTGTTCGTGCTGTCTGGGTCAGCAGCTGCCCTTTGTTTGTCCTTTACGGGGAGCTCACTTAGTGCAAGTAACTGTGCAGGAGCATGAGGGAGCCTCTCACTGCAGCCCTTCAACTGCAAACCTCTCGCACTGACAGGTCTGAGTACTCGGTGCATCCAAAGGACCAAGGAGCCCTGTCGGTTTGATTGCCAAGCCTCCAGTGGACAATCAGGTATAAAACACCTGCCCTGCACTCCCAGGGAAATTTGCTCCTCTGCAGCAGGGTCTGTGTGCAGTTTTTGCCTGGCTTTGCTCCCATTCCCATGAGACAGACAGACCACACCAATTGCACCAGAACCCACAGAGAGATGGAAATTCTTCCTCCCCCACCCATAAATGTGTTGGACGGATGCAAGGACAAAGTGTCAACACCACCAGCCCTTCAGGAAGCTATTAAAGGAAGCTTTCATTCCACAGGGCTTAATTTTGTGTCTGAATGAACCACTCCACAAGTACAATGCCACCCAAATGAATAAGATGCAGAGCTTAGCACTGTGCATACTCTGCATCTCAGGTTTGATATTTAATTAGCAGCTGGCAGTTACTCTCCTGCTGAGGGAGGCTATGAATCACTAGGAATAAATGGTCACACACAGAGTTTCTACTTGTGCTGTTCAAGGCACAGAGCAGAAACCACAGAAACTGGCACCAAACTTCCCCAGGTTCAAGAAGCTGGTCCCGCAGGTGGGACTGAACCACTGTCGGGGACACACATGGGCAGGGGTCACAGGCTCACAGGGACACGAGCGGATCGATGTGTTGGAGCAGCGTAACCTTCATGACGGAGCCAGAGAGGGGCCAGAACAGCTCTGGGACCCCCAGCACACTGGGTGACTCAACTCAAGAGCTTCCCAAAAGCAGAAGACAGGCATTCACAGGAAAAAATCCACTCACAACATTCACCTTTTTCTCACTCCAATTATTCTCCATGACATTGGGAATGCTCAGGGAGAATTTTTTGCTTTTCTCAGTGCAAAACTATGATCAGCTAGTTCAGAAAGGTGCTGTTGCACTGCGTGGAAACCGTAAAGTTCAGGCTTTCTGTTGCAATTATCTTCCCTTCTGGGATGTGCCCTTTGTAGGCCCACCAGAAAGGGCTTTCTCTTTCTCTGTGCACACAACTGGAGTCCCTTAGGCAGCTAGCTCAGAGAGGATTGCATGAGGATGATGAGCAAAGAGACGCACAGATGGACACAGACCTATTTCCAGGGCTTCTTTTCCATGCAAAGTGGGCACTTCCAGTAAGATAACAGAATGAAGTTTCCATTGAAAGTGTTTGCATCCAGAAATACTTGATGGTGGCAGCCTGCAACACCCAACAGAGACCCCCAAGGGTTCTGCCTGCTCTACAGCATCCTTCTGTAATTTGGGGTCTGCCAATGCCCTCCTGCAGAAGGGTGTGATTTCAGCCACTTTGGTGTCCTGCACTTTGCAAACACATGCATGATTGTCCTAGAAAAAAACTTCAATGTGATTTTTGGAGTCCCTAACAACACTGAAGCATGCTCAATGGCACTCTGGAAAGCTGCTACTTCTCTTAAACTGTTTTAAACTCTTCTTCTCTTCAGAAGAGAACAGCTCCAAGCTGCAGATGCTCCCAAGCAGGGTGCCCTGTCTCTGGAGGCTGCGTGTACTGACAGGGTAATGCAGAGCACGCTACACCAGCAAGGCACAGTTATCTCAGGCTGCAGCTTCAGGAGGTGCCTTCAGCTGGCACCAGCTGAGGCTGTCTGCAGGCAGCTGGGGGTTTCTCTACAAGGACTCCTGGGGGACTTTGTTTGACATATGCAGAGAGGAGTGTGGTGATGGGGTGGCAGCTAAACCCCTGGGACTGAGGGGAGAGGTGCAGAAGGGATGGCAGAGAGATGGTTACAGGCTGGTCAAGACGATGACAGCCCGTCGGTGCACTCAGGGCCCTGACCCACCTCTGGGGCTTGTCCTTCCAACAGGGATGTCTGAACAAGTGACAATAATAAGACAGTTGTGCAAGACAACCCCAAAACCAGCTTCCTGCCATTGCTTGCTCTTTGACTTTCATTTCTGGCACTGACTAACAACTACACAGAACATTAAGTTATGAGAAAACTGGAATAATAATTTTGCTCTAGGTTTTTAAAGTCCACTGGTCCACAAAGATAACTAATGATATTTGTAATAAATGGTTTACCATAACTTTTCAGAATATTTCCCCAATATGCTGCTCATTCAGAAACCACTTTTATGTACATTTCCAAAAAAACAGTCAGAAGAACAATGGCAATCAGTTCAAAGCAGGAGTAGCTTTTGATGGGCTACTGTGGAATGGTCAGTTTTCAACTGAAAATATCAGCATTTCAAAAGTTTGTTCTGTTTTACTGAACTTGAAACAATAAATGGTTTGCAGTTTAGTAAAGCTCCTTGTCTGAGTTCCTGCAAGCACATGAGGCTAGCAGGTCCATTGGGTAGGTTCTAGGGCTTCAGTGAGATTACTGTGATGAGCAAACTCCCACTGGGCGTGAAATCCCCTGGGAGAACCATTGGCCAGAGTGGGGCCCTTGGGGACCTCAGTACCAGCCCTCAATACACCCTGGCAGGTGGGTAGGAGAAGAAAGTGGTGCACAGCTGGATTTTGAATGGCTGGGACCAGTTCAAACCCCTTATTGGAGAAATGTGCTGGTTCCAGAGATGCAGGACCCTGAAGACAGTTTCCAGCAGCTACAGCTCCGTTCGGATCTAGCACATCCCAGTTTCCCACAAACAACAGTTTCACAGCTCTCTGAATGCTCCTCCTCCTCCCAAGCAAATGTCAGCCAAATGTGCCACTGGGCTGAGAGAACCCTGCCTGGAAAAGGAGCAGCCAGCCTCGAAATGCCTTCACAGGAACAGGGTCACAAGGAGGGAGCTGAAGGAAACCCAGTGCCCTCGTTATGAGAGCGTGCAAACAACATGGAAGTAGGACACCACAGTAAAGCCAGGGCTTTACATTCCTTTATATAAATATGCTTGGCCCGTTGGCCAAACTTTAAAATCGCAGTGGCCGGCCTTAGGGCCACTGGGGAGCAGGATAGGAGTCCTTGGACAATGAGTGACCCCCACAAGAGCGGACTTATCCCACTGGGAAATCCAGACATCTTCACCAGGGGAACGAGGCAAAGATGCCACCTCTTGGCTTGGTATTTCCTTACTCCTTTACCTCCTGCAGTATCTGTACCAGCTTTAGCCTTTCAGATTAAGAAGCCTTTAACCAAGGAGTCTTTGGGGATTAATTTTTCCTTGACTTCCATCTTCTGTCCATCTTCATGCTTGGTGCTCTCTTTGTCTCAGTGACTTGCAGAAAACCTTGTCCTGAAGAGGCTCCAGTGTAAGCTAATATTGCAAATGAACCCAGAACCATCATTTCACAGTGTGACTCTGGGCACAATGAACAAAAGTTATCTAGATGGCCCACACAGAGCCAGGGTGAACACAGATCCTCCATCAGCCCTGTGCGAGTCAGGACTGTCATTTCCTGCAACTTACATAAAAGAGACATTTCCTACAGGTAAATAAAATGGTCTGTATTCTCCTACTGCAGCCAAACATCAAAATGCCTGTTCCCACCCCAAGCCACAGAGACCAGTGGTTGCAGCCAGCGTGGCTGCCTTAGAAGAGCAGTGGCTGGAGGAAATGTCAGAGCCTGGAGTAAAGCTGTGCATCTTCTGCTGCTGCAGGACCCTCAACAGACCTATGTTGCTCATCTTGCCTTTCTAGCTACCCGAGTGCTTGAGGAGATGGAGCTGGCAGAGCAGTGAATGTCATTTTCAGCTGGAAATTCTTTCACTGAGGACAGACTTGAACGTTAAAAAACTCTCTGAAATTCTTACTAGATCTGTAAAGAGCTTTTTACGCCCAAAATTCTTTCTTTCCTGTCTTTTTCTGGCACTGAGAGCAGTGGCAGTGGGCTCCGAAGCTCCCCCTGATTCTCCTGGTCTCACCATATTGCTGTACTTGGGACCTTGGCTCTTTAGAGGACAGTCAGGACCTTTGCAAAACAGCCTGGAAGGAGTAACTCCTGCTGCCAGTGGAAACGCAGGCATTTCCCTGATGATGCTGCATCCCCTAAAATAAGCATTTCCCTGGCTCACAGGTTTGTTCTGTGCAGGGTTCTTCTGCAGCCCACTGCACCCTGCTTAGCTTAGAGGTTTCTAGCTCCTGTTCATCTATGGGTTTTTTTCCTTCCTTCTTTTCCTTCCTGGTCTCCTGATTTGGGTTTCTTCCAGAACATCCTTGTCCTGTGCCTGCATCACACGGTGAGATGAAGAACCAGCTGGACCTCACCACTTGTGCAGCTTTAGGGCGTAATTCCCCATCAGGAATCAGCAACACATGCCAAGAACATCTGGAAAACGTAACCCCTGTAACACCACAGACCAACAGCCACAAGGTCACTGCTGCAGGAAAGCGGGCAGGGCCACAGGGGGGTTCCCATTGCCCCAGGTCCTGCTGTCACTGGGGATTCCTCTCCATGGGGCTCGCTGTGTTACAGCGACTGGGGGCTTCAGTGGCTGTGCAATGCTTGCTTCGAAAAAAGTTTGGACCCCAAGAGCCTGTGGGTGCTGTTAGACAAGTCTCTTAGTACTCCCGTGGCCAGGTTTCTGCTTGCCCTTGCTCACAGCAAGAACCGAGCAGAACAGACAGGGAACAAGTAGACCATGGGGAGCGTATGGAGAAACGCTGCCTGGTGACCAGTCATCGTGCAGTAGAGCTGACCCCATGATTAGCCAGGCTACAACAAGTTTCCATCTAATCAGCCCTACAGTAATTAGCCAGGAATGAGCTCTTCCTCAGCCTAAAGGGTTGTTACTATAATCTCTGGGGCATCTGTTATCTCGTTAATTTTTGGAATTGCTTCAGAAGTTCAGGTGTAATTACCCAGCAGTTTCAGGGAGAGGAAATTATGGGGCATTGCCCTTGTTTTAATACATTAGAGGTCTTTAACCACACATGTGCTGTGGCGTGGTAGGAGGGCCAAGAAGTGAGGGCTGCAGGAATTAAAATGCACGGAGACAGATGAAGTCACTGGAGAAGGAGCAGCTGATGCGTTCAGGAACAGAAGCAACAGCTGCTTTGTGATCAGTGTATCTGGGCTGTGCTGACCCCAGGAGCAGATCTGGGGTGGACGTGCACTGGGAATATTTGATGTGGCAACTGGGCTTTGTGGGTCAGCTCTGCCTGCAACATGCAGGTATTTCCCACTGCTTCCCAAAAAGAATAGCTCTTGAAAGCTGTGCATTGAATCCGCAGAACCCTCTGCAGATATCCTTTGCACACCCCAATGCTGCCTTGCTTGAGCCCAGGCAAAAATCCATGCCTCATAAATGGACAAGGATGAAATTCCACCCCCTGGCCCCTCTGCCATGGTTCCTGCCACAAAGGTCACCCAAGGATGCTACAGAGGGGTGATGGGTGCCAGTGCACCACTGGAAGGACCTTATGACCACTGTTTGGCAGGCAGAATATGTTCTGCATCCCAAAATACAGCAGAAGAAAGTAAGTGGCAATATGTGATTCACACGGTATCTTTGCCAGCACTTCATGCCCCCAGTTTCCAGATTAGCTAATTCTTTATCATTCAGTTTTGAAAAGTGAGCAAAAGACCTCGGGGAGAAAACAAGAGGGACAATTAATTTTTTCCAGGAATGGTGACTGGAAAATGAAGACTTGAAATTTGGCAAGAAATGGAAAGGCCTGAATCACAAGCTGCAAACCTCAGCACAGGCTTTGAAATAGCCTTGCTGACTCCTTTCAAGACTAGCTCAGATGAAAAGTTGCATGAGCAGAAAAAGGCAAGGGCCAGGCTTGTTTCCAGGCAGGAGACCCACAAGCCTGGGAAGCATCCTGCCTGCAGCCCAGCACTCCCATCGCGCGAAGTGTGCGAGCGAAAATACGACACACGGCTGCCAACTCTCTTCTCTCAGCCTTGTCCTTTTGTTTACTGATACAATGAGATTATTTTACCTTTCTGGGAAATCCTTTGAGGACCTGGAGTGGGAGCCTGCTGAGGAACAGCAACCAAGCGTGACCTGCGGGTGCTGACACACAAACACATCAAAGGATGAAGGCTGGGACAGGCGCCCCGAGGGTGCTGCAGAGTTTCATGTCCCCAGGATCTTTGCAAGGAGCTGGTCGGCTCATGGCCCCTTGTCATCGGAGGATGCTTGGCAAAACTGGAAGGCAAATAAAGGAGCAGGAGCCCATGGAAACAACACACTGGGAGAAACCCAACCGAACCGGTTTGCATCATATTTTGATGAGCAGGACGAAACCGACAGTGCCTGAAAGATTGGGAACAAACCTTAGACCAGTTCTTCGTTACACCAGTACCTGGCAGAACTGGGGCAGGTGCTCTGGGCAGAGAAGGCTTAAACTGAGCCCCTCCAAAGAGCGAGGGGTGATTCGTGCCCTTCTGCTCTCCAGTAAATGGTCCTAAATGCCACCCCAGCCCTTCACGCTCCTTTCAGCTGCAGTAACACCCAGAGACAGCACCAGGGCTGCTGGAGAAGGGCTTGGATGAGGGTTACTCATCCCACCTCTGCCATTCCCAGCTCTCCCCACTTCCTCTGCACTTGGAGAACTCATTTCTCTTCACACTGTGAAAAGCACAACATGAACTGTCGGTGCCTGGTATGTATCTGGGTGACACAGTTTTCGGTGTGAATCAAAACAGACATGTCAGAGAGGCCTGGAAGGAGAGTCACTCAGGGAATGCATTTTCTGTTTTCTTTACCATGAAAAAAAAAAAAAGTATTTGAAATTGTGGAAAATGGCAGTAGATGTGAAGAGAGCAGCACAGTCCTAGGGCAGAGCCCACAGAGACCCTGGCCTGGTTGATCTCTGTGAGCTCCTGGATTTTCACATATTTCCCTGCATCTTTAGCCTCTGACAGGGATCGGAAACTCTGCTAAGCTTCATTGTTTAATTGGGTTCCTTGCATCAGCAGCTCCCTACCTGTCTTGGTCTCTCTGTCCGCCCACGGTCTCAGTTTGGGATCCACACTCCTCGGGAAGGATTTTTTCTGTCACCACCCACTGATGCACTGGAAATGACCCTCAACTGCAGGCACCACCAGTTACACTACTGGGAAGATTTAGTCATATTGGTTAAAATTCATGTCTCCATTGGGTGCAGAGGTAATTAAATCTTACTACCATTATTGTCTAATAAAGGGCAACTGAAATTTATTTAATATGTGCTGGGTGAGAGGTGCTTCATTATAAAACTCAGTTATATATCCCGAGGGAACACTGCTCAGAGAGCAGAGAAACGACAAGCAGAAAAGCAAAGCTGTCTGGGCAGGAGGAGTGTGTTTCTGGTGGTAACGTTGCTTTAGAGCCCACCAGGGTGCAGTCAGGACCCTGCAGGTTTGGATGTGGCATTTTGGAGAGGCAGGGTGAGGAAGGGATTTCGTCACTGCAGACACCCCAACGCAGCTCTCCTCCCCACCACAGGGACCTCCGGGCTCGTGCTCAGGTGCAGGAAGCCAGCACTGTCACGACAGGCAATTCCTTCAGAGACACAGGCTTGGAGAAAAGCTTCATACCCTAGGATACATATTCTGGCTATATGTTAGTTACATTTCACATGAATTATGGCGCAGATGTTGATTCATGCAAAAGCCCTGCAGGAGGCACTGGGAGCATCAGGTGCAACATGACTTGGCAATGCAGAAAGAAATCTGTGCAAGTGTTTTTTCAGGGTTTCCCACTAAAAGCAAGCATTTACAAACAGTCCTTTAAATTTAAGGTTTAATTTCCCACTCTTACAAAGCCCATAGATGAATGTAAGTGCTCACCAGCGCTTCCAACCCTGCCATCGGTGGGAGGTAAAGCCCATAAGAAACCAGGAAGTCCACAGGCAAATATTTTTCAAGCTTCTTACAGGCTATATTTTTTCCTCAGGACCTTGCTTACTGCTAGGGAAGCACATGGGAGCAAAGACTTCTGACCATTTGTGGTTATCTATGTGTCATGCCAGCAGCTCTGCTGGGACTATTTCAGTAGGACTAATTATAACGATAACCTGGAGGAACAAGTGTAGGGTCTGGTGGGGATTGTGCAGCTGATGTCATGACTCTAGCAGGTAGCAGCAGATGTTAGCACTTTCTAAGGCCTGTGAGTCACGGTCAGCCACCGGATGAAGCTCTGAGCCATTTGTGTGATTCAGGGACTGACTAGCAAGTTGTATAACAAGACAAAGGAGCCTGATCCAGTGCTCCAGAGAAACTGCCTTTCACATAATAAGCTGCACCACGGTGCTCGCTGCAAATGGGTGAGGACGGTGAGCCATCCACACTGACACACTTCCCAGAGCTTGAATCATCTTTTAATTCAAAACCTTCTTGCTTTTGATAACATGAAGCATATTTCGGAAGTTCCTTTGAGCTATTCTCTTGCTACAGAACCGGTGTCATACATCCTCTGTAAAAATACTTCAATGGCATCCTTTATTGATTCATTGATGGTAAAGGCAGAAGGAACCATTCAATCACCTGGTCTGATCTCCTGTGTGGCACAAAGTAGATAACCAGGACACCCTGCCCCAAGCCCAAAGGCTTGCCTTTGACTAAAATACATCCCTATGGAGGGTGTCCAGTCACCTCCTCTGAGGGATTTTTCTGGAGGTGAGTCACCTTCCATGCGTACCATGTGCTTCCAGCAGCACATCGCCTCTTGAAGAAAGGGCTGTGGCAGCAGTCACCTCCAGCCTGGCTTGACACCAGACCATGGCTGCCAGAGGACTTCTAGAAACTTTCAGAAGTCTTCCCATTTCTCCTCTCCAGCCATGGCATGGGAGGTCACCCACGAAGGGGTGGCTCTGTCCTATGTGGGGAACCAGGACAAGTCCCTTCTGGGGAGCTGGGATGTGGGACCAGGGTTGTTGGTCTCCAATAAAGGTATTTGAGATTGCGTACACATTTCCACAGGCGATGAGCCCATGGGCATTCTCACCCCATACAAATTAGCACTGTGTTTTCTTCTGCGCAAAATTATAAATATAGACTTGAGGAAAGAGACTCGCTCTCAGGGAGCACGCAGCCAGGAGGGATGGGTTGGTATAGAGAACTGGAGGAGTTTATGGGGCCCTAAGTCCCTCAGTGGCAAAACCAGACCTCCTGCTTTCAGGCTAGTGCCCTCCCCATCAGGAGCTCTACTCATTAGCCAGCATTTCCTTCCAAGCAGATCACACAGCCCAGAAAACCACCACTTGCTCAAAGGCAATTCCCATCTGCAGGAAAGGTGCCCTCCAGCAGCAGCAGTTCACTTCTTGTTGGTGAGGGTATTCTCATTTAGCCTTGATTAATCCCCTTGATGCAAATGTAGGTTTAGACTCATGTTTACAAAAGGATGTGAACCTAAGCACAAGTTAAGAGCCCTGCGTATTTACCAGTTGCCAGTAAAGTCAAAACAGAGCTGTTAGCAGTCAGTGCCGGAGCAGCTCCCCAGAGCAAATAGCTGTAGAAGAAGACTAGCAGCTGGGCTGCAGCCTGCTGAAAGCAAATGGGGATTCACTTGGTGAAGCATAGACCCAGATCAGGAGGCTGAGTTGATCTCCAGGGACAGTTATTTTATACTGGGACCTGGTTTAGAGGCTGCAATCCTTACTTAAAAAAAAGACTGTGCAGAACATGCCACAGATAATCAGCTGGATCCAGACAGAGGAAGAAGAAAAGGAGTATTCAGCTCCTGAAAGACCAGGAACAGGTTTGTTTTAGTCCTCCAGGCTCTGCTACTCCCATGAGCCAGAGGCTTTCACCTCATTACCTACAAACTCAGCCCAGTTACAGAATTGCCACCTAGGTACTGGGCTGCTGCTCAGGGTACAACCTGGCAAGCCTGGCTGACCTGTGGTTAAGAGGCCAAGGGCTATGAGTTCGCACTCGTTGCATACAGCTTTCTTTCCACTGCACTGCGCCGTGTATTTATGAGTTGGCTCCACAGTACGTTCACACACTTAACATGCACTAAACATGCCCTGTCACTCGCACAGCTCTTCTTGTGATGGCTGGAAACTATATGGTGTAGTAGTACAAATCTCCTAGCTGTCCTATTTCTAATCAATCCAGCCAATTAGTCTTACTAGTGTCGATGCCCTCATTGCTCAGTTTCACAGAGAAATCTGCGCCGTCGGCTGCTCAACTGCCCCTCTCCATGTCAGGTTTCACACCGATTGACACGCTCACTGCTCATCTAGACCAGCGGCACAGCTGTGACAAGCATGATCTCACTGCCACGCAGTGGCCCGAATCCAGGAACACGCAACCACGTGCCTCCCTCCACGCGCGCCTGCGGTCCCACCAAAATCCACATGAAAAGCAACCTTTCTCATTCCTATTGAAAGGAGACTTCTGGGGCAGACCCCAGGATCCCGTCAGCCAGAAAGTGCCACAGACAGCCCAGGGGGGCTGTGCACGGGGGAGTCTCCGCACCAGCAGATGCTCTGAACGCCTGGCTGGTGCCAGCCTGCACACTTAATGAGCGGAGCGCTCGGACATGCTCTGAATTCCCATGGGCAATTATTCCAGCGAGAGCTGATGCAGCTCGATTTGATTAGCAGTAACTACAGTGTTCTGTGAAGTTAGTGCAGCCTCTGCTCTAATTGCTCGTGTAGGCATGAGATAGCTGTTTTCCTCATGACCTCCTCTCAAAGCATCCTAACCATAAGCTCCCACCTATATGAACGTATTCTCTGGAGGATTCCTCTGCTGTCTGTGCAGCCTGCCCATTGCTGCCATTGCCTAATCACTCCAAGCATGAGCGAGTGCTCTCCAGTGTGACGCTGCAGATCTGTTTCACAGAAAAGCTGAGAGCAGCCTGCCCTCAGAGGAGCAGGGCCAGGCACACCAAAGCCCTCCTCAAAACCTGCTAAGTCTTAGTGCTGTCCCACAGCTCACTCTTACCACTTTCAAGGGAAAGATTGTCTTGTGACCTGTGCAAGAGGATGTTTTCCCCACTCACCAGGCTCCCATTCCTAAAGAGAAGCTAATTGTCAGAGCAGGGTAAGGCATTGTCCAGACCACAGGAGTTTAAAAAGTTCTGCTTTTGGGTAAGAGCAGCAGAAGCAGCTTCTCCAGTCTCTGCCAGTGCAGCCACTTTTTTGCTGTCATCAGACTGACCTCACTCCCTGTGTCCTGCTGGACCCTGACCTGGCTCATTCCCCTCCGTGGGAAGTGGGAGCCAAGAGCCAAAGGTGTTACTAGCACTGTGGTGGGATGGGGCTGCCAAGGAGCTTGTCCTTGCAGCCTTCCATGAGAGTTGAACCACATGCAGATGAGTGGTTCCTAGTGGAAGCCTTTCCTAACCAGGATACTCCAGGCTGTGAGTCCCAGGCAGGTTTCTGTGCATGGCCAAGGGCAGGGAATCCTGCAGGCTGTCCACAAGCATCTCCTGCCAAGGAGATGCTTTGATATGGAGAAAAACTAGGCATGGGGAACCCTCCTGGTCCTGGTTTGATGCTCCAGAACTACAGCTGGTTTTATTCCAGAGACAGCCAGTTTGACAGCCAACTCATGTCAGCAGGGTGCCAAGGCCTCTGGAAGGGCCAGAGGACCTGCAACCAATTAACATTGATGGCTAAATGAGGATGCAGGTTGCCAGGCCACTGAACCACCTGAACCTCTCCCCTCTCTCACTCCTCTGGGGATGTCAAAGGTATTTCTGTACTGTGTAGTCAGGCACCTCTGCAGGGCACACAGCTGAGCTGAGAGCCCTCAGTGAGGGGCTGGGAGCTTTATCTACCCTACCTGGCCTCCTCAGAAGCAGGGAGCAGTCCAGGAATAGCAACCACACCGATTTCACACATGAGTTTGCTTTTGCTCAGCAGCTGGCTCCCAGCTCCCCTGCTTGTGAAACACAGGTCTTTGAGACAAGTCCTACCGGGAGAGATGTAACAGAGACTAGTGCTGCAATGCCTGGGCTGGGAAAGGAGGGCAACAAGGCTAGAACAGGGGTGGCAATCACTATGCCAGAGCAGGAACAGCAGATCCTGTGCCAAAACATCTTCCGCATGAGCCATGCAGGGATCCAGGTGTCACTCTCAGCTTCAGTCTCCAAACCAGGTCTCTGCAACTTCAAAGCTGGAGCAGAGGAAGCACCCAGTGCTGCTGCTGGAGGCTTTTGGCTGCAGCAGGATGCTTGTGGTTATTCTGAAGCTTTCTGCAAAGTGGATGAGGCAGAAAGAGCCTGCTTGGAGGCTGCAGCTGGCAGCCCCCCTGCATAGATGCAGTGCTGCTGCCCAGCTACCTGTTCCCTCTTCTCCAGTCTCCCTTTCATGATCATACCTCCTCTGGGGTAACGCGGTGGAGGTGTTGCACGGCTGCCAGTGTCTTCCTGCTTGCGTGGCCCCAGGGGTGCACATGCAGGAGAACCTGGAGAGGGAATGGGGTGGGTGGGGGCAGTGTGATATGGGGGGTGGAAGAGTTAGAGCAAGCCCCCTGACAGGTATTGCAAACTGGACTAGGACAAACATTAAGCATCCCTCTCCATGAAAGTTTTTACTGCAAAGAGAAGGTTTTATACAATTCCAGGAGAAATACAGAGCTACCTTTACACCAAGCAATTGCAGCTGAACAGGAGTACCTGCCTGTGCAGGGAATGTGGTGGGAGAAGGGTAGGTGGTTCATCCTCTTTTTAGGGCAGCTGGGAGTCCCAGTGCACGCTGCACTGTTATACCTCTGCCAGTCAGATGCCTACTGTGGGGCTATGAGACCACCAGACATCAGTCTGGATGGGCCCAGGAGAGCACTTCCCAGCTGCTCGCCTCCTGCTCAGCAGCATCAATGCTTCAGAGACTTTCCTGATGAGTAGTATCATCTAACTTGTCCTCAGAGGACACTAGCACAGAGGATCCAGAGGCACCCATGCTTCCTTCCCTTTAATATGTACATGTTCTGCTCCAGCTGCAAGGGCATGGAAACTTCCTCCAGACCGAGCCCATGCCATGGTGGCAGGACCTGTTCCTCAGCCACATGCTCTGTTAGGGACTGTCTCTGAGCAGGGACTGGCAACCAGTGTGGCTTGGAGGGTGGGTCATGGTGGCAGGATATGGCTGAACAGCCTTGACTTTCTGCAAAAGTTTCCATATTCCAGGCAAGAACAAGGAAATTTTTGTCAAGAACCACTGGGTTCATTTTAGGAATTGCACAGCTACCCCAGTGCTTCATCTGTCCCCCAGAGCACCCATCCTGGCCTTCAGGGTGAGAAAACCTCTACCCAAGGGACTGCTCAGAGCGCTCTGCATCCCTGATGCAGGGAAGAGGCTGATCATGCTCCTCCCCGGGACACAAACTGCTCTGGCAACACTGAACAAACGCAGTTCTACAAAGAGGTTCAGGCAAATCATTTCACCAGCCCTCACTTCATTTTCACAGGTGTCCTCTGCCCCCACTTGCAGCCAGGGAGCAGAGAAGAAGGATTAATTGCCTAGTTAAGCCACATAGCTTTGGCTTCTAGCTTTCTCTGCAGAGCAGATGCAGAAAGAGCTTATGGGGAGCTGATCTACAAACCAAGATGTGCTTGTCCCTGGAGCTGCCTGCCTCACGAGCAGTGCGAGGTGCTTTCCCACGAGCACCCCCAGCTCCTGCACTGGGCGGGCGGGGGGGGAGGGGAGTGTGTGTCACTATGCTAAAAGTTACATGAGGTCAGGAGTACTTTGAAAGCTGTTCCTCACTCAAGAATCCATCCCAAGGAAGGCAACAATATCCCAGCAAGGCTCTGGCTTCCTCACCCCCTCATGCCACCTCTTTTGGAGACCCTAACTGGTGAGATTGCTGCTCTTATCTCTGGATGTGGCATTTGGACCTATGGTGCACCCAGCACAGGCAAAGCAAGCTCTGCATTCAGAGCTCAGGCTCTCACAGTGTGTTCTCACTGGACACAGCTGCTCATCAAAGATTCAGGCTTTGTGGAAGCAGCATGCTTGCTGTAGCCTGAAAAACCTGGGAATTCAGGGTATGAGCCAGCAAAAAATCTGTCTGTCCAGCCTCCAAGCTACCAGCAGAAACCCTGCAAATCACTCCTGCAGATGCTTTTCCAGCTGCCACAGCCCTCAGAGAGATTTCCTTGTTAAACTAGCAATGAAAAGGAATGCCAGGGAGCTAGGGCTGGAGATAGACCAAAGCAGGCATGATTGGTGTGTGGAAGAAGAGGGGGATGGGAGGATGCATCTGACTTTGAGGTTTGAGAAGCAGAGAGGGTAAAAAAGGCCACTGTACCACCAAGCAACCATCCAATTTGGGGTGAAGGCAAGTGTTGCATTGTTGCAGCACTACAAAACTAGCTGGCTGCAACAAGGCTTTCCCACACAAGGTTCCAAAAGTTCATCTACTGTCCAT
>JAVJGI010000001.1:94375652-94437957 GCA_035590275.1 Ibycter americanus
TGCAATGTTCATGCTTGCTTGGCTGCAGCTCTCCAGATCTCACCAGTGTCAGGTTAATGGCAAGAAAAGTATTACATCAAGCACCTTCAATGACATCCTCAGTGGCAGAAGAGACAAGGTGCTGTAGCAGTTGTGCCATGCAGGTGGTGCATCTGCTCTTTCCCAGGACAGTGCTAACATTGTCAAACAGTAAGCAGCAGATTTCACAGCCGACTTGGACATGGCATTACCGTGGTGGAAGGCAGTTACAGCAAGCATAATAGGGACTGCAAACGGCAGGCTGAACGGACCCATAGAAATTAAAACAGTTTGTGTGGCACCTTCATTGGCCTCCACCGGATTTTCCCCATTCACTGGGCCCCAGAGCAGGTCCAGGGGCAGTCAGGGCTCAGGTCTGCAGAAAGCAGGCTGAGGACAGCAACACCCAGGTGGGCCTGTGTGTTTCTTGGCGGGATGCACAGGTCTCTCAGGTCTCCCCCAGCACTGTTTGTGAACAGAGCAGACTCTTCCTCAGGACCATGCCTGAACCATGGATTAAATTTCTCAAAAACTGCAGCTGAAACATAGCCCTGACACTATCTGTAACTTGGACATAGAACAGGACACCACATTAACCAAGGCTCTGTAGTGCATCTGCTGTGGCCATCTCCTCTAGTGAGGTCCCTGGAAAGACTAGAAGTCTTTTAAGCTAAAAATACAAATACATATTGCCTGTTTTCATGAGAATAAAAAATTATTAAGAATAATTAACTTAAAAGAATAACATCAAAGCATTTAGGAAAGGCAAAGGACAGCCAAAAAAGGCTTATCACAAACTGTCACTTGGTGGTTGTAGACCTTTAGGCAGGTTTTATCTCCCTGTGTGAGCTGCAGTAAAGCCTGACCCTTTTCTCAGTCGCCTGCTGCAACCTGGGGCACCTTCTGCAGTGGGAGCAGCCTCAGTAGCTACTCAGGGAAGGACATCTCCACCCCTTCTCCTTACAGAGATGCAGCAGAGCTATAAACAAAGCTGAGCATCAGTAAACGCTGCCTGTCACAGCACGTCTTCCTGCCTGCCTGGCAGCTGGCTCCTGGGAAGCCTGCGAGGGCAGTGCCAGAGTCTCCCTGCAGATTCGTACATCACCTTTTCCAGGCTCCAGGTTTCGGTGACCTTGGTTCCCGAGGCAGGAGGTGCTGCCAGCTCCGTGGTGTCCGGCAGGATGGGCAGCACGGGGAGGGTGCTGGCAGGCAGAGCCCCTGAAAGACCCCAGGGAGTGATGCACACTACAGACGGGGAGCAGGCAATGCTCTCCTGGGCATTGGGCTGCTGCCTGGCACAGCCGCCACGCTGGTTCCCTCCGTCCTTCATCGTAAACAAGCTGGCCCCAATTTCCACAGCGTGGCAGATAATTGACTTGTGACAACTGAGTTCAACACAAATTAGCCTGGTTTAGAAAGACAGCTTCATTTGCACTTCCAGCCAGAGAAAGACAGTTAATCCAAGCAAAGGAGAAAAAATCATTAACTCCCACTTGCTGAAAGATTACTGAGTCTTCTACCTCTGCCCTGAGCAAATCTGACTGGTTTAAACACACAGGTGTCTCTAGCACTTGGATCACACCATCTTCTGCCTTGTCAGGAGCAGCAAGATGGCAGTGAGTGGGGCTGAGACCTAGTGTGGCCACCCTCCATCAGTGCACCAGGACCTTCGGCATACGCCCCTGTACCACGTCATGTTTGCAGACCTCAGGGTCTGCATTCCCGGGTTGGCTTCCCACAGTTTAATACCTCATGTATTACACCTATTACATATGTATTACATATATTGCATATGCATTACACGTAATAAATATGTATTACACATATTGCATATGCTCATTCATCCAGCTGCCCATGCTTTTAGCTGTGTTGGAATATAGCGGAATTTTCTTAACATTTGGCATTCCTACTTGCTTCCCTAACTGAAGGCAAAACCTTGGTCAAGGTGAGACAGTGAAATGCCCATGGATGTTCATGGGGATGCAGTTGCAGCAGGGTCAGTGCCTGCCTTGTGCAGGAGGTGCTGGTGGTCCCCAGAGCACAGTGCTTGCTCCCAGGCAGCCCCAGGTACCCAGTGCCACCCCCTCACATACAGTGGGTCAGGACATCAGTGGGACTCATCACCTCTCCACTGTCAGCTCCATCCAAGCTCACCTGGCCACCCTCAGCAGGAGAAGAGCCCTCCAACCTGGTTGTCAGAAACACAAGGCAGACACCTAGAGGCAGATGATGTGATTCTTTCCCCTTCTGCCAAGACTTACTTTCACTGCAGAGTTGTTTTTTTTTTTGTCTCAATGAGCACCTCTAAGGGAGTGTGAATATTTACTGGAAGCATAATCAGGGGTTGAGGAAGGTGTTCATAACCCCCTAACTTTACATTTTTTGCATCTCGTTTTTTCAGTGAAAGGTCATAACCCATCACTGCATGTCCCTCATCTGTTTTCAGAGTGTGCCAAAATGGTTCTGTCATATATGAGGGGAGGCTCACATCCATCCTTCTAGAGACACGTCCGGTCATGAGGCCTTTCTATCCAATTGTGGCAATGATGGCATCTGATACTGTAAATGATAAAGAAACATCTGAGTAATTTGTGGGTTATTTTATCTATCTAGCCCAAGGTTTTACACCAGTGCCATTAAGACTAATGGTATTAGTCACTGATAGACTAGAATAGAGCTCACCTAGCCTGGGCACTGAAGCCTCCACCACCTCTAACTCTATCCTGCCAGATCCCTTGATGTTCTGCGATATACCAGAAGTCGTCTTCCTGCTGAGGAAAGCTGATCTTTTCCAAGTCCTTACTCCAGAGCTGGAATTACAAACTTCTCCCAAGAAGTCATGGATTCAAGCTGCCCAGCAAGGGCAATTTTAATGTGCTAAGCCTTCTTTGGGCAGTAGACATCAGTTGTCTACTTTTCCACAAGGCATGCCAGACTGCAAACCTCTGGTTCTCTTCCCTTGCTCCGGAGATAGAAACTCAGCCCAGAAAACCATAAGGAAAAGCAAATCTGATGCCATCGATGTCAGCTGCCAGGTAGGTCTGGTACTGGCTTTATTTTAACCGCTTTCTGGGAGAAAGCAGCACAAAAAGCTTCGTATCCAGTTTTTCCCTGGGCAGAAAAGTGATAAAAGAACATATCACTTTCTTGTCATTTGATTTTGCATCTGGATGTTTGGCATCTAATACATGCCAAAAAAGAAAATATCCCCAGCATTATAAGGGCTCAAAGAGCTTTGTATTAATGCTGTATGCAGATGACGCATTAATATATTTATCTGATCCAGCTCAATCTCTCCCTAATCTATTAGCATCAATATCTGAGTTGGGGGATAGAGCCAGACAGAAAACAAGCTGTGCAAAGCCTGACTTCATTGCCTCCAGACACTTCATCAAGAGATGAAGAGTTTTGCAATGGCAAACTCCTCTGAGTCCACAGCACCTTGAATCTGTGACGAAGCACATACGATAAGGAGCAAAGAACTCCTAAGCCAGACCTTCCCCCGTGGAAAACCCTCTGGGCTTTGGGTATGGTCATTTTTAAATACCTTTTAGCTGCAAAATGTCACTGGCACTTGAGAACACCCCTGCATGGGACAAACCCTATCCCATCTGTTCAGGCATAAGTTTCCCCTTTTGCAATTCCCTGCAATAAAAGCAGCAAAGAGGATAGCTGAAGCCTTGGCATTTCTGAGCTGTAAAATGTGGACAGAATAAAGCCCTTCCCTACCCACTCGTGTGAATCCTGAGCCTCCCTGGCAGGTTGCCTTCACGTGTCAGAACCGCAGATTTCCAGGAACACGCAGCATCAGCAGCTCCCCAGGCAACATGTATACCTGGGTTTTCTTGGAACTCACTTTGCAGCCCACTTGCAGGAAACATACTGTCCCATACTGCAATTTAAAGGTCTGAGACCCTGTTACAGCAAAGGGAGCTTCCTCTGTCAGTCCTGCAGGTCCCGGGAGGCAGCTCTCAGCGGCACGTACCAGCCTCACCACTTGCCAGAGCAGAAATCTCCTGCTGCGGAGCAGACTTCGGGGCTTGATTGTGTGTGTGACCGGCTGCAGAAAGCAGCAGCCTCCTGCCTCAGCCTCGGGGTAAATCTCTTCCAGCTCCTCCTGCTCTGACACACTGCAGACCACGGCAGGTTGTGATGTGTTACACTTACAAATTCCTTTCCACTTCTGACCTGGGTAGGAAGAGTAGCGTCCATTTTCCTGGAAAAGGGACTGCATTTAACAGTGGAGATGAATTAAGACGGAGGGATAGGAGACAATGCTTCTGCAGTAAAAATAATTTAGGATGTGCTTGCTATGTTATTTGAACCAAATTTCTGTGATTCTCCTCAAACATCCCAATGAGTTTAGCTCGAATGATGAAATATGTATTTCTTTGGCTCGTGAATCAAAAATACAGAGATAGACTGATCTGGTTCTGCAGTGTGTCCTTCGCCTGAAATCAGAAGTCAAACATTTCTCTGCCTTGTGAATGAGATAAGCCCTGGGTGAATAATACCTCTGCCTCTGTTGTAAGCCCTCGCAGTTCCAAAATACATAATACAAACGTGTAACTGTGGCCGTTACATTTACAGGAATTATAAAGGTTGGTTTTAATTGGTTTTAGTTTATTTTCCAAATTGTATTTGCACTCTTGAAATGACATAAATTGCATGACCTAAAGGAGGAAACAATATTGAAAGGTGCAGGCATCCAGTCATGACTTGTCTTTAAACACTGCTGAAAACGAAGACCTGCAATTAATGGCCAGGGCAAGAAAAAAGCAATGCAATCAACGGAAAGGATAAGCTATCCAAACCCTCTGACTAAGAAGATGAGAGGTATTTTGGTAGATGTTGCTTCTACGTGCAACAGGGCACCTTGCAGGAGCTTCAAGCAGCACTAGTATTGCTGGTGTGCAACACAGATACATGGGCAAACACCTCCAAAACAGTCTCCATGGCCTCATGGCAATATAAGACCTCACCAAGTGTGGACACCCCCTTGGTTTCTAGAGAGGTTCAAGGTCAAAAGTACAGAGCTGTCTTCCCAAAGAACAGCAAAGCCCAAAAAGTTCATGCCAGCTTCCTGGTGGGATGTTGCCCCTCATCCCAAGGGGACAGCACAAACACAGGTGTCTATTGTGTTTGCTGCCCTTTTAATCTTTGAAGGGTCCTTCTATACCTGGACAGTTCATGGATTTCTGTTGGTGATCTTCTTTTTGTATCTATTTCTTCTGTATCAGCCCAAGGAAACTTCCCCCCCAAATGATCTTGATCAATCGTTCTTGATATATTTAATAAACCCTTTGCAATTCAACTGTTCCAACAGCAAGGTCCACACTCCCAAATGTGTCATCGTAATGCATGCTTACTCCTTGGAGATCTGCTGCAAAGGTGAAATATATATCAGATACTAAAGAACTGAGAAATGGCAATGAAATGGGAAGGCAAACAGAAAGCTCACAGATTTGCACTGTTTTCTGATTTGCCCTCAGAACTGAATCCACGTGTTCAGACAGACAGAATTGAACGTATCTACATATAATCAATGCACTGTTGATTGTGTACTTTGCTTCTTGATGAAGGAGGGAATTTGCACATGTACGTGGAGGTGGACACGTACGCACATAGATGCATGTGGATGCGCTTGCTCATCCATGCGCACACACGCAGGCACACGCATCACCCCGCATTCAGTACGAGATTGCAAAGCCAATCAGTAGTTAAAAACAAAATTGCCTGCATAATCACCAGTGAGGCCTCTTGTGAATACTTCTTAGGAGATTGAGTTTAATCATATGATTATTCATTGCTTTTTACACAAAACACTTTTCTTATTCAGGAAGCAGGCTGGACTGGCCTGGGAGTCAGTCTGGGCTGTGTCATAAAGGAATCTGCAAATTCTGGTGACTCTGATGTTGACCATGGGTTTGGAAAAAATGGGTCTGTCCCTGCTCCTCCCACAGGACCACATCTGCTTTTTTGCAAGTGACTTAAAGTAAAATGCACCCTTCATTTTCGGCATGACCAGCTTCATGCAGAGCAGCCAGGTGTTTGCATCTGCACCCGTGTCAATGAGACATGCACGCTAAACAAGTAAAACCTCTTGAAAGGTCTACTTACGAAGGATGAGATCCTCCATGTCTCTTATCGAAAAACCCAGGGGAACTGGTGACCAGGGTGCCTGGAGAGTGCCACCATGCCCATGGGACAGTGATGCTGCCCTCCTGGCAGAACAGGTTAAAACCTTCTGCAATGCAAAGTGCGTTGCAGAAAACCCTGTGGGGACAATCTGAGCAGGATAGCACGAGTGTTTACAGCAAAAAAGGGCCTGAGGCAACCAAATGAGGTAAAGTATTACAGAGCTGCTTCTTTAGCACCATCCGAGCAACAGACCGACCGAGGTAGAAGTCTGTGGGACAAATGGTCTGTGGCTGTGACATTTAAGAGTAGGGAACAATACATACAGATAAGGGAGCTGGGATTATTAGCACATAGGTCACCCTAAGCCTGGTATTTCACAACTGTCCTCACTCCTTTAAATCAAGTTTGGTAGGCACTCTCCGTTTTTAGCTAGAGCAGCAACCTGCAGACCCCCTGAAGCTGGGACCCAGGGTTTCTGAGGATTTTGCATCATTCTTTTCTGCGCTGCTGAGTCACTTGGTGAGATATACCAGCTCCCTAAACCAAAGGCCATTCCTGAAACAGTGGTTTACCTTTCCTCTCTGCTTCCCTGCTGCAGCAGCTGACCCCATTCAGCCCCAGTTTCAAAAGGCAGCACCCTGCTGACCCCACTGGATAATCCCCCCTGCTGACCACACAGCCCACTGGTGGCCTTTCAGGGACTGGTCTCTCCTCAAGACCTTTCTGATTGTGGCACTCATTTTAGGATATCAGTCCTAACTCACCCAGATCGATGTAATTGGTGGGGAATCCGAACTGCTCCTCAGCTGGGATGGCTGATAGCTGTCCTTGGGGCTCAGCAGAGCAATGGTGGGTTGTGTCCTATTTTGTCTCCTGAGAGCAGCAGCATTCAGAGATACAGCTGCCCTAAGTACCCACTGGTGCCTGTGACTGCTGTGGCACAACTCCTTTTGCTCCGTAGGTGCCTGTGAAAGAAACAGTGCCAGCCCACACAGAGTCACCAGGGCACAGCAGAAAAGACCCCGAAAATGCAGAGGCCCTAGACCTGCCCTAAGATGGAGCTCCTTCAGCCTCCAGGGAGAGCCAAGGGAATTGCCAGTGAGTCTCAAGGGAGCAGCCCACAGAAGGAGAGGATGGGTGGCAGAGCATGGGGGAGAGCAAACGGGCATTTATAACTCTGAGACTCCAGCCGAAGGGATGCCCTGCCAGCACCCAGAGTTTCTCTGTCCACCAAAGCAGCCTAGGGATGGAGGGGACATCCCGATGCTGGCAGCCTTGAGCAAATGACACTCACCAGACTGAGCAGCACTTGCAGCATGATGTGCTCAGCAAAGTGATTGACAACAAAATCAAAGGCGAAGCTAGCAATGTCACCCTGTGCTCCGTCTCCCTGCCATCTTCTCCTTGGAGAGTGCCTTGCATTACCACCGCTTGTAATCCTTCTCAACCCTGGGAATGTGACTTATACACACAGACCACTCCTCGGAGAGCGAATATCCCACCCCTGTGTTGAAATCCTTCTAAACCCTGGGAATGTGACTTATTATACGCACAGACCACTCCTCAGAGAGCGAATATCCCACCCCCGCATTGATCCATTCATTCTGCAGTAAACCTTCTGCAGAGCTGCAATGACAAAGAGTGATGAAATACAGAGTTTGTTGCCTCAGAACAAATGTAGGTTTGTGTTTACAGCACAGTACAACCTTTTCATGTATCCTAGCCTGCCAGGCGATGTACTTCCACAGGAAAGCCTACCTGCTGCATTTTGATGGGCTTCTCAGACAAATGCAGATCCTTCAGCAAGAGCTGCTCAGGAACAGCTGCTTCTGAACAGCAGGGAAAGGGTTACGGCTGAGCCTGAGTCTCTGGCAGATACATCCAAGGCTCTCCCATGATGGAGAAGAAACTGTGTCCCTGGCCATACCCTCATCAATATCTAGTCCTCACTAGGAGCTTCTCAGCCAACCTGTCTCTCTTCCGTAGGGTTGCACTGGGTGCAGGGGCAGATTTCCAGCCCTGCTAGTGCTGACACAATGTACATCTCTCATTGCATTTTACTAAAAGAATTGGTTGAAATTGCACCTGGGTGTGTACAGGCCAGGGCAGGCAGCTGGATCGTCAAGTACCTCGGTGGGAACTATCCCTTGTGATGAGACGCCTGGCCAGCACATGTAGCTGGAGAACCAGAGGGTGTGTTTGGCAGCCAGAGGGACACAGAGAAGCCCCCAGGCTCGCTGTGACCCACCCTGCTTGCAGAAGTCCCCCTTGTGCCACAGACTGCTGGTTGCTCTGCCCTGACTGCCAGGTCCCTGCCTGGGAGAGGGGACTTGTCCTGCGTCGTGTGTCCTTCTGAACGGGCTCAGAGGCAAACTGGCTGTTAGAGGATGCCATCTTGCAGGATCAAAGCAGATTTTCCAACCTCAGAATTGCAAAGAAAGGCTGGAAAAGGTGAGTTTGGGGTGGAGAACATGAAGGTCGAAGAGCACGCAAGGAAAAAAATTGGTTTTCTTTTGTAAAATATCCAGACCTTGAGCACACATGGTGATTATTAGAGGCTGGACTGAACCCTGAGGTTCATGAGCCTGGTGAAATACTGAAGGAGAGGGCCTGCAAGTTACAAGTACTGAGCTGAATACTCTCTCGGTCCCCATAAATAGCATTCCCTTTCCCAGACAACATTGCCTATGTAAATCCTCCTCCTGTGCGTGTTCACAGCACAAAGACTGTAAACATGTGTGACATTAGGAAGCTGCCATAACAGGATCCCAGAGCCTATGAACCCTTGTTGGTGTCAGTGAAAAGGCTACAGCCTTTTTTAGGACACCCTCACACACACCTCTTCCAAGTCCAATCTTGGATAAATGCATTTTTCCCGGTTTACAAATCTGCCTGGGAAGGGTTCTTTATCACCCTTTAGGCTCTGGATCCTGTGTCTGCAGCAAAACTTGCATTCAGTCAAACATCAAACGCTCCTGCCTGCAGTTACACCAGAGTATTCATCTGAGAACACATAAGTCTATTAACGATGGATAAATAATCAATAGGACATTACATTGTTACCAGCAGTAGAGCCATTAGCACACCAGGGGAGATTTGCTGAGATAGCTTTCCAAACCAGACCCCAGGGCACATGTAGGGTAAATTGTCCATGACTTGTTGTTGCTTGGAACATTCCTACTCCAGAATACACTGTCTTCACAGAAAAAGAGAATGCAGCTTATCGTGCCTCTTGCAAGGGGAACCTGCAGATGTTTGCCCCCTCCTCGCTTGGCTCTTCTCCTTGGTTCTACACTTAACACCCAAAGTCCCAGTTCAGAGCCAGCCAACATCTGAATTAATTTACTGAATGAACAGCCTTATGAGTCAACAACATTATTGACAGATATGCCTGTTGCCTTACAGAACTGCCCCCTATGCAGAAAAATATGCTGCTTGGGCTGAAGCACCCACTTATACACACCCTCCATAACTTTCACTTTAAAGGACTGCTAAAGTACTTGAGCTCTGTAAGTACTAGAGCCCACGCACTGCCAAGGTGCAGATGCTCCAGGGTGGAACTGGGTGCCATTTAACTTCACCTTATAAAATGGGGAAAAGGTGGGGGAGGGCTCCTCCAGCTGAGGCTGCTGGGGGCTTTAATCAGGCAGAATGTTTTATGACAGACTCTGGTATTTAGAGCAAAGCTTCACAGATGGTCAGTTTTATACCTCCCCTGTAATGTGACAGGCCCCTCCAGCAGTGCTGCAGCTTACGAAGTAACTCACTCGGGTAGTTAGAAACCAACTCCAGCCAACATGTGGCTGCGAGAAACCTCTCGTCAAAACCCAGAACTACAGAACAAGATTTTTTAATTTCTGTTTTCTAAAAGCACGTTGAAGTCAGCACTCCATCCGGACTAACTGTGCGAGTGAACCCTACCAATGAACGTGCAATAGGATAAGGACTCTTGCATATCAAACCAACCTTCCCAGCTGCAGCAGCACGACAGTACTTTGGATGGCTGGGATGGAAATGAGACGTGAGGTGGAGATGGAAAAGAGACAACTTGAAAAAGTCTTATTTATACTTTGAGGCCAAAAGCTGGGCTAATTTGAAAGACACTAATCCTACTAGAGTAGGATGAAGGAGATTGCATCTAAAGATCATCTCATCTTTTGTTTGCTCTTTCAGGTTATAATGTAACTTTTAACAGATTCACTGCAGTGTTTAGAAATGTCATAAATTTCAGCCTGTCCTTGTAAGTCAAACAATCAACATTTTAATTGCCTATAAGTTTCTGACATTTAACCGTAAGCTGTTTTTCACAAAAGGTCCATGACATTGGGTATCCTTTGCTTCATTACAAGCTCAGCCCCAGCTTCCCTATGTCCCTTTAAACATCAAGTAGCGGCTCACTAGTTCTCTTACCTTCCTGCCTGGTCTGTCCCTTTCCCCTTCCATCTTCTGGGCAGTAGAAACACGCTCTTGGTCATGCTATGGCTCAGAGCAGGCTGCTGAAGACAAGCAAGCATCCTAGGGAAGGGAAACGTGCATCTCAAAAAGACATTGTCTTGTGCCTGCCTCCTCGTTACTCAGCCCTGCTGAGCCTGAGGAGGAGCGCACTGCTCAGTCCTGCCAGCCTTTCTTACGGGGCACGAACCGAGGGAGTGCTCTGCTGAACATGCACAGGCAACTCAAATGAAGAGGTCAGTCAAGAGCAGCCTGCAGAGAATCCACACTCGGATCTCTGCTGCGGCGCTTGCCCTGTGCAGACCATGGGTGCAAGTCAGCATCATAGTCCTAGGGTCACCGAAGACCAGCAAATGTTGCCCACGGGAAGCCTGGCTCTTGGTCCTGCTGGGATGACTGCTTACGATTCTCCTCTCGGTTTGCTGATGTAAATCAGGACCAGTGTGGCACTGAGCACTGGCATGGCAGAGAATTAGTCCTACAGGTCGTATTGCTACATGCTCTAATATCTCTTCAGTTTTCACTCCATCCTTCATCATCTTATTGAGAATTCTGCCTATTTTTGGAATGCACAGACTAGCTGCTCAGGGCAAACTCTGCTCCTTTCCTCACATTTCTCAGCTGCCAGATGCTGCTGACACAGCCAGAGGTCCTAGCTGTAGTTATATGGCCTTTAAACTCTAAACCAGGCTTTGCACAACAATTAATTACCTGCTAACACAAAATCAATTGGCGCCTTTATTTTGCTCTGAACAGCAGTGATGGATAAGGCAAAGTTTCATCTTCTGTGCATTAAATAAACTTTTTTCCTGGTATGTTCCTGGCAAGGAACAAATCTGCACGTGCTCTTTCTAGTCACTGCGGAGCTTGTGGTGGTTTAGGGCAGATGGTGAAGAAACCCTGTTGGAGCTCTCCAAAGGACAAGGACTTCACATTTTCACAGCTCTGTTGTTGTCTAAGATAAATAAATCGACCACATCTTTTCCTCATACGGAGCTCAAGTGCTCCATAGTCCCAGGGGGTTTACATATTGCCTGTCTTGTATAGATCTGTACTAAATGTTTATACTCATAAACACACAGAAAAGTTATATTATGGATGTGCCACTGCACTTGCATAGCTGAAGGCCAGGGCTGAGTTTTGTGGGTAATCTAGGATTCAAACTGTTTGTTATATAGGAAGGAGGCTTCAAAGAAAGTGTTTTCAAGGAAGACACAACTCTAATGATTAATTAATTGCTGTATTAATTTTAAGACAAGCATTTTTAAAAATGTAGCACTATGTTTCAGGCCATTTTGTTCTCTTGAATATGTAGATCAGCACAGGCTCTCCAGATTTCCCTCCGAGTTAAAGCCGTATGAAAGCTGGTTCTTTGGCAACATTTGCAGTCTCGCTGCCTAGAGTTAATGGTTGCTGCTCCTGGATTTTTTCCCCCTCCCAAGGTTTCCTTTGTGTCAGAGTGATAACTATCATCCAGCTGAAGCTTACAAAGACCGCGCTCTCTCTACAGGGATGCGACAGTCTGGCAGCTTCTGCAGCTCTGTGCTTGTTTCTTGCCCCGGTGGAGGTCGGAGGCTCCCTGCCCACGGCTGGCCTGGCAGGAGGGTGGCTGCAGCCACACGGCGTGAGCACGGACACCATGGCTGCTAACTGCTCTCACTGGGACCAGGGGAGGCAGAGGGCAGCTCCTGCCTGGGAGGATGCAGCAGGACCAGCCTCATGCTTTGCTTCATTGTCAGGATGAGGATGCCTTCAGCGCCCAGCAGCCTGTTCTAGGGCATGAAGATACCTCAGCTTCTGCAGCCAGCGCCACGTGGGAGCAATCTTTCAGCTCTTGACTTCCACAGCCAGGCTGCAGCTGGGACAAGCAGGGGCAGAAGTCTAGCTGAGACTGGATATCAGAGCTGCAGAGGTGCCCATGGTGCTGCCTCCCCTCCCTTTGCTTTTGTGCTGTGCAGATATAAAAGTCTCCCCAAAGCAGTGCCCTGGGAGTGCTGATGATAGGAAGAGGCAAGCCACAGAGGTGCTGGAGCCCTGTGGAACCAAACCTGCCTGGCTGCACCCTCTCACCCATGTAGCGGGGGTATCCCAAGGGAAACTAGGATAAATCATCTGTTCCAGGAGCCTCTGCAGGCTGCAGTGCGGAGATGAGGGATCCATCAGCCCTGTAGGCTTCAATTTAGCTCAACCACGTGGTTGTCCCAGAATGTTCCCTGGTGAGCCATGCCTGAGGAGGGTTAAAAACCACATACTGGGCAAGTTGGCTACGGCTACCAGTTGCCTTGGTTGCTCAGGACTAGCCCAGGCATTGCAACAGAGGGCAGGGAGACGTATCCGGAAGGGACAACTGCGATGGCAACAAGGGACAGGAAAGAGAAACGAGGTTCAGCGTCAGTTCACCTCCAGCAAGGGTTTGGCTTTAGCGTTGCACATGTGTGGCTGAGCCAACAGCCAGGACTAGGCAGGTCAGGCAGCAGCGCCGCAGCCTCAGGGCAGCGCCAGGAGGAGCCTCACCAGCCTCCACCATGCAGAGCCCTGCAGGAGCCAGCAAGGCTGGCGCTGACAAGGGACAAGCCGAGGGCACACGCTGACCCCACAGCATCACGTGAAGAAAGCATGAAGGAGGAGACCGGGCTTTGTGCAAATGGGATTTTTCAGGGCAAACACCAACCAGCTCCTGCTCAGTTTGTTTAGAATGAGATTTTTCAAGAATTTCCAACTAGGCTAAAGCAAACTGAATTTCCACAGGGTCAGCAAAATTAGATTATCCCCCAATATCCAGGTACTGCGGGACTTTCTTAAAAAGAGTAGCATGCAAAGGAATTCTTTTTTCTTTCCCTGGCCCTGTTTTCAAGAACAGCTGAACTGGTTTTTTTATGAAGCTTTCAAAACAAACATACAAATACTCATCTAGAGGAAGATGGTTGGCATGGGAAACATCAGCTCAATCTATCAAAGTGTGACAAAAGCACATGCCACCGAAAATAGGAGAATCACACAGCATTAGCAGTACCAGATCCATCTGTAATGCAGCTACAGATCGGTTAGTTATTTTGGCTGAAGACAATTTTTTCCCCCAGAAAATATATATGTAAACCATCAGTGTAAACAGTTTGCAGAGCTGTCAAATTGCCACAGTCAAAAGATGAAGTTTTCAAAATGCCCCAAGATCTAAAATTTTACAGGTTTTCTGCACAGCAGGTTTTTTCCTGCAGCTCCATCCTTTCGTTTTTAAGTTGTTTAAAAAAAAAAATATGTTAAAAAAAGTGCCCCAATACCACACAAATTAAACATTCCCTGGCACATCCTAATGAAATATTCTGATCAACCCAAAATTAAGACTTTATTGGCCCAAGAAATGCCGAACCTTAATTGTGTGCCCAGCTCTGACAGGAACACACTGTGGATGGATCCTTGCCCTGAAAAGTATTTTTATTAGACTTTAGCAGCCCGTGTGTGTTTGGGCATTGGGGACTATCAATCCAGGGAATCAAACGTAATCTGAGGTTAGCTGCACTACTTACTAAACTGGACAAAAAATAAATATGCATTTTCCAAAGGAGAGCTAACAGTCCCCAGGTGGTGACACTGTATGCTAGCAATAGTGATGACTGCAGTTAATCTGTAAATGTCTAATGAGCCACTTCTCCATCCACTACCAGCCCTGTGAAGAAAGGGGCCATTGTCAGGGCTCTGTATTGCAGTGGTATTTCCAAGTCCATCCTACACTAAGCTTTGAGACTAATTTTCTCCCTGCTTATCAGAGGCCCTCTTTAGCACTCCAAAGTACTATGAAGCAATCTGAGTTAATTTCTATATTTTATTTTCTAAAATCGCAGCATTTTGATTGACTAAATAGCAATTAGCATCAGAGTTGTTTTTATTTTATATCCTGCCAGTAGAAACATTTAAGTCAATACCCATCAGATTTGTGAAAAATGAATAAAACCTGGCCCTTTCCAAGCATAATTAGACTGGGGGAATGGTGCTGCTTTTCTCTGTAGGTCAGTACAAATATTAGCAATTTGGCTAAATCTTTTGTTTTCACTTCTGAAAAAAATCTTTTTAGCCCTAGATAGCTACGTACTCCAGAAACGATCTTCTAGTTACGTTAGCACACCCCATGAAGTCTAGGGTGCAAGGACTTTAGGAATTAGAAGCAGCACTGATGAAGCCTAAATAAATGAATTTGTTTAAAGCTGGATGCAGCTTGGTTGCGTTGTCCCCAGGGGTCGTACCTTTCTCCTGCAGATTGCTGCAATGTTTTCCTGGGAGCAACTGCATCTTCAATCCTCAGCTAGACAGAGATGCTCTCCGTGTCCACCTTATCTTTGCAGAACATGGCTTGCTATGGCAGAGGACACTGGTGGCTCACACACAGGTGTCAATCACCTGCAAAGGCCAGGAGTTTAGGAAAGGATGGTTGAACAGATGATGCCCATCTCCTCTCCCAGTAGCCTGGAACAAACAGAACCTTTGCCAGCCTGCCACCGTAACTTCTTGATAGCATGGGACTCCAGGGAGAGGAGCTGGTTTGATCAAAATCTCTTCAGTATGGTTGGAAAAAATTCCTTCGTTCTTTTCTATTATCCATTTTGAATTCTGAATGTGCTATAAGTGGTGGAAGAAGAAGTGGCATGAGAGCCCATGTTACAGACACCTCCAGCTGACCATCAGAGCAGGGAAGGCAATTACTCCTTCTCCAGAGCATCTCTCCACCAATTGTTCAACAAGGTATCTTCTAAGGACAGTGGTACTACCTAGAGGTCATGATGAGCTCAAGAGCCTGTGGAAAAGTGGCACAAAGGAAGATTGTTTTTGCAGGAAGGGGCAGTACCTGGGGAGAAGCAACCAGGCTGGGGCAGAGCCATAAAATACCCCAGGTCTGGGCTGTGAGGCCACAGTTCTCCTTCCAGACCCTCTCTGCCTCTGGGCTGAGCACCACTGAACTTACTGGCATTGAAGATGGGTGCTGTTGCACTAGCTGTCCACCACGTACACATTTGCACTGGAGCCAAAACGTCTTCTCATCCTGGGGAAGGAGGTTCACAGAAGCTGTCCCTGGGCAAATGACTGCTACATGTCAGTGGAGACCAGATGACCAGCTCACCTACAGATGCCTGCACCGAAGAGCCCAGGGAGACAAATCCCATGCAGACACAGCTCCATAAGGAGTTTCAAAGTGTTCTTGTGACACCCACGGTTTAAGAGAGCCTGAATTTCTAAAACCTGAAGCCCCCTGCAAAACAGAGCTGTGCTCCCATGGGGGATGCTTGTGCATGGCCCTCAGCCCTTAGGGGACAGAGTCAGCAAGATGGCACTGCTTGCTCTTCCCACATACAGCTGTGGGACAGGACCTGGAGAACAGGAACAGCAAGGAAATGGTTAAAAAAGTGCCCACATATTGAACCGAAGTGCTTTGTTCCACCAGAATTACTCTTTTCCTTTATTAGGAGCCATGGCTCTGGGAGGTATTGGTTATGTCCATAACTCCTGCCCACAGAAAACTCAACTTGCAGGCAAGCTGAGCCTTCACAGCTTTGCTCTGGCATCAGAAATAAAGATTTCCCATATTTGATAGAGAAAGCTCAGCTCGGTCTCTCATGCCGCAAACAGGAAAATCCAGCCCCAAAGTGTTTCCCCTGGTTTTAGCGGTGGGTTTTTCATTCCTCAAGCTGTGCTGCACCATGTTACACGTCAAGAATATTTTACAGGTTTCTGATGGAAACACCTGGGTTTATCTAAACACATGACCACATAAAAGAGGCAGCTTCATTACACAACTAAGGGCACATCACTTAGCTAAACATTACTCTCCTGGTGCAAAAATCGGCAAAGGATGGGAACAGAAAGCCTGTTTCTGCATGAGCCCCTTTGCCGAGAGAGAAAAGACATTAAATTCCACACCACTGTTCTAACACAGCAGAGCAGAGCCTTGAATTGCCACAGGATGGAGAGGATGGAATTGCTATGGGCAGAGCACATGGGAGGCAGGCTGGGGACACTTAATCCAGTCATCGCACATCTATCTACACAGCAAGGTTTATAGGGTAATAACACATGGTATCACCATGCTGGTAAGCCAAAATGCCTGAGTAAGCGAGATGCTATGTAATGATCATGTTATTGCTGTTGATGAATTGGAGTGAAAGCCAGGCCCAGGAACTTCACTGGTATATTGTAGGAACAAAGATGATCCCAGATGGTAGAGCTGGGCAGATGGAAGCAAAAATCAGTTGCGAATAATCTGCAAACAGATCCTCCTCAACAGGCTGCCTGCCCTTTGCAGTCAGGTCACTACCACTATGCGGTTGTTGAAGGAGGAAACACCCAAAAAAGGGTAAAATTCAGGGCAAAGATGCCACAGCCCAGCACAGATGCATGCTGGGGGAGAATGTGCCTGGAGGGAGCCCTGCAGCTCTTCGGTGCTGTCACCAGCAAGGGGCTGTTCCCACTCAAGCACCCAGGTGGGGAACAGGGACAAAGCGTTGTGATTTGGACAGTCAGAAGGAGGTCACAGCGCCATGGTTTAACCCTGCCCAGCAACTCAGCCCCACACAGCCACTTGCTCCTTCCCCACCAGTGGGATGGGGAGAGGGTCGGTGGGTAAAAGTGAGAAAACTCGTGGGTTGAGCTAAAGACAGTTTAACAGGTAAAGCAAAAGCCGGGCACGCAGGCAAAGCAAACCAAGGGATTCATTCACCGCTTCCCACGGGCAGGCAGGGGCTCCGCCATCCCCAGGACAGCAGGGCTCCAGCACGCGTAACCGTGACGTGGGAAGACAAACGCCATCACTCCGAACATCCCTCCTGCTCCCTTCTCCCCCATACTTTATATGCTGAACATAGTGTCATATGGCCTGGAATGTCCCCCGGGTCAGTGGGGTCAGCCGTCCCGGCTGTGTCCCCCCCAGCTCCTTGTGCCCCAGCCTGCTCGCTGGTGGGGTGGGGTGGGGAGCAGGAAAGCCCTTGGCTCTGTGCAAGGGCTGCTCAGCAGTCACTAAAGCATCCCTGTGCTACCGACACTGTTTCCAGCACAAATCCAAAACACAGCCCCATACCAGCTAGTATGAAGAAAATTAACTCTATTCCAGCCAAAACCAGCACACACATACAGCAAATAATGATGATCTCTGGTTTACTGTGGACCACAGCTGGAGACCAGAGTGCTGCCCTCCTGCTGCTCCTCCTCTTGGGAGCATGCAGCCCATGGTCCCTGGTCATTACTGTCTTGCTGGCAGAGATCCAATTACTTTCTCATTAGCAGTCCAGCAGCAGTCAGAACAAGGGACAGTGCTGATGAAGCCAGGGGACAGCAGAGATCTTGCTCAGACTGCAAAGGAAGACCATGAAGCTGCTACACAGATCAACATCTCCCAGTTCCAGGTGCCAAGCTTCAGACATAACAGCAGGTCAAGAACCAGCTGGGGGCCAGCTTGTGCCAAGGGCCTTCACACATGTCCTTGCCTCCCCTTTGCTTGCTTAGGTGTGATGCTGCTCACTGTGGCTTAGGTAATTATCTCACATCCCCTTTGATGGGAAGCATCACTAAGAACTGGTATATTTAGTGGCTGCCTTCATGCCCTGAGGCACCGTGTCCTTCCCTCATTCCCCATGAAACTGCAGACGAGCTGCAGCCTAGAGCTCCTCATAGACAGCAGTCAAATATACACTGTACTGTGCCAAAAACCAGCACCTTGAGGGTAGGATGTACAAAGAGATGGTTCACGAATAAGTGTGTACTTCCTTGGAAAAAAGACCCATGGAGCACAGACCTGCTCCAGCACCCTGTGGATGTGCACAGCCTGCGGCTCCTTCTTGGACCCCGTGCACTTCTTGTCACCCTTCTCCATGGCCACAGCAGCCAGATCCCTCCATTGCATCTCAGGAGCCTGCACAGCCACCCAGGGCTGCAACAGCACCCCCAGGGTGTTTTGTGGTGCCCTCCTTCCCAGCAGCACAACAGCATTCCCAAGATCTTTAGGGAAGGCCACATATCCATAAACAGCCTTTTTCCAGCTGTGCTGGAGGAATGGTCTCAAATGTCACTGGGCAAGTGGCTTTGTGGGTTAGAAAAACACCAAAACCACCACAACTTATTTCCAAAGGGGTAAAAGAATGGGTTGGGCTATAAACTTTTCCACCACGGAAGCGCCCTTTTCCCTTGGAAGCTGCAGATTTTCATTTTTAAAACAAAGTCCAGAGACTGAATCCCAAATTTTTGATTCAGAAACAGAGCTGAAGCCCTGCACAGGAGTCTTCCCGGGGTGCCTCCAGCCCTCCTGCTCCTCTGGGATTTTTTGGGCACTCAGTTTGCAGCGAGTTCACATCTCTCAACACTCACAGAGGCCACTGTGTCAGACATCAGTTGACTCAACACAGTTTGGAGAGGTCCAGTGGCTCCCAGAAGCTGCAGATTAGTCAACAAATCTTGTCAACAGAGAAGACCAAGAGCATGGAGTGGTGAAATTACAATTGCCATAAGGTACAGCAACAGTATTTTCTAAGAAAAACTCAATTTTCCACTCAGATATTTGTATTTTACAAGGAAAGTTCTTAACCTTCAGTTTCTTACTAGAGTTTGGATATTTTCTACACTCCTCCCTCCTCTGTGATTTCCTGCTTTTTCTATCCATTCCTCTGCATGGACTGTGCAGCCTGTCCATGCAGGTTTGACAGCCTGCTGGATGTCAGGGTGAGCATCCCAGAGCCGGTGAACAGTCGGCAGGGTCTGTCACACCGTGTTTGTCTGCCTGGTGGCTTAAAGACTGCCCCAGGCATGTGCACAGGAGGTGTGACATGCAGTTCCTCAAATACCCATTTTCAAATATCTTCTTCTTCCTGCCCTCCATGGGCAACATCAGGAAGGGAGACAGGGCAGTCATCCTGCCAGGATGCCGCTCCAGGCCACCTTGCGCCAAGGGGACAACTGCAGCCCAGCCATGACCAAACCCTTCTTTGCCTGTCTCCTGGCAGTGTCCTGAGGAGACAGGGACATTGCCACAGGTCTCCTTCACTGCGTAGGCTTCCGAGCCCAGAAGTTGATGAGCAGGATGGGGTAAATAACACTCCTCAGGTTTTAGAGGCTAGTGCCTCTGCGAAGCCCTGCACCAGAACAGCACCCAACTGTTCCCCAAATCCTGCCTTGCCTCTGACATGGACACCTCCACAGCATCACGTGCTGTAAACCATTCCAGGTTTTCCTCTGCGGAAGAGAAGGAGCTCCCTGACATCTGTTCTAGAAAGCTGCAGGAAGCCAATTATCCTTGAAGGCAAACTGTCCACACATAATTGGAAATATAGACTTTTAACTGATGGAGCGTTGACTAAACTCCAGCTATTACTTCGCATGTGTCACATTGAATCTCTGAAGCTTCTTATAATGTTTAGCAGGTGCATTATCATGTCACATCCAGACAGGTGCCACCGTGCTGCACCTAATTGGAAACCTGGTTCACAGCATCCCTCCCACAGCTACTTCTGCACGAGTGTAACTGGAGGAATCTTACTCCCTTCTTACCCCAGGCTAAAAAGACACAGCTACGGGGGCTGCAGCTTGTGGAGACAGCTGCAGCGGAGCACTAGATGGTTTCACACTTGGCTGAAGAACAGGAGGCAGCTCTTTAAGAGCAATGCAAGTTTGCGAATGGGATGGAGGATGAAGGAGACCAGGCCATGCCACAAACCCCCTGCCCAGGGTTCAAGTTCTGCTGCTTAGCCTGGCCTGGGGAGTTCAAAGGAGAAGCTGTACTCACCTATCTTCTTGATGCCTTTGCTCTGCCTGTGTGCTGGAGGTCTCGAAGGATAACAGGCTCCTGTGGGAAGGCAAGCGACAGCTTTGCTCTTTGCTTGTGCAAGGAAATGCAATTCCCCAGAAAAGGGCTATTGCATCTATGAGGGAAATGGTGTCACTGGCAGTCACTGAACCATCTACCAGGATAATGAAGAATTTGGGACCCAACAGCTTGCCATAGCAAAAAGGAGAAAGCTGCCCCCCAGCCCCACTCCCACAAGCACACCTACCCACCCAGCCCAGGAAGACAGAGGTTTAGCCCCCAGCATCTTCTGCAGATTCAGCTCCAATTCTTGCACAGAGATACCACTGGCATGCTTCTCAGGATGCAGGGACTGAGAATACTGACTATCCAACCTGGCAAAACCAGTTGGTTACTAAATGTCCAACCATCAGCCACACTCAGACATTTTGTTTCACCATAATACAATGGACAATAGGGCAGGAACCTTCAGCCAAAGGGAAGACCTGTTTTTCCTGGTATAATCCTGCAGTCCTGTGGCTGTGTTCAAAATCCCACAAGTCATCCACGTTAGGATGTTGGCATTACATAGTTTTGCCCAACAGACAATGACCTCTGCAAAAATGTCAGCAACAGCAGTTCAACATGCAGTAATGGAAGCATGGTATTGCTGCGGCGCAGCCCACAGAGACAAACTAGCTACAGGGGTGTCTGCCAGGATGGGGGGATATCCTGCAGGGATATCTGGGGCTTTTCATTAGCCCTTAAAAGCTCTCCAATTCCTGGGCAGCTTGCTTCAATCAGGTGATTAGTTCTCATAAAAAAAAAAAAAAATATTATTTTCCAGGACATATCCCTGTATCCTAGCTCCTTCCTGGAGGAAATTGCACCCTATGAAAGACAACCAGCAGAAAGTATCTACGTGTAGACCTGTACAGGGCTGTGTGGGTGGCTGCTGTTCCCCGCAGAGCTGGTGGGAAAGGCTGCAGTGAGGTCACCGTATTGACAGTCAGATCTTTGCTGTTCTGCTGGCTGTGGAGCCCATTTGCGTTGTTAATTAATGGCTTGGCTGAGGGAAGATAAATGCTCCAGCTTTATTGTAAAACAGAAGTAAATTTTTAATAAGATCCAATTAGTGGCAGCTTCCAGTGATAGGCAGCTCTGCACCTTCCCAGCAGTCTCCCAAGGAGGAGGTAGAAGCAGCCAAAGGAGCCCCTCCATTAAGGCCCCTGGGCTAGCAAGTCCCTGCAGGGTTTCTCTGGTGCAGGAACAGCCTCTGCAGCATCCTGTAGATGTGGATGAGTGCCCACACCTGTAACACCTTCCCCACAGGGAAGCTAGGAAGCTGAGGGCAGGAGGCAGGATGTCTCAGTGGCAAGCGCACAAGGATGTACCACTGGGATTCTGGTCAAGCAGTGTCTACCCAGACTCCCCTGAACCAGCATCCCAAGAAAAGACCTTGGTGTAGTCAACTTCACAGCAGCTGGGCTGTGCTATAAATTTCCAGCACACACAAACCAATCAGAGCAGGTTGGTTAGGGAGAAATCCTCTATGGATGTGCCAGCCCGGTGTGGGTGTTTTTCAGTATCCACACTGACAGAGGTGTGCCAAATATCTCCAGCTCTGAAAGTGAATGGTGGTCATTTTACTCTGGACAAAGTCATACTTCAAGTCAACTGCTGAGCCAGCACCCAACAGAAGAGAAGGACGATAAGGACGCCTGCATCGTTTTCAAGGGGCCATCTCAAAGTCACAAGTAAGCAAAGCTTTCCCAAAGTATTTGCAATGCTCTGCTAGTACAGGGAAGGTTGCTTTGGCAAGGCAGGGAGGATAAACTGCAGATCCAGTGACCCCTACCACCTGTAGTTTCTTCAGCTGTATCAGCATGCAACAGCAAAAGCAGACCAGGGTCAGAGCCTCGCACAGGACTTCACCCCCCTGCCGCACATGGGGATGCCAGGGCAGACCTGCAGCCATCCCTGACACAGGCCAATGCCAGCTGCTTCAAAGCAGGGGCACAGAGAAGCCCCATGTCAGGATTCACGTTTAAAACTTTCATTAGAGACCTTCATCTAAAACCCTGACTGCACTGATTAACATGAGCTGCATCACAGAAAAACTCAGCCAGGAAGGGACATCAGGTGTCCTCTAGTCCATCTCCAGACTCAGAACTTGCATCAGGCCAGGCTGCTCAGGTCTTTGTCCCGCTGGGTCTTGAAACCTCTGAAGGAAGAGATCCCATGATCTGCTTGGGGCCCTATTCCAACACTTCACTGTCTTTACACAGATTTATTTTCTTATATCCAGTCAGAATCTCCCTTATTTCAGACTTTAACCACTGTCTCTTATTTTCTCATCACACACCTCAGTAAAAAAAACTGTTTCTGTCTTCTCAGTACCTACTTATAAGTACAGGATGGTTGGTATTTAGGTTCACTCTTCCCCAGGCTGAGCAAGTGAGCTCCCTCAGCCTCTCCTTGGGTGTCACACACGCACCAGCCCCATGACCAACACCTTTCTTGTCCTGGAAGACACCATCTCAGAAGCATCCTCTTTTGTCCCATGGACTCATACGCTTGAGATTTCCCAAGAGATCCTTGACTCAGTCCTCCTTCACTAGTCAAGTTCTCCTCTTGAACCTTTTCTCTAAGCCCAAAAGTCTAAGAGGCATTCTCAGCGAAGACAATAAAAGACATTGAGTTCCTCCACCTTCTCTGTACCTATTGTCATTGAATCACATCCTTCTCATTCAGCAGCATACCCACAGTTTCCTTATTAACTATTTTTGCTGCTAACACAATGGTAGAAGCTCTTCTTATTGCCCTTGATATCATCTTCCAATTGAGCTTTTGCCTTCCTAACCCCATCCCTGTATGGCAGGGCAATTTTATTATTCTTTTTTTTTTCTGTTCATCCTACATCACCTTCCCTACTTGTGCATCCTTTTAGCGCTGGAGTTCAGCCATGAGTTCCCTGGTCTATCAAGCTTGCTCTTACCCTTAGTACCACCTCATTCATTGGCTTTGTCTGCCAAAGCCTCACCTGAGCTGCAGCTGACCAGCTTTTATCTGGCCAGTCCTCCTCCGCAGGCCCTAGCAGCCACCTGAGCTCGACCCAGGTACTGCTGGTCTCTTGGCAATTCCTGTGCAGCACAAGTACCTGCTGCTCCGGTTTGCTGTGCGCTGGGTGAAACTTTTCAAGATGCCCTATTATTTTTTAAAAAAATCATTCTGTTTATAGCATTAGCTTTGCAAGGCTGGCAGCTATTGTCCTAGGTTAGGGAAGGTACCCCCTGTCCCCTCCTATCCCACCAGCATCCTCAGCCAGCTTTGACCTTTAGACATCACTGCCATTATTACAGTCTCTCCACTCCATGCCATACTGCCAACCCCACTCTCAAAATGCCATGAAACTCAGTAAAACACCAAAGGCCAGCTGACATTTCAGGACTGACCATTGTGCCCTTCCGTGCACTGCTTCTTCCTTCCTCCATCTGCCAGGAGAACAAATCCTCCCCCTTCAGTGCTCCGCACAAGCGCTCCTGCCTCAAGCCAGCAGCCTTCCCTCCTGCAGTGCCTTGGCTTCCCCGGGCAGGGAGTATGGGCTGCGTTTGAGAGAGCAGAGGTACCCACACTGAGCCACTTTCAACCTTTTATCACCATGGCTTCCAACTTAGTTCTGCACCCAGGTTCATGTTTGCTGCGCTTAGTCAGCACTCACGGGTCCCAGGGGTCTGTACATACAGATGGGAGCTGGTGCCCCATAGGATCTCATCTGCCGAAGAGGGGTCTGCGTTCATCCCACCCCCCAGAAAAGGAACCAGAAGTCCAAAGGCAGCACGAGCAGCAGCAGTAACTGTTCTCTCTTCAAGTTTCATTTGTTAATTATCCCAGCATCCCTGAAAATGTTTAATGTCTTCTCCTTATTACACAACAAAAACACAATATGGGTTTGCAAACTATATTCTGTGTAAATATAACAACTTATCTAGCAGCATACTTCAAGCCAGGCTCAGTTATAAACACAAACACACACATACCTCTCTAGTAGGGCTTTAAGAGCTTTAAGGTAGTGCTGCTTCAGTTAACAGAATCACTCCACTAAGCATCGCATCTCCAGCTGCGGTTATCCAGTTAGGTACTAGAGGAGATTAGGAAAACTTCCCCTAAATGAGGAAAAAATGGTTTCTGGGGGAAAATTTGTCCAGACTGCTGCAGGTGGCCAGCTGAAGCCCAGAAACCTGTGATTATTAAAGAGACATTTTCTCAAAGTAGAGCTGCTCCTTCTGAGAAAAGCCTTGTGTATAGCACAAGCTTTTACCTGGGAGCCAGGTACCTTTAATCTTCTTCCTCTATGGATGAGCAGCTCAGTCCCAAGCCCTAAAACGGCACTTTCTACTTCTCTGCCTTCCTTCACCAGCTGTTGCAGTGCCTGCTTTGACACAGTCAGAGGTATATGAGAAACCAGAAGGGCACCACAAAGTCCTGATGCCTGTGTTTAATACCTAAACCAGACAATATATTCTCAACTGTCTTTACACATCTGCTCTGGGAAGGGCTTGGCAGCTTTGGAGTACCCACACTGGAGACTACCCTTACAACAGAGTTTGAACACCTTACAAGGTGTTTGAAGGCTACTACTCAATTCTTAATACATTTTTTTTTCATTGTAATACTGGAACCATCCATGTTATAATCACAGGAGTTATTTGTAATCCTACTGCCTATACACATGTTGAACCCCTTTCACACTTGCTACGTCCTTGGCTTCAGCAATTTTCTGTGGCAAAGTTTGTCCGCTGAAAGGAAAGTTTTCTCAACAATTTTTAATTTGAAACTTTATAATTCTTAGAGTATCCCGTTGTTTTGTATCATAAAATGATGAAAACAATCTCCTTCCCTCTCACCCTACTAATCAGAAACTGTAAATAAGCGATCTTTAACTGCAACATAATTTCTTCCCCAGTAGAACAAGGCTGATTAATGCAACTTTATGAGAGGCTTGAATTGTGTGAGATATCCCATTATGAAGCTAATTTCAGCCAAAGTAGCGACAAACACAGGCACTGATATTCCTCTCAAGGGAACTCATTTTTGCTTGACTTCATCAGGCGCAGAGCCATAACCAGACCTAGTTAGTGATGGCATCGTCTGGTCCTGCATAACCGTGGAGGCAGAAGGGAAAGGTGAGAGGCAATTAGAGAGGTGAGGATACTCAGCACGTCAGGATCACAAGCAGGCTTAGAAATCTTATCTCACTTTCCATTTTGGTGCCTGGATCTCAGGGACTTCTACCTGCTTCTTCCTTTGGGAGGACAAGCTGGGAGGGAGAGTTGTTACTCTATAAACTGCCACAGACGAAAAGCTGTGTTTTCCCCCAGAATACACCAGAACTTTAGCAGTCCTCTTTAGCTTCAGTGAATTTTATGTAAAAAAATTTAAGTACACAAAGCACAGAGAAAAGACTGAGTGTCCAGCCAGCAGCTCCCTCATTCCCTTCAGCAGAGTATCTACAGCGTTAATGGATGTTGTATACCAGGACAGAGCCCCAAACACCACTTGTAGTCAAGAAATTAATTGTTTGGCTGTTGGCTGTCTATAAGTTGTTATAGGAATGTTTTTACACTTGAAGTTCCCTGAAGGCCTCTATAAGTATTCTGCTCATAAATACAATTATAGCAGAGCTCTTGCTAGAAACAGCCATCTATTATGGGATATTGCAGTCTCATCACCATACCAAAGTCACTGCAAAATCCAATAGATCAAAAGCAAAGAGTTATCACCTGAGCACTCACCCTTGCGGGAAGTTCAGCACCTGAATACTGAAGATGCAGGCATTACTTGAAGGCTTCCCCACAGGATTTTACAGGTGGAACCTCGTTTTCTGGCCTCTCTGTGCAAATGCAGGAAAGCTGAGCACCTTATTTCTTGCAGCCTTACTGGATGTACCCTTATCACGAACAGAAAAACTGCCTCCTGGAGGAATCATAGGCTGATTAGGTGGAGCTCTTACTGTTAATAAAGCAGGTAAACACTGGCAAAGAGAGGGTCAGCTCATCCCTTCTGGAGACTTCTTTAATATCCCAGTGTATTAAAGAGATTGATCCTACAATCAGCTTCCACCCAACACAGCAAAAAGCATTCAGCTGCTCAGTCCCACGACTACCACCCTCTCTTGCTAGATGGGCTGCTCTGAAGCCAAAAGTTGTACACTGGGTTTTGCAGACCAAAGCTCTACCTGGAAACCAGTAGCTATCCACAAAGGGAGGTCCTCAGACAGCGCAATGAAACCATCACCAGCTGCCATCCAGGTGCAAAACAAGGCACAGAAGCTTCTTTGGGAAAGTCCCTACCCTGCTGGAATCTGGCCAGAGACCTGACCGCCCATCCCAGAGAGGTACGTGTCTTCCTGTGAAGATCTTTGTCCTAGCTCTGCCCTGGAAAGGAGGGCTGGAAAGCCATGTACAGCTCTAAGTTTGATCAAGATCCTGAGGGTTAAAGCTGTCTGGGCATGATGGTCTTGTGTCAGGGTCATTGGAGAGACAGGTCGAAGCATTCAGCCTACATGGGCACCTCTGATACAGATGTCTGTGTCCCTGCTCCTTAGCTTACCTGTGTTCCCTGAAGACATCCTGTTTGCAGCAAAATTTAACTGTTCAAGAGCAGCCAAACCTTGATCAAGACACAGTCCCTGCTGCAAGTAGGATGCAGGGCTTTGCAAATTGGTTCCTTCTGCACCAGAGGTCAGGCACACACGTGGTTTCATGCATGTGCTGCCATCTCCCAGGCCTGCAACAGAGACACCACCGATGGCACAGAAGACAAGCTTCACTCTCTGGGGTATCAGTTCAGCCTCAAGTCCACTCCTGCCTTGAGATGCTTTGCCTCTAGGATAGGCTGTAGTTAAAGAGATTAAAGCAAACACAGGCTTCTTTACTTGTTGCCACAGCACATTAGGTAACTATTAGAAAAAAGCTCATTAGAATTTAGAAAATGCTGCATTGCTGGTTTTCTACAGGTTTGCTTATACAGAACAAAACAAGAAGTTAGAAGACAATAAGAAGCATGGAAGCCATGTGGCTCCCAGGTAACAGCAGTTTCTTGTCATCATTCACTTTTCCCAATCTGGGGACTTTTCTAGCCCTGTCCTAAAGAACATTGAGTTAAAAAACGTCTCTGAAAAAAAAGGGTATGGGTTGCATGCCTCATGTTCTGCATGTCTGCTTGAGAGCCTCGGACTCTCCAGATGCTGTCAGGAGAATGTTTCCTATGATGGAAACAAGTTGCATGCACCAGCCCTGTCAGGGGATTGTGGATTATTCAGCCTGCCCATGCAATCATGCAAACGGTCAGGCTCCGGCAGTAATAATCCTGCAGCTGCTGCACACAGGGAGCCTGAGTAATGCACATGCCGCGGTTACTTTTGGTCCCTACAGTCATCACAGCCAAGTGCAAGGCTGAGCTCCATCACTCTGCCCATACTTAGTGAGAACAGCATTTGTGCACATTCTCCTCTGCTCCTACCACCCTCCCCATGCCACACTGTGCACAGGAGGCAGTTCGAGCCTATTGTGAAGAAAACAGGAACAAAACTTTCATACATGAGATTGCCCTTCTCCAGCAAAGGCTAACATTGAGTTTGGACACAGTCCCAGAGAACAGCAAAACTCCCAGAAACTGAGATTTTGTCAGGCCATTTGTTGGAGGAGTGGGTAGGTAGGACTAACATAGGTGCCAGGTCTCTGAGGATTCTCCTGGCATGGCCATGCCGAGACCACCGCATGGTGGGACAGTAATGAACCTTATCCCACACACTCAGGAGACATGCTCCCAGCTAGCCCCTGTTGTACACGATGGGTGTCCTTCAGTCAAGGTCTGTCCTGACACAGGGACTCAGAGGGATCTTGGTCACAAGCACCCAAACCATCCCTACCCTCTGAGCTGCTACAACCACACCATCACTGGATGTTGCTGTGCCAAGGGCTTACAGGGTGCCCACTAATGCTTTTAATATTCTTTCAAAGGAGATCAGTTTCCCAAGCAGGGAAAAACCCCTGATGCTGCAGAGTCAACTGGTGCTTGTTGATCTGCTGGGAATATGACTTGTGGTGGATGCATCCCTTTCTGGACACATCTGGCAGATGTGTGCCTGGAGCAGCAGTCCCTGTGGACAGTCACCACAGCCAGTTCTGGCCACACTGCAAAACAAATCCAGACCTGAGGAAGAGGTTGGCTCTTTAAGATTGCACTGGCAGATTTATTTCCTGAAAGAGCCATGCTGCTGCTGGTAACCCCCTGATAACCACAGAGCATGCCGGGTTCCCTCCTCAGCAACCACTGTCACACCAAAGAGGGTTACAGCGCGGTGGTGGTGTTCTGCTTCCCTCAAGGGATAATGTAATGGCTGATGGCATCTGATGGCTCCTGCTGTTCCCCAGACACTGGATGTTGTTCTCTCCCTTCATGGTTTCTTCTTGTGGTTTGCAGCTTCCTCAGAACCACTTAATTGATTTATAACCCAATAATCTATCCCCTTCATTAGCCACAGTGTACAGTCATTTATCATTCCCTGCACAATAACTGATTTCAAGCCCATTAGTACATGACCTGAAATAGTTATGGGCCTGAAGAATTAAACAATTCAACCTGGCTGAAGGGCAACATCTGCGAGGGTAAGACAGGGCTTGCATCACCAGTACTAAACATCAGGCATGACCAAACCTTACAGACAGCACTTTTTGCAAGGTCTGTGTACCAAGCACCTGAAGTTCAGCTTCAACAGGGAGTCAGGGTATGGGAAAGGGCTTTTCAAAGTTTTCTCCCCAAAGCAAGTCCTTAAAAAGGCAGATTGCTCAGACTCCAAGCACATCAAGAGGGTTTAATTGCCCTGAGCAGCCTCACTGGGGCTTCCATCCATTATTTTCATTGAGCAAATAATATTTCAAACATAGCTCTTCCAGATAGGCAGCAAAGATTAGCCACATCTCACAAACTCCCATGGCCTCTCCCAAACCCCACTGAAGTGTTCAGGGGTCATGATGGTTGCAGGGAATGTCACAACCTTGCAGGGCTGTGCACTAGGGATCTCATCTCAAGTCTCCAGGAGACCTGAGCTGTCAGGGAGAAGCTCCAGTGGGGCTACTTTTCAGGGAGAGACAAGTCAGGAGCCAAGGGTGACAACGGGGCAGTCCCTTGGCACCCAAGCAAGAGGAGCAGATGCAGTGATGGTAGCCAGGGCCAGTAGTCCAGATTGCCAGAAAAGTCCACGGTGATGAGGCAGGTCCAAGATCAAGTCAGCTAGGTACGTGGCCAGGCAAAGCTTACCTACAACCCAGCTGAAGCAAAGGCCAAAGACTCAGGTTTGAGCTTAAATGCATCTCATGATGCAAGCCTCAAAGGAGGTGGGTCAGAGCAATTAAAGGCTGTAGTTGTGCCTGGCTGGAAGGAGCAGACAGGGCTCCTGGACACACTGGTGCTCCCAGGACACAAACTTATGCAAGTTTTCCCATTAGCAGCACACATGAAGTCTGCTCACACGGATGGCTGAGCCCTGGCTATTAGTCCAACTCTGTATTCATTCATTATTCAGTCCTTCCTTGCAAAAGGAGACAGAGAAGCTTTCATGATGAATGCTGTGGTTTCTAAAAATAATTTGCTACAGCTAAAAATGCAAGAGCTAACTCTTCCGTCCCTGATGAGGTGTAAATTGGAGTCACTTCAGTGAAATCTGCAGTGATACACAGAGAGAATAAGAGACTAGGGTCTAGATAATCTCTTCTGAAGTCTGATTAAGTATGTCTTCATTTAAAGGTGCACAGCTACATCCCAAAGCACAGCCTGGGCTGCCCAGCAGTCCTGCCGCTGCACCTCACACTTTCCAGGCTAAGGGCAGACTCACCTGGGCAGTGCTGAGATGCGGACTTACCCCACTGGGACACAGCTGCTAATGCTGGTGCTCCTGCAGCTGGAGAGCAGGTTCTTGCTTGGCTTTGCCAGCCAAAGACAGACCCCACCTAACAGCAGCCACAGACAGCTTCCAGCACAACGTAGGTGTTCAGCATCCTCCAGCCACACTGTCCCCTTCCCCCTTCTTGCCTACTGCCACTTTTCTTGCTCCTCCAGACACTTGTGGGTTGGGGGGGGAAGGGGAGGGCTTGCCTTGCACCACAAGTGCTGTTGGCCATTGTGCATGGTCAGATCCATAGTACAGGCTGGAGGAACATACAGCAAGTGCCTATGGCCTGCCTAAAGGTGCTGAAGCTCTAGGTCATACAAAGCTTAAGATAAAGCAGCTGGAAGAGAGCACTGCTACAGCAGCTGCTGAGTCCTGAAAAGTTGCTCTGACATTGCCACACTCTGGCTTCCACAGTGACAAGAGTTATTACCTTAATGACCAGAGCACATTCGCAAGTCGTTAATGCCAAGCATAGATGGCTGTTAACAGCACTAAGGGGGGAACTAATTCCTCTCTCTTGGTGCCAGGGTGTCTGGAGCGCAGCCCGGTCACCACCAGCACCAGAGCAGGGAGGTGCCCTGGAGAGGATAACCTCTTGCTTGCCTCTGAGGAAGATCCTATCCCACATTGTCCCTCTGGGAAGCAAGCCAGACACAAAGCATACCTGCTCCTTCTCCAAATGAGGAGCCACTGTACCACACTATCCTCCTTCAGGAAAGAAAAAAAGCAAGTAACAACGCTGATTTCTGCTCCTGGAGGCAGAAATTCCCTGTGGTCTCTTACGGCGTAGTGAGCTGATCCCCTCTGTCCATGATGTACGAAGCTCAAGCTAGATCCAGGTGATTTTCCTAAGAATTGAGCGGTGCTTCAGAAGGTATATGCAAGAGGGAGGGAGGACAGGAGGGACATAAGGAACAGGACAGAGGAAAGGAACTGAGTACAGTTGATGTGGAGTGGTGCAATAGCTATGCTAGCATAAAAGCCCCAGCTCAAAGTAGTCTAGATATCCAGGTGTAAAGACAAACTGTGCTTGAAGCTAGCAGGTAGGCTGCTGAGTCCATCAGTGCCAAACCCACCCAGGGCAGAAGACAGGGCTTGCTATAAAGATAAATATGAAAAATGTATCTCTTCATACTGCAGAAGTCATGTATGGATCTCCCATTCAGGGAGATGGAAGATACTAAACCCCTTTTGAAAAAAATGTTGCTGTAAAACTAGAAGTGGAACCAAAAGCCTGGGAAGCAGCAGCAACAACTCTGTGTGGAAGAGCTCTTCCTAGTAAATGGAGCAGTTTCACAGCTGATCCAGGCCCCGACTGTCATGCCACATCCTGAAAATGGCCTGGTTTAGAAGGACCATAGCCGATGTAGTCACTGGCACACCCCCCTTGGCCAGGGCACTTGGGCTTCACCTTCCCTGTCTCCCCGAAGTGATTGCTGTTCAGGCAGACCATGCCTATTTTGAGGAAGATGGTTTTCTGTGTGACCACGTTCTTCCTGGTTGTGCTCAGAAGGTTGGAAACAAAACCTCAGGTACAGGCTGGGGATGAGGGATGGCTGACCAGCCCACCAGGAGCAAGAGCTATCACAGCATGACCTCAGAGACACTCAAGTTGGGTGGCAAATCTGCACCAAGACAAATCTTGCAGCATGCACGAGTGCACTGGACTTAACAGCCAGACATCAACCTCTTCACAGACAGTGCACGGGGAGGCCGAAATCCTGCAGATGCTGTGTCCTTTGCTCAGTGCTTGCACTGCTGGGGCCAGCCAGCTCCTGTGCAGCTGAGACCTTGCTGGGGCAGACTGGACAGCAGCACCAGGCAGGCTTTGATGGCAGCCGAGCGTTCAAGTATTATATCTTAGCACCTCAAAACTGGCTAGATGACACCCACCCCTGCCAAACACTTCTGTAGGCACCAGGTCTTTTAATTAGCAGTTTCTTCTCGTTAATTACTTTTGGGAAATGCTCCAGGCTTTGAATGAAAGCAATGTTTTCCTAGGAGAATGAGTCACCTCTCCTAATTTCTAGAAATCATAGTAACAGTAAAGCTTAGGGCTTATGAGAGCACATTGCCTCTGTGGGACCCAAAGCACTCAGCAAACTGAGGCAGGGGCTGAATGCCACCTTCATCCTCTGAAAGGGGAAACTGAGACCTTTGGACTTGCTGTGTCTGCCTTGCCCAGCAAGGGCCAGCACTGTACCACGGCTGTAGTCACTGGAGCAGGCTCATGCCACACACGCAGGGCATCCTTGTCCTTGCCACATCGCCAAAGACGTGACAGCGCTGCTGAGATAGTGTGTGAGGCAGAAGATTGCCCTGGTACCCTGCAGCGCTCATGGAGACACAGCTAGACTCTGATGCAGGACCCAAATCAGCACCAACACCAAGGACGAGTGATGGGAAGAGTAATAAATTAAGCAGACACAAGCCCTAACACTCAGTAGATAACTGAAACATCAAAGATGAGCAATCTGGAGTCACGTGCTGTTGGACCTTTGAAGGAACCACTTAAACGTCACCTTAGCCACGTCCAACCAGAACTTTGTAACTAGTAAGAATCAAGGTTATCATGGATCTCACTGAAAAGAGAGTATTAATATTAAATAGTTGAAAGCACTTGTAGGAACATGCAAAACTTATGGGATTTTAAGAGGAAAGGCCAAACTCTGAGAAAAGGGGGGAACAAAGTAGATCTGGGAGGAACAAGTGTGGAAAGATAAACGAGGCGACAACAAAATGAGATGGTTGTTTGCAAACAAGCTGCTGATCAGTACCTTTTCCTGGCCAAGCCCTGCACCTGCGTGAGTGCGATCTGTACTCCGTGTGTGCATGTGCATCAGATGTAAAAGTTCTGGCCAGACTAGCAAACTTCAGGCTGGACTAGCTGGCAAGTAAGGGGAGAGACCTGAGTGCCAGCAACTGGGGAGAGAGGCTGCTGGTCTAAAGGACTAGCTGACTGTGTGTGTACAGAGAGTGTGAGATACCTGCTCTGCCTTGCTGCTGGCTGGGCTGGGGACACAGGACCCGAGCAGCCTGGCTCTAGCAGATGGGGTCAGGAGGAATTTCCTGGGTCCTAAAGTCCCCCAGATTCATGTTCCCTTACCGATGGTCTGTAGCAGTTTCCAACAAGGATTTTCCTGGTCACAGCCTCCGTGCCTCTTGTACTACCCTGACCTCTGGGCAGTGGCAATGCCCTCCCTTTCCCAGCACCTGCCCCCCTGCTGGGCTGCTTTAATGCAGGGTAAAACCAGATGGAGTATGTGAGTGTGGTGAGGTCTTCTGTACACACCTCTATACTCAGCCTCATGGAGATCAGTCATTGCATCTCTTCCTTGGCTTGGGCTGGATCACTTTCTCTTTCCCCAGTACATGGTATGTGTGCAGAGGCTTCCTTCTGGTTTGTAGATGGCTGCACATCTGAGCAGTAACTTTTTTTTTTTTTTTTTAAACACACCACACAATTTTCCGTCCCCCGCCTTCCACCGGCTACTCCATCCCTAACAGGAATTTCCTCCCCACACATGGCACCCCATAGGTACCTGGCACATGTGGGCTGGGGGGACAAATTATAAGGTGCAGTAAATCTGCAGACAGCCCACTGCAAGCGTGGGATCACCCCTATATTTGGCCCTTCTGCACAGCAACAGCTGAATGCTGCTGGGGACTGGGGGAGTCACAGGGATGGAGCAGCACTTGCCTCCCCAGGGAGCCTGCATGCCTGCTGCTAACAGATCACATTTGTTGTGATTTCATGCTTCTGCCAAGCACCTATATGAAGCAACATAGCAATATTGAATTCTTCATAGAACTTATCCTCAAACTGCCTTAATCAACTGCTGTGTTAATTGCTCAGTGCATTGTATGGCCCCTCTCTAAGATCTTGTTCATTAATGAGTGTGAGTTTGTGGATGTCGTTTATATTCATGTAATCGGAAAGCCATCAGGACACTTGAGGCTGAATGATTACAAGGTTCTGGAACAGCAAGGGCCCAATTCCAGACTTCCCTATGCCCAGTGCAGCCAGTTATTCCCACCCGTGGCCTCAGGTAGCTCCAGTTCCCATGGCCTCTCATCATGAGTGGGGTAGCATGATCTCTGCTGTGTCTACAGCTGAATATCCCAGTACCTATTCTTCCCAGAGCTGTGTATCACATTACCCAAATTCCATCACCAGAGCTGTTGCTGTTATGGATGACTGCCATGGATGAGTTGTCGTGTACTGCCCGTGTACAGCACTCTGCCCGTGTACTGTTGGACAAACACCTCATCACCTTTACAAGGATAAAATCAAAGTCAGCATCATATGTGCCCCTGTGAGATAATCAAGCTCCTTTAATTTAGGCAAAAGTCCTGAGAACTGAAATACAGATATGGGAAAAACTGTGAGGGGGGAAACAGGCAATGCATGGGCTTGGATTGGGAGATGTGTAATTTGGAAAAGCGAGGAAGAAAGAGCAGCGCATTAGAACAGGGAGTGCAAGCTGTTATCTCTTCTAAAACAACCCTCAGCGCTCCTGTATCACAGCAATCTGGTTTTCCATCGCCCACTTAGTGCGAGACCAACAGGCTTTCTGATTTGCTCCACACCAGATGTTTGCATCTTTTTGCTCTCCCACAACTCACGGACAAGACTTGCCAGGATTGCAGTGCTAGGTGTGCTTCAGGGCCTTCGCAATTTAGTGCAAATTGATAAGCAAACCAGCCAATACACATATTCTGCAGGTACCTTTTCCCTGCCACACACCAGCTGATGAATGTGATAGTGGAAGCCTGCAATTTGGGCAGGGATGCTTTTCGCATCAGAAATGCACATTAACGGAAAGTGCAAATAGCCATCTAATAAATAGAAGAAGATCAGCTCACGGATGCAATGAGGTATGGCATAAGGAACACAAATAATCACCCTGGAGCAGAATGAGCAATCACTAACCATGCACCACGTCTGCAAGTGGGGCCAGCCGGGGCCCCTGCCCAGGCCTTGCTGCTTTATGGTCAGACACAGATAGAAAGTGACTGATCTTTTCAAAATTATTTCTTGGTAAACCTCCGATTAAACAGACCCATGTATTGCTGTAGAAAGCCCTCAGGAGTCCTATTAGCACTCCTACACTCGGTTCACAGAGCTCCCTCTAGCAATGAAGTGCAGAGCTGGAGAGGTGGGTGCCCCTGTGGCTACAGAAAATGATTGGGAGCAGAGGTTCAACAAAAAGCTTGAGAGATGCTATCAGATACCCAAAGTGCAGAATGCAAAATCACCTACCTCAAAAAGAGATGCAGGACCTTCAGAAATCCTGAAACCATCCCCAAAGGGCGAGACTTGCTTTTTGAAGGATTACAAATATTTGGCTTTCTCTCTTTCTGAATTCTCTGCTCCTGGGGGTAACACAATCTCACTGCCAACTCTTCCACTTCAAAGGGCAGTAAGGTGAGGTCACTCCAGCTGAAAAAACCCTCTCAGCACAGCAATGCCCAAACATGCAGCATCTCTACTCCAATGAATTTGCAGTCTTGGGCAAAGCACTACAAAAAGGCTGTGCCACAGAAATAGGTGGTAGGATCCCCAGCACTCCTCTCAGCATCATCTAATACTGCAGCTATAAAACAGGTGAGGAGCAATTGTCGCTCACTCGCCCACCCCACCCCGCCCTTTCTCATTCATTGCAGGTACTCGTTAGAAGCCAGAGGAAGAGCTGGGACTAGCACCCATGGGCTGTGGGTGCTTTCCCAAAGCGAAAGAGTCTCTTACAAGCACACCTGACCTCACTTCAAGCACATGTGGAAGCTGGGGGGTGTCACAGCTCCTACTGCAGCTGAGGGCAAGTGATCTGTGATAAGGCTGTGTGAGTTGACAGCCCTGATTTTGGCTGCAAAAAATACCAATGTGTGTAGCTTCAAACTGACCTTACTGCTTTTAAAAGCTGTCAGCCAGAGGAAAGCTCCGATCCTGCTCCTTTCCTCTGGAGAGGGTTAAGATGGGCAGCACCATCGCAGGGATCTAAAAGCATCGGCTTGGACCCATATAGACACACAACCAGTGCCAAGCCATGGCCCAGGATCTGCATGCAGAAAGGTTATGTATAAACCCAGGTCAAAGGCAGCTTTTCCAGAAGACAAAATAAAATTCTTGAATAACTGGCCCCTGTTTGTCTTAATTTGTTGATGCCTGGGTCTCTGAGCTTTGTAAAATATTGCTGGGATAGTCTGGGCTTGTGCCCATCCTCAGCCTACAGATCTCCAAGGTATTTCTGCAAGGTTTCAGGAGGCCTGGCCAAGGCTAGCAGGGAAAAGCAACTGGAAGAAGAAATGAGTGTGAAAGGAATGACAATTCAGTCTGCAGAGCCGTGTTCATTGGTGGGTGGCTTGCATGGGGAAGCATATGTCTGTGGAAATGCAAGCTGCAGTCTCACTCTGGGATTCACATGGAAGAGCAGTGCTAGCACAGCACCAGTGCCTTCTCGCTGGGAAACAGGGTTCTGCACTCTGTTGCCTGTGGGTGCAGGGATCACAGCATCTTCTCCTGGCCCTGATTTAGGGAAACATTTGAAAACAAGCAGGATTTTCCCCACACACATAAGTTTTAATTGCATCAGTGGGACTGCAGAGGCCAGTGCAGGGTAGGACCAGCACCCATTGTATATCCCCATTTCTGTGGTGAAAGAATGGTTTGGCTGTCAGGTTCTCAGCACTTTGAAATTTGGTCCATGCCATGGCACAGGGACCAAATGGTAAGGCTGGATCCATCCAGCAATGGCTGTGGCAGCATTGGAGGCTTCCAACCTGTGCAGATCTACAGGAAAAAGTGAAAACAATCTGCTTCCCAAACTAGGTCTTTTCTTAGTGTGTAATGACCAGAGAGCAGCACAAGCTCTGAAGCAGAAGTGTTCACTCCTCCTCAGCACTCTCCTCACATCCTTCCTCCCAGGCTTCCTGATGGGGCCTGAATCCTACAGAAAAGGCCACACTCTGACTCTTGACTGCTTTCCCGTGCTGACAAGTTCCACCACGCAGCGTTTTGACTGGGAGATGATGTGTCCCATTTGTTCTGAAGCTCCACGTTTCTAAACTATTGTCTGCAAACTGTATGATTTATTATGCTGCTTCTCATCAACTGTAGCAGCTGTGGGACTTGACAGACCTTCTTGAGCCGCCAGTCATGTTTTGGTGTACATCATGTGGACAGAAATGCCTGCATGGCCACCTTAAAACCTGTTTCCCATGTGATGGCACCCAGACAGGCCCCTTCTAGTATGCTGGGTGGTGCATGGATGAAGACCATTCTGGAGCAGCTTCAAGGATGCTGGGATGCCAGGTTGACCTGAAGACATTCCCATTCTTTCCCCTACCAGCCCCTATAAGAAGATTCTGATTTATTCTTCCACAGGGGCAGAGGAGATCAGGGTCCAGGCACATGTCTCACATGGCTGCAGCTTATCTGTCATGAACTGGTGACCACCTCTGCTATGAGCTATCTAGAAGTTTAAACTTTGTCTGACCACATGTATGGTCAGCTGGAGAATCTCACCCTGTGACTCCTGCCACAAACTCCATAACTCATGGGTGAGTTACAGTGGTTCTTGTAGAAAAAGCCACCTGATCTCTACTTGAGTCCCCAAGTGGTAAAAAAACTTGCATGGCTTCCAGCAGTTCTCTCCTCTGCCTGCTTGAAGTGTCTTCCCTATTTCCAGTCCAAACGTTTTCTCTCCTGGCTGTCGCATTAAAGAGCTCCCCAAATCAGAAATGTTCTTTCTGTGATCTTCTCGCCTTCCCTGTGATGAGTTAAATAATGAGACCTCCATTCATCGCAGCAAAGACACTGATCTTACACCCCAGGAATCTTTATTCAGTGCAGCATCGTCTTCCAGGTCTTGCTCAGGAACTGTAGCTCATCTCAGCAGAAGGACATCATTAAATCGGGGCACTTCTCTGAGTGAAGACTTGTGCTCACTGGCTAGCACTTCTGGGCCACAGGAGATTAGCTAGGGAGCGTTTTGAAGCCGTGGAAAAATCTGCATCTTAAAGACATTATTTAAATTCAGTTCAGTCCAACCAGCCCTAATGATGTTACCCACAATATATCTTAATTTGATGTTGGTAATAAAGTTCATTGTAGCTGGAGCACTATCATACCAATGTACCAACATACAAATGAATGTTACCCATGTCATTTAGTACCCCTGGCTGTTAAGGTGTCACTTTAGCCATATATTTAATAAATAGGTCCTCTTATGACTATAATACTGATAAGTATTCAACTAATTTCCATGTATGTGGCATTCTATATGTTGCTAGGGATTTTACCAAGGCTGTCACCAATAGCAACTGGGACAAGAAAATAATAAATTCAGGAGGCATTCGGAAAGATCTACAACATAGAATCACTTTGTAACAATACAGGAGACATTAATCACATTGGTGGCTAATGGGAGAACTTGATGCAATCAGTTTAAATCCCCTCTCATAGGAAGAGAAACCTCTTATTGCTCAGCCCCAGATCTCTTCTCAAACTAGAGTAAAACTCGCCTGGAAACTTTTGCCAGGTTCACGATCCCAGCCTATTTTTGTCTCTTTAGCCTGCAATGCCTTCGCTCTGATCATGGAGCACTGCAGCAATAGGAGGGAGGGCTTCAGAGACATCTGGAGTCAGAAAAGGTGCCAGAGAGCTACATCTTCTGGTCTATTCCAGTAACTGAGCAGCGCTGCAGAGGGAGTGTTCATTTTCCCCAGACGAAATCGCAAGCTGGAGCCAGCACCTTGCTAATTAGAAACTACCTGTGCGGCTGGCATCAGCTGTGCTTCACTTCCATTCCCTCTCTTGCGCTTGGCAAAGTGGTGTATTTTTATTTTAATTGCTCCCCCGCTCTAGCAGGGGCTGCAGTGACAGCACCTGGAGCATCATCCCTGCAAGCAGCAAGCAGAGGCAGGCAGTCCCCGAGGAGGGGAGGGAAGGTGGTGGGGTCAGACCCCAGCCATAATGAGCACTCCTCAGCTTCAAAGCACAGCCCCCCACATTCCCCCCCTAGAGCTGTGTTTGGGGGCTCAGTTCCTCTGCCACGTCGCCGCTTCATTAATGCGCGCGGTGCACCATTGCCGTGCCCACGGAACGCGCTGCCACGCATGTGCAAGGCAGATCTGAGCAGTGATCTGTCACCGTGCTGCAGTTCAGGCTGGGGTGGCCTTACAATAGCTCATTATTTTGTCTCATTACAGCCACTTGCACCACAGCAGGGTAACCTGTCGCCGTAAGTCGGTAGCGGCTTGTCATGCCAATCAATTACGCAAATCCTCTCCCCTGCAAAAGGGAATGCAAAGTTACTCAGCACAATTTCTGGGTGAGAAGACAGACCAGCTGATAAGAAGCAGGAATAGGTTAATGAAAGGAGGGCAAGGGCCCACGACACCTCTGCCAGTTGCCTTCTGCGTGCATCAGAGGTGATAGCCCACGGGAGGACCCGATCCTGATGCTCCAGATGTGGTGCAGGTCACAGCTTTCCAAAGTGCTGGAACCAACATCTGACATGATCCTGGTGCCCCAGGTGCGGTGCAAAGGGCACCTGTGTCTGGCAGAGGGGTCTCACGGGCTTGCCCTTTGCAATTCAGGGGCTCTGCTGAGCAAACATCCTCCCCAAATTCTGGAAGGTTTTCAAGAGTCTCTATGCAGCAGGCAGGGCTGAGGGCTGTGCACTCTGTCATGCCCAGTTATGGGGAGATTGTTCCATGGTGACTGTCTCTAATATATTCCTCTCGTGGTGCTGCATTTAAGCCACTCATTTACCTGCTCAGCTTGCAGCATACCAATCAGCCCAGGGCTGGAACAGCAAGGTCAAGCCTGAGCAGAGCTCTCCTTAGCCCTCAGAATGGTTCTGGCATACGCAGGATACGGTGCAAACAGGGTCCCCTGCTGCTTTACCTGCCCTGTGGCCATACCCATTCTCCAGCAGTATTGGGAGTACTGTCCGAGGAGGCTGGATGGAGGCAGGACCAAACTGAGAGAGACACCAGGTCCCTGGCATGGGGCACAACTCCCCCAGGGTGTTTGCCAGCAGCCTTCAGGAAAATTAGCCTTACCAAGCACCTTCTGGCAGCCTGCTTAGCTTCAGGCTGTTCACAGATCTGCTGTAGACACCGATCTCAGAGCCAAGTCCTTCAGGTGACACTGATTCCAGGGAAAAGGATCTCAGGGGCCATCCTGGATGCACCTTGCAGCAGCTCAGGCTGGGTCAAGCTGGTTCTTCCAGGACTTGTTCTCATGCAAAGTGTCACAGCTCCCCTGCAAATGCAGAGCTGGATTGCACTGACCTGATACTGGAAGAAGGCCCCACTCCCCAGGCTGCTCATAAAGATACAGAAGCGAGGGGAAAATGACAGATCAAAGAGAGCCTTCAGAAGATGGACTACCATAACCCATCGGGGACACAAGCTGTGCTTCGACCAGGCTATTTCCCACTGTGCAGGAATGAGGGCTGGATAACTCTTCCAGGGAGAACCACGAAACATCTATAGCCAGCCTGTTACCCCCAGACTAGGGCCAGGAGCACAACAACTGCCTGAGAATAAGGAACACATCCAACGAAAGCAGTTGAAAACTGCCTGTAAACAGTGCGTTTGTGGTAGCCCATGACATCAACGTGGGGATCACAAGGGAAGCATGAGCACCCTGGGCAGCCTGTCCGTGCAGGAGGGCTAAGGTAGTGCTGGGGTCAGACACGGGCAGCAGGGCGGCATGCTCAGGCTGTGGGTGGATGCAACATCTTTCCACAGTAAGCCCAGCTTTTGGCTATCTATCCCAGATAGGGGTGAAAAGGTGAAATCTTGGATAGTTTTTTAGCACTGAAAGCTCTTCAGCATTTACATTCAGCCCCAGGCTGCTCCCCTGCCCAGCTCAGGCAGTGTCCTCCATGACTGATGGGCTAAGCAGCAAGAACCCATTCGCTCCTGGGCAAAACTCCACACTTGCACCTCTGCTCACAGAAAAATGCTGGTCCTCAAGCTGCCCAGAAGCAAGCGTCTCCACACGAGCCCAATGGAAATCTTCCATCTGCGTGGTAGATACCACCACTACCAAGTGTTTCATTCTATATTCCAAACAGGAAAAAAAGTGAATAGAAAAATCTAGTATGGGAATTTTGAAATGTGCAGAAGCTGCATTTGCTGGCAAGATGTTGAGTTAGACATCCCAGGCACATGGACAATGCAACACGTTTTATGCTGGGTGGTTTTTGTTCTCGGTGCCGACCTGCTTTCGGAGGTTCTGCTGCCTGCATTTATTGCCGGGTGGTTTGGCAATACTGTTCTTTAACTTCCACCGAAATATTGTGGTGTGTACTACAGTTAGTAATTACTGAGGTGCAGTAAAGATAATTGCCTCTTCTCTAAAGACTTAGCGGTTCCATGGAGTAATTCGTACTAAATACCTGCAAGTGAGCTACTCAGGGTTGCATTTGTTAATTGATTTATTGAGTTGTTTCTGTTAGAGCCTAAGCTCTTCAGTTACTAACTGAAAATAATGCTAATTCATTTGCTTAGGCTTTAACTTCTCCAAATCATCAACCGAGTTATGCATGGTGGGAGCAGCTGTGTGTCTATGCACTCACAGCATCTGCCACAGGAGATCTCTCAGGGACCCGGGTGTCCCCTCCTGCCACCATGTCACCACAGCAGTCCTGGGTCCTGCTTCTGCTTATCTCTACAGGCAGGGACCTGGTGGGACTACAAAGAGCCCACAGGTGTGCCTTGCATGGCACAGCAACCGTGGCTCTGCACCCACGCTTGTCACCTTGAGTGCCACCTGCAACAAGGTGTGAGAGCACCATGATGGGAACGGTGAGCACTGCCACGGCCATCTCACAGTGTGGGGACACTGGTGATGGCTCAGAGCTGGGCTGTGCGGATCTTACAACCACTCGCTTCCCTGAATAGACATAAAAGTGAGTGCGTTGTTCCAGCAATGGGTGAAGAGTCTGTTGTAACCTGGATCCCACTGGCAGTGGGAGACAGGGGGTGTGTGCCAGTGCAAAGAGCACAGCTCAGTGCACCATTCGCATAGCTAGCAAGGCAGCTGGAACTGACCTCTTAAGCTGACACATTTTATTCCAAAATGTAGTGGGCACTATTCAGAAGGACAGGAGTTATACCAGGGATGGTCTTGATCTGTTAGTTGAATCTCTCGTAGACCGAAACTTGCAAGCAGCACAGAAACCTCTGCTCCTTCCATGAATACAGAATTATTTGCTTTTATCTGAACTTGCCAGGCACACTCTCCCCTGCCTGTAAGGCATTGTGGAGCAAAGGCTGTCCCTCTCAGAGCTGGGGATGTGTGTGCGAAGGGTTGTAAATGCTCTTTTGAAAACAGCAAACTTCTAACTAACTTACTTCTGTGCTGCCATCTACCAAAAGGTAACACACATACAGGATGAGTCATTGCTCACAGTTAGTTGGTGTGGTCTGCAACCAGACCGATGTGCCTGGGAGCTTGGGAGTGCTGGGATCAGGTGAGTGTTGTCTGTCCAAAGCTTGTCACCCCTGTAAAACAGTGGCTGATGAATATCCATCAAAACTCATCGCTTACAGCCGAGCTGGAACAGACCCACCCATCTATGGCAAGAATTTCCAGGAAATTTTTTGCTCTTAAGGAGTATGTGCAGGAAATTGGTGAGCAGCCCAGTAAGCATGCCAGGCCCTTGGACAAGTACGTAAAAAGCTGCTGGACTCACCTTAGGTGCAAGTGGGACGGACCCAGCATGTCTGACTGTGCAAACCAGCCTTGTGTTCCCAACAGCTCCAGAACAAGTTGGTCCATCTGGAAAACCCCATAGGCATAGGCTCCGGACCATCGGCCTGTCCAGGGATGGGTACACACCACAAACGTGACCTTGTGTATAACTGATTGTCTACCCTGGCTTGTGCTGGATTCCAGGCTGGGGCTCCCTCACAGCAGTGCTGCTGTTCTCAGAAGTTAGGTCCACATCCTGACCTAGGCTGGGATTAAACCCATCACAGTCTAAACAAGGTACCCTGCCAGACCTGGAGCATCCATGTCTGTCTCTGTCTCCCTGTCCATCCCAGACTCTTCACTCCCCACTGAAACATCTGCCCCAGATGGCAGAGCACATCATCCTGCACCTGCCCAGGTGATAAGCCTGTCTTGTCAGAATGAGAACAAATCCAGGACCTGTTGTCGGGTCTTGGGTACATCATGGCAGAGCTGGGCATACAGTCCCCATCACAGCAAGCCAGCTCAAGTGGAGTTGGGCACTGTCCCTGAGCCCAAATTCCCCTCTGGCTGCTCAGCAGTCCCTTGGCAGTGAGCTCTAGGATGCCAGCATGCTTGGGATAATGGTGATTTTTCCACCGGCAAAGAAAAATCAAAGCCTCATCCATTTTCCCAAGCTTGATTAAACAGTGACAGCCCATGGCCGTGAATCACTGAGAGCCTTGGGTCCGTGAGGGTTTTGACCAGGTCAAGTGGCTCGTGGAGCCGCAGCTGAGAATAAAGTGAGTGGAAATGCCTGAGCTGTTTAACCCTCACTTAAACTGGCCTGTAAGTCCCCAGCTGATTGGTACGCCCTTCTTACATGCTGGGGAAATACTAAGGCTCTTAAGAAATTAATGAATGTACATCTAAGGCAAAAGCGGAGCACTGGTAAATTATGGGATCTGGCTAGCACGCAGGCGGAAGGGCAGAGAGTTTATTTAAGGAATGAATGAAAATAATGACATTGCTTTCTGTTTCGTTAGAGAGCGAAGGAAAGGCAAGAGTGGGTGAAGCCAAGCAGATGTGAGAGCCATCTTGAACAAAGCAAAACAGAGTGCTCTTGGCATGGGCTTGCTGTAATATCTGCCTCAACCTTGGTAAACCAATGTACTACCTGTTAAATATTAAAGGCAAGAATTTATAAACATCCAGGAAGATGGAACTGCGAGTATCAGAATCACAAAAAGACATTACCGGAGAAATTGATTGCTGGGGAGTTTTTTTTAATAGAAACCCCTAATTAGTGCATGAATGGACCGCGATAGCTGCAGCCTGTCTGAATTTTATTAAAACATCTGATGCATTGTCTCATGAAGCCATACTTGAAAAATTAATTCAAACTGACTTGGCTGTAGCCAGAGTCACATGGGCTGTGAATGAATGGAGATCCACAAAGTGCAATAATAAACCATTATCTCCTGTACGGCAGCTCATTTCTATACAAATGAACCTTGCTTTGTGCGAAACACGGGACTCGCTCTGCCTTCACTTTGTCAAGCAGGAGTATCTCTCGTGAAGCCACAGAGTAGCATTGAAATACGCCCTGAGACTGGATAGCTTGGTGAGGTTGCTTTGTTCTCCGTCCCCAGCATTTGGGGAAAGGAGGCTGCTTTTTGGAAGTGTCACAAATTCTAACAGCTGGCGTGTTTGCATGCTTGCCTAGGAATGCCTGCTGTCTGTAACTCTCCCAACTTTCCTTACAAGTCTTGTGATACCTCATGTTTTTTCTTTAAGCCCCAGCTGCTGAATTCATGTAGTATCATCAGAATATCAAAAGTAAATTTTTAACTATCTCATTATGCCAAAACAGCATGAAATATGGAGTAAACCCTCAAGTGCACATCAACACACACACAATGGATAACTGTTAATAACTTCTGCTGGTTTTGCTGTATTAGCAGATTCTTTCCCAGCACTTTCTCAATGTGTGGACCACTATTTCTGGATGCTAAAGGCAGTCGTGACTGTTTTTCACTCACCTTTAATTGTTACTCTGCTGGTAAAAAGACTCAGTAACCCAATAAAGGGGTAGAAATTTTCCCAACTGACCCAGCGCTTGCAGCGAATAGTAATTAGCAGTCAATTGTCACAACAAACAGTCTTTGGTCACACTGGAGAATGAAAATTATTTACCTGCACGTACAGCACCCATATGAATAATGAATCCATTTGCAGGACTGAGCATCAGCTCCTGAATGAAACTACAACCAAGAAGCACTGAGTAATACAACAAAAATTAATCATTGTGAGCTGTTTTCATAAATGCACAAACTCAAAGCTCAGAGGGGACCATCGCTCAAGCTGGGTGGTAGAATGAGTCTAAGTAAGGTTGTCACAAGTTTTCCACCTTAGCAGGAATGGGGAAGGTTGTAAAAAAGCTGTGTTCTCCTTTGGAGTCTCTGTTCCCATTTCTGAAGCCTGTGTGTGCAATTACAGCAAACTTCTGAGCTGAAATTAAGTACTTTCTTTAGAATTGCCTTTTAAAAATGGAATATGGCATCAAAATGACTACTTTCTATCATATTTTATTGTGAAAAATGTCAGCCAAAAGCTTCAGCCACATGTAAATAAAAAATTAGACCAGTTTGTCAAGTATCAGAACTGCTTTAATGCCTTCTGTTTTCTTTTTTGAGCATGTTAGAGCAACTAGAGCTATGAAATGATACGTGTAGGATTCCTTTCTAGCAGCAGATCAGAAAAACATCTGATAAAAGTAGCAACATATTTGGTGTAAAGAGTTACTGCAGGTTTAAAAGCTTCCCTAGAGACGGCAGGTTTAAGAGCTTCCTTACAACTGAGGAGGAGCCTTGTTTGCTCCATCCAAACGAGACCAAGTCCAGAGCTCCTGGCACAGGATCTGAAGCTAAAGGCAAAAGCCAAATGAAAACACAATTCCCTCCAGGACAGGGTTATGCCAACGCACCTTCCCACATGCGCTGCTGTTGCAGAATCCCTATGGGGAAGCCGTGCTGCCAAAGCTGAAGCCAAAGCCATGAAGGAATCCTGCTGATGGGCAGGGAGAGGCAAGGCTTGGAGATGGTCTTTCCTAGGAAGAGGACGCTGAGTTGTCTTCTAGCAATGGAGCCGCTGTCTGTGGAGTGTGTGCCACAGGGCAGCTGGGAGGACCTAGAAGGTGCCATCCAGAAGACTCCTGAGCCAAACTGCTCTTGGGAAAGGACCCACAGGGAGCAGCCCAGGACAGCCCAGGATGGGCTCTGACCTCCTGCTACCTGGAAGCCGCTGCGTACAGTGATGAGACCAGTTTGGGAGATTCCTCACATTGCTCCTGTGAATGCCCTTGTTGATGCAGGGTTACCGTTCTGAGTTCACCCTGGCACCAAACCATCCCTAGCGTGCTAGTCTGGAAGTAGCCAAGTGGCACACTGCGGTTTATACTCCTGACAAGTGCTTTACTCCAGCTAAAACAGCCAGGCTAAACCTTAGGGAGGGGAAGGGGCCAGTGTCCCTCAGTGGCTGAGAGATCAAGGCAGATCGGTTAATCACGCTGCTGCGGTGCTGTCACTGTCACACAGATGAGAAAGCGCAGTATGCATGTGCCTGAGTGTGTGCATGTGCACTCCCCAATGCCCTGACAGGTGCAGACAGTTGTTTCCTACATAATATATGAGCTGGTTTTCCACAAAGCAAGTGCTGAAGGCTTTGCCCACTTGCAAAAGTGTGGGAAGCTGCAGACCTCTCATCTTTTCGTGGGGATGTGATGACAAGATGCTGTCACAGCCCTGCTCTCCAGCAGGCAGGATCGCTGTGTCAAAGCCCCTGTGGGGTTAGTACAGAACAGCCTTCCCAAATAGCCCATACAGCCTGCAGCTGCCTTGGTCCATGAATACAAGGGAGACCTCACACCTCCGTGCCCTTGGAGTCGTGCACCACAGCTCTGTGACCACCAGCGCAGTTCACTAAAACCACAAGCACAGCTGAGCTATTCTCTTTTTCTGGCCAATCTCTCTGCCATGCCAGCCCAGGGGCACCCAGGGGAATGGTCCTTGGCACAGAGGCATCTCCCATGAGATACTGGATGGGATACGCTATTCATGGACAGCTTTCCATGAGGAGATGTCACAGGGTGACCACCCCCACCACAGGCAGGCAAGGCAAACAGGGCCACCCTGGGCAGGATCAAGCACAAAATTTGAGCCCTGCCTGGGTCCCGCTCAGTTTTATTCAGCCCATATGCCAACATCCTCCCAGAATAACACTAGCTTTCTCATTATTCCCACTACCCCACTAGCTGTGGATTAGGGCTCCGGCAGCCAAAAGAAAGAGTTGTCTTAGCAACAAGAACAATGTGAAAGTGCAGGGACTTGCTGGCATCCCTTCAGCACAGCCACAGCCGCAGGCTGAGGCAGCAATGCATATAGATCTGACCCTGCAACAGACCCCTGCCCAGGTCAGTGAAAGGGAGGAAAAAGCACAGCACTTCCCAGCTGGAGTTGTGCCCCAGCACCTCATGGCTCTGGGCTATTACACCGGGATTAAATAGCATCTATGTTTTTTCCTTTGCTAATTGCTACCTTTTTACCAGCTTCTGAGGCTGGAACAGCAGGGTGATACCCAGGAATAAACACGTGTAAATAACCAGTGACAGAAGCTCCAAATTGCTGGCTGTAATTTGTTGTTAAGTGGCACTTAAGCAGGGTCAGTTGAGGCAGAGTTAAAACCTGTGGTTTACTAGGCATGAGCCAAAGCAAAGGAAAAACCTCAGGGACCTTTGGGGTGGGAGCACTCAACAGCGAAACAGTGGAAAGAGCTGAACGTGCAGTTTCAGACTGGCGGTGTACTGCAGAGTGAGGAAAAGTGATGGGTACAAAAGAGTCTTGGGGGGCTCATCTACATGAGAAAACCATTCCCAATGTTCCAACAACTCCTGCAGAGTTACCTTCATCTTCACAGCTGCTCAGAGGTGCCCTGGAAAAGCTGAGGATCATCCCTTGCAATTGCTACAGGCTGCAGGAGTGAATCAGGACAGCAGATGCACCCAGGAGCCACTGCATCGCCCGCCTGGCTGGGCACTGCTGCTAACCTGCATGTGCAGGACTGCGGGTCAGTGCTCACGTGTGCACTAATGTTCGGTGCCACGGTGGAGTTACAACACCTGAAATAACAGGGATATTCTCCCACACAGCATCCCTAACATCAGCATAGTCCAGTCCCTCCTTCCTTCTGCTTGCCTGGGACCAGTATGGCCCACAGCAAGAGGAGAAGTTGAGTCTAGAGTGATGGACCTTAAGCTCACAAGGCAGCTCTCCCGTGGCCTGGTTAGTGCCTGGCAGGATGGTACCCCATGGCACAGGTAGCACTGGTGGTCCCATGCCCAGGGGTGTTTCCCAGCCAGCGCAGCTAATCCAACCCATCACACACAGGAACTTGGTGTCAGCCCCACGACCTGGCAGGGAGCTGTGCCTGGCACTGCCCAGCTCACTGGGAACCCCAGGAGGCTCCAGCTGAGCCACAGAAGGCATCCAACAGACAGAGGAGTCTGATTCTGCCACTGCTGCTGACATACCCCAGCTGCTGTGTCCCAGGAAGGAAAAGTGACCATTTCAGACCAGCAAGGCTCCAGCCTCCTCTTTCTTTCCTATCCAGCAGCAGGGACACACTGGAGTTCTGGCTCATCCAGCTGCTGGCTTTCAGCTGCAACGCCTTCACTGCTTTGTCTGCTGTCTGACATTCCCAAGTAGTTTTTCACCCAAGAATGAGGCTGTCTTAGGACTTGCCTTTGTTCAACATCACCTCTGGGCATGGTCAGCTCATTCGAGTTAAGCAACAGCACCTACAGCCATGTGGTGGGAAACTCTGATTGGAAAAGGGGGATACATGGCAGGGATAACTAATGGCTAATGTGGCATTATATGTGCATCTCACTTTCTGGGAGAAAGAAGCAGAACACATACGCTAATTAATCGACTAGGGGTACCAAGGTGCTAATAAGTGCAATTACAGCATCTGCTGTGGCAGGTACTTCATGGCAGAGACGGATGCTGCTTCTCAGGGTCCCAGACCTCTACGCACACTGATACACATTCAAGGAGTGGATGGGATGTGGAAAGTCAGTGTGAGAACAACCTAAACATTGTTTCTAAAAATCACCCCCAAAATAATAGTTGTCCAGTGCTAGGCAATTATGCAATGCTGTCAACTTTTTCTTGACAAAATACGATTTTTGGACAAAAGCCATTAAAAACCATATTCTGCAAGAACGTGCCTGCTCAAAACAATCCTTCTTGAATAGCAGCATCAGGTAGAGAAAAGATGCTGCAAAACACTCAGGGTAACTCTACTGCAGGCATTCAGTATGCATTACTGTATCTGAGACTGCATTTTCAAGATTGCCTTATTCAGAGACAATACACAAGACAATAACAAGAGCTAAATTAGGATAAATTACATCTAGAAGCACAGTGTTTACAAGGACTGGTAATTCACCCACAGCATCAAATGACTTTTATGGCAAGAATCTGCTTTTAGTGGGCTCAGCTGTTGTGAATGAATGAGTCTCCATAGGAATGCAGATTTGATTTACCTAGGAAGTGTTTAGTTACCCCTAAAGATGGGAGATAGATAGGTGGATGGTTGGATGGATGGGTGAATGGATGGACGGATGGACGAATGGATGGATGGATGAATGGATGGATGGAGGGATGGATGGACGGACGGATGGATAGGCAGTCAGATACCAAATATAACATCTGGCTTTCTTTTAAATGATGGTATTTACCAAGGAGATGTACGGAATTGTATTCCACAGCTTCATTAGGTAAATGGACTAATCACAATTGAGAAAAAATCAGACAGAGTTGTTCCCAAGTAAGCTGCTCTTAGAGAATGAGGCATTTGTAAATGGTACAAACACAGCTTTTTTGTTTCATTCAAATTAAGATTTCTGCTGGAGGCCCCAATGTGTTTTGCTTGCAACTCAGCACAAACAGTGACCTCATCCCAACCAGGGAATGGTGGGACATCTTCCTGGCTACTGCCAATGTAAAAAAATGGGGTCCTGTTAGAGGAGCAGCAAGTTGCTCAGCAGATCAAAGATAACTGCATGAAGCCAAAACACATCTCTTGCAGTCCTGAGATTGTTTATCAGTTGGTGACATACATGAATCAGCAACATATGGAGTGGAGATACTTTGTCAAAATTTGAGAAAATATCCAGGAAATAATTTGAATGTTTTAGAAACCTTGCAAAAAAAGTCCACATAAACAAGATGTTTAGATGGAAGCTGCTACAATGCAGGGATGATCCTTCCCAAGCAGATTTACAGAAAACAAGCTTCTGAGCTGGGATGAAGAAGATTTTGGGAAGATGGGTAGGGAGACAGCAAGTAGAAAGGTGAAGAGTTGCTCCCAGGCTGTGGTTAAAGGACGTGCTAGGTGATGGGATGAACAGAAAACCCAGAGGCACTCAGGCAGTGAGGACTGTATTCCTAACGGGGGTGTAAAAATGTGTGAGATCAGGACATTGGACTGTGGTCAGATAATATCTTCATCATGGTCCCCATCTCCAGCCAGATGTTTTGTTTCTTGTTGCTGGGTCATGAGCCTGATTCAGTAAGCGTCTGCAGCTTTTGGTTGGTGCCACCCCAAGATGCTCATGCAGAGCAGTCCCTACCGCTCATCAAAGGCCCCGCTATGAAATCTGATGGTGCGTGCACCAGTCCGCCCACAGCAGATTCCAAGCTTGGATGTGAGCTGGCACAGTGCCATGACAGGACAGGGTATCAAGACCTTGCTCTAATTTTATCACATGGTTATGCTAACTATGTAAAACAGCTATGGTTTGAAAGCATATGGTGCAGTATAAAAACCTCCATAGAATGAATTACAGCAATTTCACAGAGAAGATGTAGAAGAATTTAGAAAAACATTTCAGCAGATTTTAATATAAGATGTCTTATAAAACTGCTTATTGGCTGGCATAGCATAATTTCAAAGTAGCAGTTACTTCTTTTAATTTTATACATACACATATGCATATGCATCCCACAGATTGATGTCGACTGAGAGTCTTTCGAATGAATTCCTCTGTTGTGGTGACAGTGTGTGGCATATCTTAATAAAAGTGCCACAATTGGACCTCAGATTGTGTAATACGATCTCATCATTGATTTTCATGTAATGGGATGCTGAAAAACTTTGCCTATGTACATCGGATCAATGAGGAAGGCGCATGGTGCATGGTGTATCAATGTTCAGCATAAAGATTATATTATGAGCCTCATTCATTTAAGCAGAGAGGCGATCAATAGCAGCTAACTTCAATCAAAAACACACCAATTAATAATAGCTTTTCAGCTTCTGTCCTTTTTGTCATTTCAGCTATTTGGCAGATGAACTTCATACCCTCCCAGCTATCAAGCTGTGGCTGATTGCCCAGGCAAGTGTATCAGATAGATAGATAGATTAGATTAGATTAGACTCTACAGCTATATACAAACTGCAAGTTCTTTGTCTAGGCCACTAATAGCAAGTTAATAAAAAGTGAAAGAATTGTCAGCACTTGCTTATTGATACTCCCAGATGAAAAACACACGACTTGTTTAAGAAGCCATATTAAGATTGTTAAAGACATAACAATGACTCAGGGCAAATTTGCCTTCATTGGATTTTGCATCAGGCTTGTACAAAGAAATCAGCTTAAATGCAAAACATTGAACAAGGACTTAAAACAGAAATGTTAGAAAACCAAGAATTGTACATATAAAACGCTGAAGTCTATATAAGAAAGTTACATCTGTTGTGAAATTTACCCAATGACAAGCATGGCTCTGCCCCCTCACACTGTGATGGGGTGCATGGGGCAATCATGCGCAGTGGTAGTTGTCGATAACCAGCTCCCATCTCTCCAGGCTGGCTGTGGGACACCAGCAGCAGCTTGGGCTGCAGCACACCAGAGGGCTGAGACGTGGATTCCCACCAGAGCAGCTCCAAGAGATGGCGCTTGGACCATATTGTGCTCCAGATCTTTCAGGATGATGGTTGGTCATCACAGGCATTCCAGCAACAGGCAAGGTCCACGCCAGCACCATAAATTGTAACAGAAGGTCCACAGGGAGACTCCATGCCATGGGGCAGGAAGCAACAGTTGGGCAGGTGCCTGTGAGAATGCACATTTCTCTTGTCTGCAGGAAGGAAGCAGGTGGTACAGTCACCAGGTCCTTGATTTCAGAGGGGTCCAGCATGGTTTAAGCAGGTCCAAAGCCAAAGAGCCCACAGATCCACCCTCCTGCTATCACAGCAGACAGCCCACCACAGCTCTCGGGCTCAGCACACCTATTTTAACCCACGTGCTCCTGTACTCAGAGATAAAAGCCACATCCACGCCATCACAGTTGCTTCCCCACGCCATGCAGTGAAGGGTTGGGAACAGCAGCATGTGGCTTGTGTCACTGACCAGCGCGGTGGGAAATCCCAACGCTGCTGCTGACTGCTGGCACGCCAGAAGCAGACAGAGAAATGTGCCCAAGCAAGCACATGACTAAGTCTGAACGAAGAATGGGCTTGCGAGTGTAGCAACCTGTTCATAGACAACTCACGAAGAGGAAGAAAGGCAGCACGGCCTGAATTAATTATTTCTTGCAGATGATTCACTTGCCTCTAATTATAGTTGAGCTTCTAAACACAAATGTCAATTAAAATGTTATAGTTCTTCCACAGCTGTCATTCATGTGCTGGTGAAGAGATCAAGGCCAGAGCTATTAAAAGCCTTGGGAGTGAAATGAGGTGAAAAAGAGCCCTGGGTGGAGCAAAATTGTGAAGAAGGAGTTTTGCTCTGAGCATTTTAGGCTCACAAAGCTATCATCTGTATTCGAAACCTGCTTTCTGCTGCACTCCCAGCAGGCAATCGAGGGCTTTTAGGGATATTTTCTCATTTCTCTGAAAATGCTGTGATGCACACAGACCCCCTGCCACCCTGAAGTGGCGTAGGGGAACAGGACAGGACACCTCGGCTACCAGCTGCCTCCTTACCCACAAGTGGGAAGGGAAGAAAGACTGGAAAAAAAGCATAGTACCATGTAAATGATCATACCAGACTCCCTGTGTGTTGGCTGGTGACTTGCAGGGAGTGGAAATCTCAGAAATAAAAGTTTATCTTGGTTTACCTCTGAAAAAAATCCCTGGATGAGCTAACATGTTTTGATTCAGTGTTTTGAGACATTTAGATAAGAAGTCCCTGCACAGGAAAGCTCCTCAGGGGCTGCTCTCCCTGCACAGTTTGGCCAGGTTTTGCCTTCAATGGAAGCATGTGTTTGGCCAGTCCTGCTCTCCTGGAGCTGTATAAAGTGGGAGAGCAGCAGCTTCATGTCACCTCCTATCTCACATAGGATGAAGGCATACACGTTTTCAGGGTGTTCCCTGTGCTGCCTTGAAGGCGGGACAAAAAGAAAGGAGGTTTCAGCGAGAAAACGTGACAGCAAGAGGCTGCATTGACTTTTGAGTAAAGGGAATTGTCCTTGCAGCCTGGTGATTTACATTCATCTGCCTCAACAAGGCCAGAGCTGTCCTCAGCAGCAGCTCCCAGGCTTCTGTGACCATCACAGGCTTCCCCGTAGCCTCCGTGGTTGTCCCGTGTCCTCATGCAGCACTCACATCTGCATGATCTGGCAGGACAACAGGGTCACGTCCAAGTTCCCTCCTCTAGAGCTCGGATCTCTGGGTTGTTAGGGATTGTTCTTTGCTTCTTTCCAGTCTTCCCTTCAGCTCATGCCCACAGAGCTGCCACGCACCCAGCTCCACACTTTGAGGGTGAGGAGGCACCGCCTGCACCCTCACTGCTTCCAGCAGCATTCCCCCTGGTTCTGCACGAAGCAGAGCTTTGTGGAGCCTGCACTCCAGGCAGCAGCGGCAATGGCTCTGCTGGGTTGACATGTCTGTGGTACGTCCTGGAAGCGAGTGAGGAGACCCCAGGAGGAAGAAGACGACCCCAGGAGGAAAAGGAATCCAGGAAGAAGGGCGGTTCCTTGCCCAGGGTTTCAGCTCTCCAGAGCGAACCACTTTGCAGGTGATGGATGGCCATGGTTACCCTCACCACCTATCCTAGCAGGATGCTGGCCAGGCCAGTGCTGTAGGACACTCCCTTGTTAGCAACCAGCTATCCTCAAACCATCTCAGCTGTCTGAGCATCACCTCCTAGATACCAGCAGCAGCCAGAGGAGGAGGAGCTCCCTTTCACCGAAACCCCCATGCCACAGCCCTGTAGGCAACAGAGATTTCAGGCCAGTAGTCAGTCAGTTATTGTGCCATATGAAGCACAGCCCTAAGCAGCATCTCTGATCCTTCCATTATTTAAACTTTCCCTTGGCCAAATGCATCCAAATGACTCAGGTTAGACGCTAGCCACTCAGTGAGGACTCCTAGAGCAAATTAATAATCTGCTGCCGCCTGTTCAGCATGCTCAGTAACATCTCAGCTGTTAACTCTGCAGCCTGTGAGCATTTGGAGTTTACAGTTATTTTATTTTCCTAGGACAGATGGCAGACAGTGCTGTAGTAGAGGGGCAGATGGCTGTGCACCTATGAGCAAAATGAAAAAAAAACCACAAAAAAACCTGCATAGTTACGCTGAGAAGAAAGTGGGCTCTGCTCCTGTTCACAGACACACCACATAAACCCAGCCACATCCATGTGACTTTCATCTCACATACTCAGGTGAGAGCAGGATGCGGCCCTTAGTGTTTAATAAAGCATCAGACAGAGAAAGAAACAACAACGTTGTTACTTAAAATGTAATCTGAGGATAAGAAAGCCTTGGCACAAGGTGAGAACAGCTAACCACTTCATTGGCACAGGACAGCTGTGGGTGATCTCCCTCCTTTCCCATCATGGAAAAGCAATCCAGGTCCTCCTGCCCAGGGCTGAACTATCTATCCCTCTTTCTATGAAGATAACACTCCTGGGGGAGTCCCCAGGATGGTCCAGCACATGGCGAAAGGCACAGCGGCAACTCCAACTCTCAGTAGGCTTTATTACATGAATTCAGCAGGATTTCTCACCAAAAAAAATCACTTCTTTGCCCCACCTTAGCCTTTTGAATGATGCCTCCTTGTGCACGAACGTACCCATGCCTTTTGGAGGAGCACACCTCAGGCTTTGCAGGCTCACCCTCACAGTTTCACATAACCCACACTGGAGATCCAAGGAAAAAACCTAGCGACACTCAGTGAGGAAATATATCTGTTCCTCACTACACTAAAAGAAACAAGGCTACCCACTCAAATACTGTTAGAGTCCACCTGTTACCTAGTGAAAACAAATGGCCCAAATTTAAGCCTTATTGCTCGCTGCAAGGTGTACTAGCCCATCCAAAAAGGTGAAACACTGCAAGCCCAGGGGAAGCAGGACCTTGGGAAACTCCAGCAGAGCTTTTTACAGTGAAGTCTTTGAACAGAAGAAAAGGGTGCATGAGAAGACAGGGCTGACTAACTACTTACACACTTCCATGTCCCGCAGAATTAAGTGGCTACAGATCTCAGGATTTTGATTAGATATCATGTTCCCCCTAGAAATGTTAATTTTCAATATTTGAAATCTCTTAAAAAGAGAGCCAGGAGAAGGTCAGACCCACAAGAGAGATGTCCCTCTTGGTCTCCAACAAATTAAACGTCAGAGCTATCAAGTCAACATTTGGAAACCCACGTGTTGAGGCACTGTAGGTTATTTTTCCTGAACAATTCCTTTTTATCCATCCCGAATGTTTGTTTGCCCCCTTGTCTCTCATTTTATAATTAGTCTCTCTGGACAGAAAGTGAATCTTTCATTGACTTGCTCACAAAGAACAATTGTTAGCTAACCTCATTCTTCTGGGAGGTTTTAATGCCAGGCTACCTCCTGCACTCAGCGAAATTCCCGTAAATTCTTCTAAGGGATGCTGCCTTAGCTTTGCAGCAGTCATCCGGGCACAAGGTAGGAAATGCCCAGGGTGTAGAAGAGCTGCCAACTTTGATAGCTCTTGGCAGGAGCTGCTGAATGGCAGAGCCCAGTGGTGCTCTCCATCAGTGATGCATGCCCGTAGGAGCAGTAATGCAACTCATATTACAGGTTTCATTCTCTCATACTGGTGGTGGTTTCTGAAAGCAAATAATGACAAGGAAACTCACTGTGCAGTTTCCTTTGCTTTCCACCTTTTTCAATAAAAGAGGTAAAATGGACTAGTGGATGGAAACCCCATAGTTTGAAACATGATCAGAAAGTGGATGAAATAACAGCTCTTCAACGATTCAGAACCAACAAGAAATTAATACTAACGCCTCATCAGGTTGAGAGGAGGGTCCCAGAGGGTTGCCATCAGCAGCACAAAGTCCAGTTGGATGCAAATCACTAAAGGTGTATCCCAGCGGTTGATACTGGGGCCAATACTGTTTAGTAGCTTCGTTAATGACCTGCAACAGAGTGCACTCTCAGCAAGTCTGCAGATGATACAAACTGGGACAAGTGGCTGATACGCCAGATGGTTGCCGAATGGTTACAATCCATTCAGAGGGACCTCAACAGGCTGGAGAATTGAGCAGAGAAGAATCTCCTGAACGAATCTCAAGGGGAAATGCAAAATCCTGCACCTGGGGAGGAATAACTCTAGGCAGCAGTATGTACTGCGGTCCAACCAGCTGGAAAGCAGGTCTGCAGAGAAGGACTGTGGGGTTCTGGTGGACCTCAAGTTGACCATGAGATGATGTCCTGGTTTTGACTGGCATAGAGTTAATTTTCTTTCTAGTAGCTAGTACAGTGCTGTGTTTTGGATTTAGTATGAAAATAACACCTATAGCATGCTGATGCTAAGTGGTGCTTACCCTAGCCAAGGACTTTTGAGTTGCCCATGTTCTGCCAGCAAGCGGGTGCACAAAAAGCTGGGAGGGAGCAGAGCCAGAACAGCTGGCCTGAACTAGCCAAAGGGATATTCCATACCATAGAACATCATGCTCAGTATATAAACTGGGGGGAGTTGGCCAAGGGCTGACGATAGCTACTCAGGGACTGGCTGGGCATCAGCTGGTGGGTGGTGAGCAATTGTGTCATGCATCACCTGGTTTTTTCTCTTGGATTTTATTCCTCTCTCTCCCTTTCCTCTTGATTACAATTACTACTGTTGTCATCATTATTTTTACTTTATTTCAGTTATTAAATTCTTCTTAACTCATGGGGTTTACTTTTTCTAATTCGCATCCCCATCCCGCCGGGTAGAGGAAGGGGAGCGAGCGAGCGGTACTGCGTTGCTGGCTGGGGTAAAACCACGACAGCTGACAGTGCACCCTCGCAGGGTGGAAGGCCAACAACCGTTTCATGGGCTGAATTAGGCAGAGCATTGCCAGCAGATCAGGGAAAGTGATCCTTTGCCTCTGCTTAGCACTGGAAAGGCCACATCTGGAGTACTGGGTCCAGTTCCGGACTCCCCAGAACAAGAAAAATATGGACTTCATGGAACGAGCCCAGCAAAGGGATGTCAAGGTGATTAAGGGACTGGAGCACCTTTCCTATGAGGAGAGGCTCCAAGAGCTGGGACTGTTCAGCCTGCAAAAGAGAAGGCACAGGAGGGATCTTATCAATAAGTATAATTACCTGATAGGAGGGTGTAGAGAAGACGGAACCAGACTTTTCCCAGTGCTGCCCAGTAACAGCACAAGAGGCAATGGGCACAAACTGAAGCTGAGATGTTCCACCTGAACACAAGGAAACACCTTTAACTGTGGAGGAGGTCAAGCACTGGTTGCCCAGAGAGGTTGTGGAGTCTCCCAGCTTGCAGGTATTCAAAACCTGACTGGACACAGTCCTGGGTAGCCTGCTTAGGTGACCCTATTTGAGCAGGGGCTTGGACTAGATGACCTCCAGATGTGCCTTCAGCCTAAAAGATTCTGTGATTCCTTCAGGCTTCCTGGATCTGTGGTAGATTCAGCCACTAAGGATCCTGAGCTCTTCCTGCTTCATGCAAGAAGAAGTCTGGTCAAATCTGAGAAGCCAGACTTAGAAGAAACACGGTTGGAGTATGGCAGAGTCTGTTAGAAATAATAGCCTAACTGATTCCATTAGGAAATCTGTTATTTTGGGAAGGGAGTTTAAAACATCATAAAATAAGAAAACGTTTGATCATCAAAGAGCTCTTAGAAAGAATGTGAACTTGCTTGCACTGAGAAAAAACTCATTTTTAGCCTGGTTTCATGAAGAACAAAGACTCACGGGATCACACTGTCTAGTCTGCCCAACTGTCTGCCAGCCCCTTTGTGTAAGTGAACTCCAGTCACGTTGGAAAGAGGGGAGAGGTCTCAGAGGCAGGAGGTGCCATGAAAACCTGCACTTGAGGAAGAGAAATTGATGCTGTCAGTGCCTTCTCCATGGGAAAGGCAGGGGCAGCTCAATCCTGATCTGCTCAGGGCAGCTGACAGGCTGATCAACACAGATCCAGACTGGCCACAGTTCATTGCAGCAGGTGAAAAACAAGTAGGGAGGTGGCTTGGGGTGGTGAAAGTGTTTTAGGATGAGCCCAAGAGAAATGAGGAGCAGCTGATGGTCCAGTAGGAGATTTAGAGACTGTGAAAAGGAACTGGAAATACCATCTCATGGAAGTACGTCATGGATGTGCTTCATCTGCCCATTTCATGTGACCTGTCTGCCGCTCAAGATGCCACCAGTCCCGTCAGAGGCACGTCACTGCATGCTGTCGCTGTGCTCCTCTGCAAGAAGAGATAACCGCTGCCCCCAGAAGCAGCTCAAGGGCTAGGCAGATGTGCCAGCTGCTGCAGCTTGCCAGGCACATCTGGCTTTGCTCTGCCTCTGCTGGGACCAGAAGCCAGCAGGGGAGCATGGAGGGAAGGCAGGAGGTGACCCAGGTCCAGGTGGATCCAAGCTCCCCCTTCCACCCAGACCCTCCTCCACCAGCCCACCTGCTGACAACATGGGGCAGAGGGCAGAGAGGCAGATGCTGAGCACCACAGGGTTGGAACCTGTGCAGGGTCTGGGGGCATGAGAGCTGATTCATTGCACCACCCTAAAGAGGACCAAGGACTAAAGTCTGTGCCTAGATGTTTTTCTGTGTACAATAGTCACGGAGGAAAATGTTTCATCCCCTTAATGTTGTCTCACCTGCCTTCACTAGGAGGGGTGAACGCTCTCTTCTCACCTGAACTGCAACACCCCTGCACTGAAGAGCTCACACAGAACACACACCAGCTCCCAAGCAGGTCTCTGGAGCAGGAGTTTTAATTTTTAAACTCTTTCTGTCTCAATTTACTGTATTCCTCTGTGCTTTTAAAAACTGGGCTGGCCAAAATGTCAAGTTGGGGGGAAAAAAAAAAAACCTGTCGAAGTGTGAGCGAAACAAAAATATTTACAAACAACTGGATAGGATGGAATTTAAATCAATCAGGATGTGTCCATGGGTGGATCTTTATTGAAAATTATCCTGGATCTGAGAAGTATACAAGAATTGGGAATAGTGTTAGGTTAAAACAAGTCCTTAAAGCTTGGGGTTTTGGTTTGGGTTTGGGTTTGTTTTGGTTTTTGTTGGGGTTTTTTTGATTGGGGGTGGGGTGGGGTGGGGGGTGTTGCCTTCTTTAAAAGTGGTTTCTAGGACCAAGAAATAAAAACATTTCTGCTGTGGAAATCAAGCCAGCTTGAAATTCCGGCTGTGATTTCATTTCTTTTGCCATTTCAAAAATTACCAATTTTGGCTCAAAAGCCTTTTAGCTCCTTACTGAAAAATGAAATATACATTATGCAATAATAACATTTTGTTATAAGGGTTAGTTACTTATTTGCATGGAAAATGGAAGGCATAAGGAGAAAATGCATAATGCAAATGCTGTTTATGATGTGAATGAATCAATGGATCGCTAATATCTGTAACCAATACTACTGTATAGATTGGTTTAAAACAGGTTGAATTTAGGACAAGTGTTGGATCTGTGCTTTTTTATATTCTGCATTGTATCAATTTTAAAAATAGCATGTATTTGGAGTAGCAGTGTGAACAAATTTAAAGATGGCAAAGTAATCAAATCAAATGGCTTTCACTGACCAATTAAAAACATGAGAATAAACTTTTCTCCACACCATTTTGCTCAGGACTAATTTCCATGTCCTTTCACATAGGAGAAAAAAAAAAAAGTAGTTTAGCAATATTTCACAGACACACACACCCACTTCCCTTTTCAGCACAAATAAAAGGGCAGGAAGTAAAAAGTAAGTCGTTCAGTAAAAATCAGAAATAAAATCTATTTTTTATAGATAGCTTCAAATCCCTCTTGAGCTGCATATCACTGGATCTTCCTCATGTCACCCCTCACACTTCTCCTCTGTCAGCACCTCCAAATCCCTCCACAGCCGTAACCATCCCCAAACCCCCGCACACGCAGTAACCCAACCTAATCATGGTAGACAGGAGAGGGCAAAGAGAAGGTGTAATAATCCAGTGCACGCTGCAGCCTTTTAAGCAAGAACTTAACTGTCCTTAACTGTCTTTCACATGCTGTCCTGTCCACCAAATTCATTTGGAATCAGTAAAATGGTTTAAAAGGTTTTAAGCAGGTGGTGTCAAAGCAGGAGTGATAAACAGACATGCAAAGAAATAGGTTGATGAATAGTCTGGGAAAAGGCTGGTCAAATAAATATCGTGTCATTAGGAAACAAGCTGGAAAGGGAGGGGGGGGTGGGAAATAAACTCCACAAGTTTAAAAACTTGAGCTAAAAAACACCCAAAAACCTGGAATCAAAAAAGGAATATAAAAGCATAAAAAATACACACTTGAACCTATAAAAAAATATTGGATTTAAAAGTACTTCTGAAGAAGTAGCTCATACAATAAAAAGCAGTATAACTGCCCTTCCTAATACAACAAACTTCATCTCCTTTGTAAAACATGCTGCTTACTACACTACTAATGGTACATTCCAATACTGTATGAAAAGTTTTAATTTCCATTTATAATCTTTTCCCAAAAGCAAAGACCTGAGTTCAAACTAACACTCTAATTATTTAAAAAAGAAAAAAAAAAAAAAAAGCTTATAGCAACTTGGTATACTTTTACATTAGTCAGCAGTAACCACATCTGGCTTGGTACACACTGTGAGCATAAGCAAGTTTATTCTCAGCCTAACACAAGAAAAAAAATGAGACAATTCAATGACCATGGCATTTCTAGAAAATATAACTGCTAGTCAAACAAGTTCTTACAAAGCACTTTAAAAAAGTAATCAGTGGTTTGGTTATGCCATTTTAATTATGTTTTTATAAATGTTTCAAAGTTCTGATAAAACCAGCTCTATAAAAAGATCCTTAACTATGAGACATGTGACAGTTGTCAGAATAAGCATCAGACACTGAATCTATCAAATTCATATGGGTATATCACAAATCATTATATCCTAGGGGGTTTCTGATTCATCTACACGAATCATTTTACATGACTGCGCACAAGTTAAACACAGTGTACATGTTCAGAAAAATAAAGCAACTTTCAAGGATGGGTTTCCACTACTTCTACTTCGACAATTTTTCAAACTGCGCTGCAGTGATTTTTTAAAAACATTTACATGCTAAAGAGAAAAACAGGAGAAATACAAAAGCCATAACAACTATTGTTCTGTCAGCTGCAGATGCTAATCCAAACTCACCACAAAAGTTTTATCGCAGCACTGATCTCCCCATAAAGTTGTCATCATATGGGAGGGATATAAATTATATCAGATGCCACGTTAATTGGGAAGAAGAATAAATGGCTGAACTGCCATTCTAAGCTTTTCCCATGAAAAAGAACACACACAATGTGGACACACCCTTTCGCAAAAGTACGCTAATTCGTGGAATAAAAGGGAGATGAAGTCTGAGTGCCCTCAGCTCAGGAATGCTAGGAATCCCCGGAGGAATGCGTGCGGGCAGGCGGTGGCGGCGGCGCCCCCGACGCACCGCGGTCTCGGCGACCCGCGGGGGGCTCCCGGCCCGCGGGGGGGGCCCTCCGCCCCGGACGGTGCGAGTTCACCTGACACCGAAGGCCGGCAGCAGCACCTCGGGCTGAGGCACTGCAACCGCGGCTCCGGGGCGGCCGGCACACGCAGCAGGGGAAAAGAGCCCCCCGTCTTCGCAGCCGCCAGAGAAGACTAAAAAATCCTGAGGTCTCACCGGAGTCTGTTTTCTGGGCAACTCCCTCCCCGCTCCGCCGTTCAGCACGCCCGCCCCGGGGGCGGCACAGCCGCCGCTCGCCAGCGCAGCCCCGGGGAGCGCAGGCAGC
>JAVJGI010000001.1:94438057-94454113 GCA_035590275.1 Ibycter americanus
GGGAGCAGGAAAGCCCTTGGCTCTGTGCAAGGGCTGCTCAGCAGTCACTAAAGCATCCCTGTGCTACCGACACTGTTCTCCTACTGAATCCAAAACACAGCCCCAGCCCCGTATCAGCTACTAGGAAGAAAATTAACTCTACCTCAGTCAAAAGCTGGACAAAGAGGTACTGATGTGCGACTGGACAGCAGTTACCCAGGTCTCCTGGTTTTATCTCCTACTCTCTTATTAAGCTGCGTTTTGGCATGAAACAAAATTTCTGGTGCTTCCTCAGTATCCATGTTTCTTTGAAGCTGGCACAAAATGTCTCCAGCTCTTCTCTTGCATCTCGTAATCTTAAATGACCTTCATATATGCCTTTTAAGCATGTTCTATATCACTTTAGGGATCCCAGTCCTGGTGTCTTCCAAGGAAGTTTTGTGGTGCACTGAAGTACCCCTGTTAAGCACATAATATAAACAAAATTGTGCTGCACTGGTACCCTGAATTACAGCACAAGACGCAGCTCCTCCATTCACCCTCCATTCAGGCAAAATCAACCCATGTTTCCTTTGACACTGCAGACGCCTGATTTTTGTGAGACTGACGTGGAGACAGGGCCAGGAGATCATCAGCACTAGCGCATTGCCATCAGAGACATTGTGTCCTATTAGCATAGTATGTCTCACCTTAACAGTTCCTACCACCACTATCTGTACCAAGCTGAAACACGGCAAAAAGTGATGCGGAAAAAGAGAATAGTGTCATAAGAGTTAATTAGCCTGGCAGGAAAACTGTTCCCAGATGGCCACTGACAAGAGGTGAGTTTATCAAAACAAAAGAGATGGAAGGGAGTGCAGATCAGAGAGGAGCCACGATGCTGCTTGGATTTTGCCTGCTCCCCGCCAGAACTGCACACCCTCTCACTGGAAGGCTGCCTCAGACTGAGACCCACCAGCACTCAGGGACACCTTAGAGTCCCCTGCAGGACTGACATCTCCCCAAACCTCCCTCGCCTGCATGCAGTGGAAAATGTTTCCCTTGTAAGAGCAAGTGATACTGATGCAGAAGAAAGGGAAGAATAATAAGAGCCATTACAGCTGCATCGCAGGCTCTTTAGGGCTTAAAAATAAAGAATGGCACAGCAAATGGGTGTGAGAACACGTGAGTGGAGAGCATGTAGAGTGGCAGCACAATCATACCGGAATAGAAACAGCACTCCCAACACGCACCAGGCTGGCGAGGAGCCGAAAGGGCACAAGAAAAGGCTCCAGAAATACCTTCAAAGTAAGAACATGATAAAGGGAAGCCTAGCCCTACGGGACCATGACAGCAAATAACGGATGACACAGGTGAGGCTGCAGCATTCAGCATATTCTTCAACACTCAGAATAAAGAAATAATTGCAACAAGCTGTGTAAGGCGATGCGTTTTACAAAGAGATTAGACAGGGCAGGTGCGAGAAAGGATGAGTTAAAGATGGCTGAACCAGAACAGAGGTACTCAGATACACAGCACCTGGAGACATCCCCCCGAAGTACTTACAGATTCATCTGAAGCTGTCTCTGAACTGTTTGCTGTACTTTTAGGGAGCCATAAGAATATGGGAGGGCGAGAAGGGGCTGAGGTAGAAGTATATTATCTGGGTTTAGAAGAGGAAGAAATGAGGGGGGTGGAAATTATAGACCAGCTCCAAATCATAGTTTGACTCCAGGGCCTGGAGACTTTTCAGGAAAACAATATTAAACAACTAGATTTTGGCCACCCAAAAGGTAAAGTAATGAAAATGCCAAGTATGGATTTCTGAAGAACAAATCATGTCAGGCTAGGCTCGTTCCTTTCTTTGCTGTGATAGCTGACATGCTGAGAGGGGAGAAGTACTAGATGTGATGTCTGCTTTGGTAAGGACATCCCAATAGCTGAAACCCTGGTGGGTACAGAGTATTATGTATCTTTCCCACACAAAGTGTCCTTTATTTGAAAATTTTTAATCCCTTTCCCAGGAATGGCTCTAGGTCTGACAGCACAACCCTTCCCTCTCACTTGAGAGCTAAGTGATAATTTGGTCTTTCCCTAGCGTTCACTCACTCCCCCAAATTGGATTTTCAGCTTTGGATTTATCCCAAGTTCTCTCTTTCCCTTTGTGTACTCTATTTAAAAACATATCATTCACATGTTACATTTTTAGGCCTCTTCAGATGTCCTTGCTGCTGTTTCATGGTCAGCTGCTCCTTCTTCCTGAGCTAACAGAGAGCTATTAAAACCGAGATTACTATTGCTGTACAGCAAGGGAGCTGCTGACTAACCTCTTCTTTGCAAACACCCACAGCTCGCAGGGACAGGGTGAAGCTCTGCTCAAGCCCTCCCTGCTGGCTGCTGAATTTCCCCACGTTTCAGCCCTGAAGGGGATTAGAAATGCTTTCCCACCTCGGGTGTTTCTTCTATTCGCTTCACCTTTGGTACCATGTGTTGCTCAGAAATTGCCCAGAGGCAGCATCTGCTGCAGGCACAAAAAAGGTAAAGAGCTGCTCTGGCCAAGAGGGTTTTTTGCCAGTGTTGGCTGCCTGGGACAACGCCGGCTGGATGCAACCTCTCCTGCCGGAGAGGGGCAGTGGCTGGTGGGCAGGTGGGTGCTCCCCAAAGCAGCCCGAGGAACAGCCAGGTTTTCAAGGGCTCGCTCTGCCTCCATCACACTTGTGCCCTCATAGTCTCTCCTGGCGTATGTAAGGGCAAAAATTCAAAGCTGCTGATCCTTCAGGAAGCCTTAAGCTGGCTCGGCTCAGGGATAAGCAGTTCAGCAGAGCTGTGGTTTTCCCATACCTTGAGCTTTAGCTCAAATTCATTGGCTTTAATCCGCTGTACAGCAAGACATTCAGCTTCAAGAGGCTTTTTCTGAGGCTGTGACAGAGGTTCATCCCCCCCTAGTCACTTTCTCTTCCTGGAGCTGTAATTTCTGACCCTTTCCTTGGTTTCAGAAGGAAAAACTAGGTCCCACAAAACTAACTTTAGTCTTTAAATAGGTACCACCACACCTGCCTTGAAGGAGCGTCTCCTGGAGCAAAGCAACCCTCTGACATCAATCGCCTAAAGCCCCGTTCTCATCAGTGCAGACAGCTAAAGGATGAGCCTGTCTCTTGAGGTGATCTGAATTTAAAGGTTCCACCCTAAAAGAGAGTTCTAGGTTAAAAGAGACTCTTTCCTGCAGCTGGCAAAAGCTCCCTACACCTGAAGAGCAATGGGCAGTATAAGAAAATACCCCTGCACTGCCTAGGCAGCCCCCCCCACCCCGAGAGCTAAGAAGTACTCCTAGGTGGCACAGAGCCTGACAATGATGTGTTTTGCAACACTTGAGGCTCCTGGGAAATTTAGCTCCTGAGCCAGTCTAACATTTTTTGAAAATTTTACCCTCTTTATATATATTATAGGTTGCATTTAATCATGCTGAGCTGGTGAGTAATATCTATAAAATACTCTAGCAATTTCACACAAATTTTTTGAACGGCTCAAAGGAAAAAAAAAAAAAAGGATACTACTGAGGATGAGTCAGGCCATGAGAAACAGGCTCCGTGGACTCATTCTTTGGTTAGCAAATCATTTATGAGCAGATTCCGATTTCTTCAACTGGGTCATTTCCTAAAAGGATTTTTTTGACTAGTCTTCATGAGTCATTCAGAGTGCCTTGAAGAGCTCAGGTGGTTGCTAGCCACTTTCCACAATGGGATTTGGAGTGCACATTTCATCCCTTAACTCACAGGGTTTTGTTCCCGCACCCAACCCAAATGGCTGAGCGATGGCTGGAAGTAAAAGGGGGGTGAATGCAAGGTGGCTTTCGGTGTAGATAACTGATGCTGAAAGAGGGCAATTTTAGAATTTGCTCACAGGCAGCAGCGGGTTCTCTGAGTACGAGGGAGAAAGGATCAGATGCAGAAACTGAGCAAACTTGGTCAGTAAAGTATTTTGCGGGGGCTGGCTAAGGTGCCCAGTCTGGGGTTATGAATTACGACCCAGAACTGTTGTGGGTGATCCTCTGCTGAGAAGCAGGGATGTGGGTGAGCGGACAGTGGTGCACGGTCCAGACCCACATCCTCCCCTCCTGCTCTGGAGGTGCCAAGATCTCTTGCCAGCTGCACTTGGGAAATGCTTTCCCTTCTGCTCACCACTTAACCCCCTTCCAATAAACAGCAAGGCTCCTGCCGAGTCAGATGGTACCATTACATTAATTTCGTATTCTACTACTAACTTATTTTTATTAAAACAGGTGCACACTCCCAAGAGGGAAAGTTATATAATGCCTTAGAGGTTAGAAAAAGCGTAGGCAACCTGGAAAACAATGACACAAGTTGCATTTTTCATCTAGGACCGTTGCTAGCAGCAGAGAATCGTTCCTGTAATGGGGAATATCAAAAGGATGGATAGTCTTCTGCACAGCTCTAACAGGGAAAAGCTGTTTCGGAAGGCACAAGAGGGAGTTAGGTGCTTCAGTGCTTGGGTACTGAGGAAAATTTACACTTTGCAGCAAGTTTTTGGTGATTTAGCCCTCCACTGTATGATGGATGGGTGCAACTTCATCTGCATAAGGTTTTTTTGGCCAGAGAAGGGAGGATTTGTTTAATACAGCTGAGAGGGCATCACAGGAATTGTCCAAGCAGTGGCTACCTCCACGGCAGGAGATGCCAGGGTTGCATGTGTGCATGCCTACATATCACAAGTGTGGGGACATGTGTCAATACAGGTGTCCAAGGCCATTGTGGTTTGCTTTGGTGATGCCCACGCTGTTCCTCACCTCTCCTGTGCAAAGTGGCCTGAGCTGCAGAACCAGCTTGGGGCAACGAGGGTTCAGGCTCCTCAAAGCATTGGCACTTGCTTGTCTCCTGTCTCTTGCAAGGGTGTCCTGGTCACCAGAGGTTCTTGCTTCTGGTCACGGAGTCATAAAAATGGCAGATTTCATGGCCCTGTTCTGTACTTCAGTAACGGCAGCCCTGGGACATCACTCGCGGTTCCCTCTGTCATCACTATGAAAGTGGTGGCCATGTGTTGTGTGTTTGTATCATTTATCAGAGAACAGCCTCTTCAGTAAGGCACTTTGTTAGGGATTTATCCTGTTCCTGAAACAGCTGTGCGATGGATCACAGTGCTGCCCTGTTACAAGCAGCAGGTGTGACAGTCACCTTTGCTGAGCAAGTGTGCATTTCTGGGGGTTTCAGACCCAATTCCCTATGAAGGAAAAACATTTCTCTGAATAGGGTATGCTTCTTATGTGATGGGGTTTTTTCTCCACACTTGCCCCAGGGCTAGAGCTGAGGTACTCAAACACAGGAGTTTCAAACCACCACTCAGACCAAGCTTCTAGACAATTAACTCCCAGCAGATAATTAATTTTAAAATGAGCTCCAAGCTCAAGCTGAAAAAGTGAATTCTCCTGCTGCTCAAACAATTTCTTGTCTCCACAGCCACCTCTCTGACTTCTGCTTAATCCAAACCTGAAATGTAACCTCTCCTCCTTTCCCCACTTGCCCTCAGTGAAGAGCAGGGACTTTAAATCCCACATGCAGAAGAGCAACTGGGTGACACTGAACCACAAAGTGGCTGAACGTTCCCTGGAAGAGTTCACGTCTCATTTCCTACTTTCTGAGATTGCAACCTTAATACACATGCATATGGTGTTTACATGGCCTTCTGCACACAGAAGGATACTGTGAGATGTTCATTAGCAGCCCAAGCTTTACACAAAAGCCATGCCATGCTCTGTAATCCCAGGGAAAGCAGAATAGATAAATTCTTTAAGAGGTGAATGAGCAGAAGCTGGAGACGTGGAGTGTGAAGGGAGGTACGGAGATGGACTTTTTTCACTCTCAGAAGTCGTCACACCAGATTTCCCTCTTCTCTGAAGATGCAGGACAGAGACGAGGGAACTGCACAGACTGTGAGCACCAGTGAAGCAAAACCAGTCTGTGAGGAACAGGAGTCTGTCTGGCAGGATTAAATGCCAAGCTAAGGCTGAATGACAAGAATAGGATGCAGTTTGACTTGTGGAAGCAGAGCACTCTGCTGGGAGCACCAAAGCGAAGCAGGAGGAAAGGTTCTCAGAGCACAATCCAGTGCAAGAAGCCTGATCCACAGCATCCCTAGGGAGAGTCAGACAGAGCAATGCTGCATTCACAGCCACTAATTAGGCTGATAGAGGTTCAAGCTTCCCCTGGATAAACCCGAACAGATGTGATGCTCTGGGCTTCAACAAGATAGAAGCATCACAGCTCTGAAGATGTTCGAAGTCAAGGGAGTTTTGAATTAAAGAAGAAAATGGGTCACAGTAGGTGCTTTGTATTGGAAATTCAGTGTCAACCCATTTTGCATAGCCACCACCTGCGTGGTGCTGATGACCCGTGGGATTAGATTTTGCACTACAGAGGGCAGGGTTTCGCAGGAAGAGTTAGATGGGACTCACAGGAACTTGGGAGAGGCCTAGGAAGTATTTCATATTTATAGACAAATTTTGCTGCATGCTTTTTATTGCATCCATGCCAAAAGTTCAGAGGCAGGGGAGCTGCAGGAGATGGCCTACACTTAGGGGTAGAGGTCACAGAGTAAAACACCCCTTCTGTCTGTGAGTTCGCAGCTTTGCTCCTGGTCAGTCAAGCTGCCAGATTGGCACACCTGCAAATCTGAGAAATAGAGGCGGCAGAAATGATGTCTCCAAGACAAATCCAAAAAGCCACATGGCACAGGCACTCCCTGGAGGCAGAGCATTCCCACAGCTTTGCCAGTTACCAGGTTTGCTAGGACTTTCTCTTCTCCCTGGTTTATGCACCCACATACTCTTGTTCTTGAAAGCATCGAGTGGTCCAGGGCTGCCTCACCCTGCCCCCAAGGGCATTCGCAGAGGAAGCCAGCTTCAACTCAATATGCTGTGTGCCAGCTCCAGAAAACACCCCGATGCTGGGATGGGACACGGAAAGCCATGTTTATTCTCACCACACTCCTGTTGTCCGGTCTGGCCATCCTTCTCCCCAGGGTACCGTCGACCAGCACTGATGGTCATCAGCTCCTGAGAGGGATCCAAGCACAACTAACCCCAGGTTGTGGATCCGTGTTGCAACATGGCCACAACTGAGTGCAAACCCCAATTTGCATATTGTAAAACACATTCATCCCCTCAATTTTTAAGCCAATGTGGAGCAGAAACGTAAGTATAAGGCCTCTTCAGCAGAAGTGCCACTTTTCACATGGGTAATATTTGCTACTGGTCCATGACGTGCAGAATCCAGGAATTTACCAAACACCCTGGATAGCAGAGGTGCACAAGGACCATGGGGCCAACACACACACAAGAGGTTAAGTCCATTGCCACCAGCTGTGTTTGGGCAGTAGCAACCTTCACCAGTGGAGTGATTTAGGACCTCTGGCAGGACAGGGTCTGCTGTGTCTCTACTAGAGTCAAATTGCTGGATGATGTTATGCAAGGCAGAGCGGAGCACACATCCCTAGGGTAGAACCACAGTGCAATACCTTGCCAAACCAGCCACAGCCTCACCAGCTAGCCCATGCTTAGTATGCAGGCTGTATTTCCTAGAAGGCTTCTGGAGATGAGATGCCTGTCACCATAAAGCAGAGTCTGAATGCTAACTGACAGTGACCAGACCTTGCCATTAATTCATTCCCCACCCACTCCAGCTGTCTCCCTTGGTTGGTTTAACTCCTGCACTGTCCCCCTGCACTTGGTTTAACCAAGTGACCTCTGGTGGAATTTACAATCTTCCTATTTCCTTGATTTATTACTTGCAGCCTCTGGGTCTGATGATTAGATGGTCTGAGCCTAGCTCTATCCCTTTTTTCTAAGTCTACAGCAGGTTATTTGTTTATGACAAAGGCTGATAATAAAAAATACTCTGCCACACTTATTCCAATTCGTATCACCATGGCAACAATGATCAAAGTTTTTGAGTTTTTCCTCAAAAGAGTTTGCTGGGTTAGGTTGTTTATAGAGATCTCCATGTGTGCTTGTTTGGAGGTTTCTAGTGATTTATCTAGCACGAGGTTTGTCAGTTATGTACATTTGTTTATGGAGCTCAGCTGCTCTCTTCTGCATCTCCGCCTGTTTCTCTTGGCCTCTGCCCTTCTCTGCTCTCTGCATGGCTTCCAGGACACAGCCACCTCTTCTCCTCTCCACCACCTGGCCCCCAATCCCAGGTCATTGCTTCCCTTCCCACCCCACTGCCAGACTACAGATACAGCAACATCCACCCACCTTCCGCAGAGCCACCTCCCTCCGGTGTCAGTCCCCAGGTGTCACAGATGGTGACATCTCGGGTGTGCCTCAAGCTACGCGAGTGATGCCCGGGGGTGGGCACCTCGGACCACTGTGGGAGGGTGGTTGGGAGTGCAGGGTCTGCGAGGCACGGGGAGAGGCAGAAGCTGTTTTGGGGTTTGACTCACCTGACATACTGTCCGTATCTACATAGGATGAGGTTTCTTGTACCCTTGTCCCCACTGACCACCCTGCTGTCTCTGGGAGAGACAGTGCTGCGCTGTGGGTGTAGTCTGAAGTGAGATGGACATCACCTTTGGTCTCAGGTCCCTGTAGGCAGGTCTGCAGCACAAGATAGAGTTTGTCACCTAAGATCACATGAAGTGTTCCCAGCCACTGTTACCCTTGGGGTCCCAAAAAGCCAGGCATCCCAGAGGGACCCAAAAGATACTTTTCCCTGGAGCCTGATACTCTTTCAGCAACAGCTTTTCTGGCTCCCTTACACTTCATACTTAGAAGAAAGTGGCCACCTAACACCAAGCACAGTGGCCTGTGTGCTGTGCCACCTGGTGTCAGTGGGATTGGGCAGCAAAGACTGAAGGTACTTCTGTTGCAGCACTGCCAAACTACCAGGTTGCAACAAGACTTTTACCATCTTGTACCAGCCCTCTCTTGCCTCAGCACCACCATCAGTCTTCACACAAGGCTTCAAAGGTTCATCTACTGTCAGTGCTGTTTCTTCATCCTCTTCAGAAGCCAGTCCACCCGGCTTCTTGCCTCTGCTGCATCCAGGTTCTTCCTTCTCCTAGCTCCTCTTCCAGCCAGCCTCTCCTCATCTGGGCCCCCTTCTGCTTCCTCCAGGTCCTCTCCTTCTCCCTCATACATCTGGGGCTCCTCTTCATCCAGTACTCCTCTTCTGGGCTCCTCAGTACTATTTAACTACTTAGCAGAAACAACCCACAGCTGCACATCCTCCACATCAGCCAGCCCACTGCCCCTGAAGCAAGCCCACAACTGTATATTATCAATGTTAATTAACCCTCTACAATTCCTCTACAGTACTCCTGCAGTGAGGTCCCCATCCCACATGTCTGCAGCATCCCTACGCTTTAGAAGCAACCTTTGTGATTTTGTCAGACCTGTCCTAGCATGGCCAGTGTACCTGAGGTACCAGCTGCCCCCACCCCCCTGCACCGCACCTTGCCCTGAGATAGGACACTCCCATAGGGAGTCCTCCAATGTCCCACTTGGAATACTCAAGTCAAAGAGGTTGCTGCCCCTGTACCACTCCAGTTAGTCTGCACTTGCTGGCTTCAGACATGAACCACCCTGGTGCAGAAACAAACACCCAGCCCTCAGCCTCCTGTTCTTTGCATGCTGCTACTACAAATTTAGCCAAGCTTGATTCCCAGCCAATTCACTGGTTGACAGCCATGCGTTCACTCCAGGCAGCCCTTCTGCACAGAGGAGTTTTCCTTGCTCAGTCCCTTCCCTGAAGTCTCCTGTTCACCAGCATCTTGCTGCCCTGTGGTACCCAGGGCCAGTCCCAGGCTCTGGAGAAGGTCGCTTCCCATCGCGCAAGAAGCTGCCTCAGCTGAAGGTGGGTTCCAGAAGCAGGACCTACCCAAGCAACTGGGACTCCTGTCCATGCAGCATGTCCCAGAACATGCAGATGAACTGCTTTACTCCTCCCAGTGTCTATGCAGCTGAATGCCAGTGGCCAGAGGTACTAGCAATGTCTCCACCCTCTTCCCATCTAGCACTGGAGTTGGTCATGCTGCTGAAAAACTCTGCAGACCATCTTTTGCTCTCTCCCACCTCAGATGACACTGCACTAGCCATCAGGCTCATCCTGCCTGCACTGCATGCACTGTTTCACCAGGCATGTCTTCCCAGGCTGAAATCCCCTAGCTTATTCCTAACCCCATTTCCACCTCATGTCCTGATCTCTCCTGCATGATCCCAAACCTACTAGACAAATGCACTTCAGGTTCATTCTTCTGTGCATCTAACACAGATCAGATTGAACGAAGGTGCCATCCTGAACCCTTAGCTGTATCCAGGGTCATTGACCCTTGCTCTTCAGTAAGCTATGCAGTCCAGAGCAACATAATCTTTAGGTACCATTTGTCTTGCAGTAAGGTTTTGGGAGTCTCACTGCTTGATTTGTTTCTCTTCCTCATTATTATCATTGCTTACTTCACACTGGTGCTTGATCTTATGAATATTGATTATTTTGTCTCACTGGTTAGCAGTTGTTTATTCTAGACTAACGTTTTCTATTCTTACATTTCTGCACACTAAGGTGATTTATAAAGGCAGTAAAACAAAGCGCTTGTTGCAGGGAACTCGAAAAGCTTTGCTGTGCTAAAGGTTCCTGGGAATAATAAATCAAAACTAACCTTGAGTCAGAGTGTAATCTCTGCTGCATTTGGCCTCAGATGGAGTCATCCAGCACCACCACCCAGAGCTCACACGTTCCACAGGGCAGCTCTGTCTGCCCAAAGCTGCCTGCAAGCCTGCAGGTTCCTCCAGCTCTCTTGTGGTCAGACCCTCCAGGGTGATCTCCCTTCCCTGTGCATGCCATTCACCGCTGGCAAAGCAAGGGGGTAGCTGGACCTCCTGGAGACAAGCCACAGCAGCATGGATGTAGCCTCAGAAACTCCCTTTGCTGCCTTCATGCCATGTCAAGCCATCCTGCCAACTCCTGCAGACATGCTCATCCTGCACACTCATCGCCCAGAGCCCAGGAACCGCAGGCAATGCTGCTGGAATAGATGTGCACCCTCACGTGAGAGCCCACCCCGCTCAGTGCAGGAGCCCTGCTGTGGGGGAATCAGCCCCTCCGTGCACCCACAGCGGGTTCCCAAAGCTCTCTGCTTTTTGGGCAGTTCCACAAGCTGTTCTGGAGTGCGGGCAAACGGCCACAGCCATAGCAGCACATTCATTTCCAAGCCAGGACGGTGCTCTGACTGCTGAGGAACAGGAAAGTAAATGCTATTGCTGGAGACACAATTCCCACCGCCTGTCACAGCCACACTGCATCCTGTAAGGTCACCAGACCTTTGCTTACTGGCTTTGAGGTTCTCCGTGCTCAGAAACCTTCATTCCTCTGTCTTATTCAGGTCAACAGTGCTTTTTATGTCCGTCCATCAGCTCTGGAAGTCTATCAGCATGAGAAGGTGCCTGTTCTTTTCTTTTCCTGAAGGCTGTGTGCACACAGCCTGACATCACACACGGCCAGGCAGGGCTCTGGTCAAAGGGCAGGAGGCAGGTCCCAACCCCTTCCCAGTGCAGCTTGTTTTCTGGGATGTAAGCCAAGCCTGGGGATGCCACACTCTGGACAGCTGCTGCATTTTGGTGGTGGAACACTAGGATCCCCCCTGCCTGCAGAGGCTGTGGGAGGGGTGTCAGGCTGTTCAGTGACCACAGGGTGAGAGAGGTCACACAGCCACGTGAGGAGTATTTCTGAAAATGAAGCATCAGGAGGAGGGGAGGAGGGGGAGCCCGAAGGCACAGCACTTCCTCCATCTGATGCAGAACCAAAGTGCACCCCAGCACGCTGCAGAGCCAGCCTCCCAGGGAGATGACAGACAATGTGACAGCAGGATTTCCAGATACCTGCTGGGCCAGGAGGCAGATGAACCTCTTTATTTCCTTTTCTGTTCCTTTATCTATTCAAGTCCTGACCTAGAGGACCAACCAGCCACCCTTTAACCCCCAGGTACCTGCATCTGGGTGTCAGTGCAGAGTGTGGGGGTGCTGGGGGATCTAATGTATTGATGAAGAACAGCGAAGGGCAAGACTGCTTAGAAATCAGTATCGCTGTGCTGTCTTGCATAGTATGTCTCTTCTACCCCAGATATGCATTCACCTGCATGCATACTTGTAAAGCACTGGTGACTATATCAGTCAAGGCTGGCTGTCAAAGCTGGCATCCCAGCTAGGACAGGCTGATGGCTGTGATAAATTAAGGGTGATTCACACTTCGCTATCAAAACCTTTTCTCAGTGAAAAAACCCTAAGATTTTGGAAGAAAAGTAACTGTAGGTAGGAAACATACACTTTTCCTGAAATGCTGTCACTGCAAAGGGAAAAAGTCAAGATAATCACAAGCTGAATGGAGAAACATCATTTCTTAAAGTTTTCTGCTGATTTTTTGTCTCAACAATCAGAGAACCATGAAATTCCTACTGTGTACAAAAGTCTTAATTTCAAAAATTTGTCTCATTCTCTCCGCTGATCACGGAGGAAGCAGCAGACACTTGCCCCACCGCCACTCTCCCAGGGGGAGCTACCAAGGGCAGCAATGGCTCTTTTAAAGAGTGGACATTACTCCCAATTTTCAAAGTTAGGAATGACCCCCTCTATGCTTCATTATAGCAATCAGGGACATGAGATGAGCATGAGTGATTGGCAGTTTTGTTTGAGATCCATCCCAGCAAGGCTCATCCTCATTTCTTCTCTCTTTGTTGAGCAGGATGAGTCCAGTCTCCAAAGAGTCTGCCATGGGAACAGACGTGTCTGCAGTTGCTGAGTCACAGCCCCATGCACTGGCAGGCTGCAAAGCTCTTTCTCATCTCCTTTGCAGCAAGAACATCCTGTAGGTTCTCCCCTGGCTGAAGGTAGGACTGAGGGCAGAGAGGGCAAAAATCAGGACCATAAAAAAATATTCATAGAGCTGTGTCTTTTCCCTGGGCTCTCCAGGTCGTATTGAACCAGAACCAGCACCTGAGACAGTGCCTTTCCTGTTCACACCAACCCCAGGTTCCAGTCCCAAGCACGCAGACACAAGCCAGGATTTGGTTTCTATGCAGGCATTAGATGCAAACCGATTTCAGGGTCTGGAGGTGCTGTGGAACAAAGTTGCTGTCCTTCTGTGACTTTGCCACAGAACCTACCAGAAGAGATGAGAAGGGGGTTGCCCAACCCTGCCTTAAGTGTGTGCACCTCTCCCCTCCCTGCACAACCCACAGGGTATGTAAGCACCACACCAGTTACTGGCAAGGCTACCCAAGGACCAGGCAGCAGCTATAAATGAACCATTTGCTTCAGTGAGGGCTGAGCATGGAGCTAAGCACCTGACTGTACTCATTCTGCCCATGCTACTGCCTGCACAGCCCCAGCTGCCCTGTTCCAGGTAAGCAAGACAGAAGCTGGCCCTGGGCTGGCCCTGGGCTGCAGGCACACGCTAAGCAGCTCTGGCACACCTCAGATGAAATGCTCTCAATCACATCATCCCCATCTGACAGGCGCTCTCAGCACATCCCCTGTCCCTCTAAATGCCCCACTAGATTCCTTGCTTATCTGAGCTCCCAGTGTGTAGTTCCTGGCAGCCTCACAAAGGAGACAAGCCCTGGAGGGAGCAGAATGAATATTCATGGTCACTGTGTCTGGAAGGTAAGTGGAGGCTCTCAGCACATCCACAGGCGAGCAAGACATCCATCATAAAATTCACATTCAGGGTCTTATTCCTCTTGCAGCATTAAATATTTAACAACAGAAACTTTCAAGCATCTTCACAATGTAATTACAGTGCCAGGAGGATCATCTTCAATTGCTGAGCCCCAGCTCGCCGCCAGGATCGGCACTGCCAGCAGCAGTGCTTGGGTGGCCCCCAGTCCCACCTGGGCTTCCAAAGTACCTGCAAGGACAGGCTTGCTAAAGGTAAAAACTAAAAATGTTGCGAAAGTTGTAATATGGAGAGAGACTGCAGGAACAGCGCAGATGGCCAGGAAGATTAAAATGGAAAAAAAGAATCCCTGTTGCAGTAATATAACAAAAAGCATGGTGATAGGAAGGTAGGGAATCTGGAAAGAGGATGTGTACAGTTTCTCAAGGGCAGCAGTTCTGGGAGGGGATGCAGGCTAGTGAGCAGGGAAGGAACTGGATCCAGAGAAGGGCAGGCAGTGCCATGGTCCCACACAGCCAGCTGGGCACACACCTGCACTTGAGAGCAAGATGAGGAGAGAGGCAGCTTCTCATGGCCCGGTCGAGGACACTGGCCTTAGACACCATCAAAAGCTGAACACACATAGTGTGTTGCTAATTCCCTTTTATATCCCACAAGGGAAACAGAGATTCAGTAGTATATACACAGTCCAAGCATCAAGAGAAAGGGTTGACCATCATCCAAGAGAGACAGATTCTCAGGAAACATTGGTTACACACTCCAGCAATGACGTAAGAGCAGTTACACCCTTGTATGCTGACAAAAAGGGGAAAAGAGGATCAAATTCAGTATGTCACTGGGTGACTGAAGAAAAACACAGGATTGTTTCATATAAATTAATGTTTCAAGGCTGAATTTGCAGGGTGATGTTCTCCAGAGAGATCAGTCCTCGGCAGAGAAACAGCAAAGCTGACAGAGGATTGAATTAATAAAGAATTAAAGGCTAGGAATAGTATCAAGTCCAGTCAGCATGGTTTTATGGAAAGCAGCCCTTGCCCACCAAATCTGTTCTCATTTGCAGAGGAGAACACACATGTGGCTGATAGGATAAAGTGCCCAGGCACAATCAGGCTTTACAGCTTTGGATTAAAACCAGTTCTAGCCAATGCTGCTAAAGCCCCTGTGTAAATATGCTGAGTGTTGGATGGAAATGGCAGATCTCCCAACAAGTAGGGAATTCTCATCAAACGAGAGTGTGATGGAGGGATTTTTGCAAAGGCCAGCTCTAAACCCTGGCACCACAGGGAAGTGAGATGATGCGGTAGAGATGGAGATAGAGATGGAGATGAGGGGAAGGGGGAGCAGTTTTCCTTTGAGGTAAAATTTGCAAGGTGCCAAGTAGTGCTGAGGATGGAGCAGTAAGAGAAGAGGTCCAACCGCTTGGTCGGCTGGACCTATGTGAACAACATGCACCTTGATGCAGCCGGGTGATAAGACCTGACGTGAGGACAAAGAGCACCAGCTGCAGCAAGTCCCCAGTGCTGCAGCCTCCCCAGCCCAGGTGCAGCAAACCCCCTGCTGCTCCTAGTCCTGCAGAAAACCCTGGGCAGGCAGGAGCTTTGCTTTCCCCAAGTCTGTCTGGATTTCCCCAAGTTTGCCACCTCATCGTCTTCGTGTTTCTCTTACGTGGCTCAGCAGGTGAGGTGAAGCTGATAATTGTATAAACACATCGCCTGGTTTTGCCTCATCATTAACCATCCTACTCAAATCAATGAAATAAAGGCTACCGAGAGAGAAAATCCTTCTCCCTTGCCTAGATTCGCCTCCCGGCAGCATCTGCCTTGCTTCGCTCTACTCTCACCCTTTGACAGCCTGGGTTGCATATTATTGCTTAATTATCATCTCCTTACACCAGCCCTGGAACATTTAATATGGTCTGTGCTCTGCCTGGCATTACTGTAAAAGCAGTTAACAAATGTATCTGCATGTCTTACTAATCATACTAAAATCGTGATCGCTAGTCTGTTAAGAACCCTGCTAATGAATAGGCATGAACTGCAGCTCCTAGGGGTCCAACGTGTCTTCCTTACCTACCCCTCCTGGAGCTCAGATCACAGCTAAGCTGCTTCAGGAGGGCAAGGAGGCATGTTTGACATCCAGCAGCCTCTGGGGCACTCAGCAGAATTCACCCTCTTGACAGACCATCCACTCCTAGGGCAACCTGTGCCATCCTTTGGGGAGCACCAAGGAGAGACACACAGAACATTTGGATGTCCGTCTTCCACTGAGTCCATAGAACAAGCACCCAGCATAATTCTAGGGCACCGAAATCCAACCAACAGATCATAAAAATAATAACAGTCAAGAAGAAGAAGAAGAAGAAGAACTTCTACTAGCACAAGGGGAGCTCACTGGCAAAGGAGACTCCTGCTACAGGTAA
>JAVJGI010000001.1:94458058-94501599 GCA_035590275.1 Ibycter americanus
TGCATCTGGGTTCCTGGCTTCTCCTCCAGCCAGCCTCTCCTCATCCAGGCCCCCTTCTTCTCTCAGCTTCTCCCGGGACCTCTCCTACATCCCTGGGCTCTTCCTCATCTGTTCTCCTCTCTTCACCCAGTGCTCCTCTTCCACTGGAGCTCCTTCCTTTCCAGCCTCCTCAGTGCTATTTAGCTACTTAGCAGGAGCAAGCCACAGCTGCACATTATCCACATCAGCCAACTCCCCAACCCAGAAGCAAGTCCACAACTGCATATCATCAATATTAATTAACCCTCTACAGTTCCTCTATAATTCCTCTATGATTCCCCCCCCCCTTTTTTTTTTACATTTCATACCTTGTGTATTTAATAATCATCACAACCTTTTCACAAACAAAATTCTACAAGCAGCCCTGACCAAAACCCTGAGTTACTCTTCATCCATCAGCATGATGGGAACTCGGTGTTAGGGAATTTCCAGGCAAACCTTTCAACCATTCTGCTGAAGAAACAGCCTCTGGAAGGGCTGTTATCGTTTCTGGTTAAGCAGAGCTGTCTAGCAACTCCTTTATCCTTGTGGCCCTACTGTTAAGCTGCTAACCCATGAAAAGAACTGCAATAAGGATGAAAAAGAAGCGTTAACAGTGAAAAGTGTGCTGCAGAGCATGCTCAGCACCCCATGCTTAAAGGTTCATAGCTCTGTTATTTATGATGTGACTTCCTTCAAACTTGGCAGCAGCTCTTGTCCCATTTGAAGGCTAAGTGCATGGCAGACTGAGAGTCCCAAAACAGAGGAGCTTTTGTCACAACAGAAGGCTGCAATCTTCTGCAAAAAAACAGAAACTGCCCATTTGTTCACTGTTACAAAAGCCAAAACCTGCTGGACACTTCCCCCCCTCCCCGAACTTTTCAACATTTTCTGTTGAGGGAAAACCGAGGGCAAGAAATTTCAGCCCAACAGGACATCTAGAGATATAAGGATACAGAGAGAGGTAGGCAGGAACTGGAAGTAGAAGTCACCACAAAATTACTCCTGCAGCATCAGTTATGGAGTCACGTCCATCCCTCCCTAATTACTGTTGGTCTTGGCTGACTGGTCGGCCCGTAGCAGCGGGAGCACAGCTCCACCGAGAAGCACTGCGGTCATGGGGAGGAGGAACCACATCCCTCCGAGCTCCCAAAGGTCCCGGTGACCTTGTCCCCTCTGCCTGCCTGGAAGGTTTTGAAAACAGTTAATTTCAGTTCATCTCTGTCGCTGGTAAGCTGGCAAGGAGGAAGGTTCCCTGCCAGCCGGTTCCCTATTAGCATTCTGCCAAATGCCTTCAGGACAATTTAATTTACATGCCTATTATTTTTATGATATAGAAGATTCACGGGGAAGTGTCTAAGATTCAGATGTGTCTGGGTAGGAATGGGAGCTCTGGCATCCACACCCTGGTTTCTCTGAAGACCTCAAGAGCTACAGGCATCAAAAATAGCAAGCTGGGGAGGAAAATGGGCTTGACCAGCTCACCCAGTGCAGCCCTCTCAGCTGGTTCACTGGTCTTCCTGCATTCTGGCAAGGGGTTTGCTGTCTGAAACGTTTTAACATGATTTTTATGAGCAATTCACATCCTGTGGGCTGGTGCAGACTGTTCTCGCTGCTCCCTTCTGCGTGCTGCATGCTGCACATATAGGGGTGGACAAGTCCAGCCACATATTTCTGCTCCCCATACACATCAGCTTCACTTCATGTGAGGGGACAGCTATGTAGAAAGGCATGAGGTTTATGGGACTTGAGAGCTTTTTTCTCAAATACCCTGCACCCTTTACAAACATCCTTCAATCTCATGGTCCTATGACTTCCAGCAACCCTGGAGCCTCCTGTGTTATTTGCAGGTGAGAGCGTTACCGTTTAGGCAGTGGCACCTCATCTCCTTGCCATAGCAGAGTTGTGGCTATGTCCCAGGGGCTAGAAGTTAAGGAGAAAACCCTTATCCCAGGATGGCCAGGCAAGCCTGCAAGAGGAGAGAGAAGGTGCCAGCTGCTGCCACGGGAAGCATTACTACCTAAACACATAGGGGACGAGCAGGTTGCACCCAGCGTGTGGGGTCTCCCCCGGCACAAACAGCCCAGGACACACCAGCAGGCTTTTCAGTGGTCTTCCTTATCCACCACATCAAAGAACCACATCAGGTCCCTCCTGTGGTTCCTGCTAGCAAACACACGTAAAAAAAGATTTATTTTTTTTTCTCGTTTGCAGCTGCCGATGTGCAGGTGCAAGTGGTTAAAGAGGTGTTCGGCAGGTTACCCAAGGGTAAGAGGGCGGATCGTGAGCCATTCCTTCTGGCAGTTCCTTGGGAGCAGGAGGCAGGACTGTGGAGGTACATCAAGCTCTCCATGATGTGACATGCATCTGGCATGCTCTTCCTCCTGCTGCTCTTCCCTGCCTTGCATGAAGCTGGCGTTGTCCTGCTCTGGAAGAAGTGAAACAAAGGAGGGAATGGAGTGCTTCATTCATCTGTAATTCTTGCAAGGGGAACAAGAGCATTGGCTCAAACTTAGAAATCTCTCAATACAGAGAGGAGCCGAGCTCTTGGCACTGCAGAGATTTTGGACCCAGTCATGTCTGCAGAAAGCTAGTAATAATAATGACAATAATTAAGGGAAGGAGGGTGCCACCCAGTAAAATGTGGTGGGTCAGGCTGAAGAACAGCCAGTTGGTCTTCCCTGGCCCTGCAGAGACTACGTGATCGATGGTATTTGGCGTGTCTTTCGTCTGCAGTCACTTCGTACTAATTCCACCCAGACCGAACAGACCTCCCCGCCGCCAGCCCAGAAGATATATCTGGTAAAAGAAGTGGCTCACTAGGGTCTGCTAAAGAAAATACATTCTGCTCTGAAGCCTGGAGAGCCCAAGAGGAGCCTGCCTTTGGCAGATGAGCTCAGGGAAGAGTTAAAGCACAGCACCACGTTTTCAGCAGAAAGAAAAAGTTGCTCTCCTTCCTTTCTTTGTTTTTTTTTCCCCTTCACTCTTAAAAAATCACTTCATTTTCACTTCAGTGAAACTGGAGAGGCAGGAAATAATACAAAGGCTCTTTACAAAGTCTGACTTCTTTCTTCTGTGGCATCTGTGCTGAAGTATCTGTGATGGTAACACCCTCTGCTCTGTCTTCACAGGACTCAGCTTCATCAAATATTCCCTCTCTTGAGGCCGAGCTGTGCGATGGTGGGATTCCCTCCTCCAGCTCCATTGCATTTCCAGTCACACTCAGAGCCGCTTACAGAGCTCAGGGAGAGAAAAAGGAAAAGCAATCCTGCTTTTCTTCTCCCAGCAAGAAAAGGAAGGGGCTGTGGCTGTGGGTTTGCTCCCCCCTCAGCCTCCCCCTCCCCCCAGGAGGCTGTGCTTGAGCAGACCATGGCCATGGGGCCGCCCAAACTAGAGGGGACCCTGGTGACAGCACTGCCTCCCCCCAGGTACACTCATCAAGTCACCATTTTCCAGGCATATTTTAAACCCCTTTGGATTTTTCTAATCTAAATAATTAATCAGCACACAGTCCTTCTCTCTTAATTTGCCAGGAGCGGTGCGCACACACGGTGCTGCGAGCTGGCTTTGCTCCCTGTGCAGCACCTCGCTGCTGGCAGCGGTACCTGCAGCCCTGCTAGCCCTGCCGCAGGCAGAGCATCCCCGAGCACAGCCCTGGCTCCCCTCCTTCCCTACAAGGGCACCTGCCTGCTGGTCCCAGGGCACCGGCAGCTTGCCATGCCTTGCTTTGCATGTTCATCCCGGGCAGTGGGGACTGGCAGAGGTGAGGGTCCCTGCCCACCGGCCCCCAGGACTCCCCACTCTACACGCGGTCAGTGGCTCTGCTTCAGCTTACGCAGTGACATCCACTTCTACAGCAGGTGATGATGAGGTGCTGATTGCATCGGGCTGGTCAGCTCAGAGCCGAACCACCCCACTGTCCCCTCTGCCAGCAGCTCTGCAGGCAGCTGCAAACACTGATGGCATTGCAATTCCCTAGCACAATTCATGCCACTGCCCTTATTTCCACCCATAGTGAGAGCATGAGGACAGCCTGCCATACAGATATGGGCACAGAGCCATTCTGCTCCTTTCCTGTGGCCTCCTCCAAAGGGCCGGGAGCTCATCAGGCCCCACCAGCATGCCTTGGACACCTCTTACCAGTGCAGAGTCCAAACTAGATCCTGGGGATAACTCATGTAAGAGAGGTGAAACTGCCTGTCCAAAAGTGACCTTCTTTCTATGGGAGGGGATGTAGTAGAAGAGTGGTGAGGGCACCATGCCCTGCACAAAGGGGGTGGGAGGGGAGCTGGGAGCACCCTGACACCCTTGCTCAGAGAGCACAGGGTGGAGAACCAGACCCTGGGTACCCCCCCAGGTCCTGGAGGCAGCAAGAAGCCACAACAGCAAATTGTAAGGGGACGAGATGACCCCATGACAACATCTGGGAACTTCAGCAGAGCAGGCAGTGCCATAAAGTCCTCTAGCTGCTGTGCCCATGTGCGTGCATGCAGAGGTACAATGCTGTGAGCAACAGGCCCTGCTCATGGGTGCAGGATCTCCCTGACCACTGCTCTGGGAGCTGTGGAGTCCCATCCCCCTCAATGTCTTGGTGATTGGGAAGGAAAGGTTGTGGCAGAGGTTGTGGAGCATGGGAGGCTGAACTTGGGCTCCAGGCAAACCCTGTACAGCTCCTGCCCCAGGGGGGATGCTCTCAACCAGGCATGGTAGAGCTGGCAGCAAGCACCAGGGATGGCTCAGCCCCAAAGGCAGCTCAGTGTACACGGCGCAATGCTGATGATGATGGGCAGACTGCTGCTGTGGCTCTCATCATGCCCCCCTCACCACTCTGGCCCATCACCACTCTGGGAACTCTTCCCTCACCACTTCCATGCTCACCCCAAAACTTCTGGGAGATTGCACTCATGCGGTTTGCTTCCAAAAATATCATTTTCCTAATAAAAGTGCTACTGTTTTTACCTCTCCTTGGTGCTGACACACTCTGCTCGCCTTCATATTTTAATTCCCAAGTTCATCCAATATTTCCACTGTAAAAATTGACTCAGAAGAGCACATTTCACCTCCTCCCACAGGACTGCATGAGGCCAGCTTCCCTCTCCTGGTGGTGGAGAAGGACATCCCATGAGCCACTGGCCAGGCTTCCCTGCCCTCCACCAGACCTGTTATGGCAATGCTCACGTACCCCAGGCAGGAGCGAGACAAGACTGGAACGTCCTGCCCCCAGGCACCCTGCATGCGTGTCCCAGAGACCACCCGCCTGGGCCAGGGAGAGCTCGTGGTGGACCACAGAGATGAAGGAGGAGCCGGGAGCCACTTGCAGAAAAGAGAATCCTCACCCAGGTGACAGCAGAAGGGACCCAGCTGGGCATCAGCGTGTCCAGCCCTGTCCCTGTAGCTCCTCCCTGCACCTCAGCAGCCGCAGGTGCCGCATTATCCCCACGGAAGCATCAGCAGGAGGCACACAGAGCAGAGCCAACATCCAGGCTCGCTGGCCCAGCACCTAGTCCTGTATACCTGCATGTGAAGGGTCAGACCAGCCCTGGCAGAGCCAGGCACAACGTGGTGAGGGAGGGTTTCGGGGTCAAACCCAGCCGGGAAAAAAATGGTGGAAATAGGAGCTTTTGAAACTGCACAGCTGCTTCCTCATTCACCAGTCCTGCCTTATTTTGAACTGGGTAAAGAGTCAAAAATAATTGAAGAAAACAAATAAAGCAAAAAGGAAAACCAAACTAATAATTTGGAGGGGACACAAATATTTTTTTAGCTGATGCAAAAAATATTTGTGTTTCTGCTCACAGCTTTCCTTCAGGCTCAGTGGGTCTCCTCTGAGCCAGGACCAGCTTACCAGCAGGAGCCTGGGGCAGACCCCAGGCTGCTTTAAGGAAGGAGCAAGAAGAGTTTCTTCAGAAGATTGCATCCCACAAAAACAGGAGGACTGGATCCCGTGACCCAGCAGGACTGGACCGAGTGACCCTCCAGACCTCCAGCTCTGCACCCAGGATCACCGCCCTGACGGATTCCCGGGGTGCCCAGCACGCGTGGGTGCCGCAGCACCGTGTGACACGCACACAGCGGGGCCTCGCTCCGCCTGCCAGGAACAAACAATTACGAAGCAATCAGCCACACAAACACAGCGACTTGCACAACCAGCCCCTGGTCTGCTCATTTGCAGTAATTAAGAGCCGCCAAGCCTTTGCCTCCTCTCTGAAGGCGCAGGGTGAGTGCATGCAGGTGCACGGGGCTATGCGGAGTCTCGCACCACCGGCACAGAGTCGCTGGGGTGTCCCCATCCCACAGCCTTCGCGAGGTCCTGCACCAAGCAGCGTGGCTCTGCCATCAAGGTGGCACGGCGAGAGCACAGGCGTGCACCAGCTCAGGTGGGAAAAGTGGGTGCAAAAGGTGCAGCACAGGAGAAGGTGTCTCAGGTGTCCTCCGAGGGTGGGACCCTGGATACCGGGGAGCAAATGCAAGAACCAGCCAGCCACAGCTACAAGCCCAAAAGAAACAGGGTCTCAGCATACATCTGCTCCTGGCTCATCTGTATCACAAGCTGTATCCTCCTGCAATTACCCAATGCAACACCATCACAAGTTATTTACATATTTATGGAGTATTTACCCCAAACCTCATAATACTAAAAAAAAATTGATCATACAGCTAGTAATTTAAATGAAAAATTGTTATTCATCCTTTTGCAATGTAATGTCACATGCCACAAAATATTACGGGTGCATGAGGCAGCCAGTGCTCTGCTAATAATTAGAATACATTACCACTTTGATGAGGCATTTACACAAAACTGCAGAACTGTCTCAGAACTGCCGAGATGCTCCCAGCACCCCAATTAGAATATGTCAGAGGCTTTTATTTATGCTATAGATCGTGCAGCATAAATCGCACGTTTTGCCTAATTCCAGATACTTTACACACTACAGAATGTACGTGCCGTCACCTCCTGGTCCCCTTCGAATGCTTGGGGGCACAGGTGTTTTGAGCTCAGCACAGCCAATGCCTTCATGGGCAGGAGGTGTTAACGAGTGTTGCTGCTTGGAGGGCCCTTAGAGACAAGAGCCATGGCAGTATCTGTGATGGACCTTTCCCCGTGGGAGGTGCAGAGGGTCTGGGTGTAACTGTGCACCCTGGGTAGGAGCTCTGCAGATGGTCCCTGCGGATGGGTGGGGAGGGCTCAGGGTTTGCGGAGAGCAGTGCTCACTGGGGTAGACAGGTCCATACCACCCCTCTCACCTCTGGTCCTTCCATCCCTTCTGCACAGCCCTATTGTCCCCTCCATCTCGTTTCCCAGCTTCCCACCTGCTACAGCCTTTGGTCCCAGTAGTACTCACCTGCCTCCTATCATCTCACCTCCTACAGCTCAGTTCATCCTGCTGGTCCCTTCACATAGACCCTCCATCAGCCATCCCACCTTCTCCTATCCCCCAATCAGGCTTCCAGACCCTGCACCCCCATCCCAGCTGTATGTCCCCCAACATTTGATCACTCCTCATCAGGCTCCGTGGTCCCACTAGCAGAGAATCATGGCTGCTCTGCTCCACAGTTGGACCTCATCTCTCCTGGGATTCGGACACCAGCAAAGTCAATAGGGATACCCCTTCACCCTGCTCCCAGCTGCTGTGGTGCCCTCTGGGCTTCTCTCAAGTGCCTGTGTGGAAAGTGGGAATCCAGGATGTAGGGTCCAGTCCTGCCTGGGCCCCTCAGTGATGGGGGTGATACTGTAGGGCTTCCCCCTGAGAGCTGATGGGGTTAGGACACCCCACAAAACACCAGCTCTCTGCTGACTAAGCAGTTACTGCTACACCCACAACAAGCAAAAACTTACAGCTCTCATTTCCAGGCAAACTGGCCTGGCATATCTGTTAAGCTTGGTTTTTTGGTAGAAGAGGAAATATGCCTCCTGTTTACTTGGTTGCTTATCCCAGGGGCTGGGGAAGAGCTCTGTCTCTGCACAGGCTGCTCACTGAACCCAGCTTTTGGGTCAGCCCAAAGTTACCCACCTGCACCAAAGCGTGTCCCACCCAGCACCTCAGAGCCATCATCCCAAATGATTCCAGCGAGGCAGCTGGCTACTCAGCAATGGCACAATGCAGGGAAGTGAGGCACTTGGTGGAGAAACAGATTTCAGTGTTGTCAGGCCTTGAAGGAGCAATTACCAGTGACAGGCGCTGCAGCAATGAGCTGTGAAGTTATGACAAATGCCCCAGCAGCACCCTTCTAACAAATAACCGTGAGGTGAGAACGCAGCAGGGGAACACCAGCTGAATAGGGAAAACGTGCCTGTGTCTCTGGAAAACATCTTTCACAACACTGGGTTCATTATGGTGTTGGCTTTTCTTAATGCTATTCAAAGCCAATAGCACCAGCCCTCGGGAGCTGCACGTCTCCGCTAACCAGCCGGCAGCGCACGCCTTGCTCGGCGCGCTCCTGCGTGCCGCACTTGCACCCACAGCAACACCGGGGTGCCCAGGCATAAGGGATCTGACGGTGCACGGGGGAAGGGACCAGCTGGGTGATGCAGGGAATAAAAACCAGGAGGGAATAAATGGCCAGGGCCGGACAGAACTCAGGGATATCCAAGGCTGAAAAGCAGGGAGGTCTTCCAGCTAGTTTCAGCTCAGCCGGTGGCTTCACTGCTGTAAACGAAGCCTGCGGATGTGTTGCCTGCTGGCGGTGGGAACGGTCTGCCGGGAACGGTGGGAGGGAGCGAGGGGGTCCTCACACTGTGCCAGCTACGCAGCGAGGGGCTGAGAGCCCAAACCCGCTGTCTTGCTGCGGGTGTGAGCAGCACATCCCCTGTGCAACTGCATTCAAAGAGAAGGGGGTGGGTGCTGGAGGGGATGGGGGTGCGAGCCAAGGGCATACGAAAGCACAGCCTTGGGGGACCCCAGCTGCAGGACCGGGGTGCTCCACACCCACCACTGCCAGTACACGAAGTGGTCCGTGTCTGCCTGGCACTGCACAGCCATCCTTGGCCCAGCCCTCAAACCTGGCAGGTCTTGGGGAACATGCCGAGGGTCCACCATCTCTCTGCAGGAGAAGCCTGTCCCTGTGGCCTCACGAGAGCACCAGGAGTGGGAGCCACAGTGGGAGAAGACGGCAGCCACATGGGTGTGACCCCAGCATCAGCAACGGTGGGCAGCGCAGGAGCTATGCAAAGGCTCAGACAGGCTGGACCCATTGCCTGCCAGAATGACAGAGGGGTCAGGACCAAAATAAACCTTACAGCAGACATCTGAAGGGAAATACGAACTCAGCACTGAGTCACGCAGTGTAACTTTGCCATTGCTAGGGCAGGAACAAGTCTCTTCAAGGGGTGGGAGCTGTGCAAGCAGGTCCGGCACAGCACAGCCAGCACACCTCCAGTCTCTGCAGCTTGCCATTTCCCTCGTGTATCCACACAGGCTTTGCAGTTCTGCTTTCCATACCCCCACCTTACTGAAGCTGTATATCCTACTCTCTTTTGTGCTGTGGTTTGAAAGCAAACTATGCAGCATTGTCATTAGGAGTTGTGCCTCATGCAGAATCTTTTACCGGGGGCTTTAACTGCACATTTTAAATGTACTATATGGGACTAACGATACCACAAGAAATTTCAGGTCAGAAGGAAACAATTGCATGATTGCCCTCTTAAAAGCAAGAGGCCTCTCAGACACAGGAGTAGCACTATACTAAGAGAAAAAAATTCCCAGACAGTTAAGGTTTAGAAGAGCCCATCTTTAGGAAGAGAGAAGTGCTTTATTTGGGATCAGAAAGGATGACCCCAGGGATCCTTAGCAGAAGCTGTAAACTACATCAGAAAAGTGAAATAACTTTTACCCAGCCTTGCAAAAAAAAAAAAAAAAAAAAAACAAACCAAACCAACACCAACCCTTCCTTTCAAGAATAATCTGTACAGCTTAGACACTAGTCTTCATAAAATGAATCAATTTCATAAGCATTCTAACATCTTTATTCCTCAAATGTTAAGTAGAACATTTAGAACTGGAGAATATATTGCAGACGACCTTTCTTACATCTAAATTAATGTTCCTGCTTAAAGGTCAAAACCTTTCTGGGTGTTTTTGCCTTGATAAGCTCCTTCAGAGGTGTTTATTTACAAATTACCTGTTTCCATATGTAAGCCTCATATAATAACTCCCATTGCTTTTGTTCTCAGTGCAGGAGATGGATGCGTACAAGTGTAGCAAGGCCATTCGATGTTATAATAGGATCTCAAAGCAAGCACTGTTGGAGTACAGAACGGAGCAGAAGTGGGCCCAGCCCTGATCTGAATGGTGCTGCACGTGCCTCACCTGGCACACGGATGTGGGGTGCCTGGGCTGTCTCATTTTGGTGGCAAAAAGCCCCTCAGCCATCGGGGGATCTTCCTCTACTGGTCAGAGATGCTCTGATGGGGCAGCGTGCTACTGCCTCAGTATAAACACAGCAGGACAAGAGTCACCTCCAAAGATTTAAATAGAAAAGACAACGATGCCTGTAATGAGGGAAGATCATTCTATTTCAAAACTCTCTAAGAATTAATTTTCTCAAAAAGAGTAGCTATGCTGAAGAACCATTGAACAGATTTTTCCCCAAGCAAAGCAAAATGTCAACCCATTTTATTTCCTGATGAACTCCAGGGATGCTTTAGGAAGTGAACTAAACCAGAGGAGGAGTGTGAAGATGCTCTGGGACTCTCCCACCACAGCACCAGAAACAATTAGGATTATATTGCACACACACGTGTGCTCTATATCCATGATCTGTGCAGGGCGAAGCATCCAACCAGCGCAAGGGTGACAGAAACCACATTTTCCTTTTAGCTTATGCAGTTACATTTTTTCAGGTAAGCAGTGGCCGAATAGCTAAAGTACAGAGCAGTGAACAAAGAGGAGTCATGACACACCAGGTTTTACTGCGACGCACCACATTATTTCTTCAGCACCGGGAGCAATAGGAAGTTGTCAATGTTCTGGCAAGGAATCAGAGTTAATGTATTCTCGTAATGAATTTAATGGGATAATGAAATGCTGTTGTAATTGAAGGTATTAACAGCTTCTCCTGTTAAATACCAACTTACTTAGACCATGTGTTCCTTGAGAAAAGACATGAGCTAATCTTGGTAAACAGAGAGAAATAGTGGGATTTAATTCAGATTTAGGAGTCTCAGTATCCAGACATTGGGTGGTGTTCAAGACTACTCCTTTGAGTGACTTAAGTAACTGATTTAAATGCTCTTCTTTGGTTGCATTGGATTTAGCTGAGATTATTCAACTTTGCATATGCAGATACCATTTAGATTATGTGAGATATGCAAAGAGGATTCTCCAGCCCTTGAATTCAGCTATTGTGCCCACTCTGAACTCTTTTAATTGTCTAAAAAGTGAAAGGGAGAACTCACCAGTAACTCCGGGAAAGGCTGTGCTTTGTCCTCAGCTGGCAGGAGGAGAGGGACCCTCTGGGCACATGTGCTCTTGTCCCACACATCTCAATTATTAGCTCTCAGCAGAGGCAAAGGCTGCAGCCACTGTTTGCCATTCGTGTTCTGTCTCGTATTCTCTCCTTTCCTTAATAATTAAATAGTCATGCCTGCTAACTGTGATTATTGTACCTGCCTTCAGCTGTGATGGATAACGGACCAACTCGCTGTCTTTGTGTTAGCAGAGACACTGAGGAACATTTAGTCTTTGGACGTCCAGGTTTCCCTTGGCTAAATTGCAGCCAGTTTTTAAAGGCTATTGTTACTGCTCCAGCTAGTAAGTCAGCTTCATCAGGTTCCCAATTTAAATGTCCCTATGCAAACACACGTAGAGTGGGGAATAAGCAAGAGGCGTTAGAGATGTACACGTGCCTGGAGGGCTATGTTCTTAGTGGCATCACCCAGACGTGGTGGGGTGGGTCCTGTGACTGGAATGTTGGAATAGAAGGATAAAGGCTCTTTAAGAAGGACAGGCAGGGGAGGCAAGGAGGGGTTGTCACCCAGTATGGGTCAGGATCAAAGGGACAGCAGGAACAGGTGACATGGTAGTGAGGGTCTGCTACAGGCTGCCTGACCAGGAAAACCAAGCAGATGAGGGCATCTGTAGGCAGGTAGGAGCAGCCTCACGTTCACAAGCCCTGGTCCTCATGGGGGACTTCAACACCGCGGTATCTGTTGGAGGGACAACACAGCAGGGCATAAGCAATCCAGGAGGTTTCTGGAATGCATTGATGATAACCTTCTTCTCCAAGTGACAGAGGAGCCAGCAAGGAAAGGTGCTACGCTGGACCTTGTTCTCACCAGCAAAGAAGGGCTCGTGGGGAATGTGACGCTCAAGAGCAGCCTTTGCTGCCGTGACCATGAAATGGTGGAGTTCAACGTCACTGGGTGAGGAGGGTGCACAGCAAGCTCACTACCCTGGGCTTCAGGACAGCAGACTTTGGCCTCTTCAGGTATCTGTTTGGTGGAGTACCATAGGATAAAGCCCTGGAGGAAAGAGGGGTCCATTAAAGCTAGTTGATATGCAAGGATCACCTCCTCCAAGCTCAGGAGCAATGCATCCCAACAAAGAGGAAGTCGGGCTAAAACCCCAGGAGGCTGCATGGATGAACAAGGAGCTCCTGGACAAATTCAAACATGAAAAGGAAGCCTACAGGGGGTGGAAGCAAGAACAGGTACCCTGGGAGGAATACAAAGAAATTGCCTGAGCAACCAGGAATCAAATTAGTAAAGCTAAAGCCCTGGTAGAATTAAATCTGGCCAGGAACATCAAGGGCAACAAGAAAAGCTTCTATAGGTATGTCGGTGATAAAAGGAAGACCAGGGAAAATGTGGGCCTCCTCTGGAAGGAAATGTGAGACCTGGTTACCGAAGAGATGGAGAAGGCTGAGATACTCAACGACTTTCTTGTAATTGTCTTCACCGGCTAGTGCTCCAGCCACACCGCCCAAGTCGCAGAAGGCAAAGGCAGGGACTGGGAGAGTGCAGAACCACCCACTGTAGGAAAAAATCAGGTTCAAAGCCATCTAAGGAACGTGAGGGTGCACAAGTCCATGGGACCCCATGAAATGTATCCACAGGTCCTGAGGGAACAGGACCTTTGAAGTTCCCACTGACTGGGAAAAGGGAAATGTAATGCCCATTTTTAAAAAGGGAAATAAGGAAGACCCAGGGAACTACAGGCTGGTCAGTCTCACCTCTGTGCTCATTCAGTGCAGCAGCATCAAGTGGCTGGAGCAGCCATACTTCCAGGTCTTCCATTTTCCTGCAGTGAATAGGACAAGGTGACACTGGATTTCCATGGGGACAGATAGGAGCGTTTCACATGGTTTTGTTGGAAGTATGAGTAGGGGCAGTTGGGCTTGTGTCTACAATGACAGTTCCTATAGGGGATGATCTGGAGGCATGAACAAGGCTGAGCCAGGGCAAGAGTTTCAGACACGTTGAGCAGCCAGTTGGAGACCTTTTCAGAGGATAAATTTCTCAATTTCACTGTTAAAAGATGACTTCCTTCCTGAGATTATTTCCAGTTCAGTTGTGATAGTGTAGCTCAAGCTAAGAGGATGCACCTGGCAAGGGAAAATAAAAAGAGTTTTTGTAAAAGAATATAGAAGTGAAGACCAAGCACTGGGACTCTGTGAGTCCAGGTCTCACAAGGACATGCTGGTTCCTTACGGGGAGTTGCTAGCAGAGAGATCACAGCAGAGTCCCATGACAGCATCTTCTCCATGCCCCAACAGCCACAGCCTGGGAGAGAGAGGATGACTCCACGTGCGGAGCACGGATATTGCTCTGATGGGCTCCCTGGATCTCTTCCAGCTTAACCAGTCTCCTGGCAACCAGGACCTGCTAAAGGAGCTCAGGGATAAACGAGCTGCATGCACCTCATTTACAGCTCTGTAATTATTTGTTTGGATGGCAGGTGCACGGGCCATTCACCAGAGCCTGAGATTGGTCTATTACTCTCTTCAGTTTAACACCATGTTCTGCTGAATTATGATATTTGTATAGGTCTTTGCTTAAATAAAATAAATTAAAAAAGAAAAAAAGAAGAAAAAAAAAAAAGGAGTTTGAAGACCAGAGAGGTGCAGAAAAGAGCCACAAAGTTGATTTAAGGGCCAGGAAGAACACCTTCCATGCGGAGATTTAAAGGCTTCAAGCTGGTTAGCTTTTAAAAAAGAAGACTGAGAGGTGACTTCGTCATTGCATCTAAATACCTTCAGGGGGAGAAAATATCGTGCAATAAAGACTCTGTGACTCTGCTGCGAAAGGCAGAACAAGAGCTGGAAGCTGAAGCCAGCAACATTCGAATTATAAATTAGACACTTCTTGAGAAGGAAAGCATTTAACCACCACTGAAAGTGGCCTGAAGAGATCTTTCTGAAAGATGTGCTTCAGTCAAATCCAAGTCACTAAATGCACTGCATGATGAGCACGGTGAAATGTAATGGCCTGTGATTTACAGGAAATCAAGTGCCGTGATCTAATGCATCTCTCTGGCTTTACGCCCTACGAGTCTATTAAATAAAACCATCACACAAGCTGCACGTCAGCAACAAATTCCTTCTTCTTGACACACACCTAAAAAGGGGGAGGTGGCTGGAGCTCTGCTGGAAGCATACGCTGCTCCTGGGAGAGACAGACAGGAACATTGAAATGTCCAGAAGGAGACGCTGGGAGAAAAATGTCTTTTCTACTGTCGTGTCAGCTTAGTGTAGTTTGAGGCTGATGAAAACATGGCTGAGATCAAAGATCCTCAGGCAGGTCTGGGGGGTCTCACAGCACCTGGTGCCATGGACCCTGGCCCAGGGCAGGGCATGGAGGAGCTGTGGGTGGGCAGCAGCCCAGCAGTGCCACAGCCCCGCTCGGGAGCTGTCCTGCGGGCAGAGACGAGGTGGAAGGACACTGGTAAGGCATCCAGCGATGCTTTTGGGGCTAACCAGTGGTGGTGTCTCTAGGGACAGCCAAGCTCAAAGGCTGATGCCCACCCCACAACTCCCAGGTGGAGGCAGTGCCAGGATCGCTGCGTTTTAAAAAACACAGCCCGAAGCAGTGGCACAGTGTCTCCTGCTAACTCCAGAGCAGGTCCAGAGCTTGGCAAACACTGACCCCCACCTCCCCTCTCCTTTCCTGCACCCCAGGCTGAAGAAGACAAGCTAACCAAGCAAGCCACTTCCCCAGGCAGGTGGCAGAGGACGTCCCTGTTAACCCATCCTCTGAAACTCACTGATACGCTTAGTATTCACAGCACAGCCCAATTATTTATAACAGATATTTTTCATTTTGAGTTTCAAGGTATAACAAGGTGGTTATAAAACTGATTTAGGGATAGAAAAGTTTGATTATAAAGGGAAATTATTCGAAGGTTTCAATGGAAGGAATAAGTTGCTATGAAATAATGGTCCTGTTACAGGGAAGATATGCACTAAATAAAAAGCCATTTAACTGTTCCCTTGCCCCGCGCACGGCCATCCTACCAGCCCTCGCGCTGCTGCAGGAGGGCTGAGGTTTCCCAAGGGAAAGCTCCGTGCTCCCGCTGTCTCTGAGCCCATTGCAGGGCAGGCAGGGCAGGAAGAGCCTTGGCTCGGCTCCCAGCAAAGGCAAACCTGCACAGCAGGATCTGGAGTGTGGGTTAGCATGAGGGAGAGAATAATTGTATGAACTTTATGATACAATGCTTTGCCTCGGAAATGAATGTAAAAGTGATGGAGTGGCTCCTGGAAGCAGGCAGCAGGGCACAGAGAGAGCTCAGCCTCACTACAGACAGGATGAGAAGGAGGGGGCTGGATGGCAAAGCCAGGAAAACCCTGATTTTTCACTGTGGCAGGACCCAGGGTTTTTTTCACACCCTGGTGCACAGCACCAGGTGCTCCTTCTGAAGGGTAGAGGCGGCAAAAAAGCCATCCCCATCCCTCATCACAGCAAGCATCCCTCTGTTCATACACAGCTTGGAGCACTGGGATGGGTGGCTCGGTGCCAGGGCTGGCAGGGTCTGTGAGGCACGCTGTCCCCAGTCCACAAAGAGATTCCCTGTGTCCCATGCCTGCTTCCCAGCCTGCATCCCCCATGCCTCATTCCAGCAACATCAGTGCTGCAGGGTACTTTTTGCAAGTGACAGATCAGGCTTGGTTTACTCCATAAATCAAATTTTAAAGATTTGTGATTATATGAGTTTCCTTTTAACAAAAAATACTGTTTGTTTGTGCTGTGCAAGGAATCAACATACCATTTTGCAGTGGTTTTCATTACCACCTTCCCGACATGGGCAAAGTCCTGAGTAGAGGAGACCCCTGCCCTGTTGCCAGGAGAAGCCCTGCACTACCCAGAGCTCTCACCCACAGCTTGTCCACTCTGCAGGGCTATAGGGAAATGTATAGGCTGTATCCCTGTCTCTTCCCAGCCTGTGGCCATGCAAACCCTGTGTGAATGCATCCAAAAGACCAAAGAGGCTCCCTAGGGTTGAGCACAGAGCCAGGGCCAGTGGTCAAGATGTGGGTGCACCATGGCTCAGGATCATGCATCCCCAGGGACACACAGGCTTTCCTTAGCCACGGGCATCTGCCAGGGAGAAAAGCAGCTTCGTTCAGCTCAGCTCCTGCAAACTTTAATTCATTCAGCAGCTGCTCCTCTAGCCCCTTGCTCTGTGCAGAACTTCAGATCTGTCCCTCGGACAGGGGTTTATTTCAGCAGTCTGGTCTCTGCAGCCTCCGCAGCCACCATGACCACCCTCATACATGCTGGGATGGGACCGAGAAGCAACGCGAGACAGGACAGGAGTCCACAGTGGTGCAGGAGGAGCAGGTGAGCAGGGCTGGGGGGTTTTAGCCCACCTACGGGCACCTGCTCCATCAAAGCACCCTGGGAGTGGGCTCCAGAGCAGGAGCAGTTGCAGGGCTGGATACAGTGTGGGAAACACCACCAGCAGGAGCAGCTCTCCAGCTCTTTGGGATGCAGATAACCACAGCCAGTGGCTCCCCACTGGGAAAGGAGACAGGGGATTCATCAAAGAATACAAGTCAGCAGTACTGTTATTAGACAGAGATGATAAAATTGCTAATAATGAGGCAGGGAAGACAGGAGCAGAAATATTTATGTGCTGTGTGGGAAGGAGCCTAAGGATGTGCGGGCGTACCACAAGAGCAGTGGAGTGTTTCCCCTCACTGCTGCGGAGGGTTAAACACAGCCTCTCACTGAGAAGCACTCCTAAACTAATCACAGCAGACAAGGTACCCCCAGCGTCCCGTGAGCTAACAACGAGATATCTGGCCTTTATTAATTTTGACTACATCAGAGACAACAGGGATCTGAAGGAGATGGCAAGAACACTGACATTTTACTTTGCTGAGCCCCATGAAGGAAAGCAGGTCTGTAATCCAAAATCAGACGCAGAAAATAATAGGAAATCCAACACAGGTTTCATCTCATAAAGAATTAAATTATAGAATTACCACCGATCAATGTAATTGCATGCAGGTAACTTGTTCATGGCGGGCTGCATGGAAGAAAACCTGAGCCGTACCATTGCTTTGCAGATAAAATACATGAAAAGCACCAGAAACCAGGTCTCTTTGCTTTTAGGCGAATGGCGAGGGGAGCCTTGGCTCAGTGTGACCTGACGGGCGCAGCACCAGCGGGCACTGGGCACGCTTCACTCGCTGGCAAATGGTGTGGATGCGCGGCTGCAGCCAGAGCAGCATCTCAACTAGCCCGTGCCGGGTTCATCTGAGGGAAAGCACTGGCTGGGATCTAGACAAACAAACATTAAAGCTGGTTCTTCATACGAGACAAAAATTAAGGATATGATAAATTCATTTTCGAAAACAATCAGATCTCCAATTCCCACTATTAGACTCGATTGGAGAGACGATGAGGACTCAGGTTAATGTGACAGATCAGCCATTTTGTGGAAATGAACACATTTATTTTAGCTGTGCTGTACAGGCAAAATTCACTTTAAATTACATAACATGGCAATTTGTCTTCATCACCCATTACCTGGGAGTTCGCAAGTGAAAATCTGTCAGCGGGGATGCAGCCTACACTTGTCTAAAAGTTCAGGACACCCAACTGGTTTTGTGCTGCAGGCATAAATGTGCTCTGCAGGGATGTCCAGTAAAGTGGCACACATGCTGCTCTGTGCGAAGCACCCCGTGAGGGTAGGCAGGCTGCCCTGCTCACCTCCTGCCCCCCATTACCCTGCTGTACCCTCTCTCGTGCCCACTTGATCCATATCCACATGGGCTCCGGGCAGACATCCTTGCCACGGTGTAGGCATCAGCCTTGCAAGCACATACAGCTCTGATGGAGTCGGTCAGACCCCTGTCCCTGTGGGTGACAAGCTCAGATAAGGAGCCATCCTTGGCACGTACCGGACAATGGTGACATCAGGCACTTTTCCAAGTAGTCATTGTATTCAGAAATTCGGGAAGGTTTCCTTCCACAGCATGAATCCCATCTGGCGGCATTTGGATTCCTCTTTTTTCCTCCCAGTGACCAAATTCTCCAACTATGGAGATCTTTTTGCTCAGCAAATTGTGACTGTTTTGTCGAGAGTTACAGCTGAACCTTCCCATACATCATTTCTCACTCCCTTTCTCTCTGTGTTTCCCCCTCCTCAGACCTCAGTTGCAGCCTTGTCTTTTATCAGAGACTCAGTAAGCCCCCAAAATTGCCAGATTGCCTCTTCCCTCTGGATCAATCACAAGTAATCCTATGATTTTGTCTTCTTTGTGTGCCCTCTGCTTAAAAGCACGTTGTTCATGGGTTTTATTTTCTACATGGACTGCAGCACTCCCCAGTTTTCTGTACTACAGCTGGGTGCACTTAGACTCTTCCGCTTGACTTGCCCGAAAAATGTGAAACTCTTCAGGAGCTTCAGAGTAAGCAATTGTCAAGAAAAGCTGCCTTCAGACTTTCCTTTTTTTTTCCTGCTAGCTCTTTCGTGAAGCAAAAATGAGCAGTGAAACAGTGCCTAAGCATCCTCCATTTGTTTTGAATTTGTTCATACAGCTTCAGCTCTTGTGAGGCTCTTAATTGCAGGTAATTTTTGGTTTTGCTTCTGATACAACAGGAGATGGAAGACAGTGAATGCAAAAGAATTTTAAGTCCAAAAAAGGTCTGAACTTGAAGTCCAGCAAAGGTTAAACACTAACTGGTGTTCGGAGAAACCTTTTTATAATCTGAAGAGCAGAGCACTGGAATAAGTGGTCAAAGAAATCCTCCTAATCAGAGATCTGTTAATAGCCTGTTAGGTGAGCATCCTTCAAGCTGATGCACTTTGGAGGGGAGATGGATAGATGGGCTTATTTCATCTTCATCTTATTTTTCTGTGTTCTGTTTCAGCTGCCAACAGAGATTTATAAGGTTTCTTCAGATACATGCACTCACAGGCAGGGTCCTTCAGCTTTACATCTATTTTTACTGAACAAGTTGGAGCACGAACAGCACCGAAGCAAGTCCAAGATGCTCCATGACTTCCATATCATGGACTATGGCTATGTTGTTTGAGTCAAAGGGATGGAGGATGGTACCATCACTCTCTATGTGCTAGAACTGGCCCCAGGGGCTGAGTTCGTTGTAGGGATCAGGAAGGGGGTTGGTGGTTTCTCCCTGCGGTGAGAGCTGCCTGACTGTCCTGCTGCAGCACTATTCACAGGCTGTATCCCAGTCCCAGGCAACATCTCCCCTTGTGCATGCAATTTGCACACACAATCTTGCTCCCACACTTTATTTCAGATGTGAGGTAATTAGGGTAATTAGCGAAGTCATCCTCAGAGTGTTCCACAGTCTAAACTTTCATTGCAAATAAAAGTTTCTAGCATTGATGCTTGCTGGAGAAACTTGCAAATGTGAAGCAAATGCAGCAACCTCTTTCCTGCACCTGAAGCAGCCTGAAATAATTCCTTCAAAAGAACTATGAACTGCCTATTAATTGGACAGGGCATTAATTTTGAAAGCAAATAACATTAATCATTTCCCAGCTGATTTATCGATCACAAACATTCAGAAAGCGTGCTTATCTCAAAACCTACAGTAAGAAACATGCATTGCAAAAACTTGAAGTACTTCCTTGTTGCCTTGTGCTCCCAAAAGAAAATTCTCTAATGCATCCTGCAAAGTACAAAAACAAAAAAAATATCTTTTTTGTAGGTTGCTTTTCTGCTTCTTTTAATATATTGCAGTAAATATTTCCCAAGTCTCTGCCTTTCACAGCCCTTATTCCCAGAGTCTATTAATGATCTTTTCCTTTCTCTTTTGGAGACTTCTGAGGGTTTTCCTGTTTCCATAACTTTTAATTGCAGTATCTTCATTTGCACTCATCATACAGGTGTTTTCACCATTCATTACTAAGAGAGATTATTCTGATTGGACAAGCAGACATTCTATCTCAGCTTTTAAAATTCAGCTTCACTACGGCCCTACTAGAGAACTAATAAAAATTTATTCTAAAGTTCACAATGCCCAACTTCCCATGGCCAGGGAATTAGGGACATCCTGATGTGTTTGAAATGAAATACAGACACCTATTGGAGCAGAATGCTTTCAGGTTCCTGCAATAAATACTCTTTTATCATGCTGGTTGCAAAACCGTACCTGTTAGAAAAGCAAAATCAAAGAATAAAAAGAAAGAAAGTGGCTCATTGCCTGCATCAGATTAACCAGTGACCTACTTGAGGAAAGTCAGGCCAAGCGGGATGTACTGATTTGCTAAAATGCATTGATGAAACTTTTACAAAATCAGCCTGGTTCCCCCTGGTTCACATTACAAGATCTGAGCTTGGCTCCTTTCCTCTCCAGGCTGTATTTGTTTACCGAGTACTTGGTGGGTACCAGCCCTTCTGCTTTATCTTCAAATAGAAAGGCTCAATCTTTGATTTCTAACAACTGAGGCTCATTACTACATGCCTGGTGCCCAATGACCAAGAACCGTCATAAAGCCCTGGCCCACTTCAGATGGGTTGTTTTAAAGTACCTTTTCATACCACACCTCTGAAGTCCAAACACCACTTTGCCTTGGCACCCTGCTTCTTCCAGCTCTCCCACCAGCCTGGGCTGAACCAAAACTGCATTGCATTATTTGGGCTCCTAGGGATGTTTGGTCCTTCCTAAATTCCTACCCTAGATTCCCAATGGTGAGATGACGCAGCACCCCCAGGTACATGCTGTGCTGGGGCTTTGCCGGGGACCACAGCCCTTGTACTGGTCCACACTGGTTGTGTCCTCCCCAGCCTTGGACCAAACCACTGCTCTTCTCCAGCCATTCTTGACTATTGCCCACTGATGGCTATTTTCCACCTCCTCCCATAGCAGCCCTACCACATTTACGCTCTCTGAGATATGTTTAAGTCCCCTGCCTGAGTCCTTTCAGCATGCTGTGTTTGTCACACACCGAGTCCTTCCCCGTTACATGTCTTGTGCTTCCCAGGTGTTTCTCCCCTACTTCTGAAGGGAAAGAGAAGGAGGGTGTTTGGGACCATCTAGGTACAATCTGTCTGGTTGCCCTCCCTAAGGACAGGCTCACAGGGTCGTGCTGGGCAAAAAAAAAAAATTGCGGGAGAGGACTGTCCTTCCAGAGGTATCTCAGTCTTTCAGCACTTCCAGCTTTGTCTGGGGCAGCCACAGAAATCTACATTTTAGCTCGGGATCTCCTTCGCTTTCATGGACCAGCCTGAGTGTGGCTACATGCACACGACCACCATGTCCCTTTGTCTCAGGGTCTCCTAGTCCCCATCCTCTGGCACACGCACAAGGACCGAGGGCTGCTGTAGCACCCAAATTCAAGAGCTGCTCAGCTGAGGTTTTGTGCCAGCTTTCGTGCATCAGCCACATCCACGGGTCCATCTCTCAAACGTGGACAGTCCTTGGATGCCTCTTAATAACCTGTCCAAGACCAATCCTGCAGCCTGGTAGGCATTTCCATGGCACCCGACCCCCCACCCCCACCCCCCTCCGAGAAACTCTGGAATAATCACAGTAGTGAGGCTGCTGCTCATCCTGCCTGCCCGGTGAAATCCAGACTGCACCCATTCCCATGCAGAGCCCATCTGGCTGGTCCTTGCCTCTGGAAAAGGCTCCCTCTTTATGGACTGCTGCTCTTTACCTAGCTGACTGCACAGCTCTCAAAGCCAAGGACATCTCACGCGTTGCCAGGAAGGTTTTGTGAGCTTTTCTATCAAATGTTTTATCCAGACTAAGACGTGGTATGTTTGCTGCAGTCCTTCTGCCTCCTGACTCCGTAATGGTGTCAGGGAAGGAGCCGAGACGCGGGCTGATTTAGCAAGAGAGCATCGGGCTGCGTGGGGATGCGAGAAGGACAACGCTCCCGGCAGGGGCAGGAGAGGTGCCATCGGCTGGCAGGATCAGGGCAAGAAGACACAAGGGGAATCTCTGGGGAAAACGGCTTATGAAATACATTGCTTGTGTATAACGGGCCAAGGGAATAAAGACTTTTTTAAAAATACAATGTATGAATCACTGTCAGATCTGCTGCGGTGATTATCCAGCACAGTCATCGCGTCATACATTGCCCTTTATCATCTTCTTATGGGTGGCTGGGGGGTCTGCTAGCAAGTAATTGGATTTACACGTATGTGTGCAGGTTCACAAGCGTGTGTCGACATGAAGGGGCGGGGGCGACTCTGGAGGAGCAGAAATGCTGTGCCATGCACTCTGTGATCTTGTCAAAACTGGTAATAAAGGAACTGGCTGCATCTGGCAGGCTTTGTTCCATGTGCAGCTGCCTGCTTCCTGCCTTGGGTTTCATTATGATAATGGGATATTGATATGATAATAATGCCTAGCTCCGTTATGGAGCCGTATGTCTGCCTGGTATTTTGCAGACACCAAAGGGGACGGTTCCTGTGCTGGGCAGTGAAGCATCAAAAAAAGACAACAGACGTAAGTCCGTGGTCCCTCTGGATGCAGCAGGGTGGCCAGTGCCTGAAAGTCGTGCAGGGGCAGGCACAGAGTCTGTCCCTTTGAGAAAGGCACATGTAGCCCATAGATGGGGCCAGAAGGACCTGGACGGAGCCATCCAAGGTCACCCTGATTATGCCATGCTGTACAGGTGCTGTGCAGCAAGCATCACCATTGCAGGAACAAGCGTGACAGGCACTGGGAAACACAGAAATAGCAAAGAGCCCTGGCCAGAATGACAAGGGAACGGGGCCATGTGCAGTCATGGGAGGGCTGCTTCCCACGTCGCCAGGCACTTTGAGAAGCAGCAAAACCACACAGCAGCTTAAGCTGCTGCAAAGGTCTGTGGGATCACCCCAACAATTTATCACACAGCTTAGATGCATGAAGCAAAGCCAAGGCTCTCATCAGGGAAGGCTAAGAAGAGACAGTATCCACTGCAATCACCCATCAGAAAGAAAACACAGGCTCAGCTCCTTCCTGCTACTCTAATCCCTCAGGAGGCAGCAATAAATCCCAGGATTTGGCTTGTCATGTAAGTTTGCAGCAAAAAAAGCTTTTTTTTTTTTCCTTAGTAAACAAAGGTGCCAGAGGTTTTGGATAAACAGCCGTGCCAGACTCCTGGATCAAGAACACCCATTGTGTCCCATTTAGAGTGTAACCTGGACCATTAAAAACTCAGACATGAGAAGGCAGGGGCTTGTTGGAGGCACTTCAGGTGCTGGGTGAGCTGCACATCTGTCCCCTGCAATTGGGCACCACAGAGGTGGGACATATTCATGCCCCCCCCGCAGTCCCCCATCTCTGTCTGCTGGTGCAGCTGGGGTCCAGAGGGGCACTAGGTTTGGGTCCCAGTGGCTCTGGTGAGGTCAAATGAAGTCTCCCAAGCTAGCTCACTTCATCAAAGAAAGCAGGCTGGCTGCAGTGTGCAGCAAGGAGCTTCTGGGCAGAGGCTGGCAGCTGGCCCGAGGACTGCTAGATCTGCCTGGGTACACCCTGCACCGAAGGCTGGGGCATCCACAAGCCAGATGCTTTTCCTGAATCACCTGAAAATCCCACATAGCAGCTGTTGCTGAAAAGCAGGAGGGATCTTACAGGGGCACGTGGAGACAACTGACCAGCGACATTCCCCTCGGTAGAAGTGACTTTGTCCCCATGGTTTTTTGCAGTGTGTCGGGAAGGATTTTGTTGCCCTGTGTTTCAAGGTCATTCGAACATCACTGAGGAGAAGCCAACACGAACTCACAAAATGCAGCAACCCTGAGCCAACACGCTGCCTTTCTGCACGTGAGCTGCAAAAGGAAGAACAGGCACCGAGGGTGACCCAGCACCATGCACACTGCAACCATGGAAGGGCTTCAGGAGAAGTCTTTAAAGCAGCAGAGAAAACAAATACTCTGTCCTGCCAGCCCCAAAACGTCAGCATCGTTGCAGACTTCACCGAAGGCAAGAGCCACAGCCACCTCTGCAGGTCTGCTTTTAGTTACTTCTAAACTGAACCTGTCCCACCGGCCTCTCATTTCAACCCACGCTCTCTGCCTAGGGGTATATGTATTTTTTAAAGCAACACAACCGTGTTTCAAACAGCCTAGGAGACAAAATTAGGAATAATTTATCTGCTGTCTTTCCATCTCTTTGAACAACAGTAATGTCAGATGCCCCCAGTATGAACCTGAAATCTAACACAGTGGTAGACCGTGTGCAAGGGAAATACTATTTAGTGTCTCAGCCAACGTCTAAAGGAATTTCCTATAAATCATAAAATCTGGGAAAAAAATACAAAGCCACAAAAAATGAGTGAGGTGTCAAAACCAGACATGGCTGTGGCTAGAGGGTATTTCATAACGCAGAAGCACCAGGAAAAGTAAGTTCTTACTCCCCGTGCAGTCCTAATTCTAACATCCTCCAACTTTAGAGTGCTTGAGTCCTCAGCTGAGGCAAGCGGTGCTTCGTATGGAGTCCACCTCCACAGAGTAACAAATCTCCACGTGATTAAGCAGGTGGGGTGAGCAATTGGCTTTGCACCGCTCTCCTCTGGAAGCTGAGTGGTCTGACTTACAAGACCCACGAGAGGTACGTTATTTATGTCAAACCCATTTATGGCTCACATAAAGCTTTAAGATGGAATCGGGTTTAGTATTTTGTTTTTATTTCGTTTTATCATGTCTGTACACTGTAAATGTAAATGTGTGGCCTGAGCTCAGCGGGTGTAAATCAGGATAGCCCCTTGGAAGCTAGTGATGCCACACTGACTTACACCCATTAAGAATTTAGCCAGTTCTCTCTTAATATATGTCCTGTTACGCACATTTTTATTTGTGGTTATATTAACCAGCTTTGCAAGGTTGCCAAACAAAGAAATGCTATCCGAGGGACAGTAAAATGCTGTTCTTGGCAAGATTGTTTCCAGCCCCCAGAACCACCTTGCTGGCTGTGAGCAAGCACTGCTTGGGAAGAAGGAAGACTGGAGTGGGCAGGGGGACAGGGAAATAAGAGGGGACATAACATGGGGGAAATAGAGGTTGGGCGGAAGGTTGGGTACGGATGGAGGGAAGTAGCAGAGCCCAAGGGCAAGGGGATGAAGGAGAAGCTAGGCAGAGCTCAGGTCCACCATGCTTTGCCTCCTCTCCTTGGAGCTGTCACACTGCACAGGGGTCCGAATGGTGCGGGGCAGTGGGGTCAGGCTGAAGATGACACAGGCACCAATTGAGCAAGGAGTGGGGGGGCTGCAGAAAGGGATTTGAGCGCATCAGCCTGAAAAACCAATTGGAAACATCAAAAGGTGCTTTAAAAAGGGGATCCCCTTAGAGCAATCATGTCTTGTCTTCCCTGGACCACAGGCATCCCATTTCCAATCCTCTTCGCTGAGGCGGAGCGCTCAGCTGGGAGAGATCCCTGCCAGGCTCCAGGCTGTCTGGGGGAAGCAAGGGCAGCTTTTCCCTGAGGAAGCTCTTCCAAAAATCAGCCACTGCAATAAAAGCTCCTTTGCTTTGCCTTGTTCTCTGGTGCAGTGATACAAAGCCTTGTGCAGCGCCTGTGTTGCCCCGGGAAGGGGTTACCCACAGCGCTGCATGCCCAGCCCCTGGATGCAGAGAAGCATCCCAAGGGCCCTGGAGGGCTGTGACCATAGATGTGACCTGAGGTGTTACCGACCCAGCAGGGTCCCAGAGCAAAGAGAAAGGGGAGCCCTGGCAGGGGAAGGACAGTAACAGCAGTGACAGCCCATGTGTCTTGGGCAAGGTCCCTGGGGTGACTGCTGAGGCCCTGCAAAGCGACCCAGAGGCTGAAAAGTCTCCTAGTGAGATGCATTCACCTTCCAGATGTGGGGCAGGGTGCAGGTGCCTCAGACCCACATCTGCCTACAGGATGGTCTTTTTTAACCAAGCTCCCAAATGGCTGCAGACATTTCTGCTGTGCTAAACCCTTTGGCCAGCTGGCTTCTGGGGGCCGTAGGACCATACAGCCCATCTCATCCTCTGGAAAATCTTGCCAGTAAATATCTCCCCTTCTTTTGCTCAGGGCAAAGTGTGGACCTTGACTAGTCTGACATCACTGGGGTGGTTTGGAAGAGTCATAGGGAAGCAAAAGGTCTCAGATGAGCAGCAGACCCGCCAGAATCCCCATGGATGGGTTTTTTCGGAGAAGCCTGCGCTGCTGATAAATTCTGCAGACAGCAGCAGAGCACTACTGTAATATCAAAACTGGCAAGGTGAGCTGGTGGCGCAGCACCGCAGGCACCAGAACGGAGGTTTCTCTCCTTGACTTTGGCACTGCAGCATGTTAAGCTGCCTGGTTGAATAGGAGTTCCTATCTTTCAAGTAAGAGCTAAAACAGAGGCCCTGATTCCTTGTGGACATTAAAATAACCAGGATGGGTTGGTTTTTTTGCAGGAGAAAAACTGCTGTTTCTGGTTACTGGCCATATTCTAGGCCCATTACTAAATGCTGTCTGTCTAAATTCCCCTCTGCCTTTTCAGCTGGATGTAGTGTTCTCCATCTCCCCTTCCAGATGAGCAGGTGCAGAACAGCTCTGTGTCTTGCCTGGGAATGCTTAGCCACCTGACGAATGCTAAGGCGATGTGCATTGCTGTTGTACAAAACAGTATATGCATTTGACAAATGTGAAAATAAGTATCCCTCCTAAGATGCTGTAAAATCAATGGCACAATTTCTACTACAAGGATCTCGGCAGGGAAAGCCTGTCTGAGATCACTTGTGCATGCATTTCTGTAAGCGGCTACACAGTGTGTGCACATTCCCATGATTCGTCAATATCCCATTGCAGAAAAGGAGAAGGATCTGGCAAGAAACAAGACCCAAGCTGGGAAAAGTAGAAATAGATCTGGAATCCACCATATGAAGTTCAAACAAAACGCCTGTCTTGCACAGCAGCGCACCTGAAGCTTTACATCCCATGATCCATGTACCTTCCATCTCAGCCAGCTCTAGCCACACCTTCCCTGCTGGGGACCATGGAGCCATTTGCTGGGCTGGGCTTTGCAGAGGAGAACCACGCAAACAAATCTGACCACAACACCATGCAAATAAAGCCCAAACGTGGGCTTCACTCCTGCCTGTCACTTCCTATATCTATTTTCTAGGATTCTTCTCATTTGATAACAATCCCCAAACAGTTTTCCTTTTTCCACACAACATTTATTTTTCTAATTTCTAAATACTGTTCTTCCCAAACTACGAGAGTTTTTCTGAGATTTTGTTTCTTTGGGGGTAACCCTCTGGACACCAAAGCTGTTCTGACATAGGCTAAAACTTCCATTCACATTTTGACATCTGTTTTCCCTTCTACTCAGTTTTGCTTATACTTTTTCTTGTCTGCAGGAACTTTTGTTTCTCACTTAGCCCCGTGTGCCAAGTATTTCAGCCTGAGCCATCCCCTTCTGGCCCTCGCTGAACAAAATGAGTTGACGGCCACCGGGGAACAGTGAGAATCTGAACTGGTGCTGAAAACAACACGTCCTTATTCTCGTAAGCTGATCCGCCATAGAGTCGCATCAAGTAAGCTCAGGTCTGTCTCATCTCTCGGGACTCTGGCTGACCACACCAAGGGAAGGATTGCTGCAATCCTTGCCTGGCTGGGCACCCTGCTCCTTTCCACCCATTCCATTGCTTCCTCTCCAGTCATTATTCCCCTGAGGGAGCCAGCAGGAGCTCTGCCTCCACTGCCCCCATCACAGCCCTGGTGTTTGGTGTGCACCCTCCTTCAGCAGCAACTCGCAGCCCTGCCAGGACCATGGGACACCATCTCCAGGCACTTGGGAAGTGATGGTTCACCCTTGGCGATGCAGGACCTTTTCGAAGCTACAATCCCTATGGAAACACAAGGTTTCTCTCCCTACCTCTTAAAGGTGGCTGATGGGTTTCTGGTTTCCTTCTATGATCTGTGACAGGTCAAAATTAGCCCTGTGGATGTGGCGTGGGTCTCTGTATCCATATGCATATGAAAAGAAATGCAGGAAATAACTGCTCAGCCTATGGAAAGCACAAGCAGAGTGACTGCGTATTGCTGCCATAGCACAGTGCAGCAACAGAGTGGCAGAAATACCAGTGCTGGAGACCTGGAAGGCAGAACTCCGCAGCAAACCTCCCATCAGGTTTCTCCCACTGGGAAGGTTTGCAGGTGTCCACAAGGAATCCTCACACACAAGCAATTTTTTCATATTACTTAAAAAAACCCACCAATCATGACAGAGTGTCAGAAGCAGTAATGTATAAATTCCAGGTAGATGTAAAACCTCCTGTAAAAGGTGAAGAATTACTGCCTGCATTGCTGCATTTTTCCTGGGATGACATAGTAAGTAACTGAAGATGGCATGCACATCCCTCACCTCATAACCAGATGGTGCTCACTTCTGCTGAGCGTGGCACACTGCCTGGAGCACTGGGCAAGCACTCGGGGCACGGTGCTGGCAAAACACCATCTTCAGTTTGGACTCGCTCAGTAGAAGGCACTGAGAGTTCTTCCTTACCTCGACATTTCCTCACCCCACTTGCTTCTCCCTCCTGGACCAATATGTTAGCCCAAGGTTCAGACACTTTACGTGTGTCCCCTACAGTAATCATGGATGAGCTGCCCAGTGCCAACCAGTCACACCCTCTTGAAGTGCTGGGGTGTCACAGTGACCTTTACAGAACTGGGGACTGTGACTGCGCCTAATTGCACTGGAGGGCCACAAGACTTCCATGTGTAGAAACAGCAAAAACAAACACTCTGGACAATATGGGTTAGCACTCCTCTTCTGACACAGCCTGGAGAGGAGTGGTCCCCAAGGAAAGTGCAGAGGTCCAAAAAAGCCCACACTTGTTGCCAGCACCCTGGCATCTCCACGGTCCCTTTTCTTTAGGTCCAATTCCTCCTCCTGCACAGCCCTTCGGGCAGCTCACGTATCCTTGATATGTTGGACTGCATTAGAGACAGGCATCATCTGAATATGAGGCAATGCACACACCATGCTCTGCTGCCCACATCTGCCCTCAGGTCAGGCCAGCACGAATCCCATGCCAGAGGAGAGCTCCAAGACTCCTGCTCTGGAGATGCTGGCAATGCTCCTTTCCAGAGATGTCTACAGATGCAAAGCCTTGAGACCCTGAGCTTCCTGGATCTCTCCTCCAGGCTCAATATCATGGCATGGTGGAGGAATCCATCCTTCAAGGAGCAGCAGGGATCTTCCCCACCAGTGCAAGGGACTGGGCAGCAGCGCTGGCATGAAGAGCCCTCTTGGTCTCAGCTGCTCAGCGTTTTGCAGGAGGCACCAGGCCAAGCTCAGATTTCAGGGTGACATTTTTTTCTCATTAGCTGAGGTCTTGGCTGCACTTTAATTGTTAATGAGAGTTCAAAAACTGGAGCTTGCTATATGTAAATGGAGGGAACACATGCCAAATGTCTCACAGCCCCCTGCTTGTGTCCAGCCATCCTTGCAGGAAACCTGGGACACAGGAATGCTTCAGACTCCTCTACTGCAGGGGAGTAAAGGAGTTGGGACTGATGCTTAGAGGAAAAGCTGTGCCATGCAGCCAGCAAGCACAGTGCCTGTCCCCAGGAGGCAGAGCAGGACAGAGGCTGCGTGAGATCCCCTGCCCTGAGAGCACAAGGACTGTAAGCTCAGACTCTCTCCCAGGGAACAAAGGGAAGGTGGCATGGACCTGCTCCAGCTGGACCTTGGCAGCTGCCCCAGCTGTGGTCTAAGCCTTGGGGCATCAGGTGGAAGCTGAGGCTTTGTGACGATGGCTGTTGATGGGGAAGGCACAGAGCAAACTTCACACCTGCTGGGTCTGAACTAGAAGACTTTCTCTTGGACCCACATCTGATCTCATGTTAGGGAAGAGGGAAAGATCTGAAACACGGATGCCTGGATCAGCACATCACCAACTACCAGTCAAACCAGTCTGATCACCAGTCCTCACCAGAGTCCTCTAAAGAGACCAGAGCAGCCAAGTTATGTTCCAGAGCAGGGAAAGGAGCAGTGTCAGAACAGCAGAGTACCTGTCTGTCCCTAACCCACTTATGCTCTCAGCTTTGGTCCTCTACCACCATTACCCTGGGTTTCTGCTGTGTGCCTGCCCCCACCATAAACTGCTAGTAAAAGCAGCCAATATTCATAACTCAGAAATAGAGACCAGAATGCACTCTTGCTTTCCCACGGAGAAAGTCTGACAAACAGACAAGGGGACTTTGACCAGAGCTTTGGGTATGTTTTAAGGCTGTATGCTCTCTATGAGCATGCAGAACCTGAGCCTCATACAGGATGCAGGCAAAAAGTGACAGTAAAGGAAGGGAGAACAAAGCAAAGACATCATTCTGCAAAGCTGTACATCCACAGAGTATTTTGAATACTGTTCATGGCTCTGGTCAGATCATCTCCAAAGCAGAAGTAGAAAAGGTAGAGAAAAAGGCACCTGTGCAGACTACAAAACGGAGCAGACTCTGCTTGGAGCAGGTTAAACAGAGCAGGACCTGTCAGCTTGCAGAGGCTGGCTGAGGCAGATGTGATAGCAGTCTGTAAAACCAGGAGTGACAAGCAGGGAATGGTTTCTCAGCATGTATTACAACAAGTAGCAGGGTCTGTCACAGAGTGACAAGGCGGCAGACTTCAGGGGAAAAAAGCCCAACAGATTTAGGTACAACAAATCATTAACTGGTGGGACTCAGGGCCACAGGATGCTGGGGAAGCTGCAGAGACTTTAAAAAGAGATCAGACTGATACAAAGGGTAGGAATACTGATTGCTATTAAAACATGGTATACATACTATATGCAGAGAGGCATGGCTGCTTGTGAGCACGGCTGAGACAGCTGGGACCTCTGCAGTGAGTTCCCTCACTGGGATGCTCCTCTTCCCCTGCAGTTTTGAAGGAGCCTCAGCAACACCCAAGGGTGCAGGATCACAGTACCTGGTCATCCAAACTCCATTTCATCTGTGCTATGGCCCCAGTGACAGGTCGGTGCTCACAGTCCATGTTGCCAGGCTCTCAGGAGGGCTGGCAAATTTGCCAGTATTCCCACCAGCATGAAATTCTCTTCTGAAAAACAGTGACCAAGAAGCAGCACATCCTGCCCAGGCTGATATAAGACCCACACACTCTATAAACCAGGTGCTCTGCACGCACTAATAGCTCTGTTGGGAGATTTACCAGCAGCTGAATCCCATTACAGCCTCCCACCTCAGCAATGCCTGTGGTCTGATTAGGAGAAGCTGGGTTACCTGTGGGACAACTGCCTCTCACAGACCACAACGTGCTGCTCCATGTGTGTAGGGGTGGGCTGGGTAGCCCTGGCTGGGGGGGTGATGGGTACGGTATATGCGTGTGTGCATCTATGTGCACAGCAGTAGTTCAGCATGTGATAGATGCAGCACATGTGTACATGTAAATCTCAGCCTCTGTGTGTGTGTCTTTGCATGAGCAGGCTCCGTGCAGGACAGGTAGTAAGCTGAACATTATAAATCCTACAAGGAGCTCACACAATTAATGTTTTTCATGAGATGTAATTTATAGACCTTTCCCTTGATGTTTTAGGAGAGTGTAAATATAGGAAAGCAGCCCATAACTTAAGGCAGGAATGTGCTAATTAAGTGTGCAAAAGGAATGCTAATTAGGAGACAGTGAGCAGGAAGGGCACAGACATGGTGCAATCCCAGGAAGCCTCCCTGAGTCCCTCCATCCTGCCCTAGAGATGCGGTCACTGCCTGGGGGGGGTGGAGGGTGTCCAAGGCCAGTTCCCAGCAAGGCTGCTCCAGTCCTACTCAGGAGCAATCAGGAGGTGATGGGATGCGAGGCACAGCCGCAGAGCCTGCCAGTCTGGCCTGGGAGATGGCCAAGCAGGTTGGCATGGAGGAAACTTCTCACTGTGAATAATAATAGCTCATGGGATACCATAGCCAGAGCCCAATGACTGTCTCATCAGGGAAGTGTAAAGCCAAATCCATCACTGGAAGTTCAGCTTTTTCCTCAGCAGCTCCATTTCCAAGGCATCCCTTCTACATCCAAGTTTTGGAGACCCCAAAGCTTTGTGGAAAGGGGGCACAGAAGATCTGAGCTATGTGCAGCGTTTTGGAAGGACTCAGGTTTGCTGGAGTTGTGCTTATCCATAGCTATCCCAAGAAATGAGTCATTCTACCAACGCCTCATAAGGATGCCCCAGGTCTCATCCTGAGCAGCTCTAGGTGGAACTCAGCAGGCATCTCTGGTAGCTTTGAGTGAGAGGACATTTCTAGCTGAAATACGGAGGAATCCTCACTGTAAAAAGAAGGCAGGACTCTTTTCCAGATGCTGCAAGATACCTGCCCCATGTCACCCAGCTGGCTCATGATAAACACTGCAGATTTCAGGCCCCCCTGGTGCCACCCCATCTCCCAGACCTCAACCACAGCAGGGTCCTCGCTAACCAAAGTCACAGCAGCACATGATGTGACACCAGCCCCACCTCAGGGCAAAACCTGTGGCCCTCCTGCTCCTCCTGAAAGCAAGGGACACCTCTCTCCTGCAACTGCACCTTGCAAGGAGAGAACCTTCATTTGGGGAAGTGAAGCAGGGAACGCTGCGGTGCATCCTCCACCTTCACACTCCCTTTGCAGCCCTGAAAGGGCAGATGTGGAAAATGGGTCCCTCCCTTAGGACCATGGGGACTGTGCCACTGTGGGTAAGTCACAAACCCCCTGACCTGCACCAGCTTCATCCTTACCGGCTGCTGCGGGGTGCTGAAGAGCTGGTGCAGTTTGTCATGGTGGGAAGCAAAAGGGGGTGGTCGGAGGGAGCCCCCCAGGCGCTGCGCTCACAGCTGGCCTCAAAGCAGTGTCACCCGAGGCAGGACATCGCTGAGCTCTGTCCCAGGGGAGCAGCTGTCTGAGGGGCAGGGCTGACAAAATGAGGATGGATGACACCAGCCACAACCCAAAACATCTTCCCAGCGTGGCCCCTCTCGATCCGAGTTTTCTCGGGTCAGCTAGAATTTATTCATTTATTCCTTTATTCTGGACGAATGGCCCTGGGGGCTTTTCCTTCGTTATGTGCTGGGAGTTTGTCCCGGTGGAAGGCAATTAGCACTGGTGGCTGCTCATCCCCACAGCAGTGCAAGCAGGAGGCAACCTACCACTCCAGCAGAGAGAAGAGATGCGAGGCCAGAGCAGGCACCACAGCCATCCCTGGGCTGGTCCTGGCTTATTAAAAGATGGAAGCGCAGAGCTGCGTGAGCACCCGGCCACCTACTGATTAGTCCTCTGACTAATTACCAAATGAAGCTGGTGATGGCGAGGCGTCCACACGCTGAGCTGCGAGAGCTGGTTGCAGCCTGGCTCTGTTAACATAAAGGGAATAAATGACAGAGGGAGTGTCAATTTCCCGGGATTTCAGAAGTGCTATTTTTCCTTCTGTTACAATGTGTGAACAACGGTCAAATTCTCACTTCTCCATCCACAGGCTTCCCAAATGAAAGGGATTACAAGTGTATCATTAATATCACAGTGACCTGGCAGCAAGTCGACAGATTTAATTTGGTGACAAGATGAGTGGCACCAGTATTCTCCCATCTCCCCAGAAAATGAAAAATAAGTTCTGCCTGCTACTAGTAAATATTGCTGGTAAGTGAATAAAAATTCAAAAGGGAAAAAGCAATTTTCCTTCTGCTCATATTGTGCTTAGTTCTCAATACACTTCATGCAAGAGGCTCCCCTGGCTGATGGATTCCTCCTAGATTATATCATGCCTTTAAATTTATATGCCCCAGCTCTTTAAAAGACTGTTTGCCAAGGCCTTTGCATTCCGTGTTAGTCTGGTAACTGCTGACATTTGAAAGATGCCATCGAAGACAAATCCAGAATGTTTTTTTAAGTAAGAAAAGGAGACAGACCTAGCAGGTAGTGGGAGATTAAAGATTTAGTCAACAGCTGAAATCAAAGTTTTCATGAAGTGGTAATGTCAGAAAAAGTTTACAAGGCCTAATAGAGGGCTCGCGTGTCATGAAAACCCAAATTAAGTTTGGTTTTTTTCCTCCTAGAACTTCACAGGAATTTTTTGGGCTCTGGCTTCTCTGAAACAGCAGAGCTGCAACCCAACACGCAGCCTGGTGAGAGCTGGCAAAGGCAGTGGCTCTGCTGGCATCGGCCGTAGCGGTCGGGAGGAAGCCTGCTCTGAGCTCAGATCCACATCTCTCCACTGAACAAAGGAAAGTCCCATATGTGGCCACTGAATTTGTGTTAATTATCTGCTTAGAAAGGCTGTTATCTGCCATCAAACACTGGAAAGGTAGAGCAAATTGTCAGTGTGCCTCATGCTTTGAGTTAATGTCTTTGTAGCCCAAGGCATCACTGCAGTCCTACAAACCATCTTTGGTGGTAGTCATCTCTGGTGTGGGGCTTCAGCGCTGACATCAGATTATGCTTCACGCCGAGAGTTTTTATGTTAAAGGGTGGAAACAACAAAGCGGGACTCTACAGCACCTCCCACCACCTCCACGGAGCCTGTAGGGCTGAGCAGGCAGAAAGCAGGGACGGCATCCTTGCACTGCCACCGAGGGACAGTGGACATCCCCTGGCACAGCTCACATGGCTTTGCGGACAGGGCAACGACATGAGACTCAACTCATGGGAGAAGTGCTGGGTAAATGCACGTGCTGGTCTTGGTGGGCCAAGGGAATGGGCCAGCTGGTAATAAAAGGTAGGGGTGGTCATCCATCCTGAGGTCTGCTGACGGAGCTGGGCTGAGCCTGCCCTCGTGGATGGTGATGTGGACAGTGGAGGCACTGGCATGGTGATGTCTCCATGGACATGCAGCTGGAGGATGGACGTGGCCCTCAGTCTGCTGTGCCTGTTCCCAACAGTGGGTGATGTCCAGTCTAGACTGCCCCTCCGATATTCCCCTGCTGTGAGTCAGCCCCACCACCATCACCAAGGGAGAGCTCAGCCTCACCCCCTGCACAGACCATCTCCACGCATGCATCCCCATTCCTTGGAAGCACCAGCATTTCACCCACCTCCTTAATCCACAGACCATGGTCTTCACCCACCCAACCCAACTATGACCAAGAGAAACCCAAACACTGGGTCATTCCTCATGTCTCCTCTGCAGCAAAGCTCTGCCTTCCCAACACATCATACCCTTCCTGGTCACCTCTGTCTCCAAGCCCATCTCATCCAGCTCACTGGCCCCACAGCAAGAGGGAGTCAGTAGGGGGATGAGAGTCAATCATCAGCACCCGGTGGTGCGGTGTCACGGGGCTGCCATACAACTGTCCCCCTGTACCGGCATGTAGCAGAGAAGAGGAATTCAATTCTGTGTCTTCACCTTCTCTTCGTTTAATAAAAAGACATTAAATATAAATCAGGAGCTTTTCACATCTTATGATCTCCACACTGAAAATCGCTACCAGGAGGTACACTTCTAACCCTTAACTAAAAACCTCATTAGCAGCAGTGCTTAATTACTGTTGCTCTCCTGCCTTGGCCGGGGCTGTCCAATGGAAAATGTGAAAGCTTTTTCTACTAAAGATGAATGAACCCACTCCAAAAACTACAATTTAAGGAGCAATTCCAAATCCGAGTAACGCCTGGATCTCCATAACAATTTGACCAATTTTAGTCAAACTTTGAAAGAAACTTCTAATTAGCTTCCAGAGCACTGTCATCAGTCTTCAGAGCAATGCAGCTGGGCGAAAAGCTAAAAACAGGCCCTCCATGGAAACCTCTCTTAGCTCTTATGGTGAAGGGATGTGACACTGGTGTTGCAATATATTCTGCTGCCTGACTTCTGTGGGGCAGGACAGTGGATGTCATGGTAAAAACTAGTGTGAGATAATATCCTAAACACAAGGTCACCAGACCCCATCACTGGATCTGTCTGTCCAGCCAAGAAGGTCTGATCCCTGCAAAGCCACATCCTACCTGAACTCTTGGCATGAGTCCTACACACCCCACGGCACATCCTCTTCTCTGGACGGGAACATCTGCCCGTCACGCATGGTGGTCCTTGCCTCTGACGTGTGCTACACTCTCCCTTGGGCACTGCACCACCTGTGGAGCCTGGGCTGCCTCTCCTGAAAGCAGCCACAGCTTTCCTCCCATCCTCCTGCACCCATCCCCGTCAGGTAATGAATTCACACTCAGAGCCCTTATCACCATCCTGGATCTTTATTTAAAAGCAAAAGATCAAGAGAACGACTCATTGCCAGCATGGAGAGATTAGCGCTGCCATGCTCTAAGCAAAAGCATGACGCAAGCAATACGCTCCTGCATAACAGGTGCTGTGAATTGTTTTTAATTTCTGTATTCATTTATTCTCGTTTATTTCAGAAGAGAAATAATTGTATTACTTGGCTAGAGAGTCACAGGACAGCAAACCCATGTCTGCCATGGCCATGAGACAGCCGTGGCACTGACGAGCAGCGCCTGATCCTAACTGCTTTTAACAAAGCTATTACTTTTAAAACTCAGCCAGCCCATTCATGTAATTCCTTATTATGCTCAAAGAGCTGACACTGTAAACACTTCCAGGCTTGGATGATGTCCACTGAGGGCTGCTGCCTACTCAACACTTGTCTTCCTCAATTATTGGAAGGGAGAGGAAAATTTTGGTGTGAGCAGCTTGCCCTCCCTGCCTTCCCCAGACCCCTGGCATCAGAGCCTCCATGTCCTGGGACCTTCAGAACCGTAATTTACTGCAAGCTGTGGAAGTTTATTCATCACCTGTCTTCCAGCCCCTTGAATCTCTTGTTTCCAGAGGATCATTTTACTCTGCTTAGTCTGTGGTGTTTAAACCAGTGGCAACGTTCATTGCAGACATGGAGATTGAGCCAAAGGGCTCCAGTGGCCTTTTCCCCAGGCACCTTGTCTAGTCTTTGCCCTCCACAGACTCAGTCTGCAGAAGAACCCCCATCTTTGCTCTCCAGACAAATCCCCACCACTGGGATATGGCACAGAGCAAGGACGAGCCTGCCCGGCTCCACCAGCAGCTCCCTGCCAGCAGCCAGCAGGCATGGCCCGGGGCCACTTGAAGAGATGCAGCTCTTGGAGCACATTGGAGGCAGGAGGAATTGCTCTTGTCGAGACACACACAATCACTTCAGCCCCAACGTCAGTCCCATGGCAGTCATGAACAGTGCAGGGTGGTGCCTGAAGGCTAGATCAGCCATGTGGGAGAGTAACTGTGAAAGAAAGGGATGGAGATGCTGAACTGCTTGTTCTTTAGCATCAGAGAGACCTGGCCCTGCATAAGAGATGGGCTTTTGTTACTCGGAACCCTGGGAGAGGGACAGAGGCAGAAAACATGTGGGACGGCCAGGTCAGAGCTGCAGAGGAGCAGAAGTAACCCCATGAGCCATGCACCCAAGAGAAGCCAGCTCCCACAGAACTCTGCAGGATGGATGCCCTTGGCCAAACACATGCTAAGCCCAGAGGACCCCTCACTCCAGTGAAGACAGAACCAGAGCACATGGTGGAAGCAAACACCAGCCACATCAGGGTTAGCAATGGGAGGCTTCCACAGAGGACTTCAGAAGTTCTGAGACTCCAGCCCCGGCTGCATGTTGGACCCCCTGGCAATCTGGAGGGAAGAGGATGTGCCAGGCTCGTACACAATTACATGGCCTCTTGCTGGTACCCACAGCCCCTGAACCTCTTCTGCTGGCCCCATGACGTGGACGGTGCTGGCCCTGCCACACCAAAGGCAGTGCTGTGCAGCCCAGCGCAGCCGAGGCTGTGCGAGTCGAACTCCTGACAAGCGATTTCTGGTGCTGCCTAATTATTTCTCTGCCAGCAACACCAACCCTCCTCCCCACAGTTCCTTTTGGGCCGGTGAAATGGAGCTCCCCATTGCCGTTTCTTTCTTTCTGCAGCTGGGTAATTGCCAGCAACACTTTTTAAATCACTTTGGGGAGGTTTGATGAAACAAACTAGATGGAAATCAAATTTCAAGTAACTGGTAGGAAATTGAAAAGAAAAATGTTTATGGAACAATTTTCTTTGCTTCCTCGAATGGTGGAAATTGTTACTGTCACTCATAAATTATTAATTTCAATTTGCCCGGTTCTCTTTTCAGGGTTGCAGGCTCTCGATGAGCAGGGGCTCTCGCTGGAGGCATGCCCCAGAAGTGCTTTGACTTGCTAGAAATGGGCAGCAACTCTCTCCAGCACCAGGATGGGGTGCCTCTGTTTGGAGGGGTCAGTCTTTCCACATCAGTCCTTCCACATCAGTCTTGAGGGGGCTTTTACCTGGCCACTGTGATACAGTCAGTCCTGGGAAATACAAACAGCATATATTGATGGCAAAAACACACACAAGGTGGCAACAGGTTGGTCTTCAGACCTGTAGTGATTGGAAATCCACCTCTAGAGTGGTTAAATTGGCTGGGAGGTACCCAGCCAATTTACCAGGAGTAATGGTACCAGGAGGATGGTAGGAAAAACAATTATCAGAGTGAAAGTGGCTCACTGACTTCTGTAATTATCGTATTTGTGGAATTACTGGAAATGGAGCTAGAAAGGACTCTGGAGAAGCAGATAGAGCCAAGCTCCTCCCCAGCACAGTGGCAGACGGAAGGACCCACAGCCAGAAGTGACTTGCCTGGCGTTACAGAACAGCCCCAGCAGGGTGGTGAATTGCAAGCAGAATTGAGTAGGAAGGACAAAACATTGGCAGAAAAATGGGAATAAAACCAGTGACTTTTTCTTAGAGGGCAAGAGCCATAATTCCATAATCAAGTAAGAGGACATGTTTGGCCAGATGCCCATCCTCTTCAGTGATGAAGTGGAGGCAGCTATTAGAAATCATAAAAAAAAAAGCAATATATAACAAAATGGAGTGTAGATGGGGGAAACAGATAACCATTGATTTTGAATTAGAAGTTATGAAGTACAGAAAATTGATAGGAGAAACTACACTCATCAGTTAAAAATGCATGACGTAGTGAATGAATGACAGGGAGAAGGCAATTGAAATGCTCTGTGAACAAAAAAAAAAAAAGTAGTACAGAAGTTTTCTTAACAGAGATGACTGAACTCTTGATAGGGCACAAATGCAATAAATGTTTCTGGGCTGCCTTTGTGTCTGTATCGCAAGAGAAAGCTGAACTCTTCAGCATTTTAAAGATCAAGGACGGTGTTAGACAGCACCACATGGGGATATGTGACACAATGGGCAGGTCTGGAGAAGGTTGCTCAGGAGCATCCCCAGTAAATCTTGGACCACAAGGGAAGCTGGAACAGACCATCGCAAAGGAGACGGCAGGCTGGGTGAGTCTGCCTCTGAGCATCAGACTTGGGCAAAGCCAAGGGAAGGTAATACTGGAGTCAGCTGAAAGGAAGCTGGAGAATTAATGCCAATCAATAAGGTTTTATGGAAAACAAGTCTTGTCAGCCTTCATTTCATTCACAGAGGAGATTACATGTGTGGTTGATAAAGGTAACTGAATAGATGTGATAATGATTCTACGGTATACTTCAGCTTGGGGAATGCGCCTGACTTAGTGCTGCATGGCTGATTAAAAACGAGCACTCGACTGCATCAGAGAGAAACACGTGAGACAAACTGAGACGGGGGTAAGAGCTCAGGCAGCAGTCACTGATGGGGAGCTGTCATTAAATCTGTGTTTCTCATAATGTTTTGTAGCAGGAAGCTTACCGTAGTCAATATTTTCATCAATGATATGAACGTACATATTAAAAACTCATTCATAAAAAATTTGTGGCTGACGCAAAGAATGGTGAAATTGATAAATCACATCGGGGTCAGGGAGAGGCTGGGATCACCCAGGAAGCTGGACCCTTTCCATTAAGTGTTGTGTTACAGCCCAGTGCTTCGCCAAAGAGCCCTACAGGTCTGCACAGACGGCTTTGCAGGACACCTGTGGGTCACTGTGAGTGCGTACAGGACCCCCTGTGCAGTTCTTGCGTGGGCTGGGGGATAGATGGGGAGGGCAGTGGTTTCACCTCTGAGCATGATACAGGCAAAAGTGATGTGCAGACTGGAGCCCAGTCACTGGTGAGATGGATGGGTAAATGAGAGGCTTGAAAGAGCTCAGCACATCTATCTTGACAAATAAGTCTGCAGGCTGACAACCATCCCACATAAGCACCTTCCTGAGGACAGTACTTTGTGCTGGAAGGAGCTTTGACTAGCACAGAAATGTCCTAGTGAGTGGGCAAGGCAAGCAGGTGCCTTCCTCAGGTCTCCACATCTCCTGGACCGGGATGCTGTCCTAAGGGTGCTTGAACTGAAGGAGACACATTTCTGTATGAGGGCTGAGTGTGTGAGACGAGAGTGGCTGCGACGTGCTAAAGACTGGAGACCAGGGAGCCACAAGGATCCTTGCTTGAATTCATGTGTCACTTGTTTCCTCTTCCCTGCTCAGAGCACCTTGCTTCCAAGGCTCCTTGCCCAGCAAAGCTTCACCACTCCCCCAGGATAAACTCCTTGGGGAAACCTCCACATCCCTTAAAGAAAGGATCTTTCACCACAGAGTAGAGGCCAAAGTCTGGTTCATAATTACATTTTTCTCCAAGAAAACAAGAGATTTTGTGCAGTGACCTACGTTCAGCCAAATCTACCAGCAAGTAGTGGACAGTTTCCTTGTTCACTTGCTGAGGGCAAGTGGCAGATGCAGCAGAGAAGAGGGCTTGTCGCCTTCTCCCCATGGGTGGGCTGTCCCTGTACTCAGAGCATCTGCAGGTGGGGACATGCCTCCAGAGCCTGCTGCACCCCAGCTGTCACCAGAAACCTCAATCCATAAAATGCATTCATCAGAGTACAGCAAAACTTAGTGCTCCCATTTCTGGATGTGGCATCAGTGAGAAATCACCTCTGAAGCCAGGCTGCATCCCAGGGTGATAGATGGGATCAGGGATCCATCGGGTCAAAAGCAATACCTGGAGGGAATGATCTGGAGAGCTTGGGAGCAGCAGGACCTCTGGGACCACCACAGCTCTCTGCGAGCCACCCAGCATTCCAAAGGCACATCACATGGGACAGCATTTTGACTAACAGGGGGGCAGAAGAAACAGCCTGAGAGAGGTGAGGGGGAGCAGGGTACGTGCAGCTGGGAACAGCTCCTCTCACAGCTGGGGTGATGCTGGAGAAGACCCACTTAGAGCAAAGCCTGAGCAAGGAGTAGGGTAGACCTCAGGGGTCCCATAATGGGACACCAGCCTGTGTGTCCCTGTGCTCTGCATGCCCTGCCCTGGCCTCCTGAGCCCTCCTCTGCTCCCAGAGCCCTGCTGGAATAGCCCCAGAGCCCTTCTGGACTATCCTGGACCACCACCACAGCAAAGGGACACTGATAGGTGTCCCTGTTACCAGGCAGACCATGAGGACAGTCCATGAGGCATTGCTGCATCCCAGCTCTTGCTTGTGCTCCTGACAAGGAGGGCACAGGGAGCTTTCCACCTCTTGTGACTGGCACTTCCCATCTGCTGGGTCAGTCCCAGGCTGGGTCAAGACCAAAATTCATTTGGTCTGAGAACATGAGCTTGCGACTGAGAACAGCTCCAGATGGAGACGACAAACAGAATTTACCTGAAAACCTGGAAAACAATCTCTCCATTACGGACAGGGCACACTGGTGGTCTTTGTTCAGAGTGAATCAAATGCACTCACCAAATATTTGCAGAAAGCGCTGCTATCAGAGCACTTTCTATCTTTTCAGCTCCCAGCAGCCTTATCTCCCATAGCAAACAATGAGCATTCAGAAAAACAACTGCTGCAGCCTCCTTCAGACAGCAGCACCATCATGCAACAAGTCTCCCCGCTCTTCAAGGGTCCAGCTTTCCCAGCAAAGGTGGGTGGGTGGTGCAGGAGGCTGGTCCTCACCTCCCCGTGGAGCAGCATCTCTGGCAGCATCCACGCTGGAGGTCTGCCCAGGGCTATCTCTAGGTTTTGCTCAACAAATCTTGCCACTCCTCCCAGCAGTATCACACCACCCAGGGATTTAAACCTGGTGTTGCTTGTGAGCAGCAGCCTCTCCAGATGTCCTACTCTGGTCACTGAGCTTGAGCTCCCCTGAGCCCTTTGGGGGTGTTCCAGCCATGTAAACGGAGGCACACTGATGGGGTGGGAGAGGTGTGTGGCCTTTAGAGAACCATACTCAGAAAACAGGGTCCCCTGGCAAGAGCACCTGCCATGAAGGAAATTGCATGTGATGCCCCTCCATGGTCTGATAGCAAATGTGCATGGTTGAAAATTTCAGTTTGTGCTGATGTTGTGGTTTAAACCAGGCAAAAGGAGTCACTAAAAGAAAGCAACAGTGCTGAACTCCTGGAGAACGTCAGGCTGAGAGAGGAGCCTGGAGCAGCCCAGCTGTGAAGAGAGGCTGGACAGGCTGAGGGTGCTGCTTTGGAGAAGGGACAGGCAAGAGGGGCACAATGATATGATAAGTGATCTAGAAAAGAGCAATTGTCAGCATCTGTTCTATCTGCCCCATAATCCAAGGACACTCAGTGAAATTGCGGGGAGAGGCAATACCTTCTTGCAGGAGGCATCAGTGGGCCTCCCCAGTACCAGAAGACACTTCGGTCTTGGAATTTAGCGAGTCTGAAGGAGGTCTTGTAAATTTACACAGATAACAAGATTATTCACATGCAGCTGAGCACAACAGCTATTCTGGCAGAGGCTCTTTGCCTGGTGCCTTGGGAGGAATCCAGTCTTTAGCACTCAGAAACCAGAGTTATCCCACACATGCAAGCCCTGGTGCTGCACCTTCTACTGCAGCATCTGATGATGCCCCCATCAGCACTGGAGCTGATGAGGCCTGGCAAGTCCATGCTCTGATGCATGGAGTGACCTGCAGTCACCACACTGACCATCTATGTACAGCATCTGCAGCATGACCAGGGCAAAAGGGGTCCTGCGTGCCATGGAGCCCACCAAGCCTGCCTCTGGGTCAAGGCTTGACGGAGTGGGAGTCGGTCCTGGAGAAACGATTGAATCCCAATATGAGTATGGTCGTTCTCCCATATTAACAATATCTTCTTATCGCAACACTAAAAAACTATCACACTGCAACAAGGCTTTCCCACACAAGCCTCTAAAAGTTCACCTACTGTCTGTGCTGTTTCTTCATCCTCTTCAGGCCAGTCCACCCTGCTTCTTGCCCCTGCTGCATCCAGGTTCCTGGCTTCTCCTCCAGCCAGCCTCTCCTCAT
>JAVJGI010000001.1:94501699-94513777 GCA_035590275.1 Ibycter americanus
AGCCAACCCACCACCCCAGAAGCAAGCCCACAACTGTATATTATCAATGTTGATTAACCCTCTACAGTTCCTCTACAAAGGCTCACACTGGATTTTGGGTCAAAGGCTCCAGCCAGCCAGCAGGTTTGAGAGCAGAGACTTGGATGTGAATGATGGGACTTGCCATGTGGCACCAGAGATAAGCCCCCTGACAGAAAGCTTCTGCATAATGGTCTGCTCACAGCCAAGGCCAGTAGCTCCTAGTAAGGCCCCTTCAGCCCTGCAGCAGGACCACATCAACCTTCCTCAGAGTGTCCGCATCACATGTGAGCACTTTCTGCCCTCTGACAGATCTCCATCCCTGCAGCAGGATGGCTCCTGCCCTAGGAAGGTCCATTTAATGGAGCACTCCCTATCCTAACGCTTCTCACTGCTCCCTCCATCACTCAGAAAATACCACTGAGATACAAAAGTGTTTCCAGACATCAGAGCTCTGCAGAAAACTGCCAACAAGTGCCCCTTATTAATTAATCACCTGCCAGGCTGCCTTCCTAACATGCATATGGAGGACAGGCACTGTCAGGCTGATCCCTCCCAGAAACACAGCCTGGCATCGTGGGTGATGTGGGTGACAACTCCCTGGATCCGCTCACATCCCATCCACAGGCGCTGAGTCTCTGAGGTTTGTTCCAGGCTGTCCAGGAGAAGCAGGAGGAGCACGTAACTGTCGGCAGCAACTCCTAAACACTGGATCCCAAGCACCACAGTGATTGCTGCCAGGCTGTGACAAACAAGTCAATAAACTCAAATTAAATTACAAAGCCGTAACAAACAGCAGGGTCAGTGCCTCCTCTCACAGGCACTGGGCAGGCTAATGGAGGTTCCCATCTCCGAGCACTGCGGCAAGGAGACCTGCCACCAACTGGCATTACCTTTCAGAAAGCAAGCACCACGGGCTGGAGGACAGGGCACTGAAATTCCCTTCAGGCTTCTGAGGAGCAGAGATGGCATTTGCAGGAGGAGGATGCTCAAAGCCTTGTCATGCAGAGCAGGCTGGAGCTGGAGAGCACCTAGAGCCATCATAAACTCCCCTGCCAGGGCTGACCGCAGGCAGGGCAGTGGAAAGGGCTCAGGGCACTCCAGAAGAGGGGATGGAGCGTGGTCACCCTCCTTCTTTATTCCCATCTCACCCACAGACACCAGGGAGACTCTTGGGTAAAACACTTTCATGAGAAAAGGGCACTTTTTTGCTTCACCTGGACTATCTTTGGCTTAAGGATTTGTTATTCTGGTCACTCCTGGCTAAAAATGTTTGTTCTTGGTCCTGACTGATCTCATTTCTCCCTGCTAGCATTAAGTCCTCCAGCAGCACTGGCCAGATGGCTGCTGGTGATGTCTAATTCCCCGAGTTGGTCTGTGCCCAGGGTTATATTTGTGCCTGCTGACATCCAGTTTAAGATGTTCCTGAGTCCATCAGGACTCCTGGGGAGCAGCTGACCTGTGTCTGCATAGCCCCAGCTCTAAGGCAGAGTTTCCCAGCCAGGCTGGACTGTGACAATCCAGAAGTCTCCAGCCCTGCAAGTGATCGCTTCGTGTGATGGTCTGGACCCATTGCCATGTCCAATCCCATGGAACAAAATGCCCATTTCATCATTCTGCCTGCCTGTGGTTATGGCTCCAAGGGTCACTTCAGGACCCTTGTCCCCTCTACCTCCCATACACGTTCCTCCCACTACTTCCCTGCCTCCAGCCCAGCTCCACCATCCACCATGATATTCAGCATCCCTGCCAAATGTCAGCCCCATTGTTGTCCTCCTGCACCATCCCCCTTTCTCACTCCCTTCTGCTCCTTATGTCTCATGTAGTCCTGGAGCCACACTTAGACCATTCAATATCAGTGATCATTCTGGCCAGGCAGGTCACAGGTACAGCACTGGAGTTGGTACAGCACTGGGGTTATTCCAGCACTGCCAAAAGCTGAGACCAAGGCACGCTTGTATGTTGTGCAACCTGCTCTCTCAGGTGGTAGCTCAGACTTTCTTGGACTGCTGGTAGGTTTCATTTCCCACTTTAGTAGCACCTAATGAACATGCCTAGTTCTGCTCCCAGGTGTAACCTCATTCCCTGCTGCGCAGTGATTTACATGCTAATGCATGGGCACATACATATGTACCTCATTGCCTACCACCTAGCTTTGACAGTCAGGCATTTCACTTGCTTCTCCCTATTTCAAGAACAAGGACAGAAATTTGCTCCCAGAGCTGGGGCCAGTTCAGGCTACACTGTCTTTGAAGCTGCAAAGTCCAAGCCATGAATGCATCATACCTCTGTACCATGGGCCTCATGCACCCTCCTCGGCACCGTGTGAATAATTCATCACATGCACCAGTCCTCCTCTCTTTCTGTTCTTGAATTAGCTATGAGCAGATTGTGGCTTTCTCAAATGAATTTGTTACTTGGAGCCATTCCTGTGAACAATTCTTAGGCTGTAGCTCATTTGCAAGCAGTAAACAGCTACAAACATGAATGCTGCTTCACTGGTCCCACACTTGCTCCAGCTCTGAGGCTGCAGTGGAGGGACGTCTTGCTTTCCCACCCATAGGATGCTGTCCCAGGAGGTGCTTCTCCTGCCCCTTGGGCTCAAAGCAGTGCTGGGGAATCGCAAAGATGAGCATCCCCCACGGTAACACTCCGCTTTCAATCACAGGATCACAGGCAGTGTAAAACCACTAATGAGCCTCTGAACACCATGCCAGCTTCACAAGCCTTCTCAGCCCACTCCCAGACGGGCACAGGCAAGGAACGAGCGTTTATGGGCAAGGAATGAGGTGCCAGTGCAACCTGCAAGGTGTAGAGTGGTGGGAGGGGATGTCCAGAGGTGCAGCTCAGGGCTGCCTTGTCTGGGAAATGCCTAAACCCAGCAGATGTCACGAGAGGTCTCGAGCAGGCTCATCACTGGCGAAGTGGGGCTTTGTTTCTTCCTATGCATCAAATAACAGCAGCTGCAACTTTTGCAGAAGTTTGGGGAAGAGGAATATCCACTCGCTCACTATTTACAAGCAGGCTTTGCTGACCACACCTGAGTCCCATGCAATGGTGCCTTGCACGACTCCAAAGAGGGGGTGAAGCTGCTCCAAAAAGCTGCAGAGGCTCCCAGGCTGTGTCCAGATTGCTGCTGAACATGCTGTGTGGCTACACACCCTCTGCTCCGCCAGTCGGTGCTAAAATTAATCTTTTCTTAATACAACATGTTTTCTTTATGACTCACTAAAGGAGCAAAAAACCATCATCGTAATAATGCACTAACCTGTATATTTATTTCCGATATCTGACCTATCAGGCAACTGCTGAATTACTTCTCTAATTAGTTTTCCCATTCGTGAAGGATATGACCTTCCCCTCCAGAGAGAAACATACAAATGAGAAACCGTTTCTTGAAGGCAATACCATGAAAGCAGCAGCCATATCAAGGATAAACAGGGATACAAAGTTCTGCTATTATAGCAGAAATAAAAACATTTTCCTTCAAGATTTCAGAGATTTTCTCCATTTCCAAAATGAAGGAGGGGGAAAAGTGATATGAATATAGTCTGCTCTTCCTCCCAGTCTGGGCTGTGTAAATCAGTGTGGTCAAGAGGGAGTATTTGACTCCAACTTCTTTCATGAACGTGGTTATTAACTCCAAAGAAATCCCCACATCGAATGCCCCACTCATCCCTTCCTGCTTGTAGAAGCTCTTCAGGCTTGGCTGAGTGGCATGGCCATGCCAGCACCAGCAGTTGTCCCCAACACAACGACCACCCTCCTGCTGCTCCTGGCCATGCCACTTACATCAGTGGTTGCTGTGGCTGACCTCCAGGGACAACCAGAAAAACTCTCGAGGGCAAGGACTGACCCACACTGCTTTTCCCTTCTTCAGCATTGAATGTCTTGCCTTCCAGGCCTACATGAGCATCCACATCTCATGTCACCAGGTCTTCCACTCTGCAGGCAGGCTGAAGCATCTCTTGTGCATGAGTGAGACCTGGATGAGATCATTCCCTGGGTGGCTGCACCAGCAGAGGTACCATATGTGACAAGGAAGCACTGCTTCCACCCCTTCCCTTCAACCATCCTCATACGAGACACTATTTTGTGCAGGCTAGCAAAGCACTGTACTGGGAATAGCTGTGCACCTGGGTTTAGATTCACCTTTCCAAGGCCTGCAGAGATGTGTAGAGACACTTTGGTGGGAGGATGTGCTCCAGAGAAAACCTCGCACCCAGAGAAGTTGAATAAATTCATGTCTGCTCTCATCTCCTGCCCAAACACATGCTCAGGCATGCCCACATGTCTGTTGTGTATCGCATCGTGTTATGTGTCTCCCATGTCAGGAGCAAAAGCACTGAGAGGTCTGTCTCTGGGGCAACCTGCAGGTCCACAGGAGATGAGGACCCTCTTCTACCTGGTAGCCATCATAGCAATGGTCCCAGGGCCCGTCCCAGCTTCCCCAGGCTCCCTTACTCCCCTGGCTCGGTACCACCCAGCTCAGCACCTTTCCTCACACCCTGGCACTGGGACAGGTCCCTGCTGAAGGACCAGGATCCCATACGTGAGACCAAGACCCCAAAAGCTGTCATGTCCCCATTCCTCCTCCTGTCCAGCAATGTGCGTGCCCTCAGGGTCTACCAGAAGTAGGGGGCTCGATGGATTCTCTGCACAGCTCTCCAGGGACCAGTACACTAGGTGTGGGCTGAGTGCGGAGGGCACAGACCAGGCATCTGCAACCAAACTGGGAGCAGCAGGGCAAGCAGATGGGCATCAGCAGCATGATGGAGGACGGCTGGGCAGGCAACACGGCGTGGAGGTGCAGAGGAGCTGGCCCAGCTCTGATCTGCACAGCTCACTGTGCTCTCTGCTTTCACAGGCTTTGACATCACTCCTGGATAGCTTTTTATTAAGGTGTAAATAAAACAGCCTGGAGACGTAGCTGTTTTGATACCACCTTTGAACCTTTCCTAGTGGCGTGGCCTGGTAGCCCCTGCTTCTGTTGGGAAGATATCGCACAGACTGGAACATGTTCCAAGCTCTGTAATTGCCCAATAAAACCATGTTTCTTCACCATCCAGTTGAATTAGTGTCTGCAATATGTTTGAAAGCTTTATAGCCCAGTTAATTGTAAGGCAGTAACAGGAAGGGGCATTATGGCTTTAGAGAACACAAGTTGCATCTGTATTTAATGATATTAAACCATAAGAAGCCTCCGTTCGAATGGAGCGATGAGTGCTGTAGTGCCTATAAAAGCAACGATCTCCATGTTCAGCAGAGACGCTGAGCCAGGGTGCAGCAGGAGCAGGGACACTGGTGCCTGGGACAAGGACGTCGCGCAGCTCCTGTGGCCATTCCGTGTGTGCGGCCGAGAGCACACATCCCTGTGCCCCAGCGACCGACCAGGCAATGCTGCACCGCCTGCCTGCTCCGGCAGCCTGTTTCACACACAGCCCCCCAGCCAAAGGTGTCCCACCTCACTTTGAAGGGAAGCACCACCACCCACATCCTGGCCATTAGACAGCGCCCACCTTCCCTGCAGGCTCTCGCCGCTGCCCTGCCCATGCAGGGAACTGGGACCTGGGACCTGCCCATCCAGGAACATCCTCTCACGGGCTGGTGTGGATGGAGAAGCTGCTCTGGGAGTGGAAACCGAGGCAGCAGTATTCGTGAGTGAGACGTGTGTTCTTTGCTCTCATTAGGAGGACACAGATTTGGGGCTGGGGAGGGTCCAGGGCAGCAGAGCACTGAGAACAGCCCATGTGTTTCTCATGGGCTCAGCAAGGTTCAATGCCTGCAGATGGTGCTTCTTGGGAACCTCTCTTTTCTCCAGTCCTGTTTTGGCCAAAGCCAGGAGGATCTGGAGTAACCCCTGGATGGGTTGGGGTTGAAGACACTGGGGATCCCAGATGGGGATGAAGAACCATCTTCTGGAGCCAGCAGCAGAAGACATTGAGCGTATTGAGGGGCAGGGGCTGCACAGCATGTCCCCATACCTCAAATGCAGTTTGGAGAAATATCTGGACTCTTTTTTTGTGCTGGCAGGAGGGGATTTCAGCTACGTCATGGATCCTTTCATGTCATGGATCCCTGCCCCAGAGAATTCAGCCCACCAGGCAGGGCCATGAACCCAACACGGCTCCTAATGACAAGGACAGGGGCAGGTGGGGCAGAAGGACCCACCAAGCAGGGCAAGAGTGGCTGCTGTTGATGGCAGGCAAGCTGTGGCCATTTCATTGGGTCATCACACTCCATCTCACCCTTTGGTACGTCCCTGGGGATGTGCACCTATCAGTCCAGCCACTGTGCACCTCAGTGCTTGCCACACAGCAGTATCACCAAGGCAGGAGGGCCTGGAAGCTGGCTCAGGACCAGTGGTGTCCATGGACAGAGGGCTACAGCCCCATGGCAAAGCACAGAAGAGAAAACCAGGGACACGTAGAAGGTCCTGGCCAGAGGCACTTCTTTCCAAGCAAGAGGAGAGCAATCCTGCTCTTTTAGAGGCTCAACCATCCCTGGAGCAAACATGAGGCCATGGATACCAGCAGGTTGCTGTGGTGGGACACCAGCTCCCAGAGACCCACACCTGCTGACGGTGGCTGTGACAAGCCTGGCACGCCTGGCATGAATCATGAGCTTTCCTCCAACAGGGCTTCAACAAGCAGAGGACCAAAAGCCAAGGTCAGGCCAAGAGCACTGACTAAATGGAAACCCATGAAAGCCCCAGTGTCTGCAGAACAAAAGCATTGGCCCCTTTGTTTGGGGGCAAAGGGTGAGTATTCAGCACCTGCATAAATGAGTGACATGCCAGCGACAAGCCTGTGACTCCGTCAGCTTTTGTGTTTGCAAGTATGCCGGCTCTTGAGATTAATTCAACGTGCAGGCAGGGAAGTGAGATGCCAATGAGTTCATTCGGAATTAGATATGCAATCAATGGAAAATTAATACAATTAAGTTTCAAATTGTCATTTAATAAAACACCTTTTTGCAAGAGGAATATTAAGTGGACATAAACGCTGAGACGCTGTTCAAATGTGCTGCTCTCAGCCAGGGAGGCGTTCGTGCCTGGGAAGTGTGCATAGACACCCCACCACCACCACCGTAATTCGTTAGACAGACTCTAATTACATATTTATAGTTTACAGAAGTTTCAGCTAATTACATGATGCCTCTCAGAAGTCTGCTGCAAGTCCTTGCTTGCTGTTAATGGGGCATTGGTTATTACTGAATTACCCGTAGCTGTGTTTCAGAGAACATTTAGCGGATCTGCTGAGGAGCACAAGCCTCAAATCTCCTTGCCTGACATGTTAACTGCATGCAGGGACATTTCCACTTACAGCACAGCCAGAAAATGGAATGGAAAAGACCCCGATTGCTGGTGTATGTCATGGATTTTGAGAGAAACTGCTCTGATTTTCCAAAGCAATGTGCACAGGCTGAGCCCGGAGCTTGGCCACAACAGGACGGTGATGGGACACCACAAAGCGCTACGTGACCCATTTCCAGAGGGTTTCCTTGGGCCACGGGGTGAGCGCTGGTATTTTGGGTGAGTGGGCACCATGAGGAATGTGCAGGAGGAGACTGGAGGTGCACGGGGGCATGTGGCTTCAAGGGGATGAGGACAGGGATGCAGGCAAGGAAAGGGGACGCGGAGTAGCGGCTGTGGCCCCGGCAATCCCCACAGACACCAGACCCACAGGGTTTAGCTCAGAACATCTCTTAGTCTCTCCTACCACCGACCTCAAAGCACTGACACAGCAGGGCAGAGACCCAAGGCTCCCTGACGGCTCTCTGGTAGAAGACTCTCAGCTACACCAAATCTGACAGATCTGTAATTGAGCTGTTCATCCTCTTTTTTTTTATTTATTTCTGATCTGACTCATCCTAGTGTCTGATTCCGCTGCTGGCTCTTCTCTGTGTGCTGCCCTGCTCATCCACATACCTGTCTCTTACCAGCACAGGTCTCCCAAAGCAAGGACTTCTGCACTGCAGGCAGGTCACCTTGCGACCTGCCCCTTCACCTCCCAGGGGAAGGCAGGTTTTCCAGCCACTCCACCCTTCCTGTAGCTCTTTTCTGACCATCTTCCAGTTTGTCAACACCTGCGCCAAAGTGGGGATGCCATGCTTGGCTGGAGGATGCAGTCACCAGCTTGTTATTGCTGAGTACGGCTGCACACGGTAATGGACTTTGCATGAAGCTGGACAGTTGCATAGTGAGGAAGTGAAATTCATGAACAGTAATTGCTTGCTTGGAAAAATGCGATATTGAACATCACTTGCACAGCCTGCAGATTGCCCTGAGCTGGCAAGGAGGCACCTCGGAGTGTGTGTGAGTGGGAGAATAAGCCCACACGGGTCCTGGCAGAGAGGGATCGGCACCGTAATGCATTCAGCGTTTCTAAGTGATGCAGAGCCCTGCTTGGAGCCCATCTGTGCATCGCACCCCCCAGCCCCAGTGCGTGCCATGCGACCCAACGGCAGCGGGACCTGGGCCCTCAGCACCTTCCAGGAGGGCAATAAAAACAGAAACTAAGACTCGGGGAAACATCACCGTCGCTGTGGGTTTATTGTACAAATTCCAGAAAGAGTTGCAGATAAACGTGTTATTAGGTTAAATAAAAATAAAATGCATTCTAGAAAGTGGTTTGGAATTTATCACATAATTAGGCTATTAATTTAATGTTCTTTATTATTTGGGTTGGAAATTCACGTGGGTCCTCATCACATCCCTTTTATTGAACAACAAGCTCATCATACACAGTCATTATGCATTTTCATAAACATTTGATGAACAATAACTGTGAGAAACGTAAAATATTGGTTTTGTCCTTCAACTGTAATGACCATATGGAGACGCGGTTTGCATTGGAGTCAGCAGTTGCGGTACATCCTTGTTAATAACAACTCTTGCTATTTTTACTGTTTACAGCACAAATGCAGCCCTTTATGGGGGGAAGAAGGATTTAATCTGCAGGGTCTTTGCGATGATTTGTAAGAGAGATGCTGTGCCCACATTCCTCTGTGATTCAGGATGAGCTATAATTACTCAGTATTCTGGACAGCTCTCTTACAAGATGTCAATTTATGTGTAATCGGAGTGAACGCGGCAGCTGGGGACATCTCAGGCCTCTCCCCCTGCACACACACATGCACAGTTTCTTTAGGTTTGCAAAAAAAATATTTTACAAGGTGATGGAGGGAGGTCTGACCCTGCAAGCAGGGCTGCTGGAGGGCTGGTGGGCAAACAAGCACATGGCCTTGTTGGTGGCCACGGCATCCTTGACACAAGCTGCTGGGTTGCACGGACACCTCCTTCTGCTTGTGCTCACCAGGATGGGGATTGAGCCATTCCCTTGGCCTCCCCTCACTCCAGCTGCCCTATGTTTATCCTTGCTCCTTGGCTGACATGGAAAGGATCCTGCTGCTGCAGTGGTGAGGACAGGAGGCTTGGTTATGGTGGGTGGTCAGCACAGCGAGGCTGATGCACGTACAGGGTGCTCGGCGGTGGCTGTCAGCCGTAGGGGTGATGGCTGGCTCTGGTTTCTGCAGGCTCAGCTCAGGGTTGCACCAGGCTGAGCAGACTCACAGATAGCTGCCAGACCCAGTGCCCGGGAGCTGCCGGGGGTCCCTCCTGGCTTCTCCGTTCCCCTGCTGTGGTTCAGCTCCCGCTGCCCCAGGAGATCCCAGCTGTGCCCAAAGGCCAGGCCAGGGGCACTGCTGGGCTGCCTGTAGCACCATCCCCTTGGGCTGGATTTTACCACAAGTCTGAAGTGCAGAGCTGGGAGACTTCACCAGCAGGTTCCTATGGCAGCAGTGCCTGGACCTACTGTCTGCAGAAGCACTTGTAGAGAGAAAAGGGACCCCTCAAACCACAGCCATCCCTCCAAGGGGCTTTTCCCAATGGCCCAGAGCATCCCAGGGTCTGATACAGAGCAGCTTCATCTAGAAGACAAGCAGTACTGCACAGGGCACCGGTCTGGACCCAATTTCTCCATTCCCTTCTGAGTCTGAGGAGGGATGCGCTTTGCACCAGAGCTGCTCCGTGAAGCAGAGGAGTCAGCAGGGCAACCGAAATCACAGTAAAATCTGCCACAGCCTGTCCCCTCTGCCACCAAAATTCCCAGCTGTCCTGCTCAAAGGAGGCTTGGGAGCAGAAAATCATCCGGCAGGAGCACCAGGCTGCAGCAGGAGCAGGTAGGAGAGCCTGCAAAATCCAGAGTTGAGTGTCCCAGGACTCGGATGCATCTGGCTCACTGTGCAAAGCATTAATAAAGTTTCTCCCAGGGCAGGACACATATTCAGACACAATACTTCCCCTTCAGTGCTGAGTCCCAGGCCGGTGTCGGTCCCACATGGATTTACGGCTCCCTGCACTCGTAAATGTCAGCACTGCTGGTGATGGATGCGGGAGCTGGGAAGCGCTCCCCCCCAACTTTGGGAGATTTCTTTATTTTTTTCTGATCTTTTACAACAGCCATAAACCAGCTGCTGATTAGTGACGGGTCTTAAAACTTTAGGCAAAAGCTGTTGAAATCAGCTTTAAGTGCTAAGCTTCTCCAAAAGCAGAGCAGCTTAGCGTTTCCCTTTTGAGGTCACATCTGTGACGTGTGACCCTCTGAGCCACCGCCGTTGCAATGGCAGGTCTGGGCAGCCCTTGCAGCCCCCCAGGCCAGGGACCAGCCCTGCCCCATGTTGTCCTCCCTGGGGGCACAAGCAGAAGATGTCCCCAAACAGGGTCATACCTGTGGCTCCAAGTCCCACGTTGCCCAGACCGTGCCAGATGAAGAGCAGAGCCTGCTCTCTTCCAAACCTTGGGAGAGCTGTGAGGGGCAGGACAAGGTGCAGTGATGGGCATCACCACCTCTCCCAGCAGGGCAGAGTCCCCTCTGAGGCATAGCCCTGGCTGGTGTGGTCCCCATGGGGACTGGCTGTTCCTCCCCAGCCCAGATCTGGTGGTCCCAGATCATGGGCAGCACCAACAAGGACATGGGGTGAGGAAGGTGGGGCTGGGAGGAGCTTCCCATCAGGACAGTCCTTACTGCCCCAAGGACATGGCAAGACCAGTGGTGGCATTTCTCCCACCACTTTTCCTCATGAGTTCATTGAGTATCATTGACTGTAGAGGCCACAACTTCGTCTTCTGTTGGTGCAGAACATGGCTTCACATTTTGGGCTAGGAAATTGTCTTCTGGTGCCTGACTTCTCACTATCCCTGGATTTCTTTTGTCTTCCAGCCCCTGAGTGAGTCCTTTCCTCCATCGTAGCCTCTGTTCACCAGTGCTGACCTTTTCCTGGCTGCTAGCGTGGGGCTGCACCCACAGCCTTGGGAACCACAGCACCTTCAGACCTGTCATGGTTTGTGCACCTCTGTCTCCTTGTCTCGAAGGGTTTTGCAGAATATATAGTCCCTTTTCCCACATTACGTTGTTAAAGGTAGCAGCTCGTGGTGGGTTGACCTTGGCTGGAGGCCAGGTGCCCACCAAAACCGCTGATCATTCCCCTCCTCAGCTGGGCAGGAGAGAGAAAATATAATGAAAGGCTCAAGGGTCGAGATGAGGATGGGGAGATCAACAACTGCCATGGCAGACAAAACTGACTCGACTTGGGAGAATTAGTTAAATTTTATTACTGGTCAAAATCAGAGTAGGATAATAAGAAATAAAATCAAATCTTAAAACACCTTCCCCCCACCCCTCCCTTCTTCCCAGGCTCAACTTCATTTCTTACTTTCTCTGCCTCCTCCCCCAAGCGCTGCAGGGGACAGGAATGGGGGCTGCGGTGGGTCCATCACACGTTGTCTCTGCCACTCCTTCCTCCTCACACTCTTCCACTGCCCCAATGTGGGGCCCTCCGCGGGCAGTGGGTGGGGATCTGCTCCACCATGGACCTCCACGGGCTGAGGGGGACAGCCTGCCTCACCGTGGTCTTCGTCACGGGCTGCCGGGGAATCTCTGCTCCGGCGCCTGGAGCCCCTCCTGCCCTGCTCCTGCACCAACCTGGGGGGCTGCAGGGCTGTTGCTCTCACAGAGCCTCATCCTCTCTCTGCTGCAATCTGTTGTGCAGGTTTTTTTC
>JAVJGI010000001.1:94529843-94544422 GCA_035590275.1 Ibycter americanus
CTGGGATGCTGCCCACCCTGTCCCCCGGGCCCCGACCGCCACTGGGGTGCTCGCCCCCTCCACTGCCCTGCATACACTGGGATTCTCCCCCCCATTCCCCGTGGCGTGCTGCCCCCTCATCCCGCTTTTCCCTATGCCCAGGGGGTCCTGTTACCCTGCACACACTGGGGTGCTGCCCCCCTCTAGTCTCCCTTCTCCCCCACACTGGGATACTGCTCCCCACATTCCTGCTCCCTCCATCCCCCAGCATGCACACACTGGGGTACAGTCCCCCACCATTTCCATCCTGCCAAGCTGGGGTGGTGCTCCCCCACTCCTGTTGCACCCTCTTCCCACACTGCCCCCCCCCTCGCCCACCCCTATCCCGGGCAGCTTTCCCTGCCTCCTGCCTTCTGCCAAGAGCAGGCACCAGCCCAAAGTCACGGGTAACTTTCCACTCTTTGGGCTCCAGTTTTGGGCAGCTCCGCTCATCTGATCGATGGGCTGCTGGTGGCACTCCACAGTCACTGGGGTGGGTGGTGTGTCCCCCCACTCAGGACAAGGGTGGCCCTGCCAGAGGACACAGGCTGGGGGTGCAGCATGCCATGGGGGAAGGCTGCAGCAGCCCCGTGTCCCTGTGTGCAGCCAGGGCCACCATCCAGCTGCCACATGCTTGTCACATGGTGTTAGAAGTGCAGCAGAAACCGCTTCTTGGGATCATTTGCAAGTGGGGTTTCGGGTCAGTGTGGTGATGCAGGTGCTGCCGCTGGACTCCTCCCAGCTGCTGCCGGGAGCCTTATCTCTGTGTCCCACTCAGACGCTGCTTATCAGAGACCCCCACTTGCCGTGGCGGGGTGGCAGTGCCCCTTGCTGCTGCTGCCAGAAATTCCCGTCAGCACAAAGCTCTTGCCAGTCTGCAGCGAGCGCAGGCAGCTTGCAAGGGCAGCACTGGCATGGGGGCTGCATGGGGCGAGGCAGGGCTGCACCCATCCCAGCCCCTTGCAGATTGAGTTGCAAACTTTTTTATCATATAAAAGCTTCAAAATACCCGACTGCAGCCCATGGCTGTGGGATGGCTCTTTGGAAGGCACAGAGCAGCGATGTTTTCAGGAGCGGCTGCTTTCTTCCCCAGGCATGCAGCCACGGTCTGGGCACAATTCTCAGCATCCTTGTGGGGGCTGAGCTGGTGGTGCTGGTGCTGGCATTGCTGCCCTACTTGGTCTGGCTCTGCCTGTGCTGAGTGCTTGCCTGTGTTTGACCACCAAGGGCTTTCGCAGGCAGGTTCTGCCTGCACCTGTGTCCTGCCTGCTCATGGGGGGCTGAGTGTCAGTGGTTTGCAAGCTGTCTCAGCTGTGCTTGTCCCCCCCAATGCAGATTTGGGGGTTGCATATGTGGGACTCCTTGCTGGATGAACTCTGCTTGTGCTGTGTGGGTCATTCCCACCCAGGAGAGCTCAGCAGAGCTATGCACTGGATCCTGTTCCCCGTTGCCCCCAATGCCACCCTGCCTGAGCCCCAGTGGGGCTTGCTCCAACAAAGCGGGGGTATGCCATATCACCCAGGGATATCACAGAGTGGGAACAAAGCCCGGGGGAGGTGTGGGTGGCATCAGAAGGACTGTGTTGGACTGTGGCCCATGCCAAGCATCATTCCGGGTCCTCCTTGGCTCTGTTCAGGGTAAAACCCCAAGTCATCAGTGCATCTGTCTGGGCTGCACATGGTTGAGAGGGGTGAGTGGTCCAGGGCTTCTGGCTGCTGGGCTCTGGAGTTCCATCATCCTTTGAGCACTTTGGGGTTTTTACCCCACTGCCGGCTGGGGAGCAGAGGCACAAACCCAGCACCGTTGTCTGGCCTCCTGGTGCTATCTGCTGTCTCCCCAAGATGAGCTGTGCTGGGCCTACCAGTGCAGCTTGCTCTTCTGGAGCAAGCTGGAGACAACATCAGGAAAATACCCTTTTCTCCCCAGCAATGGGCCATGGCCACTCCTTGTCACAGGCTTTCTGGTTGGGAATAGCAATGCAATATGGGCAGGCACCAGCTTATCCTGCCTGCTGCAGGCTGATACTTGCCCTGCCCTGCCTGGGCTGGCATCCAGAGCTCTACCAGCTTGTGCCAGGAGTCCTTGGCAATGCACTGAAAGCTCTGCCGGGTCATGGTGGCACGACTGGAGAAAGGTGTCCTGCAGGCAGCAGGACCTGGGTGCTGCTCCGCTCCTGGGGCAGCGTGCGGGCTGGGGGCTTTGGGATGGGCGCAGCCCTGGGTGGGGTGTGGAGAGGCAGTGCTGCAGCAGGGCAGGGGCTTCTGTTCCCTGTGGGGTGAAACAAAGAGCACCCTCCATAGTGGAGGTGATTATGGTCCCCTTGCAGCCTTGGGGCCATTGCTGGCTCCTGGGCATCCCGAGCCAGGAGGTGGGTTGGGTTTGTGCTAGCATGGGCAAGGATAATCCTGCCCCAAGCACTGCCAGGCACCCTGGTCAGCTCTGACACACAGCTCATGGACTTTGCTTCATCTAGAGATTTCTTGTGTGGATACCTGATATCTACCCCAGTGTGGGGTTACAATCCAGCCTGGCCAATCAGCCTCCCAGAGCCACTGCCTCCCCTTCTCCTCCTGCTCCCAGTGCTGCTGCCACCCCTGCTGCTGTGCCTGCGTCTGCTGCTGCTCCTCAGGGTCACAGCATGGTCTCTGTGGAGCTTGAAGCTGTGCAAGTCAGTCCTGTGGTGGTCCTGGGCTGGTGCATGCTGGCAACTCATGGCGCAGGCTTGAAGGACTTTCTTCTGCCAAAAGCTTTGCTTTATTCCTATCTGCCAGGTTTTAAGCATCACCCATAGCTCCAGTCTGGGCTTCACGTGACCGTGAGTTTTCCCTTGGGTCTGGTAATTTGGGGACAACTTCTCCCTGGTGTTCCCTCATCCCCTTTGACAGACGCGTTTGCTGACAAGCAAAGCAATATGCTGTTCTTTGGCACCATCCTGGTAACCTCCAGGGCGAAATGGATTATTGCCTGCTTATTTCTGACAGGGGGACCTTTGTGCTTCTCCTGAGATATTTTGAGCCTGATCAAAAACTTCCTGAAAGCCAGTCTGCTGTGTCAGCTGCATTACCATTCCCAGCAATCCAGCGGGCTGCATTAAGTCTTCATAACCTGCTTTGCAGCACTTGGAGGGCCAGCTTGGTGGGTGATTTGGGCGAGTGTGAGCTCCCAGGTCCTGAGCATCCCTTGCAGGTGGCTCCTTTCTGGTTAGAGCCCGCCAGAAGTGTTTGGGCAGTGCCTGGAGATGTGTCCTGCGTTGGGACACTTGCTAGTGGTTTGCAGAAGGGATGGCCAGGTATAAGCTGGGTTAAGTGGTGCTTGATTGGTGTAGGAATGGCTTTGCTGGCCAAGACTAATATTACAAAGAAAGCAGATGATATCCAGGAAGAGCTATTTCTTCAGCTGGAAGGAGCTTCCTTTATTTTGCTTGATGGAGAACAATAAATTGAGCACCATGGCACTGCTTTGAATGCCCCCCTCGGGGGGGCGAAGGGCTCTGTACGGTCATGCAGCAGGAATGCTGCTGGAAAGGGTGTGTTTGTCTTCAGGAACACAAAGCCCTCAAATTCAAGGATGCTGTTTGCTAACTGAGTTGTGTGCATTCACCCTGGGTAGGTCTGAGGAGGCTTCTCCCCCTGCCACTTGTCCTCAGCATCTCAGGTGTTGGACACAAGCTGTGCATTGGGGTTCAGAGCTGTCCCGCTGTGCTGGGGCTGAGACCTGCCCATGGGACCCATCTCTCTCAGCATGTCCTCAGAGTTGCAGCAGTGTGTCCTGCTGAAGCCTTCCCCTACGCCACACCACCTGCTCCAAGGGGACCTTCCATCCACTGAGGACTTTTCTGTCGCATCCCAGCCCGGGGTGTATGATGCCTGCTCCCTTCTTTCCTCCACCCTCTGTATTCAGGAGCAGAAATCTTCTTGACCTGCCTTTGTGGTAGCAAAATCACTGAGCAGAGCCTGCTAGACGTGGTGCCTGCTGCTCCCTGTGAGCTCTGACTGCTCCTGCCCCGGTTCACACCAGGCTTTGCTGCATTTTGAGCAATGTGGGGCTGTTCCTGGCGAAGAAGAGCAGGAGGGAAGGGCTTTTCTCCGCTTGTTTATACTTCCAGCAGCCCCTAATCTCTGTCACAGGGTTTGCATGTGGGAGAACGTGTTCTGGGACCATGCCACATGCCTCTGTTCCCTTCTGTGAGTCCTCTGGCTCCAGATGGGTGGCTTTGCTGCTTGCCTTGCAGTATGCTTCCCCGCTGTCGGGCACGGCCAGTTTTGGGACAGTGACTCCAAAGCAGAGATCTCGTGGAGGAGATGGCTCTGCTGTCACTCAGGGCTGCTCTCCAGGGGCTGGGGAGAGTTCCAGGGTGAGACCCCAGGTCTGTGGGCTGGATGTAGGGTGTCAGCAAGAAGGCTTAACTGCTCAAGCTCGAGGATCTCGTGACTTGGCCAGCATCCCTCAGGCTGTCAGAGCCCTGTTATCTCTGTGGCAAAGATCTTGAGCTTGAAATTACATCCGGGATCAGCTGGAGTTGAAGCTGAGACCTTGTTTGTAAGCTGTTGGCTAATGCCAAGGCACAGAGGAGCGCAGGGCAGCTGAGCTGCAGGAGGGCACCCTGATGCAGGAGGTGCACCCCTGGGACCTAGAGGAGCCTATTGCTTCATGGCCTGGCTGCAAGGTGGTGAGGCTCTGGGTTGAAGCTTGGTGCTACCACAGTGAGGACTGTGGGCTGTGGCATGGTTGGAGACACAGCAGCCAACCCCACCAGGGCTGACCTTGTCCTTGCCCTTGGGCTGGGCTGTTTGAGAGCAGCTCTGGACCCTGGGACAGAGCATCCTCTCTGTGCTGCCTCAGGGCCTCCAGGTAACACTTGCCTGGAGGTTGAAACCCCATTACCTTCTGCGGACGGGTTTGGGGCATCTGACCTGCCAGCAGAGCTCATGCCAAGCAGCATTTGAGCCATTGGTGATGAGATGGTGAGGGAAGAGCAGGGTCCAGTGCCAGGCTGGTGGCAGGGGAGCCTCGGAGCTGCCTGGCCACTGGCGGGGGGTGGCAGGGGGGCTTGCTGACCTGGCCCTTATCTTCCTTGTTTCTCTTCTTAGCTCCTGCACCTCTGCAGCCGAGAAGGAAATGGGAGGTGAGTGACCCAGCCTCTTCTGCTGACAGGTGATAGCCAGAAGGATCCAGGCGCTGTGAGCCTAGCATGGGGGAAGGACCCAGCTCCCACAGCCTCAAAACATGAGTTAGATGAGGAACATCTTTGTTCTTGGGCAACGCTGCTTCTCAGCAAAGGCTCAGCCTCTGCTCGAGCAACAGAGCAGGCAGGGCATGTTGCAGCCCTCAGGAGCTCTTTTGAGGTCCAAGCTGGAGCCCCTCTCCCCTTCACCCATGGCAGAAGCTCCTGGGAAGTCTTGTGGGCCATGCAGCCCTACCGAGCTCCTACCTCCATCCTCTTCCACCCCAGGAGCAGGACAAAGGGAGAAGCAATACCAAGTCCATCGGGGATTTGGGGATCGCCGCGGTGGAGTCATCAGCGCCCGCACGTATTTCTATGCTGACGAGGCCAAGTGTGACCAGCACATGGAGACTTTCCTCCGCTGCATCGATGCCTCAAGTAAGTGCTCCCGGTGTCCTGAGCAGCCCCACTGTGCTTGGGGTCTGCAGGAAGCCTGCAGCCCACCACTGTATCTCTGGTACCTCCCTTCTGCCTGAGCACCCTGTCTCTGTGGCTCCATCCAGGTGGCAGCTCAGAGGACGGCTTCTCGGCCATCAAGCTGACGGCACTGGGCCGGCCTCAGTTCCTGGTGAGTGCTGAGGCTGTGACCAGGTTGAGGTGGGTTAGAGCCAGGGCAATGGGTGATGCTTGTGTGGGAGCAGGTGCTTTGGGGTGCCAGGCTTGCTGCAGTAGCCTCTTTACTGATGGCAGAGAGGAGTGGGCACCAACAGGTTGTCCCCAAGAACCACCCTGGAGACCCTGCCTCAACTTCTGGGGATGCGTGAATAGCTCAGAAGTTTAAAGGTCCCAGCATGAGGGTGTGGGGGTCTGTACTGCTAGGCTTGGCCTCTGCTTGGCCAAAGTGCCCTGCTATAGGGTCAGGATCTGCCTCAGGCTGGGTATGATCTTGCAAAGCCCTGGCATGATAGGCTCCAAGGCAGCTGGGCTCCAACCCAGGTGTCTCACCTTGAGCTCTGTACTCACAGCTGCAGTTCTCGGAGGTGCTGGTGAAGTGGCGGAGGTTCTTCCACCAAATGGCTGCGGAGCAGGGCCAGGCTGGGCGGGCAGCGCTGGAGATGAAACTGGAGGCGGAGAAGCTGCAGGTGAGGCAGGTGATGTCTGAGGGAGGAGGCTGTGCTGCCAGGGATGTGCTGCTGGAGGTGGCCAGTGGCTGTAGAGGTCCCAGAGCAGCCCTGACCTGTGACACCTCCAAGCCTGGAGCAGTAAGGCCCCTGTAGCCCCTTGGCACTGATGCTCCTTTTGGTGGCAGGAAGCCCTGGCCAACCTCGGCATCGCGACCAAGGCAGAAAGCCAGCACTGGTTCACGGGCGAGAACCTGGGCATGAGCGGGTAAGCTGCCTGTGACCTGGGGGGGTACTGCGGGATGTGGAGACTGGGGGACCTTGTCCCTCTTCCCAGGACGGTGGGGCAGCAGTGAGGGGAGGTCTCCAAAGGCCAGCACTGGCTTAGCACAGCGACCAAGCATAGAGGAGGTTTGGGTGGAGGTGACAAGATGGGTCAGGGTGACACATGCCATGCACCCTGTTTGCTGGTGGGGGTCTGGAGCTGGTAGAGACCCCCTCCCTGCCCCTGCAAGACACCAGTATGGACCTGGCTCTCTGCTCCCAGCACTGTGGACCTGCTGGACTGGAACAGCCTGATTGACAGCCGCACCAAGCTCTCCAAGCTGCTGCTTATCCCCAACATGCAGGTGGGTACCCATCTATGCTACTGCCGGAGCAGCCCCACAGGGAAGGCACTGGGAGTTTTGGGGAGCGGGGTGTGTGTCCACTGCCCCCCAGCCCTGCTCAGTAGCTTTCCGGTGGCTGTGGTGCTGGTTGGCATCTGTGCTGCCAGGGCCTGGCCATGCTGTGATCCAGCGTGTGCAGCCAGCAAGCTGGCAGGGTGGGCACCCTGTGCTGGCCAGTGGGAGCTGGGGTGGGCAGTGGTCCTGGGGATGGGCTTTTTCCAGAGGGTGTTCCTCCCTCCCGTAGACAGGGCTGGCCGCAGGCGGGCAGGGTGCCACAAGCTGTTCTCGTTTCAGACTGGGCAGCTTGAGCCTCTGCTCTCACGCTTCACTGAGGAGGAGGATCTGCAGATGAAGCGGATGCTGCAGCGGATGGATGTCCTCGCCAAGGTAAGGGAGCGCTGGGGCTGGGGGAGCTGTGCACAGGCACTGCTGCAGAGGGGGAGACATGTAGCAGGCGGCACCATGAACCCAACCTGCGTGTCACTCACCCCCCAGAGAGCCGTGGAGAAGGGTGTGAGGCTGATGGTGGATGCAGAGCAGAGCTACTTCCAGCCAGCCATCAGCCGCCTCACCCTGGAGATGCAGCGCCGCTTCAACAGGGATCGAGCGATTATCTTCAACACCTACCAGTGCTACCTGAAGGTGAGGTCCAGCAGGAGACTGGGCAGGAAAGACCTGCTGGAGCAGCTGGATGGAGACCTTGGCTCCTGAAGCCATGGCGATGCAATGGTGCAGCTCCAAGGCTGGCTGCCTGAAGCTGCAGTGCAGAGGTGGCACTGGTGCGATGACCTTGTGCCATCTCTTCCGTCTGGTTGCAGGAGGCTTATGACAACGTGACAGTGGATGTGGAGCTGTCACGCCGGGAGGGCTGGCACTTTGGCACCAAGCTGGTCCGTGGCGCCTACATGGAACAGGAGCGGGAGAGGGCGGCCCAGATTGGCTATGAGGATCCCATCAACCCCACCTATGAGAAGACCAGTGAGATGTACCACAGGTAGGGGACAAACCCAGCCATGCTCCTTCCTCCCACCCCACCAAGCATATGCTCAAGTGGCCTCACCACACACCCCCAAACTGTCTTACAGGTGCCTGGACTATATCTTGGAGGAGATCAAGCACAGCCGGAAAGCCAACGTGATGGTGGCATCTCACAATGAGGACACAGTGAAGTTCACCCTGCGCAGGTGGGTGCCAGGGAGGCAGCATGGTGTGGCAGGGACTGGGGGCTCAAGAGATATGGGGGCCAGCAGAGCTGTGGTGATATGTGCTGTGACATTTCAGGTCTCCTCTGTGCTCACCTGGTGGGATCTTAGCTTCCATCTGGTGCTCAGGGCTTGGAGCTGGGGCACAGCATGGTAGCCCACAGCAGCTACAGCTAGCCTCATTCCCCAGCCCAGAGACTGTTTTAAATATAAATCCCTCCAGTCCTTGCATTCCAGCATCCATCTGGGACATGGTCAGTGCCGTGCTGTAATACTTGGAGATGATCCCTGCTCCTCGGGTGGGACATGCTGCCCCTGCATGCTCTGCTGTCTCTGCTCTTCTCTAATGCCAAGACTTGGCTTGCAGGATGATGGAGCTTGGGATCCATCCCTCGGAGAAGAAGGTGTACTTTGGGCAGCTGCTGGGCATGTGTGACCAGATTACCTTTCCCCTGGGTGAGTGCTGGGAGCCGGGAGGACTTGGCAAATGTGCTCCTGCCCCACCTTGACCCCTGGGATCTCCCTGGGTAGGTGCTATGGAGTCTGAAGGGTGGATGGAGCCAGGCTATGGAGCAGGACTGACTGAGGACAGTGCCTTGTTGCCTCTTCCCCAGCTGTGTGGAGTGCTGTGACTCCTGCACGAGTTTTGGGGATGATGTAGATGTAGAATCACATCTGTCTCCTTGGAGGCCCCATGAGACCGTAATGGCTGGGCAGGGAGATTCCTGCTTTGGACTACAAGCTGAGATGGGGGTACTCCTAGGTGGGGCAGAGACTGATCCTGGCAGCCAGCAAGCCCCTCTTGTACGTCCCTGCTCTGGGAGTGCCGCTTTGCTCTGCTGGAGGGGCACATCCAGTCCTGGCCTCTCTGTTGCTGGGGTGGCAACAGCCTCTTGCATGACCTTGTCACTTCATCTGCTGCTGGCCCACAGGCAGTGGAGCAGAGCTCCCAGGGGCCCTGGCAGAGGGACTTGCAGGGGTCCAGGTAGCCCAGCTTAGGTCAGAGACTGACTCCCCCTGCCCATACCGGTGTCCGGAGCGGAGACCCAAGGCCAGGAGAGCAACAGGAGGCAGACTGGGCAGTTGTCCAGTGTGGATGCTGCTCGGTCCTGGAGTTCCCCTTGCAAGCGGGGCTTGGCTGCCTGTCTGCAACCTCCTCTGGTCATGCTGGAAAAATGTGTTAACTTGATGTTTCTGGTTGAATGCTTCTTGAATTGGCCCAGCCCTGGCTGCTGACATTCCCAGGGCTCCTGGTGACCTCGGCCCGCTCCCCCTGGCGCGTTCCCAAGCTCCTGGTGCTGAGCTGGGGAGGGATGTGCCGCCGCTCCCCCTGCCTGGGCAGGCTCAGCCTCAGCTGGCCGGGGCTGCTCCTGGGACTCCTCTCCCTGGTGCTCAAGCGCAGCCTCCTGCTGCTGCAGCGCTCCTGCCCACCATCCCTTGCTCCATCAGCACAGCCCCAGGGCGTGGGAGAGCTGCGGGTGTAAAGGAGGCTTTTTTCCCCTTTTTTTTTTCCCCTCTCTTTTTTGGTTTTTTTGGGTTTGGGTTTTAGTTTGGGTTTGGGGATTTTATTTTTTTTTGCTTTCTTGGTACTTCCCTGACCAGCCTCTCTCCCTCCAGGTCAAGCCGGTTTCCCTGTCTACAAGTATGTGCCCTATGGCCCGGTGAATGAGGTGCTGCCCTACCTGTCCCGGAGAGCCCAGGAGAACAGGGGCTTTATGCAGCGGGCAAACCGGGAGCGGGACCTTCTCTGGAGGGAGGTCAAGAGGCGGCTCCTCGCAGGCAGCCTCTTCAGCCCCAGCCACTAACCTCACCCTGGCACCCAGCCCAGGGGCTCCTGTGCCTTCATCTATAACCACTATTGCCGTTCCCCATCCTAATGCTGCTGCAGTCTCCCCAACCCCCCCAGCACCCCTTGTCCCGGGAGGGGACGTGTCCTTATTGCTGTTTGAACCACATACACCTTCTGGAGGTCACTACTGTAGGGTTGCCCCAGCTGGCACTGCCCCGAGGGATGTCCCTCTGCTGTCCCAGGGGCTCCTGAGCTGTGCTTGCCCTGGGCTGTCTCAGGGGAGATGCTGGGGCTCCCCTGCCAGACCCCCTGCTTCCGTGAGCACTGTCCCAGGGTTTTCCCCTTGCAGGACCACACGAGGGGTTTTGGCTGCCTGCTCTGTGCCACGGGCTCAGGTCTGGGGCAGGCTGGGTGGCTCGGGAGCAAGCTGGCCTCAGCCAGAAGCCCCTCCAGCCTCTGCCACGGCTGGGACTTGGTCTCTTTCACCTCTGTGGAGACAGATGCCAAAGCAGAGCCCACCATGGGTTGCTGGGCAGGGGCAGGATGAGTCCCTGCTGCCTGTCCCAGGGCAGCCACTACCTGGCTGCTCAGCAGCTTTGCACAGACCAGAGCTGGCTCTCCCCACATCCCACTGGGCTAAGCAGAGCCAAAGCCCCCTGGGGTTGCCCACCCTCAGGCACACCTCAAGCAGGGCAGGAGGGGCGAGGGGAGCTGACTGATCCCATCCCTGCACTGTTCCTGCCCTGCCCACAGACCCCAGCTCCAAGGATGGGCCAGGTCTGTGCTGCAGGCAGGGGCAGTGACTGCATGGGAGCACCAGGAGCCAGACCACAGCTTGGCTCTACTGTACACTGGATTTGCAGAGAGTGGTGATGATTAAATCATAACTGTTCTTGCTCCTGTCTCTCTCTCTCTTGGACTTACATGGGCAGCCATCTGTCCCCGGGCTGTGCTTCACTGCCCTGGTCTCAAAGGGGGGTTAGTGCCTGCTCTCAGCCCCCTCCAGCTGCGTGCTTTGGCCGGAGCTGGGGCCGAGGCTTAGGAGAAGGAGCTAGAGACAGGCTGTACCAAGTGAGGTCAAGCTTCCCCAGGCCTGGGAATGGAGAAGTGTGGAGCTGTCTGTGATGAGCTTTGGGGGAGTAGGGAGACCTGGAGTATCCTACTACCTGCAGAGGGAGGACGGCAGCTGCGGGAGAGCCTCTTCTCCCCCAGAGATCTGCTTTTGGGGGATGTGCACCCTGCAGGCTGTGCCTGAAACTGGGGGCAGTTTGTCCTGGGCTTGTTTAGGGCTCTGCAGGACCGCAAGCAGCTCTGGGCTTCGTTGCCTGGCACCTGAGGCAGCATCTCCTTTTTCCCCAGGTTAGTCCCTCCACTTCTGGTGAGCCACCCCTAAGCCAAAGGGGCGAAGTTTAGGCTTTCCAGAGATGTTCACCTATTGCCTCTTCTCTAGCTGAGATTCCCATGCCTTAATAACACCCAGAGGAGCAGGGAGCATGGCTGGAGCACGGGGCCAGGGCTGCTGGTATTTAAAAGCAGTGCTGGTTCAGGCAGCAGCTGGGCTCCTGCTATTTCAGGGGAGAGAGGAGATGCACTCCCAGGACCGGGCTGCCTCCAGCCCGTGCAGGATGCTGCGGCAGTGGCATGGAGCACACTGCTGCCCCATGACTGGCCTTAGCCAGTGTGGCTGGACCCAGGGCTGGGTGCATAAGCAGCTGTCACCTGCTGCAGGCTTCTGCAAAGATCCCTGGATACCTGTGTAGCTATTGCAGGAGCAAACACTGCAGCTTCATGCATCAGTATACAGCCTTTCTTGGCCAGCCTGCTTTTTTGGAGTTAACCCCCTCCCCAGCCCTCTTTCCAGGGCAGAAAGGTCAGCTCCACAGCATGTCTGCAGTGGGAGTGCTGCTGTTTGCAGGGACTGTGTATGGGTGCAGGGTGCTGCCCCTGTTTACCCAAGGTACTGGATGCCCTTGCAACCCCCCCAGATCCCCATGTTGCCAGCAACCTTTACCTGTGCTCAGCCAGAAAACAGCAACCACTCCTTTTATTTCTGGGTGCACTGATCCAACCAAACCCTCCCTATATCTTAGGCTTTCCCCACCTTGCACAGTTTTGACTTTTGCTGCTGAAAGCTGCCTTCTGCTAGCCTCGAAGGAAGAGGAGGCATGAAACAGTAGTGGGTATGCTGGTAACCCGTGCTGCAGCACACTTGCTTGCAAGGATGCTGGCTACAGCAGCAGGGGGAGTTGCAAAGGGAAAGAGCCTGTATCCTTGCAGCAACCGTCTCGGCAGCCTTGTGCTCAAAGGCCATGAGCAGCCCAAGTGCACACGTGAGCGTGGGCTTCTTCCAAGGACCAGAGCCTGGCCGCGTCCCGGCAGGATGGTGACGAGCACCTCGTATCGTATGACTCCCCCCCTGCCCTGCCGTGCAGTCCTGTCCGCTGAAACAGCTGCAGGAGTTTTTGAACCATTGACAAAATTACATATTTTCCCTTAGTTTTGTGTTTGAAAATACTGTAGTGCTGGGGTTTCTTTTTTCTCTGATGTTTTCCAAAACACGGTTCAACAGGAGGCGAGCACCTGGTGGGGCGTTTCCAGCTTGCGTTCTGAAAAAGGAACTGCAAATGGTGGCGTCATGGAAAGCATCAAGCCACGCTCTCAGAGCACTGGCATGGCCTGCTCTGCAAAAAAGCACCAGCAACAGCCTTGCTGGGAGCAGAGGGAGAGGTGGGATGGGTGGCTGATACCCGCAGGCCATGCAATCCCCCAGCCCTGGCAGCACCAGCCAGCCCAGACTATGATGTCCCCTACCCCGAGCACTGTAAATCCTCCTCCGCCTCCTCCCTGCAGCACCCTCAGCAGCTTCTCCAGCCTCTGGCTACCAGCCTGCAGCATCTTCTGCTGGACCAGCTTATCCCCCCAACTACGGCCTGACCCTTGCCCTGGCATGGGTTAGACCTGGTAAAAACAGAGCAGCAGAGGATATGCTGCCTGCCTGCAGGAAGAGAAGCAAAAGCTGTTTACAGAAGCCAAAAAAGCAGCCAAAAGCAAACGCATCCTTGCACAAAGCAACAGCGTGGGGAAGGTGCGGTGGTGCGAGCCTGCCCTGCCTTATCATTGGGATTTCCTAATCCTCTCTAGAAGGATGCTGCCCAACTCATGCCTACTGTGATGGAGCCTTTGCATCCACAGGAAACCCCTGGGGGTGTGTCGCCCTCAGACCCAGCTCCAGGGGAGATGCACACTGTCCACACACCTTTCCACACCTCCTTGGAGGCAGCCAGCACTCAGCAGCAGATTGATGCAGGTGTTTAGCTGCATTTTGTGGGAAATGGTCCCACGTAGGAAATGGTCAGGGTGTCCTGCAACCATGCTTTCACCACAGAGCTATCAGATGTCCCTAGAGCTCAGAGAAGCTTGAGCCACCTCTTGCAGTGACCATTAAGCTGTAGGGCCAGCTGGCACAGGGTGGTGGCCAAGGAAGCCCTGGTCCATTCAGTACTGCCGAGGAGGTTTATTGACTGGGCTGCTCCACTGGGCTAGAGGTGTGAGACCAGTGTGGGTGCCCTGATTCCCAGCTGTGTCCTTAGGGTGGTTTAACCAGTGGCTGCTCTGAAGCCCTTCTGTCCCTCTTCAGGGTCATGCTCACTTGGCTGTGCTACTGCAGGCACTGCTTGGCTCCCACGGGTCCCTGAGCGGTTCCCAGCAGGCTGGTCCGGGGGCTGTTGGACACCCAAAACTGCCAGACACATGGATATGCCAGACCCCCAGGAGAGCTGCACCACCAGGATAGTTGTACCCCAGGACTGTCACACACCTGGGGCTGCCAGATCCCCAGGACAGCCAGACCCTGTCAGGCTGTCAGGCAATTGGAGCTGCTGGATCCCTGAGTCAGCTGGACCCCTGGCCTGCCTGACTCCCAGGGACCTGCAGCTGCCAGACCACCAGGATGGCTGGACCCTGGGGCTGTCACACCCCTGGGGCTACCAGACCTCCAGGACAGCCTGATTCCAAGGCTGTTGGGCACGCAGGGCTGTTGGGTACCTGGAGCTGCTGGATCCTTGGGTCAGCCAGATGCTGGGGCTGTCGGGTACCCTGGGGCTGTTGGGCACCTGAGGCTGCTGGTGCCCTAAGGCAGCCCGACCCCAGGGCTCTTGGGCACCCAGGGCTGTTGGATCCCTGAAGCTGCTGGATCCCAGGGCTGTTGCGCATCTGGGGCTGCCAGATCCCAGGGACAGCCAGAACCTGGGGCTGCCGGACTCCCAGGGACTCCTGGACACCTGGAGCTACTAGACCATGTGGCCAGTTGGACCCTGGGGCTGTTGGGCACCAGAGGCTGCTGGACCCCTGGGACAGCCGGACCCCTGGGACAGCCAGACCCCGTGGCTCCTGGACCCCCAGAGCTGTTGGCCCCCTGAGGCTGCCGCATCCCCGGGGCTGCCGGACCCCCAGGGACCCCCGGCGCCCTGGCGCTGCCAAACCCCCGCGACAGCCAAACCCCGCTGCTGCTGGCCCCCGGGGCCACCTGGGCACACGGCTGGCCCAGCCGGCCCAGCCAGCCCCCCCAGGCCCTTTCCCGCCGGGCCCCTTCCCAGCCCCCTGCCCCCAGCCTGCAGC
>JAVJGI010000001.1:94545204-94578397 GCA_035590275.1 Ibycter americanus
CGCGGAGCCGGTTCTGGATGCCCCCGGGGCCGGTCCTGAGCCCCCCCGCGGCCGCTTCTACTGCTGGGAGTCGGTCCTGGGGGCCTCTGGGGGGCCGGTTGCACTGCGGGGGGCCGGTTCTGCACCCCCCCGGGGCCAGTCCCGCTGCCGAGGCGTGACTGGCAGGATGCGGGATGCTCTGGGTATCCTGGTGGAACTGCCCCGGGCTGCTTGGGATGGTGGAAGTTGGCAACTGCGGGAGCCTCGGGCTTGGCTTCAGAAAGTGGGTGCTGGCACTGCCTGGCTGTCCCCGGGGGTCACATCCTGCCTGCCTGGCCGGGGGCAGGGCCCTGGGAGCTGACGCTGCCTTGTCCCCGCTCCCAGTGCTCTCCATGTACCACAGGTCCCTTTGCAGAGCATCACCTCGGGCCAAGCTTCTCTGCAGCGCTCAGGCTGGGTGCTGGCCAGGCTGCTGGGCCAGGCTGGCCCCAGCAAAGGCGGGAGGGTGCCCACAGCCGCTCCCTCCCGGCGAGGAGAGCAGGATCCCCTGCCCTGGATGGGGGGCCCAGGCCATAAATGCACCTTTACATCTCGTCCGTGAGGTCAGACGAGTCCACAAGGAAAACATGTGCTGTGAGCGAGAGGGGCCGCATAATGGCTCCATTCAGCAGGGCTGCAGGGCGCTGGTGCCCCCTCCTCAAATTACAGTCTGAGTTTCCTAAGGAGGCATTTCACGAGCCAGAGCGGCCGCAGCTCCCAGCCCTGTGCTGTTTCTCGGCAGGGGAGGATGCGGGGAGCAGTCCCTCCTTGGCTGTCCCTGATCTGCCGAGCTGGTTCCCAGCAAAACTGTCACCATGTCCCATGGTGGCAGAGGGGATGTGAGCAGCGTTCCTCCCTGTTGCCAGCATCCTGCCCCACATACTGGGAATAGGGTGCCTGGGTGCTCCCCCTTGCACGGGGACACCCCCCCATCCCCGCTGGATGGAGGTGGGGTAGATGCTGCACCCGGTGCTGCAGGGCTCAGACTTGCTCCCGGTGCCACCTGTGGGTGCCATGGGGCGCACAAGAGGCACTCGCTGGCGAGCAGGACAGGGTGCATGGGATGGGCGGGTGGTGGTGTCCATCCTCCTGTGGCAAATGGGGCCTGAAGGCAGCCTAGGAACCAGATGAGGTGGGGAGGGGACGGTCCCTAGGAAGCTGAGATGACGTTTGCATCATTTTCCACCCCTCACCCATCTGCAAACCCTTCTTCCTTCCCTGCCCACATGCCTAGCACCCGCCCTTATCTTTACTGTGCTGCTCCCCTCAGCATGGAGGACACCTCATGTGTCACCATCCAAACCCACCTTGGTGGCCCCAAGGACCTGGGGCAGGTGCTGCGGGTCCGGCCCTGGGGCCGGGGGCAGTGGGGCTGGAGGTGACCTGGGGAGGAGGCCCCAGTGTCCCCCTACCCGAGCCTGGTAAAGCTGCTGGTTGGACTTTTGGCTGTGTGGCTCTGCCAAGCACATCTGGGCATCCCTCGAAGATGCTGGCTGCGGGTTTCAGAGGGTTCAAGAGGAGGATTCTGCTTCAGCCCCTCCTGCAACCTCCTGAGAGCTGGCTAGCAAGCAGCAATTCAAGGCACTATTCAGAACAGAAGAAAAGAGCGTATTTGGGGGCTATTTGGTGTTAAAGTTTTGTATACTAAATGCAACTCACTCCTAAATTTGAAGCTCTTGTACTCAGTTACAACTTCGTGTGACCCTCTCTGAAGCTGCTGTTTGGGATGCAGGCTGATGCGAGCCCTGCAGGCGTGGGCATTGCTTTGTCCCTTGTCCTGCTCTCACTAACGCTCTCTTTTGGTAATTTTTGGTTTGTAACTTATTTTTCGTTCTCTGCCTGAAGGGTTTCCGTTTACGTACACGATCCTACTCCTGCCTGCACCAGGGGATCTCTGGCTTTGCCTGCATCCCAAGGCTGGGTTCAGGCTGAGGAGTTGCAGCTGGTACTGGCTGGGAGGGGGATGCTGCTGCTGGGACCTGGTGGTCCCAAGAGCACTGTGCGCCACATGGGGGGAGCTGGGTGGCACCGAATGATGGGTGACACAGAGAAGGAAGGAGCTGAGCACCAGGGTAATGCTCAGGAGGAGCGGCAGGGTGGGGAGCACTGGGGTTGGCCGCATGGCTGGGGAAGGTGATGGCAATGCTCTGGGCTTCGGGAACACGCTGTGCACCCACAGGGCTCCTCTGCAGCTCTGTCCGGCAGGCTGAGAGTGGGGAGGTCTCATGTGGGACCATGGGCAGCAGCTCCCACCCAAGCCCCAGGGTCTCTCTCCTGCTTTTGGGGGTGTGAGCCCACTCCTCATTGTCTGGGGGGCTGCGTTGGTCTGGATGAGGAGCCGTCCCTCCTGCCTCAGGAGCCCTCTCCATAGCCATAGGTAAAGGGGACAGGCTTCAGGGAGCAATGCAGGATATTAAACCACAAGAAAAATAGTCTGCCTCTGTAGAAATCCATGGAGCGTTTGCGGAGGTCCTGCTGATGCTTAGCATAAGCGGGACATGGCCACGTGCTGGGGGAACACTGGCGTTGAGTGCTTGTCCCTGCAGGTCACAGCTCCAGCTCTGCCCACATCCCCACTCCTTTTCCTCCACATCAGCAAAGCTCCCAAGCGCCGGCCGCATCTTGGAGACAGCTTTTTCCTTCTTTTTCCCAGCGTTTGTAGTGCTTTGAAGAAAGAAAAAGAAATAGAAAATGTATTTGCACTGTGCATGTCTGCGGTGGCGTGTCTGTGTGGGTCAGAAGCAAGCTTTTAAACAGATCTCCCAGTTATCCCAGTTCCAGTGGTCACAGGGTTCGTGGAGCATGCCCTCTTTGGAGTTGCTAAGACCTTGAGACACCACAGGTGCTGGTCACCTCTGCAGCCAGCACTGACCCTACCTGGGGCTGACTGTGCTTGCGGACCAGTCCCTGTGCCATACTGGGAGCACCAGTTACGCAGTGCCTCATCCCAGCTGCCTCTCCTTGCAACGGGAGCAAGTTTATTTGCTGTCAAAGCCAGTGATAAATGAGGCAGGGGCTGAGCAGAGGGGTATGGGATGCCATTGCTGGGCACAGTGAAGGGGAGATTAGCTATCAGTGAAAAGATAAGCGTGAATCCTGCATCTGGTGAGGCAGTGGGTGGGCTGGGGTCCGGACTGGTGGTGGTCACGGTGCTGCTCGCCGCCTCCGGCTCACAGCAGAGGAAGGGTTTTTCCCTCCTGCCACCGTGTTCCAGTGGCTCCCAGCTCCCCACCATCAGCTCAGGGCTTTCATCACAGGTGGTGCTTTTTGGTGCGTCAGCCACGATGCCTCTTTCAGTGGCCAGGCTGAGCTGTTCGAAGGAGGAGGTTTCCCAAGCAGAGGGGTTTTCCCTTGCAAACCTGTGATGGTTTCATCTAAAAACCACCAAACACTGAATTTCTAAAGGATGAACAGTGAAAGCAACCCCAGGTGGGACAGCGGGTGCTTTGGCTGGGCTGTAGGAGGGTCAGGGCACCGTGGACCCTTCCCCGCCTGTGCCCGAGCATCCCAGCGCAGCTGGCAAGGCTTTTTGGGGAGGGCAGCCTGAAGCCTCTTGCAGAGAACTTTGTCTGCAGCCCACCCGCTCCTCGGGGAGGTGGTTTGGACATTGACCCCCCCTTTGTCATTAACACTGTGTATCCCCTTGGATGCTCGGCTGGAGCAGAGCCCCCCGCTCAAGCCCCACAGTTCCCGTGCAGGGGGTACACGCCAGCTGCCATCGCAGCATCTTGCGACCGCTTTGACGGGCTGAATAGATGGAGCTATTTTGGGCTCCGGCTGCAAGGCATTTTTTCCAGGCCTTGAATCATTTTTGTGGTTCTTTTCTGCCTCCTTTCCAATTTTTTACCGTCCGCCACGAAAAGGGGGACGCAATGCTCCTGGCTCGGCTGTGCGGGTGCTGCCCGCCGAGGGGCCAGCGGTGGGAGCTGCGTCCAGTACCCGGGTTTAGCTGGGGGGCTGCTGGCAGCTCCCTCTCCAGCCCCAGGACAAGGCGGTCTGGCAGCCAGACGTGGTCCTGTGACTGCGCTGGGGTTTGAGCGAATACTTCCTCGCTGTCTCCTCCTCCTCTTCTGCATTTGTTACATATAAAGAGGAAAAGGGGAAAAAAAAAAAAAAAAAAAAAAAGCAAAAGCAAAACGCATTCCAAGCTGCGCCGCCGGACCAGCCTGGGTGAAGTTTTCCTTGACTGCAGCATCCACTCGGACCATTTATAACCTTCCAGCATCGCTCCTGTCGCCAGCGGGGACCAGGCAGTGTGGGTCACCCCAGGGATGAGCAGGTCACGCCCAGGATAAGCAGGGTTCTCCCAGGGTCCAGGGGGTTCCTGTGGCGTCACAGCATAGGGACCGTGTTCCCCACACCTAAGCTGCAGCATCGTGAGCCCCCAGCCATTTGCTTGTGGGGGGTCATTGAACAAGTGTGGGTGAGGGGTCCCTGCTTAGTCCCCATGTGTCCCATCCCAGCAGGGAGCTGAGCATCTCTGGTTGAGCCTCTGAGGGAATCTGGGACCCTTCCTGATGTTGACTGGGGTCAAGCTTGTGCCAAAACTGCTTTGGCTGGTGGCCCTGTGCATGGTGCTGCCTGGAGGTGGTGGCACTCCAGGACACCCAAGGGCTCTGGGACTCATCCCAGCCACCTGCAGTTAGTATCACCCAGCTTGTACATGGGGGACATCCCCCGGGAGCTGACTGTGCTCCAGCCATTCCAGCAGGGTGGTTCCAGCCTGCTTTTGGGGTGCAGTCCCCAGGCCACCAAGCAGCGAACCTGGGTTTCGGGTCATGTTCAGTCTTTCTGCAGCAGCCAGCCAGTGCCAAGTGGAAATGCGGGTCCCTTGAGTTGTGCTACCCAGTGCTGGCAGGGCAGGGCTGAGCCGAGGAGGGGGGACTTGCTGCCCCTGCACCCACGGAGGGGTTGCAAGGGCTGCCAGCACTGCAGGGGTCCTTCCCGGTCTGCTCCTGGCTGCTGCTGGCACCTGGCACAGAGAGAGCGTGCAGGCAGAGGAGAGCAGCAGGCAGCGTGGAGGCAGCAGGGGATATCCAGACAGAGGAGGGCAGGGGGTGCAGGCAGGTGGAGGAGAGCAGTGTGGAAGTTTGTGGTGCGGGCACTGCCGGCTCCCACTCACCACAGCACCCTCCTGAGCAGGGAGATGCAGCACCAAGGGGAGACAAGCGGGGCATCTGGCCGCAGGCACCGTGCCATCCCAATCCCGGGAGCAGGCTGCTATCCGGCTCCTCGGAGGCAGAGCAGTTGGTTTTGCCCTCGGACATTTAGAGCTTTCCCTTTTTTCCTAGCTTTTGGGGTGTCTTTGGGATTTTTATTTTACAATAATGGTTGCAAACTTGACTTTTGTTGTTTCATCACTGCCAGTTAACAGGAGGAACTGGTCCTGGCCTCACTCTGAGCATCACCTTGGCTAGCTGGCTGGTGGAGCATCTCAAGCTGGTGCCCATGGGAGCCCCCGAGCAGATCTGTGCTCCCTGCATGGTGGAGGAAGAGCCAACAGCTCTCCTTGCCCCACGGAGGTGCAGCAGCCCCCGGTCAGGGTTCAATTGACCAGGAGCAGGACCTCTCACCGTCATGACATTGGTGCTTCCAGTGGGTTTTTGGGAAGGACCAGGAATTTCTGAGGGTCATAACCATTTGTGATGCTTTTTTTCCCCTGTAGCTCCTCAGTGCTAGTGTGCTGCCCAGGATGGAGGCAACAAGGAAGCGAGTGTTTAATAGGTAAGCACCAGCGTTTTGCTTCATTGGGCATCTCATCTGCTCATCCTTTGCTGAGCCCTTCTGGCCTCACCATCGCTGCCGGGGGCCACCGTGATGTGCCCCGTGGTGGAGACCCCCTGTCCTGGGACCTCTGCCTGCAGCTGGACTCCCTGGGGTTGCTGGAGGCTGTCCTGCCTCCCTGCGGTGCTTGGAGCCAGCAGCATGTGGATGGAATGGGTCCTCAGCCCCAGTGTCGGGGTGCTAGTCACAGAGCCCAGCCATGGGGTACCCCCTGACCCCACAGTGATGCTCTGGGGAGCCCCAGCCCCCAGTGGGCTCCTCTGCAGGGAGCATCACCCCTGCTCCCAGGCTGGGGAGTTTCTCTCCATGCCGGCCAGCTTTGGACCTAAGGACGTGGGGGTGCTGCTCTGGAACCCAAGGGACAGCGAGGTGTCCCACAGGGTGAAACGTGGGGACAGGGAAGGGGAAGCTGCAGGGATGGGACCCAGAGGTTTCCCATGGGTGATGCAGCAGCATGGGGAGCCAAACCAGAGCTGCTGGTGGAGGAGAAGCTGCCAGGACCAGACCTGTGTCCATCGTGGCCCCACTGGGGAGAGGCTGCTGGGGCAGGCAGGCTGTCAGGCAGGGGCCACCGAGCTTGTAGGCAAGGCAACCCCAGCTGGAGCCACGCCAGGCATTACAGCTCTTACCAGGGGCCACGGTGAGCCTGGCATGGATGCTCAGCATGAAGCCCCGGGCGCTCTCATCCCCTGCACTCCCCCGTGATGCAGGTGGCTGTTTTGGGGTTCCTGTGCTACTCCCCACAGTCTCAGCTGGCCATGGGGCTCGCCTTGCCCCAGGAGAGCCGGAGGAGCTCTGCACATCAGCCTGGGGCATCAGCAGTTTGCAGCTGGCGGTGAAGACCACGTAACCAACTAACCCACCGTGCATGAGCCCTCATAACTGCTCGCTGCATGCGTTGGGTGCCCGCGCGCCGGGAACAGGACACGGTCCCTTCGTTGTGCTGGCGGGAAGGGAGAAGGACAGGGTCTGCCAGGACAGTGGGGGGAGGACGGTCCCACCAGCGAGCTGTTCCCATCTCCTCGCCCCCCTCAACTGCTCTAACCATTAGACTCACTGCTCCTAACCTGTGTAATCTGTCTATTTTAGGGGTTTCTATAGTATCCATCACCGTAGGTCTAAGAACTCCCAGGTAAGGTGGATGGGATGGGTGGTCTGCTCTCCCTCTCCCGGCGGCTAAGGAGGCTTGTCCAGGGCCATGCTCTGCCTGCGCCTGCCTGCACTGCGGTGCTGCCTGTCCCACGTCCTGCACCTGCCCTGCTCTGGCCTTTGGCCCCAGTGCAAGGTCCCCTCAGCAGGAGAGGGGCTGGTGGCCTTGGGGGGCTGGCAGCCCACGCGGCAGAGGCAGTGGGGGGGGTGGCAGTGACACTGCTGCGGTCTGTAAGGAGTGCAGGGAGGGGGACAGGGGGACTGTGCTCATGGCAACCCCACCACCCCATGTCCCCATTCTCCCAACCCCTGCCCAGAGCCACCTCTGCCAGCGATAGGGAGCTGAGCGAGGGACACTGGCGCTGGGTGCAGCCCATGGCAGGGATGGGACTGGGCTGGGTGGCAGGAGGCTGGTGGCCAGGGTGGCGCTGAGCTGGGTGGCAGGAGGCTGGTGGCAGTGATGCTGTTGAGCTGGGTGGCAGGAGGCTGGTGGCCAGGATGGAGCTGAGCTGGGTGGCAGGAGGCTGGTGGCAGGGGTGGAGCTGAACAGGGTGGCAGGAGGTTGGTGACATTTTTCTGGTGAGGGTCCCGTCTCCAGCCTGCCCAGCTGCTTGCCAGGGTGGTCACAGTGCCACAGCTCAGCAGCACCTGGAGTGCCACCGTGCACCCCTTCCCCTGCTCTGCAGGGCTGGGGGGGTTGGGGGAGCAGGGATGAGCCTGGTGGCACTCGCACTCATGCCTGCTATCTGTCCATCTGTCCAGCCGTGTGCGAGGGGAACTTCACCTGCAAGGAGAACGAGGTGTGCGTCAGGCCCAGCGAGTGCCGCTGCCGCCACGGCTACTTCGGTGCCAACTGCGACACCAGTGAGTACCAGCAGGCACCCACGTGTCCTCGGTGGGGCTCGCTGGGGTGGCCCTGGGATCCTGGCTCATCCCGGGGTGACTTTCCAGAGCAGAGCATCAGGGATGTGGCTGCAGATGCTCTTGCTCTGCCCTTGCCTGTCCCCTTGGTTTTGTCCCCAGGGCATTGTCCCTTTTGGAGGGGTCTCCTCTGAGAGCCAGTGTAGTGGGTGGAGGATTGGGGGGGGACAGTGATGCCAGTTGAGATGTCCCGTTGGGACTGGGGGTCTCCACTGGTGCTTGGTTGTGGGGTTGTTCCCCAGGGAACAACCTGGGGCTGACAGCTCTGCCTGCAGAGTGTCCCCGGCAGTTCTGGGGTCCCGACTGCAAGGAGATGTGCAGCTGCCACCCCAACGGGCAATGCGAGGATGTGACAGGCCAGTGTACCTGCAACCCCAACCGCTGGGGTCCCAAGTGCGAGAACATCTGCCTCTGCAAGCACGGCAAGTGCGACCAGAAGACGGGCAAATGCACCTGTGAGCCCAACTGGTGGGGACCCCAGTGCTCCAGCTCCTGCTACTGCAGCCACAACTCGCAGTGCGACCAGCAGACGGGCAACTGCCTGTGCCAACCCGGCTGGTGGGGCCGCGGCTGCAACAACCAGTGCTCCTGCAACAACTCGCCCTGCGAGCAGTTCACGGGGCGCTGCCAGTGCCGGGAGCGGACGTTTGGGCCCCGCTGTGACCGTTACTGCCAGTGCTACAAGGGCAAGTGCAACCAGGTGGATGGGACCTGCACGTGCGAGCCGGGCTACCGGGGGAAGTATTGCCGCGAGCCGTGCCCGGCTGGCTTCTATGGCCAAGGCTGCAGGAGGCGGTGAGTAGCCGGACCCTGTTGGGTCTGATCCAGCACCGGGGGGCTTGGTGGGAGGTGGTGGCAGGAGGTTTTGGGGGTGCTGCGCCGGGTGACAGGCTCCCCTTGGCCGTTGCAGGTGCGGGCAGTGCAAGAGCCTGCAGCCATGCACCGTGGCGGACGGGCGCTGCCTGACCTGTGAAGCAGGCTGGAACGGCACCAAGTGCGACCAGCCCTGCTCGCCTGGCTTCTATGGAGAGGGCTGCGAGAAGCTCTGTCCCCCCTGCAAGGATGGCCACACCTGCAACCACATCAATGGCAAGTGCTCCCATTGCAACCCGGGCTGGATCGGAGACCGGTGAGTGTGGCTGGCTACAGAGCTGGGCGCTGGCAGAGCAATGCCCAGCCTCCGTGCTGCTCCCTGCCCAGGGAACAGGGGTGGCTGTGGGTTTCTGCAGCCAGAAGGGGAGGACAGGGACGGGCTGAGTGGCTGGCACAGCTGTGGAACCGGAGGGAGCCTGCGAGACCCCTGCCCCATGCCCTCAGGTGATGTTGGGTGCTTGTGGTGGGGCTCAGCTCTCGAGCTGGGATGCTTTCCCACAGGCTCTTGTGCCCAGGGTTGGTTCTGGGGCTTTGCAGCGCCCAAACGGGGCTCTCCCTGCCTGCAGGCAGGAGGACCAGGGGGATGCCAGAGGTCCCCAGGAGCCATGGGTGCTCCAGCCGCCTGCCCTCATCCCTCCCCAGGTGTGAAACCAAGTGCCGGAACGGGACGTACGGGGAGAACTGCGCCTTCGTCTGCAGCGACTGCGTCAATGGCCAGTGCCACTTCGAGACTGGCCGGTGCCTCTGCCGCCCCGGCTCCCACGGCACCTAGTAAGTGAGCCACGGCCGGCACGCTTCGGGGTGCACCCCAGGGCGCAGGTAACGCTCGGGCACCTCCTGCCCCCTTGGGTCCTATGTGGTTCCCAGCCAAGAGGTTTCCTGCGGTGGAAGCACTCGTGGGCGATGATTTGGATCATTTTTGGACCAGAGGGGAAAGGACGTGCTCACGGAGCTGTTAGCAGCAAGGTAATGCTGCGAGAGAGGGGGTTTGCATTAGGAAGTGCCTATTTGGCAAAAACAAATGCTGTTGACGAAACGGTGGTTTGGTTTTTTGGTTGGGTTTTTTTTTTGTTTTTTTAAGTCCAGGGTAGAATTTCTAGCTGAAAAGAGAGAAAAAACCACATCCCAGAATAACAAATAGCCTCATGGGCATGGCATCCGCGGGGTGCTCCCGCTGCAAGCTGCGGCTCCAGTCAGGGTCTTTCTCACCTCTGGGAAGCCCTTTCCCGCTGCCCAGGGAAGGGGTGCAAGGGACATCAACCTCCTGTTCACATCCCCTGATGTTTTTTTCCAATGTGGGACTGAAATGCGGTTTGAAAAGGCGAGGGAAGTGTTTCCCACCTGGCAGGGGCATGCAAACAGCTCCCCTTAGTCCTGCCAGGTGTTGCTCAGATTTTCCCAGCAGTTAACTGCAGCAGGGATTTGGAGCTGGCACCCTGCCTGTGCCAGTGTTTCGCTCAGGGTATACAAACAGAGAGTGTTTGGATTTCAGGTGGGTTTTTTGGGGGGGCTTCACCAACCACTTGTGCTGCCGTAAGAGCCGGCTGAGCATCAGCATCAGGTAAGGATGCCTGGCCTGGGCATCGTTGGTACTTTCAGTAGCAGAGGTAAGTGGATCCCAGCGCTCACCAGGGGTGTGTGGTGGTGCTTTCAGCACAGTGCCAGAGGGCAGCGTGTGAATTAAACTGTTCTGAGACCCCAGCACAGCACCGGGAATAGGGGAACCGGGGATGCTCGGGATGCAGCCCCAGCAGCACCCTGGAGCTGTATCCGCAGGCTGAGCTGTGCCATGCGGGTGCACGCCAGGAGGGCTCGGGGACTTTCTCAGTGCTCAGGCGGATCCCTGTGACTATGTGCAAACTAGTGGTTTTGTCAGCAGCGTATAATTTTGCTCAAAAGGAGGTATTTCTGGAAGGAAGGCAGCAGCAATGTCCTCACCGTGCAGAGGTATCCTCTCAGCGCTGTGTCAGGAGGATGCTAAAGGAAAGGCTGTTAAAATATTTGTGGCATGTGCAAAGCAGTTTCTCTCCTCTTTGTCATTCCCAGAGGTGTAGGGACGCTCCTGGAAAAAAAATTGCCCCCCTCCGCTCTCCCAAAATCTCAGAGTGGGGCAGAAATGTGGATCCGAGTTGTGGGGTGAAAGGTTTTGGGTTGCCGGGGAAATATCCCTGTTCCCATCCTGCCACATTTGCTGCCTCGGCACAGCTGCTTGGAGCGGCGGCGGGGGCTCAGCACCCATCCCAGCGGGCACATGGCGCCTGGCAGGCACGAGGCTTGGCCGGAGCGGCGCTTTGCAAGTCGGCAGAGTGTGAAATGGGCTGAGCCGCCTCCAGGCACAGCGCCGAGGGCTGGAGGGGCAGCTGCGTCCCCGGGGGAGCGGGTTTGGGCTGGGGCCCGCTGGCTCCTTATGGCTGCGGCCACTCCAGCCGGGATGTTGCTGCCGGTGAGCAGCTGGTGGAAGGTTCAGTGCCCAGCAGTGCCACCAACATCCCCCAGATCCATCTGGGTCCTGCGTGGTGGTGCCTGTCCCACAGCTGGGGTGGCAGGTGGGGTCGGTCCCACCGACACAGAGAGACCCGGTTGCTTTAGCATGTGCCTGACATGTTTGCCGTGCTGAAGCCCTTGATGCTCACGTGTCAGTGCCCATTCATCCATGTCCCCATGGCCTCAGTGATGCCACCAAGGAGGTCATTTTACTGGTGGTAGAGATTTGATGCAAGGCTTAGCCGAACCAGGAGGGCTCACCTTGACAGAGTGGATGCCTTGGGACTGCTCAGTTGTTTTTTCTTCTTGGGGGCCAAAAAAAAAAAAAAAAAAAAAATTAATCTGGGCATCTTGGCATCTTCTAAGCTCGTGGCCACCTTGACTCTGCCTGGCTTGGCATGGTGGGGCCTGGGGGGTGTATCGCCACTGAGCTGAGCTGGAAACCCTGCGTGTGACTCTAGGGAGTCTTTAGATGCAACTGCCGGGTTAATGACCTTTTGTAATTACTGTGCCGAATTGCAAAGCCCCAGCAGGCAGCGGTGAGAGTGTCTGAGCTCCAGCTGTGCCAAATCCCCCAAGCCATGGGTGAAGCTGCTGGGTGGGCAATGGGCTCCTGCTCCCTGTGGATTACAGGGTCCCCCATGGTGCGAGGGGGCTGTCGGAGCAGGCTGGGGAGGGTGCAGGGTTTGGGAGGAGGAAGCAGCCAAGCGGCCCCCAGGTCGCTGTGCCTGGGGAGCGATGCACCGCTCTCATCCAGCCCCTTTCCTCCAGCTGTAACCTCACTTGCCCACCCGGCCACTACGGAGCCAACTGTGCTGAAGCCTGCAGCTGCCACGACGATGCCTGCGACCCCCTGACGGGTGCCTGCCACATGGGTGAGTGCCGGTGGGCACGGGTCAGGGTGCTGGGCTGTGCCGCAGGGCTGACCCCAGGGCTGAGCCGGATGATTTTGTCTTGCAGAGGCCAACCAGCGGATGGGGGTGATCGGGGCAGGAGCCCTCCTGGCGCTGCTGCTCATCCTTCTGCTCTCCCTGCTCTGCTGCTGCTGCGTCTGCCGCAAGAAGGATGAAGCCCACGGGTGAGTGCTGGGGCCAGGGGGGCTCTCACCAGGCTCTGCCGCAAAGCCTGAGCAGGGTGGGGGAGCTGTGGGGCTGGGGGCAGCTGGGGACGTTGGTGATCAGCGCAGGGCTGGGACCAGTGGGGGGGATGCAGGGACCGCACTGGGACAGCGGTGCTGTGGGGAAGCTGAGGCAGGGCAGTGCTGCCCACCCTGCACTGTCTGCCCTGCTGCTCCCTGGGTTCTGAGCAGGTCCCACCGCATCCTCGGGATGGTACCCAGCTAGGGGCTGATGGAGGGGCTCAGGTGAGCCCTGCCTGGGGACCCCCTCTCCCTAACTTTGTTTCCCCTTCATGGGCCATCCCCTCATGGACACACACCAGGTACCCTTCAGTCTCCGGGGGGCTGGAGCTGATCTGCAAAGAGAAGCCTGAAATAGAGCGAGGGCATTAAGACGTGACCGAGACCCCTAGAACAAACCCCTGGGCCGTGGGGTGAGATCTGGCAGGGCGATGGGCTGTGGCAGTCCCAGCGGTCCCACATGTTTCAGGCAGGGAGGGTGAGTTCTTGTAGCCAGGTCAGGATGCTGGCAGCATTTCGGCAGCACCAGGTGACATCCCATCGTGGGGACAGGGATGGGGACAATCCCATTACAGGAGGGGAAGGCTTGTGCTGCTCAGCAAGGGATGAGCGAGCCGTGGAAGCTCCTCCAGCTGCAGAGAAAGCCGCCCCTCGTGCCGCCAGCCACTGCAGAGGAATTTTCCAGAAGCCTCCCCTTGCAGCCCTGCCAGCTCAATCCCAGCCCGGCCCATCTGGCTTGGAGAGCCTGGGGGCTGCGTGTAATTATCCCGCAGATAAAAGCACAAACGCAGCCCTGCGTGGTGAAGTATCGCACAGGGAGAGGGGAAATGGTTCAAAACAGTTCCCCCTCTCTTGGGGTGCCTGGATTTCCACCATGTTCCCACACAGCTGGGTTACCTGCATCCCAGTGGTGGTCCCTCGCTGGAGCATCCTGAGGGACTGCGGTGGCAGCGGGCATGTCACAAGTCGCCTCGCATCAACAGGCGAAGCTGCTCACTCCTGTGGCCACAGATAATTGCCTGAAAACTCAGGCCCAGGAGGCTTCAAAACCAGAGAGCAAATAAAGAGAAGCCACGTGTTTGTTTTTGGGTTGGGATGATTTTTATTTTTTTTTAAAGATTCAGGGTCTTGGCTGGGCATTGCGGGTGCCAATGGCCATGGCCAGATCTGGCCTTGCCACCATCCCCTGGCACTGCTCTGCATCCCGGTGTGGTGTGAGCTGGTGCCCGGCGCTGGCAGCAGCCCCAGCAGGTCCCTGACCCCCTGTGCCCTGGGCACCACGCTGCTTTCATCTGCCCCATTATCTTTCCTGAAACACCTTTGCATTTGCAGCATCCCTGAGCTCCTGACTCTCTCTCTCACCCCATGAAGGCTGTCCCCACCACGGAGTGGCTGCCGGTGCCTCCCTGATGGGGCCATCTCCTTCTCTTGCAGCTCCAGCCAGGACCCAGCAGCAGCCAAGAAGCCACCAAGACGTTTATGCGGGCGTTTCAGTCGGATCGGCATGAAGCTCCCACGCATCCCTCTGCGCCGCCAGAAGTTGCCCAAGGTCGTAGGTAAGGTGCTGGGGTTTGAGGAGGGGGCAGAGAGCCAAACCCTGGAAGCTTTATTCCCAGCAGGGCAGCGCACGTGACTCTCAGCATCCTTTTGCAGCCCCCAACCCAGGGCAGTGAGCACAGCAGAGTGTGATGGGGACACCCGGGTCCCTGAGACCGTTGCAATGCTTGGTCCAAGCTGCCTGGCTTGTGGGGGCTCAGCCCTTTGTCAGTCTTCAGCTTCTGGATCTCAGAGTGCATCGTTTTGCTTTGTGAGGGTGGGTACCTGGTGCCTGGAGCCTCTGCTGAGCTGGCTTGTGAGGTTTTAGGTTCCCCAGGTAGAGGAATGGTCCCTGTCACAGCAGCAAAACGCCTCGTTTTCCCTTCTGATCCTGACCTACCCATGCCCCAGCTTTGCACGGAGCCAGAGCATCCAAGCTGGGGCTGGAGCCCACCCCGCTGCTGTGCGCAGCAATGTTGAGGATGGAGGGGCAGAGACTTTGGGTGAGCTCCCCACACTGCCTGGGCACAAATCAGGTTTGTAGGGGGATGCTTGCACCTGGCAAAGCCCCTGACCTGGAGTTGTCAGGGTTGTTGGGGACCCCCTGCATCCCCTGCGTGCCCTGAACCATTCCTGCACTCATCCTGGCCTGAGGAGCTTGGGATGTGCTGCCTCGGAGGGGACCCTGTTGAATAAACCAGGGAGTAAAAGCAGCGCTTCCCACCCTGTGCTGACATGGGGCTCAGCCCCATGCCCCTTTTCCCGGGCCCAGCACCTCCCCGGGTGTGCAACGCTCATGGGATGCCTCCAGCAGCCGCATCCCAGCACACAGTGGCTCAGCGTGAAGCCAGTTCCCCCATTCCAGGTGGGACACGGAGGTGGCCTCCATGCCGGCACGTCATGCCCGAGCTCTAGCATCAAAACGGGGTGGAAGACTCCTCACCGCATGGGGCACAGCAAAGCCCTGCCCTGGAGCAGGATGCACGGGGGCCGGAGCAACATTCCTGCTGCAAGGATAACAGAGGATAACAGAGGCCGTGTTTGTGGAAGGGGCCGGGCAGGGCTTGGGGAGGACAGAAGGTGCCTGTGTGCGTCGAGGGCAGGGGGGCTCAGGGGGGCTGCCTGCGCCTTCCCCACGCCGAGCTGGAGGCAGCTGGCACCCATCCAGCTGCTCTGTGTAAACAGGGCGGCAGCGGCCCTGGGAAAGGCTGAGGATGCAGTAGTGGTGCTGGAGGGATGCTCAGGGTGGTCTCTGATCCCAGCAGGGCTGGGGCTATTCCCAGAGCCTGGTAGTGGGGCTGGGGGTTGTTATTTCACTGGAGGGAAAGGCTTTGGTCAGGGTTTGCCTTGTGTTCATTGCGTTATCCTGCACAGCGGAGACAGTGTGGGCTCCGGTAGCTCCTCGTCCCTCTGGCGCATGGTCCAGCAATGTGTCAGCCCCCCCCAGATTTGGGGACCCCCCCAGGTGAGGGAGACCTGCCGGGGTGCCTGCAGCAGCTGCATCCCTGTGATGCCCAGGGACCACAGTGCCATGTCAACATGTGGCTCCACCTGGAAGCCACAGTAGCTGGTACACGGTGTCAGGGGCCACCTGTTCCCCACGTCAGCCCTGTCCCAGCAGGAGGGTCCAGGGGATGCTGGAATGCCTCATCCCAAGTGCCACATCAGTGCTGGAGGTGCTGAGGACCCTGTGGGGATGTTGCAGTGAAACTGATGCCGGCTGAAGCCGAGGATGCCCCGTAGATGGTCGCTCTGGATCTGCTCACATCCTTGCAGAGCCACTGCTGTGGCCGTGTGTTTGCTGGTGCTGGGTGGGTTTTCCCCTCTGGGCTCAAATGTGGTCATGGTCACTACTGGGGAGCACAAGCCCGCATGCGGTAGAACCTTCCTAGGTGGGACAGCAGGTCTTGAAGCCGCACCGAAGCTCATCGGACACCCCAGGTGTCCCCCCCGAAAGCTGCTCCCCAGCCTTGGCACCAGCTTCAGATCCACAGCATCTCCCTAGGGATTGCACCCAAGCTGGCAGCCCCCATGGCCACATTCTGGGCAGTGGTGCCAGGGTTTGGGTATCCCTGTGTGTGTGAATTTCACAGGGTTTGCTTCTCGGGATGTCAGTGTGGGTCTCAGTTGCATGTTGTCCCGTGGATGCTGGAGCTAACCCGAGCTCTGCACCATGCGGTGCCCGCTCCTGCACCCCACCACCATGTCTCCTCTCCAAGCAGCAAATCTCAACCAGCCCCAAAGGTGATGCTGACCACAAGGAGCTTGGGATGAGCAGGAGCGGGTGGCTGGGAGGGCTCTGGGGCCACCCTCTCACGGCCGTTCTGCAGATGCTCGATGCTATGTCCCGATCTTGAGACCTGTCGACCACCGTGCAAGCAGGGCTGGGGTTGGCACCCTGATGCTGTGGCCGTGGGAGATGTCAGGGAGCGGTGGCAGGAGGGGACCTATGAGAAGTACCCACATTTCTCCAAGCCCCATTAGCCCATGATACATAAGCCAGGGGAGATAAATCCCACGGGACAAGGCAGGAGCCCCCGAGCCCGGCTCCGGGTGTGCTGCACATCCTCTTTTTATCCTTTGGCCACATCCTGGGTCTCATTCAAGTCCTGGAGACGCCTCACGGCCATGAGTCCCAGCCACTCATCACGCCTCCTCTCAGGAAGCATCTCCCTTCATCCGCTTCCAGCCGGCTGCTTTTAATTTTCCCTTTTTGGTTTTTATTACAAGGAAAGCCATGTTGAAACTGCTGCTTCCCCCTCTCCAGGCTGTTTGCTCTTTAAATATCGCTGCTTTTTTTTTTTTTTTTTTTCTTTCTCCAAGAAGCCAAACTATGCAGGGGCAAGCATGGATTGCTGCCGTCATTTTAATGACCCTGCATCTCTGAAGCCAAATTCCTTAATAAAGAATAATGTTCTGGTGCACATCCCAATAACACTTCGAGTTATTTTATTGTAAAACAGGGACATGGTGCAAGAATCAAACAGTCTGAGCAGGAAATTGCAGTGTGGCTTAGATGCTTGGGATATGCAGGCAGAGGTTACAAATACCTGGAAATATGGATGCACAGTTGCTGCACAGGAGGAGCCTGCCCGTGTGTTGGGTTTTTGCAGGGTTAGAGCAAAGCAGGGGTCTAACTGGGCTTGGAGGCAGCTTGCCACTGTCCCTGGGAACAAAAGCCAGCAGGCAGGGGATGGGGACAAGCATCTGCTGCTGCCTGACTCTCTGGGAGGGTCGGTCCCCTCCAGGCAGCTGGGTCACCATCCTGCAGATCCCCCAAGGATGATGCTGAAGCTGCAGGCACTTGGGGAAGCCCCGTGGGGTGGGGTGAGACATGAACTTATCCAGCAAAAAGCCTTTAAAATGATCAATCAGAACAAGCAGTCCCTCCTGGCCGAGACAGCTGTCACTGCTTGGGGTTTTTTGCTTTTGTTGGTTGTTTTTTTAACCGTTGAAACTGAAAATATTTTTAACACCAAGTTTTTCCTCTCTGGTGGTTTTTCTCTGCTGCTGGGCTTCTCTGTGGGCGGCCCTTGCAGCAGAGGGGGCAGTGCCAGGGCATGGGGAGATGCTCCTCCTTGGCTTCAGGATGGGAAAAGCTGGCAAAGGGATTGAAGAGTGGCAGAACTGGGAAAAAACAGTGATGTGCGTCCTCCACTGGCACAGACATCCTTTTACCATCCTTCTACCTCTTTTTGCAGAAGCAGCAAGAAAAGGAAAATGCGAACAGTGATGCTGAAATGGCAATTAGTACGATTACAGCCAGCAGCTCATTTCTTTCCCCAGGAAGGGGACAGTCACAGCGCTGGGACTTTCAGCTCGTGGGTGACTGCCAGGACATTCACTAGGTCCTTGTGGGACCCAGGGTTTTGGGTGGCTTGTCCCTCCACCATGTGCATCCTTGATTTGGGCAGCTGGAGACCTGCCATGGAGAGGGGGATAGGTAGGAGGTGTGAGGCTTGCATGGGCTCTGCTGGCAACAGCCATTTCTCCCCAAGCATGGGGGATGCTGGTCACCACCAGTGCTGCTTGATGGCTTCTGTGGACACATGGCTGGGGGACCCGGTGGGGATGCACAGTGAGAGCTGTCCCCACACCTGGGATGCTGTCCCTGTCCCCAGCAGCCACCAGCAAGCTGGGCAGGGGGCAGCTGTGCAGCATCCCAGCCTCTTGGCTGGCATGGGGGCTGGAGGGTCTGGCAGGATAGACGCTGACAGCAGTTCTTGCCCTCACAGTGGCCCACCATGACCTGGAGAACACTCTGAACTGCAGCTTCATCGAGCCGCCCTCTGTGGTGGAGCAGCCTTCCCCATCCTGGTCGTCCCGTGGCTCCTTCTCCTCCTTTGACACCACAGACGAGGGGCCGGTGTACTGTGTCCCCCACGAAGGTGAGCAGGGGAACAGGGTGCTTGCCCAGGGGACTTTGGGGCCATCACCAGGGGCCACCGGAGATGTCACCCTGGCATGGTGGGGACCGTGTCACCCTGGCTCCTTGTGCCCTGGGAAGGGATGCAGGTGGCCGTGTTGCCTCCCATGCAGTTCCAGACCTTCCTCCTCTGGTGTTTGCTGCTCCAGAGTTTTAAGAGCCCTCTTATGCTGGGGTCCCTGACTGGGAGGAGGGAATAGGAGCACCTGGGGACACACTGGGGTTGGGGACACACACTGGGTGGCATGCTATCCCACCATGCTGTGGGAGCATCTTGGTCCTTCCCCTCCCCAGGCACATCCCTGCCTGACACCCCTGTGCTCTCTTCTTACAGAGAGCGTGGCCGACAGCAGGGACAGGGGGACACCTGCCAGCCCCGGGGACAAGGCGGTGGCCCCGGCTGGTGGGGAGGAAGCAGGCGAATACACGTTCCTGAAGGAGACGGGCTCTGTCAGAGCCTTCCCGGCCGACAGCAGCGAAACGCCCCTGCTCAAGTCCTCGGACAGCGAGCGCTCCTCCTGCGGCTCGGGCTCAGCCGCTGCTGCACTCTACGCTCGGGTCGCCCGTCTCTCCAAGCAGTCCAAGGAGGAGGAGGATGCCACCGCGGAGCTCCGCAGCCCCGGCAAGCCACCATCCCCAGAAAGGACCAAGCCCCGTCCCCCAGACCCAGCCACGAAGCCCAAAGTCTCCTGGATCCACGGCAGGTACAACTCCAGCCAGTCCAACTCCCTGCCGGCACCCAGCCGGTCCCCGGAGCGAGCGGCTGCCCGGTCTGGCAGCCCCGAGCAAGGCCAGGGCTTGGCCAAGAGGAAGAGGAGCCCGAGCGAGACATCGGCTGGCGTGCAGGGCAGAGTGGAGGAGAAGGGCAGCACACGGTGCAAGGAGAAAGCGCAGAAGCAACCAAAGGAGCCTGGCGTCCCTGAGGGCAAAGCCAGCCTCACTGGGGAGCCCCAGTCGCCCTCCAAGCCCAAGCAGAGGAGCAAAGCCAGCTCGGAGCAGACGGAGAGCATCAACGGGGCGGTGCAGAACGCCTTCCGAAAGATGGGCACCTTCCAGCCAGAGCGGCGGGTCGGGGACAGCAGGGATGCTCCTCGCAGCCCCAGCGCCAGCAAACCCCGCTCCGAGCCCCTCCATCCCCACCTGGCCTCCGAGCTGGCCGCCCAGCTGAAGGAAAAGACTCAGAGCCTCAACAAGGGGGATGGAGGCACCCGGGTGAACGGGGTGGGCACCCAGCGGGAGAAGCCCACCCCTCCACAGAAAGCCAAGCGCTCGGCGGCCGCCGGCGGCCAGAAGACCAGCAAGCCCTTGCTGCCCACTTCTCCCCACCTGCAAAAACTGATCCCTGGGGTGGCCGAGCCGGTGGCCGGGGAGCCCAAGTGGATGGAGAAGCCAAGCACCGGCAGCAGCCAGGACCAGGCTCTGCCCAGCGAGCAAGCAGCCAAGAAAACTCCCATTAAAAAGCCTCCCAGAAAGAAAAGTCGAGAAGCCAGCCTGGAGCCGCCCCGAGCAGCCGCTGTGCCCGCTCAGGTGGTGCAGTGACCAGGAGCCGGACACCGGCCCCACACCGGCCAGCCGTGTGCTGGGAGGATGGACGTTTGCCGGCACGGCCAGCGGACGTGGAAGCCTGGACTGGGCAGGGGGCACTGGAAGAGCCTTGAGCCTCCATTTACCCCCCTCTCCATCTCTCTCATCCTCATTTTCCCTTTAGTCTCCCCTGCCCCAGGACCCAATCCTCCTCCCCATCCGTGCCCTGCTGCCTGCTCCCTGCCCGGGTCTGGCAGCTCACCCTCCCCACGCAGGGCAGGACCGCAGGGAGCCGGCCGGGGGGGGGTCCATGCGTGGCATATCCCCCCCACTTTTTTGTAGCAGTATTATCAATCGCATAAGCAGCGCTTGTTGTACTAGACGTACCCATGGTATATTCTGCAGTAACGGAGCCACTCGCTTTCCGTGCCCCACTCCGGTCTGTCGGGCTCACAGTGCATGGGAGAGGGAGGGTGCTGCTGCTCGGCGCCCTGGGCATCACCAGGGATGTGTCCCACGTCCATCGCCGGCAGCAAACCCCCTGCCTTGGTGCCCTGGGCTCCAGGCACAGCTCTCTCTTGCCACTCCCGCCACAGCCGCACCATGCCCGGCGTGGGGTCGAGCTGGTTTCGACCAATGCCACCCTCCCCTCCGCCCCTGGGCTTTCTTCTGGCCAGGAGGAAAGCACTATTTACAGCCAGAGCTGGATGCCCTTTGGGGTCTCGCATCCTGTCCAGTGGAGTTGGAGGGATTAGTTTGGTACGACAGAGCCTGGCACTTCTGCAGAGCGCTTTCCTAATAAAAATGTATTTCTTCCATAGCCAGGTGCCATCACTCCGTGCGCCAGGCTCCCCTGGTCTTGCTCGGGTCCGCAACCTGGTCCCGAGTGGGATGCAGTGGGGAGATGGGTGACATTGTGGCAGGTACAGGCAAGTGGTGACAAGCAGGTAGGCAGGGTGGGGAGGCAGGTCCCCGTTGTGGCTGCTGCTACGTGCTCACCTGGCAGCAGAGACCAGCCCTGGGGGCAAGATGAGAAGCCCCTCATCGCCCAGTATCCTCCCCCAGCCCAGGAAGAGTCCCGCGGGGTGGACTTGTTTTGTGGTCAGACCCTTTCCAGCATAGCCAGGATCGGACCCTGAGGCTTAAGAGAGCTCTGGCCAAAGAGTCCACCCCTGGCTGGGTTCTCGGGGTGCTGGGACACAAATGTGGGGAGACATGGGGGCTGGCAGTGGGGTGCAGGGCTCTGATCCCAGCTTTCTAACCCCCTGCCAAGGGGCTGCCATCCCTGGCAGCATTTGGGCTCTCCACGCAGCCCCTGACACAGTGCAGTCAGGTGGCAAGGCTGGAACAAGCCCAGGGGCCAGCTGAGATGGCTTTTTCCCGCACAGCTTCTGCCCTAGGTTCCTGCGCAGTCCTGCCTGCAATTTGCCTGCACCCTGCCTGCACACCCTGCCTGCTTCCATTGCTTTGCCTGTCGGCTGCCTGCATGCTACCTAATCTCTGCGTGCGTTTTGCAAGCTCTCTGCCTGCTACCTGTGCTCTGCCTGCTCTCTGCCTGTGCTCTGCCCGCACTCTGCGCCGCTGCCTGCACTTGGTTCCCTGCCTGGGTCTGTGGCGGGGAGGCAGCAGCGCTCTGCAGCCTCCCGGGTGGCACTGAGGGCAGCAAAGCCCTGCCTGTCCTGCTGCTCCAGGCATTTTCCCAGGGCCCACTGCCTGCTGCTGGGTCCTTTGGGGCAGTGGAGCCCCTGCCAGGCTCATTCAACCTCAGCCAGAGCCCATACTCTCCCTGGAGTAGCTGGAGCCGCCAGCTGCAGGGGACCCTCCCTGCCGTGAGAAGTGGCCAGTGCCCACTGCTGAGCCATCCTGGGCTCTGCCCACGGTGGGTGACGATGGCCCAGAAGACCACCAGACCAAAAGGCCAACTGCGGGGCAGTCTCAGAGGTGATGGAGGCAGCTACTGGGTACCAGGATGGGATGAGACCACCTGCAACCAGGACTGCAGCCAGGCCAGCATGGCACTAGGGAGGGGACGGGGCTCAGGCACACTCCCTGGCATCCCTCAGCATCATGGAGCTGTAGCCAGCACAGTATCTGACACGGGCTGGAGAAGCACCATCTCAGAGCAAAAAGCTGAAGAATAAAGGGATGGGACATCACATGACTTGTCGGCATTGCTTACCAGACTCCTGGCCACCTTGCAGAGTTCCTTCACTCTCCGTTCCCTTTCCTTCTGGTTTTACTTGGGAAGATGGACAATGGCTGAAACTACTCCTGGGGCATCACACCGTGCACAAATAGGAGGTGATGAATCAGCGCAATGTCACCAGAGACAAAACAGACAAGATCAACAGAAAAATAGGCACACCGAGCCTGTGAGACCTGGGATGGCATCAGAGCCCCTCTCCCTCCACCACAGAGGCCACTGGAGAAACAGAAGAAGCTTCCAGGAGGCTCAGAAAGGTCTGGGACTATGGCTAATAAACACCTGTAGGTTAAGAGAAGGAAAGGAGCTGAATCCAGGCAATAAAAGCGTGAGAATAAATACAATTGAAGAGGAAAGAGGGTGTCACAGACATTATGTGGCCCTGTACAAATTCTTCGTGTCAGCACTGAGGAGCATTTGAGGAGAACCAGCTGTGATGCTCACGACAGTGACCCAGCAAGGTGAATTTGGAAATAGCCCCAGCCTCCTCTCGGGGCACTTTCTCACTTGTGCAGGCAGCAAAGCTGGGGCTGGCGCTCCGGAAAGTTGGGCACTGTAAGCTCGTCCCAGTCCCCAGGCTATCCTGGGACAGCAGAGCTTCACCCAGGCATGAGCCCATCCAGGGGCTCTGATCACAGCCCCAGCAAGCCAGAGTAAATGCAAAACCCCACGTCACAGACACTGATGTTCATCCTGGCAGGTCCCTGGAGGCTCTAGCTCAACCAGACAGCAATTATCATGTCAGGGCAGCCATGCTGGTGTCTGGCTGAGTCTTGGGAACCTCCAAGGATGGAGGTCCCCCAGCTCCCACTGACCGTCCCAGGGCTGCACCACCCTCCTAGGGAGGAATTTTCTTCTGGGGTCCAGCCTGAACCTCCCAAGCTGCAGCTGCTGGCTGTTGTCCCCCATCGTATCGTCTGGCACCACCAAGAAGGATTCAACTCATCTTAGTTGTTGGCTGTTCTCAGACCCCCTTCACCTCCTCATGGTCAGGCTAACCCAGCCTAGCCCCCTCCACCTCTCATGGCGCAATGCACGCCAGCTCCATCACCGTGTTGGTAGCCCTCCTCTGGGCCTCTCCAGTTTATTCACATTCCTCTTGAACTGGGAGGCCCACATCTGAACCCTACTGGGTGGAGAGGCAGCAGCTTCCTTCAGGTGGCTGCCAATGCTCTTCCCAGCATCCCCAGCTATGGGCTTTGCCATTTACTCTGGAGAAGAACAGTGACAAGCTGATGTTCAACCTGAGGTCTACCATAGCGTCCAGGTTTTTTCAGCAAGGTCCTTCCAACTTGGATGGGTCAGATGCTTCTTCAACAAACATCCTGTGATGCCACAGATCATGAAGGGCATCACCATCGCAATGGATGAGGCATTGCCACACCTCAGCATCGCAAAGGGCTGGTTTCTGCACATAATGTGACTGTGAACCTCTTTTCCAAGCATCCTGCCAGGGCCTGCAGGCTTTCCTCCTGCCGCTGTACTTTGGTTCTCTCTGACTGACAGCACCCTGCGACAGGCACCAGTCAGGGGACTTTGTTTAGGGGTCCACAGAGCAGCAGAGGCTGAAAACCGTAAAACAATTTCCCCTGCAGCTGTGTGTGCCACCAGAAAGATCATACGTAGCATAAATACACTTGCCTTTCTTAGCCACTTTCCACCGCTCTCTTGGATGTGCAGCAAGCTTTGACCTCAAGGAAAAACCAGCCGAACCCAATCACAGGAGGAAATTGTCATGTGGAGCAAAACCAGGTCTTCTGCTTCCCTGAGATGGAGGGGAAGCCACCTTCCCTGATAGACAGGACAGGCTTTTGGTGACGATGTGATGGCTTGACTAAGGATATTGCATGGCCTCTCATGGCTGAGGAGGAGCAGTGGATGAGGCTGGCAGGAGATGCTGTGATGGAGCAGGACCTGCCCAGTGGCCACCAGCCCTCCTCTCCACCAGCACCTCATCCAGGGGAAGCAGAGGAGCGCAGTGGCACTTGTGGTCCATCCTCTCTTCCACCAACGCTGTAACGCTGATCTTCTTCCCATGTCATCCCAATTTCCCAAACTGAAGAAGGAGCCGTTGGGTTGGACAACGGCGCATTTGTTTTGGCTGGGCCGGTGAGCAGTGATAAAAGCGATCCTGTTGCCAACAATTCATTTCCTATTTCAGGCCCTACCAAAAATAAACTCGGAAGGGAAACTCCAATGAGAACAAAACATGCATGAGGCAACAGACTCCCAAAATTACATAGGAAATTTCTCTCTCAACGCTCACTGGGAAGGGGGGATGGCAGCACCAGGGGTGTTTCATGCTGGAGGGGGGATTGCAAGGGGCTTGGGGAGCTCCATCAGCTCCACCAGCACCACAGCACAAGCCAGAATTATAGGGATATAAATATATATTCAGCTGATATTTCGTGTAGTGGCTTCATGTGGGGAAATGGCTCTTTCCTTCTTTGCCCCCAAAAGTGGATGCAATGGTCCTTGGTTGCCTTCCCCAGGACCCTCGGCTCCAGGGATGGCCAGGCTAGGGGCACTGGAATGTCTCCCAGCTAAGTGGGTGACATCCAGCATCCAGCTGGCACGGGGCTCCCTGCAGCTGGGCTGAGTAATCACCCCGCAGACCGGGACCCCAAAGAGAAGCAGCCACCGCCACACCACCAAAATCATCTCACATTCCTCGCCGCAGCATCGGCGGCATCATCAGCATCCCTGGAGGACTCTGGTGGCATCTGAGTCACAACAAATAGCAGCCTTTTTGCAAGCCATCATCTCCTGCTTGCACCTCCACCCTCTGCCCACCAGCTCTGCTCCGGCGTGCCAGCCCTGGGCACGAAGGAGCCTGCGGTGCCGGGAGCATGGGCGCTGTGGTCCCCTGGCAGGGCCAGCCCTGGCACCGGCCCCCGGCGGGGAGGAGAAAGCTGTGCCCAGCACCCTGGGGTGCCAGGGGTCCCATGAGCAGGGGCGGTGGCTCTGGGACCCTGTGCCACTAGCCCTGGCGTGGCACAAACACCTTGAACCGGCACCTACAGCTTTCCCTGGGGGTGGCGGAGCCTTTCGGTGGCTGTTTGCAGCCTTTTCCCCCATGGAGGGCTGTGGGGGGGCAGCTTTGTCGCTGCAGCCTTTCCCTGGGCCCGAGGTGCCACAAGACACAGGACATCAATATAAACATATACTCCAGGAGTATATGCTTTTTAATATATATACACACATACACAAATACATATATATATATGCATATTTTTTTATATATATATATATGCACTCTTATACACTCCAGGAGTAAATTTTTTATATACATATGTACTTATTTTCTTATACATACTCACACACTCTCCTATATACTCCTGGAGTATATAGTATAAATATTTATAAATGTCTAAGTGTATATATATATAAAAAATATATATGAAGTATAGCTATATATACTTACATATATACACACGTATTTTATGTATTTATTTTTATATATGCATATATATGTGTCTATATGTACACACATATATACTTATATATTTCTATAAGCTCCAGGAGTTGAAGGTGAGGATGGCCAGGCTGGGCTGAGGCTGTCCCCAGCCTGCAGCATCCGTGTGCCAGCCCCATCACCGCTGGCCACATGGCAGTGCCACCCAGGCACACCCACCCCGACACCGTGCCCACAGACCGGGTCTTTGTGACACTGAATCCAACAGGCACCAGGCTGGGCATCTCCTGGAGGATGTGGGGTTCAGGGAGCCACAGGCGCAGGGGTGTCTCAGCATGGACCTGTTGGGGAAGCAAGGCAGTGGGATGTCCAGCAGGAGCTCTGCAAGTGGGACCTGGCACCTCTCTAAAGCCATTTGGTCCCCACTGACAGGCACCCAGGGCTGGGCAAAAGGCCACAGTCACGCTCCTCTGCCTTGCCCTCTGCTGCAGCGCATCACATGGACCAAGCTGAAGGGTGGGCTTCAAACTGGGGACGTGCCCCCAGCTCATCGGGGTCTCCAGGGGACCCTCCGCAGCACCTCGGTCCTCCAGCCTAAAGGGTGGGGGGCACGTGAATGTGCCATTTGGGGAGGGGATGGTGCTGTGCCCTGAGAAGCCCCAGGGTACCTTAGGGGGGCTGCAGCTGGAGCCCCCGGCTTGGCAGGCATCGGGTGTGCGTGCAACACCTCCCTGGGCAGCCCGCCGAGCAGACCCGCTTTGGCTCCATTTTAAGACTCGCCCTCACCCAATGGAGTAGCAAAAGCATTTGCATGTGATCCAGGGCACCAATTAATCCCTGGCCGTAACGAACTGCACAGACCAAAGGGACGAAGCTCGGCAACCGCAGCGCTTTGGGGCTGCAAATGCATTTCTAGCACACCGAGCCACCTCTGAGCAGATCCAAGAGCCTGAGCCTTTATTCCAACCTCTGGAAGCTCTGTCCGGCATCATTTGGGAAAAAATCCCTATTTTTGCATGGAAAGCCTGAGTGCGCTCGCATCCAAGTGCTTCAAGCAGGAGAGGAAGAATAATTAGGCAGAAGATAGGCAGAGGCATCCGCACCGCCGCTACCTGATTTATCCCCGCGCCTGTGCTGGCCCGGCCACACGCCGTAACACGCCTGGCCTTGTTTAGTCTGTGTGGGAGCACAAATCACGGCGCAATGTCATCGCTCTGCCAGGGTCTGGATTTCATTAGGAGCCACATGATCGGCCTCGGCTGCTGCTGGGGGCTGGCCGCGCTCCCCCCGCAGCGCTGCACAGGATGCAGGGGCGACGGGTCGGGGCGCAGGGCTGAATGGGCGCCTTGTCTGCAGGTGAGGAGCAGCAGCCGCCTTGGTGGGACAGGGGTTTGGTCCCCCTGGGATGTTTGAAGACCCTGAAAATATCCTTAGGGGAAGGGAGCGTGGCCCGAAGCTGTCCCCTGCTAGCATGGGGACTGTGGGGGCACGGCAAGATGGAGCCCCTGGAGCAGCCCTTAGCCCAGAAGATGGGACCCACAAGTTTGGGTGGCTGCCCCTCCCCAAAAGTCAGGCTGCTGAAGCAGAGGGGCACGGCTGGCAAGCGGGCAGCCCCAGGCCCAGGCATGGAAGGGGCTGGCTGCAGTCTGCCGCAGCCCATCGCACCCTTTGCAGCCCACTGCAACTCTTGCATCCTTTGCAGCCTGCTGCACCCCCTACATCCCTTATATCCCACAGCACCCTGTGCACCCCTTGCAGCCTGCTGCACCCCTTACATCCCACTGCACCCTTTGCACCCCACTGCAACCCTTGCATCCCTTGCAGCCTGCTGTATCCCTTGCATCCCTTACACCCTTTGCACTGCTTCACCCCTTGCAGCCTGTGGCCCCTGCACATAACTCACAGCCAAGCCCACACGCTTCTCTCTCTCACCCTGTCTCCCTCCCAGGTATAAAGCACCATGCAGTGGCCCCAGAGCACCCATGCCAGCCGGCTGGGAGCCCCTCCAGCAGCGTGCAGGGGATGCAGCTCCTGTCCCTCGCCCAGAGCGAACCCAGGCTCACCAGGCAGGGCCACGCAGGCAGGACCAGGTTGTCCACAGGGTGGTATAAACCTGTCACCCCACATCACACAGACCTTCTGACAACCCCTCTACTCTGCAGGGAGTGGAGACATGAGGAGCTCCTGGGCTGCTGAGCCACAACTAACATGAATTCACCCTGGCTGACCATCCGCATCTCCTCCTGGGGAAGGATGCGCAGTCAGCATGCGTGTGCAGCATCTCCTCTGAGTCCCCATGGACGCTCAGCCCAGACAACCGAAGCCTGGCGATGTTTTCTGACAGATTGATGATGTATGCTCCTCCTGGCAGGGCAAACCCAGCTTTTCCAGCTCGGTAGCCCTTGCTCCGCTGGCTGTGTCGGCAGCCGGTCAGGAAGGGAGCATGGAGGTTTCACCCAGCACCACCGAGAGCCAGCGACCACCTTAATCCAGATCTTATTTTAGCTGCAGCTCAGGGGTGAAATTCCCGTTCAGATATTCAGCTCCAGAGGCCAGAGCGGGGGAAACACTTTTACTCCACAGTGTTTAAATTAGAATAAATCCAGTGAGCCCAAGGCTGTGAGGCTCCAGCGGTCCAAGTCACAAGCTTCCCTCGCCCAGGGGACGAGTGTGCATGACACTTAGGTCAGGCACAAGGTTAAAGTGGCCCAAAAAAGGAAGAAGGGACGCTGGGGACAAGCAGCAAAGCCACCATGGTGGGTGACCATGCACCCAGTGCAGGATGGAGTTGGGAGGCTGGTGTTGGAGCCCCTTCCCCACGGGTGCAGGGAGCTGGTGAAGCTCCAAGAAGGAGCTGGAGGAGACTTGGGGAAACCATCCAAACCAAGCTGGGTGAGGAGAGCAGGATCCAGCCCCGAGGAGAGGACCCACCCTGAGACCTGGCCCTGCAGGGGGTTTGCTGCTCTGGAAGCGCCCTGGCTCTATCCCCAGCTTGGGATTAACTGAGTGCACTGGAGCTCAGGCTGAGCCGCTGTCGAACCACCAGCTCCGGCACGGCCGACCCAATCCATAGCCATGCCAGAGCAGAGCTGCTGGTGGGATGCTCGCCTGCTCCCAGCCTGAGCCCCAGATGATGCTGCCTTGTCTCCAGCCCCACAGTAAAAGCAATAAAGCCACGTTTGGTGCAAAAGCCACAGTGCATCAACCTCTTTCAGTGACAGCTGGCTGCCTGGTGAAACCACGCTCGCCAAAGGCTGAGTGGCTGTGAGGGGAGCTCCCAGCTCCGGAGCGGTGACTCAGAGCCATGGTGACGTGGCAGCTCTCCCGTAGGGACACCAGGCTTGGGCAGATGTGTCCTGCGGCCGGGTTTGTACTTGGGTTTCTCTGGAGAATTATTCCTAATTGCAATGTGCTCTGGTTGTGAAAACAAGCTGTCCTGCTCCATGCACGTGGGTGCCCAGCTCCCGCTGCCATCTCTGTTTGACTCAGGGTGCAATAAGACCATAAAAATGCTGTTTTCCAGCATTTCTGAACACGTAGATGTGCCCTTTGGGGGAAGGTAACATCCAGGCATCCCTTTCCTAAATGGGCGGTGGACACCTCTGCAAATCTCTCCATCCTGGAAGATATTTTCCCTGCAGGTGAGTGCAAGAAGCTTGAACCCCATGGGGGACCCTTCGCTCAGGGCTGAGACGAGCAGCTCCAGTGGGAAACAGAGTCATTTGGCCCTCTGGATGTCCCTGCACATCCCATGCCAGGGCATGGGCTCCATCCTATGACATGTGCTTGTCCCCCTGCTTCTCACTACCCACCTCTGCATCTGCACCAGCAGCATGAGGAAAGCCCTATGGTTGGTTTCGGGGTGGAGAAGAAACAGCAGGCCAGGATCACGGCTCCCTCTGTGCTGAGACAAAGAGCATCCCACTCCTCTGGTGCTCCTCATGGCCATGAGCACACAAATGCAGCCTCATCCTGCCCAGTGGGACACATTGCTTTGTGCACATGGGAGAGCAGCAGTTGGAGCAGTGATGTGGCTGGAGCATGTGCAGGTCCCACTGGGCTCTTCCCCAGCCCCTCTTGCCTGGGTGAGCTCCGTGGTGGGGACGGCAGGGCGAGGAAGGACAGAAGGATCTTTCTCGCTCTGTTTGTCCCTCCATAGTTCAATCCACACCAGGTTAAGGCTCCTCCTGGACATCACAAGCCAACTGCAGGGTTGTTTCTGACCCTCACCTGGTCAGGGACTCCCCCACCCCAACCTAAGCCCACAACCCAGGAGCCTTGTGCACATTCCAACGCACCATGATGTGCTCCCTTGCCTGGACCACTTGGGGCATATGGAACATGGGACACCCCTGGGTCACCTGTGCTCTCCAGCCTCCGTCCCCACGCATGCTACCCACCCGCCTCCCCCACGCTCCCAGACCCCGCCTGGAGCTGCAGATTGTCCCCAGTGGGTGACCCAGCTGCAGTTCAGCTCACTGAGCTTCTTCTGCCATCTCAAAGCCCCTTGTCCCTCTGTCCCCATGGCACTCGTGCAAGTGCCAGCAGAGCACCCTGGTCCCCCAGCTCCAGCTGCATCCATCGCAGCATTCGCCCTGCATCACCGCCAGCATCCTGGCCCAGCAACAAAGGCAGTGTGAGCACCATACGAAACAGGGCCAGCTACCTCGTGGTGTGCACACGGGCTTGGAGATCCGCACCAGATCCCCAAAAGCCCAGCCTTTGCAGACCCCAGCCCGCCAGCCTGCAGAAGGCAGCGCCTGGAGCCTGCCAGGCTAATGAGAAGCACATGGGACCCACATCTGGTAGCAATTGAGCGGGGAGCAGCGCTGGGAAGGGAGGAAGCGCAGATTTCCTGCAGCACAAAGGAAGGGAGAGGAATGTCCGTGGTGGAGCAGAGGTCCCAGCGTCCGCCCTCCCTCCGCCGCCTTTGCCACAATGCCTTCAGTAGGGATGCAAAGGCGCTGGATTGTGCCTTGCTCCTTCGTTGGCACTGCTGGAGCTTGTCCCTGGGAACGTGCTCCCCTCTTCGCTGGGCTGAGTCCCTTGTCTGCCCGGCTGCCCCCCTTTCTGCTCACAGGGGTGCACAGGCACCCCATGGCCATGCTGGCCCTCCAAGCCTCATGCATGGTCTCTTCCCTCTGGTCTGGTGCTGCTCAGTGTCAAGGTCAAGACCCTGCTGCTCAAGGTCTGGGGTCAAGACAACCCTCCCCATGCCCAGGCATCCATGGGCTTCAACTCCCGCCCAAAACCACCTTGGGAAGAGAGCAGAAGCCCCAGCAAGGCGGTGAAGGTGGCAAGATCAAGGCAGGGTCTGCTCGATGCCACAACGATGGGGCTGTGACACTTGGAGGGAACAAGGCAGGTTGCATTTAGGTCCTCACCAGTGCAGGCAGTTGTGTCGGGGGCAGGCAGCTTGCCTGGTCCTGTGCGCCAGCTGAAGTCTTGGCCACCATACCCAAGTATCCATGGCTACCGAAGGGATTTCAGGTTTTACTGCTGGGAAAATACCCTGGGAGAGCGAAACCCTGCCACAGCAAAACCCTGGCTTCAGGTGACACCCAGAGCTGGATATTTAGCAAAAGGTGCTGTCAGATCTTCATCACGGAGGATGGCAAAGCATCGGGGATGCTTTTATCCCAGTCTTTCATATTGCCCCAGCCAGAGCTGAGCAGCACAGCTAATAGCTTTTAATTAAAAGACCCTTTTTTTCCCTTCCCCAGCAGCTGAGCAGGCTGCAGCCACCTGGGCTCTGCGCCACGGCTCTGCCTCCAGCCGCTCCGGCACAGCAGGAACCTCTTGGCATTCCCAAGGCTGGGGCTGGGGTGATTTGTCTGTTCAAAATATGGGGCAGCCCTTCCATGGGGACATCACAGTCAAGCTGGGGGGGGGAGGAGGCAGGGGACAGGCAGGACAGACGGACACGGCAGGGTTGACGCTCCAAGGCAGCAGTCTAAGCAGCCCAGAGACGCAGGGACCTGCAATCAGCCCACCCAAAGCCTCTCCAGCACCTGGGATCTGGGGATCCTTAGGTGGAAATCCGAGGCGACCAACCTGGGGGCAGGGGGAAAAAGGGACAGTTTATATTCAGGGATATTTTAGGGATGCCCCATTTGCCTGGGGATGCTCCGTGTTCTTCTCCATCACAGCCATTTCTACTCCCTTCCAGCAGGCAGAACAGCTTTTGTAGGCTTTGAAGTCATATTAAAACCAATACTTTTAAGGCATTTTTAATACATTTCAGTGGATCTTTCATTTTGCTAATTCAAGCCAGGAATCTTTTCTGTGTGTGTGGCTGAATTTGCCACTCAGCCTGCGCTGGATGTTGATCTTATTACCTGCACTCGCGCGCTCACCAGCAGCAAAGCCATTGCCATCCCGAGCGGATAAGCCGTTGCCATCCCGAGTGGATAAGCCATTGCCGTGCCAGCGGCGCATCTGAAGTCAAAATGCACTTAAACTCCGGGTGTGTTAAGGGATCAGGAGGGACCCGACCCTTGCAGCCCAGGGGTCTCGCCCTTCTCAGGGCTCCCCAGTGAACCCCCAGACATTGCCTGGCTTGGCTCCAGCAGGGTGTCTGTGGGGAATGGTCCCCAGTTCGTGGGCTGGAATGAAACCGTGAAGCCAAGGACCCAGACAGTGAAACCCCTCCGATGGCGGCGACACCGGTGGTCACCGCATTTTCGGCCGCAGCAAAGTCACCACGTAGGGTCACTCAAACCCCATTGGAAACACATTGGATAAAGTAATTTAAAACATTTTCAGCTGTGGCGGGGATGTGCTCCTGGGGGCACCCGCTGCGACGGGCTGGAGGGAAACTGGGAGACCTCCTGCCGGTGCATGGTGCCTGGTGCGTGGTGCACGGTGCCCAGTGGCCGGTGTGCGGTGCCCGGTGCGCAGTGCCCAGGGCCCCGTGCATGATGCCTGGTGCTTGGTGCCCTGTGCTTTGTGCCTGGGACCCGGTGCGCAGTGCCCGGGACCTGGTGCTCTGTGCGCAGTGCCCAGGTGCCCAGGACCCCATGCCCTGTGCGCGGAGTGCAGTGCCCGGTGCTTGGTGCCCGGTGCTTGGTGCCCAGGACCCGGCGCGTGGTGCGCAGTGCCCGGTGCATGGTGCCCAGTGCACAGTGCCCGGTGCCCTGTGCGTGGTGCACAGTGCCTGGTGCTTGGTGCCCGGGACCCGGTGTCCTGTGCATGGTGCTTGGTGCCCGGTGCTTGGTGCGTGGTGCTTGTTGCCCGGTGCTTGGTGCCCGGGACCCGGTGCCCTGTGCACGGTGCACGGTGCCCTGTGCTTGGTACCCAGGACCTGGTGCTTGGTGCCCAGTGCTTGGTGCCCGGGACCTGGTGCCCTGTGCCCGGTGCTTGGTGCCTGGTACTTGGTGCCCGGGACCCGGTGCCCTGTACATGGTGCATGGTGCCCGGTGCTTGGTACCCAGGACCCGGTGCTTGGTGCCCGCTGCTTGGTGCCCAGTGCTTGGTGCCTGGGACCTGGTGCCCTGTGCACGGTGCGCGGTGCCCAGTGCTTGGTGCCCGGGACCCAGTGCCCTGTGCCCGGTGCACAGTGCCCGGTGCTTGGTGCCCTGTGCTTGGTACCTAGGACCCGGTGGTTGGTGCCTGGTGCTTGGTGCCCGGGACCCGGTGCCCTGTGCACGGTGCGCAGTGCCCTGTGCTTGGTACCCAGGACCTGGTGCTTGGTGCCCAGTGCTTGGTGCCCGGGACCTGGTG
>JAVJGI010000001.1:94588881-94611131 GCA_035590275.1 Ibycter americanus
GGGGGGGGGGGGGGGGGGTTCAGCCAGCACGGTTGGGGACAACAGGCGTGTTGTCCCCACGGGCCAGCATCATGCCGTCGGCTTGCGGTGGCCTTTCCGCAGGACCTTTTGGCCTCCCAGGCGGATGGACCCAGGGAGCAGGGCTGCACCGAGTGGCACCAGCCCCCTGAGCGGGACCGGTGGTTTGGGGATGCAGGGAGACACGTATCTTGGCATGGGAAGGAGGGCGGCTGGGAGGGGAGAGCATCACCGAAACCACAGACCCCCCCATGGAGCAGCTGTGAAGCGGCACCTGAAGGTCCCCAGAGCTGCGTTGTCCCGCTTTCCTGGCAGCAGCTGCCAGCTGGGGCCGATCCTTGGGCGCTGGATGTGTTTCCTGGTCTGGCCGGAGACTCCCACGTCCTCGCAGAGCTGCCCTGGACTTCCTGCTGCATGCCTCTGCACCGCACCTGGCCTCTCCCTGGGGATGCAGCGGGATGCTGGGAGCGGGGAGATGCTCTATGCCCCCTCGGTGGGCTCCCGGCACGCCAGGGAGATGGTCTGGTAGGTGTTGAATAAGGTGGAGGGGAAGCAGCACAGAAACCTTCAGCAGGGCTGGAGCATAAATTTGGGCTTTAATGCAGCTTTGCTTTAAAAAGAAAAGCCTGCGAGGTGCTGCCCTGCGGGTGCTGTGGTCTCCCTCCCAGCTGGGGCGAGGCACGGGTCCCTGCGCGGAGTGGCTGGCTGTCCTGTGCCACCACGCTGGAGGAGGACACATGCCGGGGCTAAGCCCCACGGTGGCTGGGGAGCAAGGGAACACCTTGAATGTGCCCCGGTAGCTTTTCCACCCAGTCCCCATCACCCAATGGCTCCCTGCAGGGGGGGATGCTCACACCTTCCTGCTCCTCTGCCAGGTCTCCAGGCAGGGTCTCGCTGCTGTGGACCCCTCGCCCTGCCGGAGGGCAGGGCCCGCTGCCTCCACCATGGCAAGATGGCTGCCTCGCTCCACCGACCTGACTCGCTTCTGCCAGAAACTCAACAGAGTGAAGACCTTGGAGGACGACATGATGGAGACGTCCTTCAACAGATGCCTTTCCACCATTGACTTGACGTTGCTGGGCATTGGGGGCATGGTGGGCTCCGGGCTGTATGTCCTCACAGGTACTGTGGCCAAGGAGATCGCTGGCCCCGCCGTCATCATCTCCTTCATCATTGCTGGCTTCGCCTCGCTCCTGGCTGCTCTCTGCTATGCTGAGTTTGGAGCCCGGGTACCCAAGACAGGCTCTGCCTACATGTTCACCTACGTGTCTGTGGGTGAGATCTGGGCCTTCCTCATCGGCTGGAACGTGCTGCTGGAGTACATGATCGGGGGAGCCGCGGTGGCCAGGGCCTGGAGCGGTTACCTGGACTCCATCTTCAACCACAAGATCAAGAACTTCACTGAGACCCATGTGGGCACCTGGCAGGTGCCGTTCCTGGCCCACTACCCTGACTTTCTGGCGGCTGCCATCTTGCTGGTAGCCACTGCCTTCATCTCCTTTGGGGCCAAAGTGTCCTCCTGGCTCAACCACGTCTTCTCGGCCATCAGTATGGGTGTCATCTTCTTTATTCTCATCATGGGCTTTGTCCTGGCCCAGCCCAAGAACTGGAGTGCCCAGGAGGGTGGTTTTGCCCCATACGGGCTGTCGGGCATCATGGCCGGCACGGCCACCTGCTTCTATGCGTTCGTGGGCTTTGATGTCATCGCGGCCTCCAGCGAAGAGGCCAGGAACCCGCAGAGGGCTGTCCCCAGGGCCATTGCTTTCTCCTTGGGGCTGGCCACCGGGGCCTACATCCTGGTGTCGGTGGTGCTGACGCTGATGGTGCCCTGGCACACGCTGGACCCCGACTCTGCCCTGGCAGATGCGTTTTACAGGAGGGGCTACGCCTGGGCAGGGTTCCTGGTGGCCGCTGGCTCCATCTGTGGTGAGTACAGGCAGCAGCGTCGGAAGCTGCCCACCCCGCTTGCAATGGGGGCTGGGCACCAGGGTGGTTTGGGTCTGACGGGGTCCTTCTTCTGCCCATCCCTCAGCAATGAACACGGTCCTGTTGAGCAACCTCTTCTCCCTGCCACGCATTGTCTACGCCATGGCTGAGGATGGGCTCTTCTTTCGGATCTTCTCCCGAGTGCATCCCCGCACACAGGTGCCCGTCATCGGCATCGTGGTCTTCGGGCTGCTCATGGCCCTGCTGGCCCTCGTCTTCGACTTGGAGGCCCTGGTGCAGTTCCTGTCCATCGGCACGCTGCTGGCCTACACCTTTGTGGCTGCTAGCATCATCGTCTTGCGCTTCCAGCAGCAGAAGGTGGATCTTCCTGCACCGGCAGCCGGTGGCCGGCCCACCCCTGAGCCCCACGAGGGTCCATCCACCGGCGAGCTGAAGGAGTACGAGTCCTTCTCCGACAAGCTCCAGCTGGTGGACAGGGACAAGAGCAAAGAGCACCGGGAGCCAGGACAGCTGAAGGCAGCTTTTGAGCCCTACCTGGAGTTCCTCAGCGACTTCTACCCAGGCGAGGTGGTCACGGTGGCCGTGGTGACCCTGATGGTGTCTGCCATCTGCCTCTGCTCCGTCTTGGTGTTTGGCAACACCCACCTCCACCTGCCCACCTGGAGCTACTCCCTGCTGCTGGTCCTCTTCAGCCTGGGCTTCCTGCTCAGCCTCCTCCTCATCTGGGCACATGAGCAACAGCGCAGCACGCAGACCTTCCAGGTACACCTGGGGCCCCAGGCAGGATTAGTCCCTCTGCCAGGGTCTCTGGGGTGGGAGCAGCTCTGGTGGACCCACGGGAGGTCCCCGTTACACCAGTCCGGTGAAAGCACCACAGCCACTGGAGGAGGAGGGTGGCAGCAAACGCTGGGTGTGGGGAGGTGTTGTTGCCCATGGTGGCACTCTGCATGGTCACTGGTCCCCAGGAGGGGACATCCCCAGCAGCTCTGTGTCCATCCCATGGGACTGTTGCTACCCACCCTAGGCTCCCTTCTTCGCATCCCCACAGCCCCCTACTCCCATCCTGCCTGTCCCAACTCCTTCTGCCTTTGGCCTGCCCTTGAGCTATATGGTGGAGCTCTTTTCTTCAGCCTCCAAACCACTTTTGTGCCTTTTGTGCTCCCCACTCTCCAGTTCCCAGCCTGTCTGGGCGCTGGTGCAGTGTGGCCATGTGGATGGTAACACCAAATCCCTGCTGTGCCCCTGCCCCAGCTCTTCCAGCGAGGACCATGTTGGTTCTGGATTGCACGGGAAGCTTGTTTGATGCCTTCAGGCTGTTCCCGGAGCCCATGCCCACCCTGCCAGCCTGGCTCCCAGCTTCTGGCTCCCTAACTCTCCTATGTTCCTTTTGGCTGCCTTTTTCTCTGGGGAAAAAAAGTCATTTTCAGAAAGCCCAGGGGGACAGTCACTTTGTCCCCCACATTTACCAGTGCTGGCTTTTGTCTCTATGGTTTTAAAGATGGGGAATGTGATCCTGCAGGTCTCACACCCCCCAGCTCCTTTTCTCCCACAGATCCCCCTGGTACCCCTCTCCCCGGCGCTGAGCATCGTCCTCAATATCTATCTGATGCTGAAGCTCAGCTACATGACGTGGCTCCGCTTTGCCATCTGGCTGCTCTTAGGTGAGTGCTGCTGCGGCAACGTGAGCCCTGGGAGGGCGGTGGATGCTTCAGGGGAGAGGGGTGCTGGGCTTGCCCCACTTGGCCAGCGGCGCCTGCAGCTCTTCTCCCCTGGCGATGGGTTTATAAAGCGCATCGTGCCCCTTTCTGCCTCCGGTTCCCCGTTGAGACAGAAGCCAAGGTCTCCCAGCATCTCCCAGACCCTCTCTGGTTCCCAGAGTGTTATGACTTGTTCCTGTGAAGGTTTGGATCCTCCTTCAAGCTCTGGACCAGAATCACAAGACTCCCAAGGCAGCTCCCCGGGGCTTCAGAAGCCTTTCCCAGCAAGGGGCTTCCCCTTCCCAGGCTCTGGGGGTGGCCCCCTTGCTCTTAACACGCTGTAGCATCCTTTTCCTCCTACAAGCAGCTCATCCAAGCGCCGTGGCCCCGTGGTTTGTGCTGCTCCACCGGGATGCCGGCCACATGCATGCCAGCTGCCGGCCGGTGCTCGAGCCACTGCCCTTGCTGTCCCCGCTGCAGGGCTGCTGGTGTACTTCGGTTACGGCATCTGGCACAGCAAGGAGAACCTGCGGGAGCCCAGGCCACAGCGTGTCAGCGCCCGCTACGTGGTGTTCCCCAGCGGCAGCCTGGAGGAGAGGGTGCAGGCAGTCCAGCCCAGCTCCCAGCCCGCTGCCGGGCTGCCGGACACCGACGACTGCAAGAGATGACACCTCAGGGGATGGGGGCACCTGGCTATGGGAGCATCTGACCCCCTCCCCACAGCAAGGCCAGAGACCCCCCTGCCTCCTCCTGGTCCCTTTGACAGAGGAGCCACTGGGGCAGCCCTGGGCATGTGGCTCCATCTGGAGATGATGAGGATGCTCGTCCTTCCCACCCGGTCCCTGCAGAGCGTGGCCGGGGGCTGGGTCCCTCCCTCTCCATCGCCAGCACTCAGGAACTGGGTCTCAGCCCCCTCAGCCCAGTGCCTGCCCTGCTCGGGAGGAGCCGGGTCCTTGCCACCTTCCCCCGAGCGCACCCAGGCACCGTGCAGCGCATCTTTCCGCAGCTGGGGATGCAGAGGGACCCTGGGGACCAGGGCAGGCAGCCCAGCGCTGACAGTCCTGGGTCTCATCCTGGCTGCAGTGCGGGCTCTGGCTGCAGCCCTGCAGAGCCCCCCCGCCTCCTGCTCAGCCCGCCTGCAGAAGGAGGCAGGGGCCAACCATTGCTGGCATCCCTGCAATCCACACACCCCCCGGCCACGCTCCGTAAAGGCTGAGGAGCCGCTGGGGACATGAGATGGGAGAAGGGACACGGCCAGAGTGACCAGGCAGGCCCCCAAGGAAGCCGATGTGGGCTGTCACAGCAGAAGCCCCACTGCATTGGCCCATCTGCTGGCATCGGCTGTTCGGGGTGGGCTGGGGGCTGTGCCTGGCTGCAAGGTCACAGCAGGGCCAGGCTTCTGCCCCAGCCCTGAGCTGGGTGTGGGCACTCAGGACCCCAGATTTCTTGCCTTGTCCCCAGAGGTCCCCTGCAGCATCCCTGGGCTGGGCTGCCTGGAGCCAGCTCCCGCCTTCCCCTGCGCCCCAGCAGCACAGCCTGCACTGCCACCTGCCCCAGCATGGGGGGCTCAGCCCCCCAGGATACCCCTCCCAGGCTCGCTCTGGCTTGGGACGGGCTCTGCAGGTGCTTTTCAGTATTGCCCTCTCCCCGGCAAGCATCCCATGCTCTGGGGTTCACCCCGGCTGCTGTGGTGTTGTGGGGGCGTTCCCCAGCAGCACTGCTGCAGCCACCCCTTGCTGGTTTGTCCATGGGCAGCCTAAAGTGGAAGGGAGCAGGGGTTTTAGCATGTTTTGGAAGAAAACATGGAGGAGACAATCCGTTGAGCACGAGGTTGCTGAACTGCCAGGCCTTGCAGCGTGGACGCCCTGCTCCCTGCAGCCATGCTGGACGTGCAACGTCACCTGCATCCTGTGAGAAGCCAGGGACCGTGGGCAAGCTGGTCCCATTGCTTCTTGCTGGCCAGTCCCTGGGGAACCTAGAGGGGCCATGGGTGGTCTCTGTACAATATGCCGGCTCCCTGGTGAACCCCTCTGTCTGCCAGCGCTGCTCCATGTCCCGCCTCTCCCCTGCACTGCCGCTGCTGCCGACGGAGCAGCGTGTCCCCACCGTGCTGTGGCCCTGCTTGGCACCTCTGTGTAGTGGCTTGTGAGCAACGGGCTGACGCGGTCACCCTCATAAATACTGGTTCTGTGATGGCTCTGGTTGTTTGTGCTGTGTGTCCCCCCAACAGTCCATGTGGGGAGGGTCACGCTACCTGTTGCCACCCTGCAGCCACCTTCCTCCCAAGCCCTGCAAGGGCAGCAGTGGGCCTGTGCGTGCAGACCCTGGCCACAGCATGCAGACCCTGCCCAGGGCTGCTCTCTGCCATTGTGGGGCCAGGGCTGGGCACAGGGAGTCACCGTGCTGGGAAGACGTGCTTCCAGAGCTGGGCTGGCACATGTGAGCTGCACACCACCTGGCAGGGTCCACAAGGCACTGCTGAGAGCAGCTTTGCTCTTCTGACACGGGTGTTTTGTTCACAAGGACGGGCTCTGGTAGGACCCATGGAAACTGGGACCTCCAAGGGGCTGGGACAGCCGTGCAAAGGTAGCCTGGAAGAGCCGTGCAAAGGTAGCCTGGAATGTGAGCTTTAGAAATGCACAACTATAACTATACCCTGATGGGCCTGAACCCCTTTGCCAGCCCCAAGGACAATGCTGAGCAGCACCAGGGCAGGTTCACTACAGCTGCCCAGGGTTACGAGCTGAACGGATGGGAGAACTTGTGAACCGGTGCAAACAATGGGAATTAAAGCGTGAGTCACTTGAGATAACCCACAGACACCCCCATCCTCACCATTGTTTCCTTCCTGTGATAACAAAGTCATTCTTTATTAAAGAAATATTCAACGGGTATCTGGGGAGGCAGACAGACTTAACTCTCCTTATCAATTGTTGGCTTTTAATGCCTGCTATAAATCCATTGTCAGCAGGATAAAAGTGAGGAGAAAGAACCGTAGTGATGTATCAGGAGCAAGGGAGCCCGGTGTGTGGCTGGGGAAGAGCGGTAAAAGTCCTAATAGAGCCAGACAGGCTGAGGTTCAAAACATTTTTGTGTTCTCTTTTGGAGGAAAGTCAATAGAAATCACATTGCAAAATATTCTCAGCTGTTGCCGGGGCCGGGCTCACTCAGCGTGAGCTCCTGGTCAGCCTTAATTTGACAAAGACCTAAGAGTTGTTGAATGAGCCTCATAGCAATTGATATTTAATCTATTTTAAAATGTTCATCTGTAAAAATGCAGAGGAATTACTGGTTAGGCTGTGCCATGAAAAGCAAGCATGTATACAGGGTAGCCCCCAGCACAGCCAGGGAGAGGCAGCGAGTGATGGGGATGCAGCTGGCAGGGAATTAAAGGATTGAAACATAATTAACGGCAGCCTGGGAGACGAGCATGCCCTCTTGAGCACACTTGCATTTTTTTTTTTAAATAGGATTACAAAATTGGTCAGTTCATCTGTGTCGTACACCATCCTATTGCAATTACATGCCCTGCGCAGGCGCAGAACATGTATTAATTGATTTTAAATTGTCTACCCATTAACGCACACACAAAAAAAGGGGCTATCAGCAGCCACTGCCACCAAGGGAGCCCTCCTACAATGATTTGTTCCTGAAAATTGTATCAGCAGGAAAAAAATAAATAAATCCAAACGAAACACTCTCAGCAGTGCCTCAAGATGGCAGCCCGTAATTGTAGGGAGAACACCAGTTCCCTCATCTGTATCCCCCTAAGTGTGATCCAGTCGGATTTAAAAGCAAACCAACCCCGCGCGCAGCTCACCAAACCTTGTTTCATAGAGGATGGGGAGATGACTGCTTGCTGTTTCACTCTGGCTGATATTACACAGATTTTCCATAGGAGTATCTTTCTCCAAATTACCTTTAAAAAAAAAAAAAAAAAAAATCATGTTTTCTGGGATTCATGGAAATGGTCTAATCAGCCTATCTGGACTGTATGGAAATCAATCTAATTACAATGCATCAGTGAAGTATTTAGGTCAGTGGCATAACGGTTGGCCCTGGGGCTCTGGGAACCTGGAAAGGCTTTAGGGGCCACGGGGCAGGAGCAGCTCCAGCACACGTGCTCCTGGGCTGGGCTAAGAGGGTTAATATGATCCTTGGATGATAATCCCCCACAAACAGCGTGGGAGCGGGCAGACAGTGGCCAGGGATGGCCGAGCCTCACCAGCCACACGCCTGGACTGGGAGGTAAGGGTAGAGGAGCTACCAGGGCAGTGCTGGTTTGCCATGCCCTGGGAGGAGAGTTCCCACAAAGCAGGCACAAGGGGACAAGGAGAAACACAAATTCAGAGGGGGAATAACATGGGATTTGTACTAGAGAGAAAAATCAATGCTAGGAATACTACCCACCATCGTTTAAATGGTAAAGACACCAAATTAGTCTGCATCCCTCCACCCCCAGCCCTGAGATGTGACTCAGTGGAGGGGTACCCAGCCCAGCTCCAAGGATGGCCAAACGGCACTGAGCTGATGATGATCTTGGAGGCTTCAGGAAACAGGCTCGCTGCTTTCGCCCACGCAGCCTCAGCGATGCGAGCTGTGGGAGCTCCTGCAGGGATGGCGGGGCTCTTGCATGGTGAACTGCAGCAGGGCTGGGAGTTGCAGGTGCATCCCAACACTGCTTCAGAGACAGTTTAATCACAGATGTTACACTGAAATAAGCAGGAACTGACCCACCTGCATACTTGAGCCCTGACCATGCTCGAGGGAGAAAAAGGGGAGCCCCAAGCACTAGAAGAGGGTGGTGGGCTTCTGCCAAGGAGAGAGCAGCTCAATGTCCTAATTAAATCACTTCCCAGCCTTGTGTTTCTAAATTATCCCTCCTTATCCCTCCCACCCCTCCACCCCAGCTCTGAAAGCAGCACAGACAAGCTGCAGGGCTCGTTTAAGGCTGGCTGTAAGTAATCCTCTCATTATCCCCTGTGATCCTCCCCTCCTCCTCCTGCAGATACAGCCAGAGGATGAGGTAAGCATGGTGCTTCATCCTGAGATGCCAGCAGTGGTGTATCTGCTCCTCCCATCGCCTGGAAAATGGCAGAGCATTAAAAGATGGCACAAACCCTGGGTTGGGTGGTCCCCTCATCCCTCCATGAGGTGCCAGTGGCCAGGCCAGCAACTGGAGCGCTGAGCATAGGGGTACCCAAAGCACGGCAGGAGTGCCTGCGCTCACGCTTCAGCAGCCTGTGTCTCAGCAGTCCCTGCAACCAGGCTGCTTTGGGGTCACAGCTCTTTCGTGTCTGGCCACGTGGTGCAAACATCTTCTAACCAGCTGTACAAGCATATGCATGAACAATGTGGTCCCATCCCAGCAGCAGAGGCTCCTTTCTGACAGCAGACAGGCCAGCCTTCAACCACACAGCCACAAAAGGAGAATAAATCTTCACCATGTGCACAGGAGACAAGGCAAGAAGCAATGGACATAAACTGTCATGAGGGAGATTTAGGCAACAGATTAGAAACACTTCCTTGTGGCAATGATAACTTTGCCCGAGAGGTTACGAAATGTCCATCAGATGCTGTCAGGAATGGGCTGCTCCTCTTCCAGAGCAAGGACAGCTGGTTTCTCGTGATCCCACCCGCCCGGGCTTCTCTCGCTACACTGGAAGCACTTTAGGACAGCACCAAACACTGTTTCATCCTTGCTGGGACAAGAGCTAAGGCACCTTTCTGCACAGCATCACACTCAATATTATAAAGGAGATGAAAGAGTTCAAGAAAAACTTCTGTGCTGGGGGAGAAGCTAGGAGTCATGTCACAGGCTCCTCTGCCCCAGCTCTGCCTTCAGATGACGCTTATTAGTACTACTATAGCTAAAACTTTTGCCATCACCTATGTAACTTACACCAGAAGAGTTTCATGTGGAGGTAGGCAGTGAGCTTCCCTGGAGCATTAATGCTCATTTTCCAGAAATAATCAGCAGCTGGAGGAAGGCCCAGAGCACTGCAGAAAAACAAGCTGGCTGATCCTTCAAAAAGGTGAAGGGGTGCGAGGAAATCCAAGGCCTCAAAAGGACACTGATCAAAATGAGAGCTGCTCAAGAACTGAGGAAAAAAATACCATTAGTGACAATTAATATGGATTTGTGTAACCTCTATGCTTTGATGGGGACAGGAGCTTGGAAGGAGGCAGCAGTGTTGTTGTAGTATAGTACCTTCCACAAGGCATTCAACTGCTACCTGGCAGTTTGGAAAAGAAATCAAAAAGGAACAATATTGAAATAACACTCAGCCAAAAAAAAAACCAAAAACCAAACCAAAAACCAAAACTCAGTACTGGAAATGACATCGTGAACAGGGACTCAACAAACCTTCTGGTGAGTTATTCCAAGATTAGTTCCCAACTCGAAAAAGAACACAACCGAGTTTGGAGGAAAGAGGAATAGCAGTACCAGCTGGGGAGACTGCCAGGTAAATTAGGAGTAACTGCTATTTCGGTACCACAGAAATACAGCTCTCAGTATAACTCTCCACCTTAATTCCTCATAACCTTTTGCAGCAGCTGCCACAGCACAATACATCCCTACAACTTCACACACAAAACCTCCTGCAGGGCAGCTCTGGCTGCCTGTTCCCTCTTCTCCCTCCAGCCCTCCCAGAGGGCAAATCCTGCCTCCACAATCTTGCCTGTGCAATCCTGCCTGCACACAGAGCAGGCAAACGCTCAGTTTGCCACAGCCACCTCCTTCTGTCATCAAACCCGCAGGACAATTGAACATTCAACATATATATCCCAGTTACATTACCCCATAAAACACTGCTGGCTCACCTGGTATTTTTAGGTTCCCAAAGGGTACACTGATAGATTTACTGAGCTTAAAAACACCCAGGTCCAACTGCAGTGACTAATGAATTGATGTGTCAAGGCAGGGGCAAGTGGATCTTCTCTACTTACACCAGCTGGAGAGAAGGATGGACTTGGTATGTATGAATTCTTTTCCCACCACATTTTTTAATACAATTTTAATTTGCATCTCCTCTTTGGAGAGCAGAGGAAAGGCTAGCAGCAAGGGACGTAACAGAAACAATAAATGGTAACTATCTTAAAATATAAGTACTTATACTGTTTAAATCAAGCCTCATAAAATCTTCTGTGTTTGATACGTGAATTTTTCATCTAGAGATCATGGGGGTGTCAGGATGGTTCTGAAATTTCTAGAAACAACCCAGATTTACAGACCTTACAACGTGCAAGAGGCCTCTCCAAATGGTGTAAACAGACAGGTGTGAATCCAAGACACAGACATTATTTTTTAGATACATAACTGTAAAATAATTTGCACATTTATAGGACAGGCTCCATTAGGTAAATCATAACTGCATAGTTATTTTCAAATAAAGAGGCTAAACCTCATCTTCTGCTGAGAACTAAGTGCAATTTCACTGGCAGGCACATTTATTAGGTAAATTAAATACCAAAGTGAGCAAAGGGATTATAATGCTGCTGTTCTAGGGAAAAAAGCATAAGGCAAAACACAGGGCACCAGCCAGCTGCTCTGGTAGCCTGTACTCTTGGTACCCTACAAAGACTGACAGAAGCCGACTTGAATTTCGGCCCCTGCTTTCGCAAGCTGCCTTCTCAGAGAGGTGTCACCGCTGCCTTACAGGACAGAACTGCCTGGATGTCCCCAGACCTGCCAGCTGGTGTGTCAGTGAAACAAGAAATCAAAACCAGTGCACACTGACATGCCTGGGGACAGACCAGGCTTGCCTAGCTGCAGCCATGGATACAGCCAAGACTGTTGCACGTACTTTACAAACGATGTCTGCCAACCTTCAGGGAATGAAATGCAATTACTTGTGTACAGCCACAGCTAGGTTAAGGCAGCACTGCAACACCACTGGGGTTTGCTGCCCTCTGACTGCGGAGCAGAGCTCCCTGCACCTCCAGCCCAAGCCAGACAGACAGAGCTGTTTGTGTGACCATCCTCAGCTCCTTCCCAAACCGCAAGAAACCACTTCTTCACAGAGAGCAGGAAAGGGAGAATTAAGCCAGGCTTCTCAGAACACAGACATGATCTCCTTCCCAATGCTCCTTAAGGAGCTCACAATTCCACCCCGCTCCCTGAATCACAGTGCCCAGGTGTCCCAGAAAGTATAGCAAGGGATCCATTGGATTATACCGGGATCACAGAAAACATCCCAGGGAGGGGAAAAGTTACAGCCCACGTGCTGTTGTCATTGCTGAGCAACCACTGAGTGCCTGTCCTATTTCCAGGCAACTTGTCACACCCACCCTGTGTAACACTGACAAAAGCAAGAGCATGCATCCAGGAAATAGTGCCAGTCATGACCCAGGGCAGGGGCTCTACTCTGGGGAGTGTGGGCTCTGTAAGGCTAAACAACTGTAGAAAGCAGATCAAAATGAGTCACCAGTGCATCTGACAGCCAGTTCAGCCAATGCAACCCTGGCTGTTTAACAGGAGAACAAGCCTAACACAGAACGCATTTGTTCACAGCACATCTCTGAATGGGACTTTGCTTTCAACATAGTAAGTGCACTCTTGGGCTGCACAGACCCCACTGTGGCAGGCTACAGATCCAAGCACCAGCAGCACCTACAGCACATGATGTTCCACCAGACAAATGTCCCTATACACAAAGATGATGATTAAAAAGGAGCCTCTGGACTCTCATCCATGAGGATGCTCTTGCATGTGCTGGAAGAGACTCAGAGCTGGTCTTAGCAGAAATCTTAAAGTGAAAAGACAGAAGAACTTCCAAGTGTCAGCAGTGATGACATAGCCAATATTTGCACAGATCCTGCCTTAGCACTGCCCTGGCACATCCTTGTGTCATGGGCTTGGCGAGTGGCACTGGGGTGTTTGGCAGAGGTGCCAAAGAACCAGCCCCAAAGAGACTTGTGTTAAGCCACTGCATTCTGGGAATTACCCACCACTTTGGGCTGAGTCTGAAGCTCAGCCTTTGACTGACTTTTCCTTTGCAACTTCATGTTTCCACCATATCTGAGAAGAAGATTTTGGAAAAGTATTTTCACAGTATCACACAGCTCTGCAAGCTCTCTGTTCACAGGGGTATCCTAGAGGGGGAAATACTACAGGTAAGCAAGCATGTGGTAGGATTCAGACTCCCTCAGAAAACAGATATTGCAATGTATTCTGTGCTCTCTTAACCCAAACAGAGAATTCTGACACAAGGTTGTAAGAGCCAGGGCTGTTAGTCAACACCACCATGTTACGGGTAGGTACAAGATTCTACAGCAGCATTCTGCTCCCAGGGCAAGAGGTGTAAGAGCTAAAATGATGATGAAGTAGCACAGAAATCAAAGGAAGATATGGGTTTTCACGCAAGCTCCTCACTGCACTGCCAAAAGACAGGGAGCTAAACTGAACAAAGGTGGAAAACAAGCAAACAAAAAAGACCAGGAGAGAAAGTGAGGACAATGGCAGGATGGATAGTAAGCTCAGAAGAATGGTCTACAGGAAGAGAAGTTAAAACAGTTGGAGAGGAGGAGGTACAAGGGACAGGCACTGGATGACAGAGGAAGGCTCAACATTTCAGGGATCATCAGGTGGTAGGTGGACATCTGGCTTGTTCACAGCTAAGGGCCAGGAAGGACAAGATCCATCTGCAGGTGGCTGCAGGGCAACTCTTTCCTCTGAGCTCACCATCATAGTCCCCCTATGTAGTCCATGGTGATACAGTCAATACAGTCAGCAGAGCTGAGGTGCAAGTCTCCTCATCCTACAGCAGACCTCTACACTTTGGTGTGTTCATTTTGCCTTTGATTAATTAACCATTGATTAAACCTCCATCTATGAACAGATCTTGTGTAATCACCTCAGATGCAGTGACTTATGTTGCATATGAGTTAGGCGACAAAAATGTCTCCTCAATAAACAACTGAGTGACTTCTTTTTTTAGAAATCAAAAGTAGTTGCTAACTAAATGATTCTAAGGGCATTAAGTGGCTACTAGCCCGAGACAGAGCCTCTGTTCCAGAAGTGATGCTCTTTTAGTAGGGTGTATGAGACACCTTGTGCTGAGACCTACCTGGTGAGAGAGGACTGCCTTCTCCAAGCTGGCACTGTTCACAAATGGAGTAGATGTTCAAGTGGAAGTTCTTTTGCCATAGAAGTGCCACTTAGCTTCATTAGAAACAGGACAGAAATCCTTTCAGAATAATTTGCATTGTCAGAGCAGAAAGCTCAAGATTCCCAAGGAATTTCTGAATTCACAGGCAGCCAGATTCCTCCCAGTGCCCAACACCTTTGCATTGAGGGCTGAGCCCTGCTTATTCCATACCCTGCTGCTGCCCAAAGCCTGAGCAATGGCCAGTTCAGTGCATTCATGCACCTTGGTGCTGCTGCAAACACACACAGTGGAACCTGGGCACGTACAGACCTGTCCATGTTTGAAGTGGGGGGTCCATTCCCTCTGTATACAGTCCTCATTAGGCAGCAACAATGCTAGAGCCAGAATCCCTCTGGCAGCCTTTTGTTATGCATACACCACACATTCAACCTCTGCCTTCCCTTCCCTCTTCTTTCTGGTGTAACACTTACCAGCAAGTCCAGGATCTCTATGCCAGTGCCAGAATTTGCTTGTATAGCCTTGAGGACCCCGCAGCAGCCTTCACTCTGCATGGGATTTCTGGTCATCTGCAATCAGAAAAGAAACAGCAGGAGGATATGTGACATTGGGGTTTTTTGTATGATCCTTGATGGTACCAGTGGTCCCCAGTGGGTGAGACACCAGCGTGATTTACTTCAAGCACCAGTAACAGCGGGCCAAGGGCTCTCGAGCGGCCATCCCAGTGTCACCTGCCATGCCAAGCTGGACACTACTGCTGCAGAAATAGGATGCTATCCATGCTGCAAGACACGGCAGGACAGGCTGCAGTTCACACAGTGGCAGGGTCACAGAAATATCTGTTCACCAAGAGAAGTGCTGGATACAAGCCCTCCACCTTAATGACAGCATACTGCAACCAGGGAAGCATGGGAAGAGACAGGCTGGGGCAAGCAGCTCCCTGATTTTGCAGTGGATTTGCTCTAAAGGGTTCCAATCCAGGACATACATGCATCAGTGTTATTTAAATATGCATAAGAGGCTCTAATACCTTCCTTGGAAAGTTACTCACATCAAGTCTTTTCAGAGTCTTGTTTTCTTTCAGGCCAGCTGCAATGTGCAGAGCTCCTTCCACCAAAATACGGTTGTTGCTAAAAACAGATGAAAGGCATACTTCATGTACTGGGCTGCAGGTTTTCCATATCCACATTGCTCAGGCAATGCTCCTGCTTCACCCAGCACTGAAAACATGTCACATCCAGAGGGAATTTAGGGCAGCTCCTTCCAACTAAACAATGGTATTTGGAGGTCAGAAGTGGTGAGGAGTTGTCAGATCCCACAGGCTGACAGAGGCTAGGCTGACACAGCTTCATGTGCCCAGTAGTGAGGCTGACTGTGTATTTCCAATAGGCACAGACACAAATGCATGCAAGACAGGCACGGGGACAGCCACATAGATCAACACAGACAGAAACATGTGACATTCACACTTGGTCCCTCTCTTTTCCCATGCTTGTTCCTCCCCAGACCACCTGGTTTCCTTCCTCACCCTTGGTTCCTCCCCTAAACATCTCATAACAGGCCTTGTACAATCCTCAGATGCTCTTCCCCTGCATCCTGTAATGTGTTCCTCAGCCCCTCGGAAGTGACCCCAAGTTTAAGGACAGGAATTGGGATCTGGGATGAGACCAGTGGTACTAGTATCTTGTAACGCTCCCTCTGCCTTACATATCTATCACACTCGGCAGGTAGGAGATCCAAATGGCTGCTACAGGCTTTGCCCACCAACTACAAAATGGGAGAAAATGTGCAGCAGGACCAAACGTGACTCACCTGATGAGCTCTTCTAGCATGTTGTTGGCTTTAAGAACCTCCCCCAAGGCAGCTGCTCCACTGTTGCCATAGCCATTGTAGGACACATCCAGCGCTTTGACGAACATGTTTGCCTGTGGTGTGACATAAACACACAACTGAAAATCTCCCTGTCACTTGATTCAGCCTTGGAGAAATATCCTGCCTGTGCACTACCATCCCTTTTACTGTCTGAAAAGCAACTGGGGCCTCACTCCACTAGTCCCTGAATGGGACATGTGATTTGCATTATACAAGAGATGGAATTAAATTACTGTAGTGGCCCCTTTCAGCCTAAGAGGTTAGAACTGTTTCTTATTTTAATGAGAGACTACTTCCTTTTAGTAGGGTAAAAACTGTATATAAACTGCAGAACAATTCCTGTATTGATTTATGAATCAAAAGTGAAATGAAACAGTTCAAAACATTCTTTATAGTAGTTTTGACTCTAAAAAGGGAAGGAAATAGAAATGGAGAAATAAAAAACATATGCAATATGTCAATAGACAATGGATGATTTTACACTCTTAATTCCAAGGTCTGTATAATCCCAGACCATAGATGGCTGTTGGACAGGCAAGGGCATAAGGCAAACAGCACATGAGGACATTCATGCTTGTTTAAACAGATAAAAGTTTCATGTGAGTCCTCATAATTTAAAAACAGGAGTGACAACATTTTCTACCCCCAAGCCCTTGGCCAAGGCAGCTGCCCCTTGGCTATGGAAATGGTTCCAGCTGATTTTAAGTTTCTTTAATCCAATGTTTTCTGCTATTGCTGTTCCAAGAATTTCACCTCAGAAAAAACAGATGAGGCCAAATAGTTTAAACATTAAAAGGATTACGTTTAAGAGTTAAAAGGGAGCTCAGGTTAGTTTAGGTATTTCTCTGCAACTGTCTATATTACGTCTAGGCAGGCAATTAAATTTAAAACATATTATTTTCTTTTGTACCTTGTTTACCATAAACACAAAGTAGAAGCTGCTGGACAATAAAGCATATGAATTCTCTGACCACAGGCTGCAAACATAGCAAAGAGGGAGAGAAAACCTATTCACTGTATCATAAAGCCAGGGTCTGCTGCTCATGTGTGGAGATCTGACTGCACAGGCTCATTCTCCAGCCTGACAGAGTCTGAAAGCTGAGACCAAGCAACCAGGTAGCTTCCCGCAGTCTCTCGCCCTTCCCCAGCTCTGGCCTCCAGCCAGCTGAAGCCTGCTGGTCTGCTCTGATGGCAGAGAAGCCAGCCCCACTCCCTCCTTAACCCCTTTCAAAGCTCCCCAGCAAGTGTTCTATGAGTTTCCAGTGGGGCAGGAAAGAAATGAGGTTGTCAACCAGCACAGAAAAGGAAGCTATTGCCATGCTTGAAGACCAGAAGACTGAGGAGAGCTGTTTGACTGTGAAGGCAGCAGCAGGTGAGCAGGATAGGGGTGGAAGGAAAAGCAGCCACTACAGCCTTCAAAAGTAAAAATGAGGAAAAAAGCAGAGCAGAACTGGGAAGGAACAAAGCGAATGGCTAGTGTGTTCCTGTTGGCCAGAAGAGATGAGGATTACGGTTGTTTCCTCTCTTGTGAGCCAGAGAAGCCCACTGAAGACATGGAGGATCTTCAAGGAGGGGGCTATAGCAAGTGAGGTGTGTGGTGGTTAAGAGTCGTAAAGCAGTGGATGGAGAGAAGATTGTGAATTTTTCAGGAAAGACACAATACAGGGAAAATGTGGATCTGACAGATGGCATGGGACGTGGCATGGGAGAGAAAAATTCAGGACCTCCCTTTCTGATTGTGTACCCATCACAGACAGTGTTGGAAGTAGAGGGATTTGGAGCACAGTTGTAGGGTGAGACCAGGAGCAAGAGATTTGTGAGTCTTCATTCTGGAGACAGTAGCAGAACGTGTGGCTGGGGTTGCCTATGGACAGCCACAGATGGAGAAGCTGAAGCATGTGCCAGTAAGGTGCAAAAAGGAGATGAGCATAAAGGTTTAAAAGTCAGGGATTAGCAATGATATCAGGAGGAGTGTACTGCAGAAGTGGACAGTCAGAAAGATGGAGGAGTTCAGCCCAGCACAAGTAAGCTTGGTGAAACCAGAACAGACTAAAGCCCAGAGAGCAATAACTGGGTTTCATCACATCACACAGCATCACAGGAGCACTGTGAATGCAAGGATGTAACGACTAAGTAACAGCGTGCTTAAAAATCAGGAGCCAAAGAAAAAGGCCAATATGCATTAGCAAGGTTGAGACCAACAAGAAAAGAAATAGCCAAAGTCACTAGCAAAGGAAGTCCCCAAACCACAACTTGTCAAGGGTGGCAGAGTATAAGGGAAATACAACTGCCTGTTTGTTCCACTCCCACACCTCCCCTTGGCACTTGGAATGACCTCTCAGTGATGCGGAGCTAGACAGAAGGACTGTTGGCAAACTCCATTCTGCTGGATGTTTTCTGCTGTTATTAAGCATTTTACACACCTGTGAAAGCTGAAATAATGATCAAGAAAAAAAGCAAGGAAGACCATCAGAACTTGTGGACTGGAAGAACAGGGAAAGAAACAGAAGAGGTAAAGCTTGCAACGCTGTAAGAAGAGGATGAGAATGAAGATGCACGAATGATGATAGCTTGACACTGGGTTTGCCTACAAAGAGCCAAAAATACTTTTCAGGAAACTGAAAATATTAACCAACCCGGCTCCCCAAAGGTCTGAGGCAGGCAAGCAACTCATTAAGCTGCATTGCTAACAGCCACAGCACCCCTCTCTGTGCAAGCTGCACAGACAGCACTTTACCTGCTTTGTCACCAAACATGTTGCAACTTATATCCAGAATTTCCACTTTGCTGTTTGTTGTGATGGCATCTGCTAAATACTTGGCTGCATGATCATCAAATTCATTTCCTGAGAGCTGGAGGGACACAATTGTAGTATTTTCTAGAAGCATAGTGGAAAAGGCCTTAGCTCCTTCAACGTCTGATTTGTTGTCAGATAAATCAACAGCTGGGGAAAGAAAAAACACTATCAGATTATCAAATCATATCCTATCAGATGGCAGGGAGGCACCTGACCTCTATGCTGCAATGGCAGAAACAGTGCCAGACTTGGAAAATAAGAATGCTGAACCTGGTCTAACAGAGTATGTTAGCAGGAACAACATAACTTCATTTTTGAATTCACAGCCTGTCCCTAAGTTAGGGTCATTCAAGTTTTGCCACATGAACATGGAACATGAGACAAAAGTGCTCCTTGTACATGTGTGCTTTCCAGTCCAGGCACAACCTACACTCAGCAAAGTTACAGTGGATTTCCTGGCTCTTCATAGTGGCTTGGAAAAAAAGAGCGTAGGCTGGAAGCAACCGCAAAGCTAAATGTAACAACACGAATGAATGTGAAGGCAGACACTGAGACCCAAATATGAAACCATGAACCTCCACTGCCCACCTACATACAGAATGAATTTTCCTAGCACAGAAGAGAACCTTTAATACTGAATCCAACCACTAGAAAGTAAAAATAAGGAAATCCCATGTTAACGAGGGGTTCACAGCACAGAACCTGTCCCCTTCATTCATGGTGAGCTCCTGACTGAACAGATTAGGGTTGCCTTAGTTACACAAGAGTTGTGTTCTCAGCTGTCTAAACTGACCATGTTCTTTGTGAATAAAATACATCCTTCAGTGCAGCAACCAGCATGACTTAGAGGGAAGTTCTGCCTGTATCGTAGCAGAGGCCTGGAGATTCAGACACTGAAACAGCAGGTTAATGCAAGTGCTGGAAAACATGACACAGAGACATGACAGGGGCTCCACACAGACCCATCCTGGGCCCTGCTCTGTGTTCTTCACACAGAAGCATAGCACAGGGACTCCTAGACTGTCTGCACATAACAACCTCAGGTATGGCAGGGCTTGTTAGTGCCTTTGGGTACATGCTGGCACAACCAGATGTATCCCACCAAACTGCTTTCACTGCACCTCAGCTCTGCAGAGCCAGCACAGGACCCTGCCATGCGTAACCCACAACCCAGATAACCTGTCCACATATAACTGGGAGTTGCTACTTTAATTATCAAAGGCAGGCATATTGTCCCTGGAAAAGCAGGGACTAAAACCATAATCTCTAGACAGAACACTGCCCGACTGAGACTTAAATTCAGGAAGAAGCTCTGCTTCTGCTCCCTGTATCTGTACTTATCTGTAGTCTAATATCACAGAGGTATTAGACACATGAAATGTCCCTAGGAAGAGCAGATGTGTGCTGCTAGAACAAAGGCTTGCAGATTCACTCTAGATGGGCTTCTCTTCCACTTGTCCCTACTGAGAAGCCCCTTTTCCTAGATGCCAGTTGTGCCAATTCAACTTACAAAGCCTTAACCATTATTAACCTCATCCTCTCAATAGTCTTAAGTTTCAGGAGGATGTTTCTGATCCACAATCAAAGCCAAAATTTGCTCTTTCTCCTGGCTTTTCAGCAGCTTCACAGGAATAACAGGACTGAACTGACTCCAGTTAGTGGCATCCTAACTTCACAAAAGTAAATGCTATGAAAACGAGTGCAGAAAGGTGACAAACCAGCACAGTTTTAAACACTCACCGTTCAAACAGTACCCCAGTTCTGGTACCCTTTTCACACACAGTCACTGCGACAGCAGGACTGGTTAAATCCACAAAGCCAGCACAATTTTCTCCTTTACACCGATGCATCCACCACAGAACAGCAGATGGGAGAATACAAACCTGAAATGCAGCAGTTTTCTTTCAGCATGTCTGCAGTTACAGCTGCCCCTTCTCCCTGCAGCCAGTTGTCACTCAGGTCTAATGTGAGGATAGAGATATTGACCATTAAGGAAAGAGCTAAAGCTTTGGCACCCTGCTACAACAAAAGAAAAAAAACCAACAAACAACCCAGGTCATTTACAGTTTCACTGGGTTTACAAACCTCTTGTGAATGTTTCTGTTTCAGCTCCCATTAGTTTGGCAGGAGGCAGGGGGATTTCACAAAGCCATCAGCAGAATCATGCAAAAAGATTCCTCTTCCAAAAGCATTTAAAGCTAGACTGGAAAAGCAAACACTGAATACGGATTAAGATATTTAATTTGTGGTATTAAAGAATTAATTTCTCCTTCCATAAAAATGATGAAAAATACTTCTGCTGTCAATATTCATGACACAGAGGAAAAGGTTCTGGTGCACTGTGTGATGTACCTCTCTGGACATCACTTCTACCTGGCAGTCTGAGTACAGCCATAGTAAGTTCCCCTTTAATTTACTTATGGCTGCTCTGAATCCTGACCTTGACATTTAAGAAGCCTGTATTGCACCAGTATCCTGATGCCTGCCAGCAGGAATTCTTAATTTCAAAAATATTTACAGTTAAAACAGAAGTATAGCAATGACCTTGTGATTACTCAACAGATACTGCAAAATCAAATTATTTTCTCCAGCCTTGGATATCAGACACAGGAAAATGAACTGGAAGGGACTTCAGAGAACTATTCCAGATAAAAAAAACTTAACAAAAAGGCTTATCACCAAAAACTAGTATGAAAGGCTGTACCCTTTTCATGGTCCAAACTACGCATGTCCAAAATGCCATGCCCACTGAAGGCACCTTTCATGGGTGGGACTACCCAACACAAACCAATGCAGGAATGTACAAAAGGTTTATAATTTCTTCCTAAAAATATTAATTTAAAAGATGTGGAGTACCCCAGGGGAGACAACACACTCTCTGGAAAAATTCTTGATCCAAGAGGGAAGGGAGTTAATGACACAACCGCACATCCCATCCTCACACCTCCCCTCCTGCATCCAGGGGAGGCGATCCCCATTTCTGAGCCCTGCAAAACCATCTGCGGGCAAATTCCCACTGCTCGCCCAACACCAAACCTTGTGTGGGGTAGTGCTGGCCCCTAACCAGTACCTGATCTGCCAGCACGGCAGGCAGGAAAGGGTCCTTGACATGTTCTTGACATAAAACCTGGGTTGCTCAGATACCCAGAGGAGTTATGAAAACCGGTTAGTGGGAAACACAAAGCTGACAGTGCCCAGGCCAGGGTGTCTGCACTGGTTTCTGGTTCTGGTGAGGGACCACAGCGGCACATGAGGGTAGGGTGACAGAGGGAACAGCCCCAGCTGCCTGACAGGCTCTGCAGCCCCTCCAAGACCCCAGAGCCCAATGCGAGTGTCCCTCACACAAGGTGACAGTGCTGCCACCCCTCACCCGTGGGCCCAGGCCACAGTGCCACAGGCCGAGCGTGGGGCCTGGTGTATGCTGCAGGAGGCTTGAGGCCGGGGTCACGCCGCAGGCCCTGCACGCAGCCCGGTACCGGCTCTGTCCCACCGGGCCGCTGCCACCCTCCTCGCCTGCGGGGGAAGAGCGTTGGGGACAGTTCCACCCAGCAGCTCCCACGACGCCCCAGTGCCCGCTGCGTTGTTGCCGCTCCTACAGCGCCTCAGCGGGGCTTCAGCCAGGCCTCAGCGGGGCTTCAGTGGGGCCTCAGCCGGGCCTCAAGCCGGGCCTCAGCCGGGCCTCAGCGGGGCCTCAAGCCGGGCCGCGGCCCAGGCCAGGCCGTTGTCTCCCGGGACCTGCGGGGGACAAGCCCGGCGTCCCCCTGTGCCCAAGCCGGGACACCGCCCGCGGAGGCCGGGCCGGGGCCAGCC
>JAVJGI010000001.1:94612041-94625767 GCA_035590275.1 Ibycter americanus
GACCCGGCCCCCCAAGGTACAGCCCAGGGGAGGGGGGCAGTTGGCAGAAGCTGTGCCAGCCCTTTGGGAAAGGCAAAAGCGACGTTAAGGTTGTAAATTACAAAGCCAAAAAAAAAAAAAAAATTATTTGCTGTGCTGCTGAGGGGTGTGGTGCTGTAAATGTCTTGTTGAAGGTGCCTGCTTGCTTCCTAGGGAGAGAATGTGCTTTTTCTGGTGACCAATTTCATCGCTACGGCACAGCAGTCCCAAGGCACCTGCCCCGAGGTGAGCGAGCTGCGCTGTCCCCAGCCCAGCCGGGGGAGGTCCATCTATAAAGCCAGACAGTGCCACCGCTCTGTGCGGGAACGCGTAGAACCCGATGCAGGACCACATAGAAGCGGGGAGATGGATTTTCATGCCAAACAAAACTGGTTTTCCTCATTCTCATTGCCCCATAGATCTTACTTGCTCATTTGCACCTCCTCTGTCATACCTGCATGAACCAAGACATGTGTCCAAGCGATCTGGCTAGAATCATTTGTGGTGACCAGAAGGACAAGGGACACTGTCTGATGGGGCCTCACCAGCTCTCTGGGCTTCTTGAGGGGTGGTGGCACCGTATGACCTTTACAGGCTTTCTGCAGCCTTTGGACAAGGGCTGCTCTGGGCAGGCAGAGCTGTGTTGCCCTGTTGCTGTTCCATCTCCGCAGTGCGGCTCACATCAGCACTGCCTGTTACCAGTGTTGCTTCTTGAGTCTCACATATATTCTTGATTTCTTGACCTTCTGCTCCATTCTCTTACCTCTGCGCTGCTGTTTTTCCTGATGGTTTTGTACACGCTCTGTGGATGCCTGTGTCATGTGTTCCTTTATAACTCTCAGTTGCAGGACTTGGTATCCTTTCCATCTTGGTGTCCTAATTTTAGAAGGAATGGAGCACAAGGTCTAGACGTTTTCCCAGTCAGCTAGCACTTAGTGGTATATGTTCTGTGGGAGAAATCTTCCCTTTAAGGCTGGATTCAGGCCAGCTCTTCAACTGAACTATCCCAAGCTGGACCCTGCTTGGCAGACAGGAGCAAATGTCTTTTAAGCTAAGGCACTGCTGGCACCTTGTGTCTAAGCCAAGCACTGTTTGTTCTAATGGTCTCTTCGGCTTTTGCTGTGGTCTGCTGTGTTGTTCCCAGCCTGACCCTGCTTCCTAGCTTGCCCTGTGCTGCAGACTGCCAGGATGGGCTGCTCTTCAAATGCAGCCCATGGGCTGGAGAGGAGGGGCAATCCTGATTTTGGTTCAGGACAGGCTGTGCTGATGGGGCGCAGGACGTGGATGGACCAGTGTACTGATCGGCAAGCTGTGTACATGCAGTCGGTCCTTCTGAATCCTTTTATCCATCTTGTTTGTTCCTTCTCAGATGACCTAGATCCTTCCTTTGCCATGCCTTTTCTTCCTCCCCTAAACGTCCCATTCCCTAAATGTCCTGTGCAATCCCAAAATGCTCTTCTGCTTCCAGTAATGATTCCCATACCCCTAGGCAATGACCCCCTACCCAGCCCAAAGGAGCTTCTCTGCTCATTGTGGTGGGTTTCACACCTGGAACAAGAGGCTGAGGCTGTCCTGGGAGGGCCTGGACAGACTCCCCCCTTCTTCTGACTCTGTAACTGGGGTTTCGTCACCTGCCTTTGGGCCTCTTTGCCCTTCTGGGCTTGGGGAGGTGGGTTTCTGCCAGGCTGGTGACTCCTGTGATGGCCTGGGAGTAGCTGTGTCAAGGTGATACTCACATTCCCCCACCTGCCATCATCTTTCTGTGTTTGAATAGGAACTTTTTGCTGCTACTGGCAATCAGGTGGGTCCAGAGTGAGGGTGAAGCTTTCAGTGTCTCTTGTAAAACTTGTGTTATGCTGTATTTAGGGTTTCTTCAGCTCTTCCCTGCGAGAATTATGGTGGCATTTTACAAGGTGCTTAATGGGTTCTGCTATTAAGGCCCTCCTGAACCCAGCTGTGCTTGTTCCCAGTCCCAACCGAAAGGTCCAAGCTAGCTCCTGAGGCTTTCTCCACCTCTGAGGTGAAGGTGAGCGCCCCAGAGAGTGTGGAGACAGGCAGGGAGGATTGCTTCTCGGATGCCTCTCTCCTTGCTGGCTGGAGGCTGCCACGGGAGATGTCTTCTGTAAGCATTTGGGACATGCTTGGAGAAACAGGAGCAGCAGCACAGAAATGTGTGACCACGTGGCCTCAGGTGGCTGTGCAGCACAGTAATGGTGCTTCTCTCTGTCTCTCTCAGAGCCCCTCAGTTCTCGATGCGGTGTGCACAGAAGATGCAGACTGTCCCATGGGAAATCCGGTGGTTCATGGTAACGGTACTAAGTGTTTTGCTGAAAAAAACAATCATTTCGTTACTCATGTTTGGTAGCAAACAGAACCACAGACCCACAAAGGTGCCCAGCTGCCCGAGTTCAGTGCTTCTTGTAAGTGTGCACAGAAGTGCTCTCCAGCCATTTATTCTTCCCAAAACCTTACAGTGACCTGTCATGGCTGGACAAGCAGGTGCTGTGAGCACAAGGTGTTGTCACAACAAATACAGGGGTGCTTCATTTCTGTTGTTGGCTGCTGGAATTGAAACCAGTGTGCCATGTGATTGACAGGTTTTCCTGTTGTAATAAAACCTGGCTTTTATTTCATGCTGATTAATATTAGCAGCCTATGTGAGTTCAGCTGGAAAAGAATATTTCAGCTCTAGGAAGTCAGTTGCCAAAGCTTTGTGTGCTGCATTGCCCCAGCTCATTGTGTTCCCATCCCAGGAGTGGGTGGCACCAGCAGCCATGGGGCAGGAGAGGCTGTGATAGACAGACAGGTGCTGACAGCAGCAGGTAGTTTCTTGTCTTTGTAAAACAGCTTCTGTCATTTAGCCTCAAGGGAGGGTTTTGTAGGGAAGTTCTTGGGTGGAGAAAACACTGGAGATTATCCCAGGGTTGTCTTTGTGGTTCAGGTTTTGAGAAGGCCAGAACAAGCCCGTGGCCAGGGCACTGTCCCAGGAGGGGAGCTGCAGAGAAGACATTTCGAAAAGGAATAGTGAATGGTATACGTTGTCTCAATTCTAGGGATAAAAACTGGGAAATGCGTGATGTTCAACACCACCCATTCCACCTGTGAGATCTATGGCTGGTGTCCTGTGGAGAACAACACCGTGCCCAGGTAAGGCACAGTGTGAAGGGACAGCAGGCATTGAGAGCTTTGGTTCCTTCCCTCTGTGTAACCAGGAGCCTGATCATACTTGCCCAGGAGGCAGCCAGGCTCAGGGAGATCTTTGACATTGATGTACTGGTCAGCTAAACCCTGAGAACTTTATGCAGGAGCATTTCTTGCAACTCTCCATTGTAGCAGAAGTCCCAGCATTGTGGAAGAGACTGCAGAGCAAGGGGAATGGGGACATGCCTTGGCCACTGTGCAAAATTTGAGTTCGTTGCTGGTTGTTTTCCAGGAAACCTCTTCTGGCTGAGGCGGAGAATTTCACTCTCTTTATAAAAAATACTGTCCACTTCACCAAATTTAACTTCTCCAAGTAAGTATGTCACTCCTCTGGCCGGACTGTGCGTGCAGCCTAGTCCAGCCTCTGTGCTGAGCATGTCTGCCTAGGGGCTGAGCAGCCGAGGCATCCAAGAAGCCATGTGCCATCCAGGATGGGTGGTGGCTTGGGCAGTTACATTTCAGGATGATGTGTTCAGGAGGGTGCCGGTTGCTTCACTGACACCTGTGTTTACGGATGTAAGAGCAATGGGATGGGGAGCCCTCAGCAAGGGGGACTGTTGTCTGTCTGCCTCTGTAGAGCACCACAGACAGAGCCAGACAAGGCCAGTCATTCCCAAGGTCTCATTTTACCTCATATATTTTTACATTTTAGTACCTGCAAAGTGGTTTCACAGAGGCCCAATAAAGGGCTGCACTGGCCTCACAGCCCCAGGCATGCCAGCTGTGCTGCCTTGCTCTGGCAGGAGGCATGGCTTGGGGTGGCTGAACTGCCCCTGCTATCACCCCTAGAGTGCTAGCTCAGGCTGGGTATTACATCTCACAGCGGTGGGAGCTAGGTGCTGGGCAAGAAAGGAGAAGCGCAAAGGCAGAGGTGGAGGAGAGTTGCTGGGAGGGGAAGGACCATGGCAGGTCCTGTAAAGGATGGTCACTCCATGTGTGATTCCTCTGGGCCGGCTTCCCTCCGCCCTCTCTCCAACAGAGGCTTTAGGAGAAGCAATGACTATCTCCCCCCAAAGCAGGAACATTAGTGGTCCCACTCGAGCAGGAGGGTCTCCTTTTCAGTTGTGCAACAGGGCTCAACCTCCCACTCCCCCCTCAACCCGTGACAGCTCCCCTTCTCTCCTGTCTCAGGTGCAATGCTTTGCAGACCAATGACCCCACCTATTTCAAGAGCTGCACATATGATCCATTCTTCCACCGCTCCTGCCCTGTCTTCCGTGTCCGTGACATGGTGGAGGCAGCTGGTGAGACCTTTGGAGACCTTGCGCTGCTGGTACTTGGTGGTTTTTGTTTGGTTTTTTTTTCTAAAGTATGGAGGATGACTCCAAATTCCCCAAGGATGTAGGCAAGGGGCAGGGGACAGGGCTGACCCCTGAAATGCTAAGGGAATGTGTGGTCTGTGAATGTCTGAACAGTAAAGAACTCAGCAAATCTGTGATCCTGTGCTGTTCCTGGAATAAAATGTATTTTGCAGGGGGGGAGCATCGGAGTTCGCATTGAGTGGGACTGTGACCTGGATCACCCAGCTGCCCAGTGCCAGCCGCAGTACTCCTTCAGCTTGCAGGACAGGAGGTACAATTTTAGGTGAGGATGCTGGGACAGTGGCCACATGGGCCTGTGGGTTGAGCACACAGCAATCGAAATCTCGTTTTTTCTGATTGATACTCTTCAGAGCAGCAGAGACAAGGAGATATGGAAACTCAGTGCAGGGTCTGTCAGCACTCGGGTGCCGTGGTAGTTTCCCACACCTTGTAGCTCTGCTCTGTTTGGGGCCTGAGAGCAGGGACATGTGGCTGTCCACGCTCATGTTGACGCTGAACTAGATGCACTGGGAGCTGCATGCTTCCAGTGACCCTGGGCTGGGTGCTGAGCGGACAGTGATGTCCCCCTGCTGATGCCAAGCTAGTGAGTCGTGGCAATACCTGCATTGTCCATGTCACAGCCTGCTGGAGGTCACAAGCTGTGTACAGGCACACGGTGGCCCCAGCAATCATACAGCGCTGGCAGCCCTCTTTCCTCACTGCCTGTGCAGAGCTGCCATAGCTTTCTGAGCCATGTCCAATGTCTCCCACAGAACTGCCTCCTACTACTGGGATTCCCAGCAGCGGCTCTACCGGAATCTGCTGAAGCTCTATGGCATCCGCTTTGACATCTCTGTGCACGGCCAGGTACCGTCTCCTCTGCAGACCCTGCATGCGCAGTCCTGGCGGTCTTGTCACCGGGGCTGACTGCACATTGCTTGCTGCTGCCTTCTCCTGCAGCAGGCAGGCTGCATGGCTTCCTGCTGGCATCGCTTCTCCCCACCCTGGTGAGCTCTTCACCTCTTTCCAGAGTTTTGCAAGCAGAACATGAAAAAATGATCCCTCACGTTTGACGAGAAACTTCTTGGTAATGCTCTGAGCAGGGAGGCTTCTGTCGCTGAGGATCTGACATGGGTGTTGTGAAGTGCTGGGCCCTGTAGGCAAGGTGAGCTTGTCTGGGCAGAGGGCCTGTGGGCATCTTTGAGGGTCTTGTGGTGGGGGCACCCTGGCAAAGATTAACCTGAACTTTTCTGAATCTGGACGATTAATTCCTCATTGATTAATTGTACCCTTGGGGAGAAAAAGCATGGGCGTGATCATGGCTGATGCTAGTCTGTGCAGCATCACTGACAAACTCAACACAGCTGCAAGATGGAGGCTGTGCTGAGAAGACTTGCCACCCTGAGAGATGTCCCACAGATAGTGTGTCATGCTTAACAGTGGCCTTTTCACCTGAAGAGGGCAAAGCATGCAGTGCGGGACAGGGTGCACCGCTTCTGGGTAGTGAGACCAGGTCTGGGAGGTGTGGAGCAGGAGAGCATAGCCAGGAGAGAGGCAGGAACCCGAAAATCTCTTTTCTCAGAGATACCAGGCAGGTTGACGCAGAGAGGGGCACATCACATCAGGGCTATGTTTGCTGTTCACTGGGATGTAGTTCCATGGGTGGCAGCTGCTGAGGTTCTTCAGCAAGAGGGAGGCTCACGCCGTGCCTGCAGGAGTAGATGGGCCACAGTAACCTCTGCTGCCACCGAGTCACGAGCTGCCTCAGTCCCTTTGACAGCCAAAGGGGTTTTGAGTCAAGGCAATAGCAGTCAGGTTCCTACAGCTGGGCATGGAGAAATGACCCCGGTTTCCTCCAGCACCTTCCTGGCTTTAAGCACGCTGCCCAGTGGGGCTTGTCCCACAGCCCTCTCACCTCTCTCTACCCACTGTCTTCCCCCTCCACCTACCGTTTCTCACCAGGCTGGGAAGTTCAGCATAATTCCTGCTGCTGTGAGTTTTGGCACTGGCATCGCGTTCTTTGGTGCCGTGAGTACTCCAGATACGCTCTTTTCCTCTGATCTGTGGGTTGGGTTTTGCCACTTACCTGTTGTTCCCCTGCCTGCCTGGGCACAAGGCTTCCTGGGTGCCTGCCAGCCTGGGAGGGGAGGTTGTCTGGCAGGATGTTAGCGCCTGTTTTCCTGTTTGTGATCATTAGCAGTAATGACACTTGCCAGATCAGGGATACTGAGGGCTGTCAGGGGCACATCTCATGGAGGCTGGGTGTTTGTGTTGACCCTGGAAAGGTGCATCACTGCAGTGTTGCTGGTTAGTCTGTTCCAGCTGTCTTGGCCAGCAGGAGAGCACACCTCCTGTGTTTCTCCCCCAGCTCTAAAGGGAGGCAGTGTCTGGCTCCAGCACGGACATGGCATTGCATTCATAGAGACAGGGCAGCCCCTTGCAGAGCACTTCTGTGGCTCTTCCCTTTCAGCAGAGTAACGGGGAGCCTGGGCTCCCCCAACTGCCCCCCCTTCTGTCCCAGGCCTGCCCATCCCAGTCCCTTACATGGCTGTGATGGCAGCTCTCCTCTGGGCCAGCCACCCTGTGTTGCAGCCCAGATGATCGTGGCTAACCTCCTGTACAGCTAAGGGGAGCAGGTTGGGTCTAGGAGGACCTGGTGGAGCCCTCTGGGTAGCCTGGGCTGGAGGCAGGTCAGGCTCGCTGCCCTCAGCACCAGCCAGGTTCTGGGGTTTGGCCCACAGCTGGCTGCAGGGCTTGGTGGGGGCCAGGGTGGGAAGTTTCCCTGCTGACTGCCCTGCTGCATTTGTCTGTCTCCAGGCCACGGTGGTCTGTGACCTGGTTCTGCTCTACCTGGATGCGAAGGCTGACTTCTACTGGAAAGAGAAGTTCGAGGAGGTAAGGATGGGGCTACTTTGGAGGGATGAGGTTGGAGTGAAGTTCTGCAGGCGGATTTAATTATTTTCTGCCCCTTGGTTAAAACTCAGTTCACAAGATCTCAGAAAACCCTTGGTGGAGCAGTTCTTAGCCTTTGATTCTTGGGCTTGGCTGGGCTGAGCTGAACTTGACAGAGGTTAAACTCTTACAAGTTTAACAGCAAGTGGCAGCAGGGTGGAAGAGAGGGACCCAGCTGGCACCTGGACTGCGGAGAAGGCTGTACCATGACCTCAACTGCTGTTAAACAACAAGGAGTCCTCGAGGGGACCTTACTGTAGAAACCCTGACCCAGCTCCATGATTATTTACCCTCTTCTTAACCAAATCTGGCCGAACTCCATGTGGAGAGAGGGCAGCTCTTCAGGGTGCGCCCTGGCGCTGTGTCAGCGCTGTCACTGCCGTTCAGTGACAGGTTTTCTTGCCATGTGTGACTCAGGCTTTGGCACTGCCCAGCTCCGGTGAAGCGGGTAGTTGCAGGATGTGGGCTGGGAGGCCCTTGCAAAGCAGAACTGCCAGCCCTAGCTCGGGTCGTCTTCAGCTTTATCTGGCCAAGGCTTAAAAACCTCTGAGGACAGAGATTCCCCAGCTCAGTGAACTGCCCTGGGGTTGCACCATCCTACTGGGGGGAGAAAAAAATTGTTATTAAGGCCTGATCTCAAATCGCTGGTGGAGTGGGGGCCTCAAACAATGAATCTGGTTGTGTGGGACTGAGCAGAGCAGCGCAGGACCGTCTGCCTGGGCTGTCCCCATGTCTCTAGTATACTAAGATGCCCCTGTTCATTTTGCAGGCAAAACCCCCTAAAGGTAAGACCGAGGCTGCAGCTTAGGGACATCAGGAATGCTCTGCCACAAGCACCCTTCACTCGGGAGCAACCTCCAGGTAGATGCAATGGGGCACGGCTGCGGCCCAGGTGGAGGTGGCCCAGTTCTGCTGGGGTTAGGGTCTGCCTTTTCTGCAGAAACATTTGCTTCAGCAGTTCTTGGCTCCTGGAGTGCTAAGCCATCCCATGGGCAGCCCCCAGCACTGAGCGGCCGGTGACCAGGCAGAGCCATGCTGTGGAGCTGCTGTGGGAACTAGAGCTTGCCGGGAAGCGGATGGCCCATGCTCAGCACAAGAGGCTTAAAGCACTTTGCGCTTCTTCGTGTTCCAGATGGCTGTGGGACTTGATCTCCCATGAAAAACAGGGATGCAACAAAATAAAGCTGTTCGGAAAGTGGGAGGTGGCTCTGCTCTGTCTCTAGCCCTGGTTTTGTGGTGCTATGCTTGCACCTCACGGCACCCTGTGTGCTTCCAGCTGGGGTGGCATTAACCGCCCCAGATCCTTGGGGTCTCCCCAGGGAGTAGGAGGGCTGCCTCACCCCCACCTTGGCTATCCTCAGAGAGGGGTTTAAGAGCTGAGTTTAAGGTGGCAGCCCTGGGTGGGTGTTTGCTTGCTGGGGGGTTCAGTGGCTCTTGTCAGGCGCAGCCCTGGGGTGAGCCTGAGCATTTTAGAGGTGTCAAACCATGCTGTCCGTCCCTGGGTGGTGGGTGTGGGTGTTGCTGAAAATCATACCCAGGAAAACTCTCCAAACCGAATGATAGTTTAGAAAGCCGACAGTGGTTTATTGCAGCGCTGGGTGTGTGGGGCATCTTCCCTCCTCACACGCACACCGAGCTACTCAAGGTACACTTTATATACGGCAGAGCACTTGCACATTTGTAGTACGTTACATACTCATCTTCGTTCACGCACAGGACTGGTTGCAAGTTTCTCGCTTCTAGCGTACACCCTCGGATAGCACTACTGAAGGTTTTTACCAACCCCACCTGCTCCCCAACGGGTGTTTGCCCTTTCTCGGGGGCCTGTCTGCGTCGGGGGTTGCAATCTGCCATTGCAATTACCTTGGTCCTTTCAACCAATTTATGAGGGCTACAACACCTTACCAGCTTGTCTCCCCTCGTGGCCAGAACTTTCTGGCTTGGAGGCTTCTCTCTGCAAAATTTGGATAGGGGGGTGCTCACCCTTACCCGTTGGGTGCCCAGGCTGCCCCCCCCGCGGCTGCGCGGGCCCCGCCGGGCTGCCCCGACCCTGCGCGGGGAACCCCGTCCCGTCCTGTCTGGCCGCCGCTTCATGAAGCAGCCGGGTGTCCCCGTCACTGCTGTTCCTCGGTGGCCAGAGGACTGTCGGTGCTATCTCGGGCTGCCTGGCGGAGAGCTGAAGCCTTTCAGGCAGCTGCTCGCAGGTCCCAGAAAGACTTCTGCCCTCCATCGGGGCTATGGGGGGGGGCGGGGGGGTGAGGGACTGCCCCTCGGGGCACAGCTCTCATGGGCTGCTGCCAGCCCCAGAGGTTGTGCGACATCCAGTTATATCAGCCAGGGGCAGGAGGCGGTGAGGGGGAGGCACGCTAAGCCCCCAGCTCCTCTCCCGTCTGACAGCCTTTCCTCAATCCCTTGGGTAGCAATGCGGGAAAAGCGGCTTTCCCAGAGCCGGCTCTGCCGCGCTCGCAGGGTTTGCAATGAAAAGAGCTGGCTGGTCGCTGCCGGCTCTGTAGGTGCGCTTCTCAGCCTGCTCAGTATTCCCTGCCTCTTGGTGTGAGGAATCAGCCTCTGTCTCATGGCAAGGCCGTGCAGAGCTCTTTGCCAAGCATCATTTTTCAAATGATTGCAGACGGAAGCAGATTAGACCCGGGCTTATTTGCTAACTGCTGAAATTCCCTTCAGAAGCAAGTGGAAAATGCAGGGCTAGCCTCCATTGTAGGGCAGCTCATTAAATAAATTCAATCAGCGTAATAAAAAGGCTAGGTTGACATTTCTGTCCTAGAAATCTTATAAAATTCTCTATGTCCTCTAAAATACGTATTTCACCACTGAGAAAACGGTGCATTAGTTGAACCATTCCTTGCTCCTGGTTTTATAAAATATTGTTAAATGCAATGTCCACAGCCGGTGGCATCTGGAATACTGACAGTATTGAAAAATATGCCTCGCTTTGCCTGGCTGCAATGAAGTTTCAGTAAGTTTTAATATGACCTGAAAGCTTTTGAACATTTCTTCCAGGATGCCTTTTATTTCTTTCTGCCTTCAGCTGAATGAAGCCTTTTCACATTGACTCCACCGAGGCAGGGGTACAGATATTTTAGCCATTCAGTGGACCTAAAAATATTCGAGGAAGGGGGAAGTAAGTGCATCAGCTGGCCTTAGATACAAAGAAAAGCCCGACAGCTTTTTAGACATTGTTACCTAAACACCAGTGCCCCCATTTCACATAGTTTTTTCCTGCAAAACCTATTCATAAATTTTCTTTTCTAACTGGCAGGTACTTCCTCATTTATTACACCTCTCCCTACCTTGCTTCTTTTGCTTTCATAAATTTCTCAGGGCAAATTTCTGAATGACTGCAGACTGACAATAACCCATAACATGTCAAGGTGCATGTTTCTTTCTGCGCTTTCTCCTCAGTGGCACCTATTTAGATTTTTAAGGTTAACTATGAAGAATAGAAATTTAGATGCATGTTGATAGTAAACGCTAAAACTTTTTGCTAGCTTACCAAGTTAGGAAGCAGTAAGTGAGGAAGGGGTAGTTCCTTGAGTAAATAGCTATTCTGGCTGAAAGGTCTGTTTTACAAAGTCATATACGAAAACATTGTTTTACCTCAGAAGAAAAGTTATGACTTGATACCATGTACTATTGAGGGTTTACATAAAAATAGATGCAGTCCTAGTAGCAAATTTTTTTCTCTGCGTGCATTTTGGGTGGCTGCGTTACTCCAAACCCCATGTGAGCTATGAACATTACCTCAAATAAAGTTAAAACAAAAACCGCTTTGATTTTTCGCCATGCCAGCATGTATTCTGTGTATGGTTTGCCATTATGCTTTACAGGAAATTACTTGAGAGAAAAACATCCCCCTAGAGAATGAATAGTTTTCTTGTTGCTTTTTCATATCTTGCTACCTGTGAGGTTTAAGTTTTATTAATTCTATGAATATGAATACAATGATTCAGTAGCAGAGGCTTCTGAAGGAGGAAAAAACAGTAGCTTAAAAGTACGGGCAGGCTTTTAAAATGACATTTTCACATGTTGAACCAGTTTTGTGTTAGTATCATTTCAGGAGGCAGAACTTCATGTCTGAGTAAATGTGGGAAAAGTAGTGTATTTCTCAGGGATGATGTTTTAGCTCTTTAGTTTTAATGTTTCAATTGGTTATTTGGGATCCTATGAGTAGTGGAGAGAGTGGGGAGCTGGGTGCAGGTGGAGTCATCAGGGCTGCATGATGAGAGCACTTCCCACATGGTAAGGGGAAGGAACACTGTGCGTTTCCAAAACAGACCCAGCAGCCACGTACACTTAACAATGGTTTCATAAAGTATCAGTAGCTGGGAAATAAATATTTAACTTTGCTCTATTTTAAGAACATAATGGATCTCGGAATGCTAATGTTTCTATAGCTATTGTGTTTCAATAGTTTCTTTGTGGTAGAGCCATAGGTACTGCATCTAGAATAATAGAATATAATACAGCATTGCATGGTATTGCAGTATAGTGTATATAATACAATACACGTAATGTCACAGAGCACTGAGGTACTTCAACGTAAAAAGTAACTTGTAAAGCAGCCAGGGGAAATTTCCTGAAAAGAATATCTAATCAGGTTGCAGAATAGCCTGCACTTCAGGAACTAGTGTGCTGCCTTGGGGGAGAAAGGCTTAAGAGGTGGTGCTGCAATGTTGAATACAAACATTACGCTGAAGATTAAAATGGCAGTTATGTGGCTGCCTGGGGGCTAGCATTTATTTCAAAACCTGAGGACCAGTTTGGTTCAGCTGGTTATTAATTTTTGGTTTTTATCCCACTGGCACAGACTTTTCGCTTCTCTTTATCATAATGTGAAATCAGAGGTCACAAATAATAACACAGGAATATTTTTGGGCACAGAAGTCTTAAAAATGTCATACTTTGAAAATAAAAAATTCAGGAAAATTAGAAAGTCACTTCCAGCAGCTTAGTTTTGTCCCAGACAGTTGTATCAGCATGCTGCTCAAGACAGTGACACCGCTGAAATGAGCCGGCTTCAGTTCTGATCTCCCCTGGGTGCCAGAGTCCAGGGCAAAGCTGGCATTTCTGTCGGTTCCAAGTGACCCAGTCAGGGCTGGTGAGTCAGAATAACATCCCCAATGGTAACAGCGTTTATAAACACAGCGTGTCTTCTTCCTGAGGAAATGGACTCCACTTTCTTTATCTAAAACACAGAGAAGGAACAACGTCAGATGTGGTGACAGTGTCACGGAAGGATTTTCTGCTCTCCCGACACGTGGCAGCGGGGTTTATGCACACCCCGAGGCTCCACCGGCAGCATCTGGGACAACGGGAATTATTTCCCATTTGCTCAGATGGGCAGAAGATGAAACTTTGAGCCACCAATTGAGGAGAAAAAAAGCATTAAAAGAAGGAGCTTTCATTTTTGAGCTCTGTGTGCCCAGTGCCATGCTGCCTGCTACCTGCCTTGCCGCAGCAGTGCCCTGGGCATGGGATGCTCCTCCCCGCAGTCCCCTGGTCGCTGGGGCTAAAAATAAAAACTAATGGAAGGCTGAGAACCTTTCATAACCGCGAGTTATCGAGTTGTGCGGCTCCCTCCGAAGGACGTGCAGTAAGAACATAAATAGAGCGAGCTGAAGTTTTTAGCCAGCGTGGCTTCAACATTTGAGCTGCTATTTGTGGAAAGCTCAGCATGAATTGCTAGTTGTGACATTTCAGTTCAGGATTTTTCTGAATATACAGTTGAAAGCATGCATGATTTCAGTCTGCATCCCAGTCATTTTTTGAATAAAAGGATTGAAACCTAATGGATGAAAAAATGTACTGGTGGTGGCCTCTCTATTTTGTGAAGCAAAAAAAAAAAAAGCACCGCTTGCTATGGCCTCATTGATTTACGGGTGGAAAACCCAGCTGAGATCGGTGGAGTGTACTTGACCTGAGGTCAAAATGAGAATTGAGGTATTTTGTGACTTGGCTATGCTTATTTTCATGTCTTTTTCCAAGCCCCCATGCAGAACAGCATGTATGCCAATGTGTGTAAATACCAGTTTAGAAGATTTTCACTCCACTCTCCTCAAGAGCAAGCATGTGCACAGGAAGCCTTGGCTTGGCAGGGAGTAGAGATGAGCACTGACTGCTCATGTAAACAAAACGTACCTACACTGGGGTTCTTCCGCGCTGCTCTGTCCCCACTCCTGCAACCTTTACACTGTCCAAGATGGTTCACATCAGCAAGGAGGAGTAAGTGGCGGTCC